>CM060178.1:94653807-95853807 GCA_030549775.1 Tamarix chinensis
ATAATCATTTTCCGAATTTAAGGTTTTAAAACCCTAAAGATAATTCAAATCAATTTAATAACAATTGAATATGTTAGATTGAAATTAGGGTCATTTCAACTATTTCTATAAATTAAATTTTAGAAAAATAATTATATAAATGATTAATTTTATAATCTCATTTAAAATCTAGAGTTTTATGTTAAATAGATTGTGGGAAAAAAGAGAGAGAGAGAGAGAGAGAGAGAGGGAAACATGAGAGGAATTGAGTCAACTTAACGGAGTCGGAGCCCATCTTTCATCGTAACAACTAACAGTTATATAAGAGAAGAAACTGGCTGCTTGAACTTGGGTTTTAGAAGTGATGTGGTGGTCTCAAAGGGTGACTGAGAGTAACATTCGGGAGGGCGACAGAAATAAATCTTTCTTCCACCGGCGTGGCTGTGCCCGAAGAAAGTGTAATAGAGTGAGGTGAGGGGGTTCTTTGATTACAGCGGTCGATGGAGGACCAAAGAGGGAGAAATGAAGGAGATATAGACCAACTATTTCACCAATCTCTTCGCATGCAGCCGACCGAATGTCAATTTGGCTCTCGACGGGTTGGATAAGCGGGTAACAGGAGGAGTGAACGATGTGTTGATGCGGCCTTTTACTAGCCGCGGATTAAAGGATTAATAGAAATACACATATTTGAAGATAAATAATACACATGTTTTGTGATTTACACAAGTCAAAAGGAAAGAATACTCACATCCTTTTATGCTACAACACATTTTTTGGGGGTAATAATACACACATTTTATAAGAAGAATACACGTCATTTTATTTATACAAATGTAAGGTAATAACACACATATATTTTAATATAAATACATATTAATCAAAATAAAAGTACACATATTACTAGATAAAGATACCTAACCATTATTTATACAAAAAAAATAATACATATGCTTTTTAAGATAAATACTCGTGCTCCTCTACTAAATACACATTTACACAATAAAATACACACATTTAAGGATATAAATACAAATCTTTCATTATATAAATAGTTATATACACATTTTCAATGGTAAAAATAAATATTTTATAGGATATAAGTGCATATAATTCAAGATATAAATTCACATCTTTTATTTATATACGAACAAAGTGAAATATACAAATCTAAAAATTCATACACATCTTTCACCATAATATATATATTTTCAAGATAAGAATACATATCTTTTCGTTTGTATAAATGTAAGAGAGAAATATATATTAATAATTTATAAGATAAAAATATACATCTAACATGTCAATAATATACATTTTTTAAGATATAAATACATATTTTTTATAATAAAAAGAAACATTCATTATTTATATAAGTGCAAAATAAAAATACATATGTCTAAAAATAAAAACATATCTTCAACTGCTACAATATACATATTTCATAACAAATCTATATATATATATATATATATATCAAAATAAGAATATATATTCTTTAATTATATAAGTGTAATAGAAAAATACACCTTTATCAAAACATATTCACAACTCGAGATATAATAATACATATCATTCAATAGAATTATTTTATGACAATCATGCATGGCAAATTGGCAATGGGGCAGCTTCACTTTGTCGCTGCTTCTTCCGACTAAACCGCAACCAGCACTTAGGAGCATCGAAAGCCCAATAATCGTTTGGTTATTCACGAGATCAAGCACTGCTCTTCATGTTAAAATTTCTATATTCATGAGACTTTCACTCACCATTTCATTCTACGGCAAGCACCGCTCTTTTGATTTAGGCAATCAATTAGCCCATATTTTAAGTTAATTATTAAAATTTATTATCTATAATAATTATTTATTTTTAAAACTTTTATTTTTATTATTTTATAATAATAGAATTCCACTTTCTCTTTGTTGCCGTGAATACTCAGTAATAATTATCTACTCTACTCAATTAGAAATTTTAATTTTAGTTTGGTTCGATGAGAGAGCTTACGAGAAGGGCAAGGAGTATAGTCTAATTGATTGATAGTTTTATTCCTCGAAAATAATATGATTATCTTAGACGTTGCCGTTAATTTTGTCTTAAACCAACATGAAGAATGTAAATCACGAGATATGATTGATGAGTATATGAAACATATATTTATAATCGTAATTACCTATAAGGAGGCAATCTCCTAATTAGTGACAGGAATCAAACTTTTATATTTTAACTGGCTAGATTAATATAAGTATATTTTTTTTCAAAAGATTCACATGACATTTTACCATCAAAAAACAAACTTTCCACACCACTAGACTTGATTGATTGTTTTATTGATAATAAAAGCACCGGTAATTTTATTATCGCATTAGTGTATGGTAGGAGTATGCAAAAATTTAGAATTCCAAAATACTATCCTTTATCCAAAAAATTTGATATAATATTTTAGATATCCGATTCAATTTTAGTTAAAATGATACCCTATATTTTGGATATTCGATTTTTTACTGGATTATCTGATTAATAAAAATATTTGATATTTTGTTAATTATTTCAACAATATATTATAATATTATATTTTATGGTTTTAAATTTTTAAAATTTATTTACTTTTATATTTTTAATATTTTTAATATTATTTAAATAAAATAAGATTCTTATATTAATATAAAAATAAATATTAATGAATATACGATCTTTATTTATTTTAAAAATATTCTTCCATAAGTTATTAAAATTGATAGAATAATATATTTAAACGGACATTAAATATATTTAAATTTAATCTATGTCCAACCAGTATATTTTAGATATCTAAATTTTATATATTTAATTTAAAAAAATATGAAATGCATATGAAAAAAATTATCTAAATAGATATAAATATCCAGCTTTTCACTCGTAATATCTGAGATAATAATATCTTTTGAAATTTGGTGAAAATTTTAAAGTGATACAAAATTTTCGGTCAATAGATAGTAAAGGCGGGTACCGTGATACTATAATCCAACAATTGTGCTATGAGTCACCAATATTATTTGATACAAAGAGGTTTGAATAATTTTTAATAATTTAGAGATAATTTATGTATATATATTAACGATTTAAGAAAAAACTATAAATAAAAGTATTTTAATTTATTATTTTTAAAATTAATTAAAAAAATATTAATACCTTTAATTTACTAATAACTATATTTATTAACAAATATCATTAATTATTTTTATATAAACTGCTAATGTTATTTGCTAGCTAAATTAATGCAACCCTTTATAAGATATCTAATTTTATCAACTATCCGCCAAACGTGGCCACCGAGTCACTGCGGTCAGCACCTCGAGATGAATACCGCGATAAGCACCTAATTTCGTCGTCAATCCGTCGTAAGCTTATTGCCTCTCGCTTCTTGCTTACTAATTATCTCTTTAGTCATAAAAAGTTATTGATTAATTCCCTTTTGCGAATTATTTGGTTGATTTGAATTGACTTTGCGAGAGTGAGGAATAATGATTTCAGAATTCAATTGAATTTAGAGTTGGAAGTTCTTTTGGGTTATAATGGCTGACGAACCTGGTCCTCTTCCTCCTAATCCACGGGACGCAAATCCACCTCATCTCGCCTCAGGTATTTGACACTCGTCCCATCCCCCAGGCCCCAACTGTTTGTTAGATTGCAAATAAGGAACTAAAGATGATGAAAATCAGAAACAACTGGCTAAGTATTTTTGGTTGTATATATTCACTTTTGTAATTCCTATAGAGCTTGTGATGAGTCTTGGATGCAACCGACGGTTCATGTTATTATGAGATTATAATCGGTATTGTTAGCTGAGACTGAGTAAAAATGGTGAGAAAACTTCAATAGATTACTACTCCTCCTCCTCCTACTACTACAACTCCGTGTGTTATGATGGACAGAGAGGTAGGTCGATCTCTTATACTACACTGGGTGATTGTTATGAAGGGAAACTAGCCTAACTAGCTTGTAACAGTAACTAACCGACTTGTCTTAACTGATCAGTTGATCACGACAGATTACAGTAGACTTTACAACATCCTTTTATGAAAAAAGAGAAAGACGACGTAGTTAATGCAAGATACCTCCCCTTTCGCTTATAATCCTCTAAGACAGTTGATAATGCAACAAACTTTTATGGTTTGTATCACCTCAAGTTGTAAATTATATCAGGAAATGTATTAAATGCTTCATTTGTCAAGAAAAAAAGTTATTCTTTTAGGTTCCCTTGCACCTGTAGGCGTAGGAGTACAAGCTCATTTTGTGTATTGGCATGCTTATGTCCTGTTCATGTTGCATCTGGCTTTATTTTTGTTGCAGCTTCAGAGCTGGCACCTGCTCAAGTTGATGATGTACAGCCAAGGGAACAGCGCCTGGCAGAAGTATCTCCAAGTTCCGTTTTTGTTAACTCTCAGCCTATTAGAGAGGACCAAATACAGAACGCTGTTAAGTTCCGTTCTCACCCAAGAGTTAAGGGATCTCCTGTAATTCATAGAAGAAACTTTCTTGAGAGGAAGGGCCTTACCAAAGAGGAGATAGATGAAGCATTTCGTCATGTCCCTGTAAGCAAAAGCACTTTGCATTACAATTCTCTTGGACATGAAATGTCTAACCAGAAATATGCTCTTTTAGTTTATCATATGTTCTTAATTTCTCTTCTTTTTATTTAAATGACATTATGAGTATACTATAGGATCCATCTCCATCAGTGGTAAATGCTCATGCAACAAGCGATTAATCAATGTAAGTGATGCTTATAAGCTGTAAGCAATGGGAAAAAAAATTATAATAATAATAATTATCATATGTTGCTCTGATCTGGTGACAGAAGAACAGCCTCCAGGAAATAGTATGGCTGTGAACCCTTCACCTGCAGTTCCAGCTGGCATCACGACCACTGTAACTAGGCGATTTCCTTGGTCATATGCTCTTCTTGCTATAGGATTCTTTGCAGCTGCGGGTTGTGGAGCAGGCATTTTCTTCAAGGTGAACATTATACGTCTGAGTAGTATTTTGGAATTAGAATGCAAGATTCAGGACCTGAGGGTTTGGATGATTTCAGGAGTGGTTGTTGCACTTGTTTTCATTTGCAAATGTCAGTGTTGTTCCACATACATATATATAGTCAGTGACTTATGCATGAGTCATTTCTTTTACAGAAGGCCATTATTCCTAGATTCAAGTCTTGGATTCGCAAGGTTGTATCTCATGAAGATTATGATGTGCATGTAAGAAGTTTTTCGAAACCAAGTCCAGCTGAGGATGCTGCTGCTGCTGCTGATGTGGCAAAGGCCAGTCAAGAAATGGTGATCTCAAATATGGAAGGTTCATGCCAATGAGTTTAATACTTAAATTGCTTAATTTGTTTCTTTCTCATCATACCATTGTTTGGTTGGTAACCAGTGTCACCTGTTTGATTTGGTGGGTTTTGCAATTCGATAGAGAAACACTTCTTTTCTGAACTTTTGAATTTGATGGACGTACAACTGCAAGAAATTAGATCAATGAGGAATCCTATAGGGAAATTGGAAGGTAAATGTATAATCGCTATATAGTATGATGCTTACATTCTAGTTGCTGAGTTGGTGCCTATTTCCTTACCTAAAGTGCTTTGCTTACTGTTACCCTTGTGAAACAAATAAACAATAGTGTATGGCAAACATGGGAATTTTTTGGCTGAAAAAGGTTAATATAAAAGGATAAATAGAAGTAAAATGGTCATTCCTCATACCTTCACTTGTAAATAATCATTGTTAGGGTTGTTGAAAAACCAAGTTAGCAAGTTAAGGGCTAGACTCTACTTGTTTGTTCAGATAAATAAATCAAACTCGAGCCTTATTTTTAAGCTTGTTTATTAAACGAGCCAAGGGAGATTCAACTCATTTGTTCGCGAGCCAGTTTGAGCTTGGTTCGACTCATTCATTTATAGGCTGGGTTTGTATAGAATTTATTTAATAAACGAACCAAATAGTTAAATGAGCCTCTAATCAAACTGAATAATTAAATGAGTTGATTGAGTTTAACTTTTAAATGAGTCGAGCCATGAGTCAACATTGAACGAGCTGAACCAAGTCTACTCGTGAACCTTTTCGAGCCGAGCTTGAGCCGAACTCATTTGACTTGTTTCAAACTCAAGCCTAAAAAGAAAAAAAAATGAGTTGAACTCAAGCCAAAGGGGTATTCGGCTTGACTTGGCTCGTCAACAACCCTGCTTATTATAGACTCACTCACTACTGCTCATTTGATCATCCTTACTGCCTCTTGTGCTTTTAACATTAACTTCAGCTTCATTTTCTCTTTTGAATTTGGGTTTTGCATTTTATATTTTTAAGTGGGTTGTGCATTTGTTGGGAAGGGAGAATTTGTTTCAGTGGCTGTGAATATGTACCTGAAATGTCTGAAGAGTTGGTTTACCTGATCATGATTGTCTCTTGCTAGGTTGTCATTGCATTCTTTGTTCTTGATAGAATTGAGTCATTAGTTTTAATATTGAGCTCTGTTTGGTAAGTTATTATTTAAGCTGAATCTTATCTAAAGTGATGTATGTGGACATTTTTTGGGTATATACTTTTAACATTAATTTATTTGTTTGAAGATACTTAAGTTGTGATAAACAGTAGGGTGGTTTTAAAACTTTGTAAAAAATAGTGTGTCACGTCAGAAATAGTATAGAGATAATATAGTACACAAATGCATCTGTATTTTTCTTCGTGATGGTTTGGTGAGGACCTTGGGGTTCTCTTTTGTTGTCTGCCTGGAGGTTACTGTTTGTCGCTTGTATGACAAATGTAGTAATGAGGCAGGAAATGGATCAGTGACATGGAACATAAAAGTTGGTTTATCGAGGTTCTCTGGCGATTTGGTTTATTATAATACGATTATCTTATGGTGTTTGGTAGGCTACTATTAATGAAAAGCATTAATTGTCAGAATGCAGCAAGAGGCTATGGTACTATGGGACATGGTTTCTTGTGTCTTTTTTGTTAGTGAATTTTATGCAGATGAAATTCAGTTTTCATTCTTAGAAATTCAATGCCAACACCTGGATCTAGCCTTCTAGGATGGTAGGCTAGCTGCAGCGAATCTTCCCAGACAGTCAGAGCTTAAGAAAATCAGAGAAAATAGAGAGAACACTGAGACATGAGCGAGAATTGGGAAATCTGAGATTTTAGTATGACGGCTAGAGATAATCGGGCACCAGGGTTTTGAGGACCTGGACACCTTCCATACATTCCAGTCCTTTCCTGCCTTTCTTTTAGACTCCCTTGTCATCTTATACACAGAATCCCAATGACCCTGACCCCAATAAAACAGAAAACAGAACCCCCCCCCCCCAACTCCAACCAACTTAACTGACTCATTAGCTAAAGTGGGAAAATTATAAGAAATCAACACAACGACGGATTGACAATCCTATCATCCATATCCAGTACCCTGCCTTACTCATTTACTCTTTTACCTCTCCTTTCATAGGTGTATTTGATGATTGACCTGAAAGCTTTTTCTAGGACGAGAGCTTGAATTTTTCTTTGAGATGCTTTAGCCTTATGCTCCCTGTTGTCATAGTTTTGAAAATTTGGTACTCATTGCAGTCTACCTTTCTCGAAGACCTTACATGTGCATTATGCCATTGTCTGAACCTTCTATTGTACGACTTATTCTTCCTCTCCAAGATCATTTGGTGAACCACTTCTTGATTAAAAAGTTTCACTTTCCTTTTGTTGGTTTGACCCTTTATTTTTGGCTTTTAATAATTGGGTCTGAAACCACTTAGTGGTGTTAAATTCTTGGTAATTTTTTCAGCACCAGATTAGATTAAGAAGGGGCATAAGTGGATGGTTCATATATGGCTTGGTCAGTGCTTTTTCCCTAGGCCATAAATAGGGGTTCAAAGGAAGCCTGTAGGCTGTAGCTGTGGTGACTGAATTTATTTTCTTCAAAGGAGGCAACAGTTGAGATGTTGTAAGGGAACATTCAGTAATGTTGGTGGCTTTGCAGTGATTTATTCACTTATTTTTGCAATGATCAGGGCAAGCTTCCACAAGGAGAGACCTTTATGTTGAAGAAGAGTATCCAAGTACAATTGCTCCTTCAAGGGTAGGTTCAGATAACCATACCTATGCTTTTTTATCTACGCTATTTTATTAGGCCAGTGATGCTCAGGTGACCACCTAAAAGTTTAAAATAAAAGATTTAAAAAATGATCCTACTAGTCACAATCATTTCCAAGTAATCTATTTGGCCAGCACTTTATCGCTTTTATTTGTTATCCGGTTACTAATTTTTAATTAATTTTTTTTTAAAAAAAACACCATGTACATGCCAAACTTAATTCCTAATTTTGCATCTCTATGTCTAAATTTACATTTTACTGCACATTTATATTCAAATATATTAACTAAAAAAAGATGCCCATAAAATCCCAAAATTCAGATACAATTTAGGTTATTGTAATTCTAACCTAAAAACTTTGAACTTCTCCACCCCTCTTCATCTACTTCTTTTTTCACTCTGCCATGTTTGTTTCAATCGACCCACTTTCTCATTTCGTTTGTCATTCCTTTCTACAAAGTACCTGTTTTACTCCTTTGATAACCACTTAGTTTATTTTATGTGGCAATTGTATACAAGAATTTAACATCAAAGGCATAATTTTTGGTGAGTTTGATTGTTTTCCTACAATTTCTTTGTTTTGCAAATTAAAATTGTTATTAATTGTTTAAGTTTTATTTTTATATTTTAAAATTCATCTAAATTACTGAACTATGATTGTAGCACATTGTCTTAAATTAGGCACAATTGCTTTCTTACAAAACCTTAAAAAATCTTAAATAGTCTTTTTTCTATGACTATAATTTGTGTGTATCTTATAACTGAACATCATAAATCTCATCAATTGAATATCATCATGATTTCACATAAAACTGCTCGTGTCACATGCTTCTAAGATCTAGTGTTTTATCCATACTATATATTATTGTATTAAACAAGTATACCTTTTCATTTTAAATATATCTTAATTTTTTTATCTTAGTTGTAATTTTCTACTCTTTTGCAAATAACTACATTTGAATAAATCATTCACTTACCGATTGACAGGTTTTATGGCTTTACAAGTGTTCCCATGTTTTGACTCCTCTATTGAAAGTATATATGCTACTGGTTTATAACATGTTAGCTGCTGTTAGCTGTTGCTGTTAAAGATAGTTGCTGCTGATGTGGCTAGTTGTCGGATGCTGCTATTCATATGTTGGGCTTCAAAAATCTATTTTTTCTTTTTCTTTTTTTTTTCAAACAGAAAATCTTAAACGTGATTGTTGGACACAGTATTTGGTGAGCAAAACACTTGGCTGAACCATTACTTTGTACCATCGCATCACCATCAATTTCTACTTATACCACATTTCCCTCCTATACCTCTTACTGTGAAATAACTGAATCCCTTATCTTTCTACTTAATTTTTTTTTGCAAAAAAAAGGGAAAAAATTATCTGATTTAAAAATTTTTAACTGCCCAATTAGATTGTTTATCTCTGATTCTCATGCCTATACTCTTCATTACATTTTTTTCAGGCTGTGAAATGAGGTGATTGTACTTGTCTCTTCCCTATGTCTTCTAAAAATCAATTCATCTATCAAATTCAATTTGAAAAACAACAAAGATATAAAAGAAAAAGTAAATAAAAAAATCTTTTTATTTTCAGATTAAATAATGTCAGACAACATTATTGGATACTACAGTTTTCAAAGTCCTATGGTATGATACATCGCTATTTTTCTGTCTTTTTTCTCTGAATTAGATTTCCTTTTCTTACTTTTCCCTCCTGGCACAGTATTTTTGCCTTTGAATGCTCATAACATTTTTGATTGATTACAATTCTAACATTGTTCTGTACAATTTTTAATTTCAAATATATATGTATTATCATAGCTTTCCCTTTATTTATGGAACTGTTTTCAAGTCGAAATTATATTATATCATATCAAAATATTACTTAAATTAAATACTGGAGTATTATGTTTGATTATAAATGGAAAATTATTTATTCTCATAAATTATGTTTGCATCACATATACTAAAAAACAATTTACTGTTTCAAACTATGCGCGTTGCATGCAATCAATCTAAAGCTTATTAATTGCTGAATGATATCCCTTTGCTACTTGATCTGTATGCTAATGGCTTACGTAATGGTTATTTAATTATTGTAGCAACAATTCGATGGCAGAGCAGAATATGATTCACGATCAGGTTGTGTTTTCATTAATTTTTTTCCTGTGGTCTTGTGATTGAGAAATCTCAAATGACTCAGAAGTCTATTTGCAGTGAGGTCTTCATCGCCACCAGTGTCTGCCGATCCTCCTCATCCTTCGTCTTACATGGAGGTGCTGAATATGTTTTGCTTCACTGTTTCTTAGTCATGTTGATGTGCAGAAATGTGTTGGGCATTTCTCAATTCTCAACACCTCTTTATATGTTAGGCTAATGATCTTTGAATATAATGTTGCAGATCATGGCCATGATACAGAGAGGAGAGAGGCCGTCTAACATCAGGGTAAGCACAGCCCTGCAGTCTCTACTTCAACAACTATCCGGTATAAATATTGCCATTCGCTGGTGTGTGCAGCCTCACATAAACTAGCATGTACCATTAATGGACTACTTCCAGTAAACCACAAAAAAGGGTTTTTAAGAACTTGCTACTGAGTGTGAAAGTGGATAAAGTGATAATTTTAGTAAAAATACCTTTGTAATAGGTAACAGATAAATAATAGTAATAGTACACGCCATGCTAATAATAATATTATTATTAATGTTGTTGTTGTAGCACTAGTATTAAAGATGTAGTCTCAGTTTCTAATGTTTAATGTTGGATGTATTTCCCTTGGCATTTATATTCACTTTTGCAACTATAGGGGCTCTCTGTCACCTTTGTTGTGTAGTTCATTGTTGTGTGTTGTTTGTTGTTATCAATATTTCTATTAATTTTTGTAACATTCGTTATTATTATTAATATTATAAATTATAAATGTCAGCATAACCTATATTACTTATGTTAATTTCTTACTTCCAAACCTCACTAGTGGAGGGATTATTTCTGGGTGTTGTTTGCCACAATGGTTATTGTGAGTGGTTCATGGATGCATATTTTCAGTTTTGGGCATTGTGGCCAGCATCCTTCTCAATGATATTTTATCTGTTTTCTCCTTTGTTCTGCTTTTCCATGATTTATTTAACTTATCTCTTACTGTTTACATGGTGAGGGAGTTGGAGACAAACGACTGGTTTCCTGACCGCTCCTTTGGACTTTGGGGTAAGATCAATGAAGTGTTTTCACTCACATCATGTTCCTTGTAAATGCAGGATATCAATGATGCACCACCAAATCCAAACCAACCAATTCCAAAGCCGAGCTTAGCTCCAAGAACTAAGGTTTGGATCCTTGATACTTCCCCTGGTAAGGTGTAGGTGTACTATATTATCTTGGTAATGAGTCAGATGATAATGCATTGCTGATTGTCTTTAGCTAGAGAAAGGAAATTGATATGATACAGTGGTGATCATCTGGAAATAAACGGCATAATTACTGTGTAATTTTTAGAGCTTTCCAGAAGACAGACTAAAACTGTTAGCTTGACCCGGCCATGCTTAAAACTTTGTCGGCAGCTGCTATTTATTTATTGCACCAGAAGAGATTGTCATACAATGTTGATAAACTCTGGCAACTCTAAATTACAATTTATGATGATTTTGCAATCAGTCCCCACCCAAAACATGATTTTACATCTAATTCTATTTTTTGTCCAAAGACTAATATGAATTGCGTCCTTCTGCAACCTTCAGATTGACTTTTCTCAGTGCATCCCCACCTTAGGTCACACCATGCTTAGCGTTGGCTATTAGATCTTTTGACGAGTTATTATTTAAGCTGTGAAGTTATTGGTTTTGATGTGGCTATTCTTGTCGATTTGGGAGTTGAGTAGCACAAGCCCGTGTTTTCGGTGAGTAGAAAGAACATTTCCTGCAAATCCAACGGGGAAACTGCACTCTTCATCTTTACTAGCATTCCTCGTATTATCAAGACACAATATTGTAGAATAATCAAGGCTGGTTCCAACTGGGATTTAATGAATACCAGGGGAGGGGGTTGACCAGCTGTTCATGAACAGAGGGTAGCTGGTGGAGTTTAGATGTTATCAGTTATCAGGATAGCAAATATGGTGGGGAATGGGGTCTCCATCGTTGGACTTTCTTTCTGCTGCTAGCATGGTCTATGTAGCATATTTTATGTTGGTTGAGATTTACTGTGATTGCGACTTGATACATAGAGCAATAGGAGTAGGAAACAAGGGGCTGAACTGCTGTGGGAAGGGAGACTTGTGAGCGTAATTCTCTTACAAAACTGCCTCTTCCTGCCATAACATACTATCTAAATTTTTCTAGTCTATTTTCATTATCAGTCTAGTTCGGTCCATACGTAATCTATATCGAGCAGTCGCCAATTGCTATGAACAGATATCGACTGTTAGTTTCCATGGTTCATGGTTGTTTTCCCTTTCTAATCTCCTCATATTTTCTTTTGGTTTCTCAATGCAAAGCCTTGGGAGACTGGTCAGCCTTATAGCACCACCAGCTATTTTCCTCAACCTTCAGCTATTACAGAAGGCTCAAGCTCCTCATTACAAGGTAATGGAAACTACTTTGAATTCAACGATCAATATTCAGTCCCCTGGCAGCGGCCGCAGCAGCAGAAGAATATCGGCATCGCTGAAGTTTTAAATGGAGACAGTCCAAGGGATATTGCATATGAGGAGGTACCTGTTGATCGACCGCCTCAGAAAAAATGGGTTCCTCCCCGGCCACCCCCAGTTGCGATGCCAGAGGCAGCCGATGCCATTCGACGGCCAAAATTATCGGCATTGAAGGACAGGCCTGCTGATGAGGTAGTGTCAGCTCCAGCTGTTGGTGAACTCGATGAGTTGCAGAGGATTACAAGGATATCTGAATCAGGTGGTGAACGGGAGGTTAAAGTCGGGGGAAGTGGGATCAACTCCGGTGAGATATTAGAAGAACAAGTTGCCAGCTAAGAAAGGTGGTGGAGAGGAATTGTCTTCGGAAAAAGTCTCATCGTACTAGTTTTGGAACCCGTCGTACTCCCGGTATTGATATGCAGAAAGAGAAGGAAATGGAAGGGGGGGGGGGGGATCAGGCCCGGCCTTAGGCTTAAGCCAACTAGGCCGAAGCCTAGGGCGCAAGTATATGAAGCCCCAACTATTAATATAATATATATATATATATATATATATATAATAAAGCAGTGCAGTGTAAAAGTGAGTAGGAAAAATATTCTTAAGAATCCTATTATATATTTTTTTCAATATATCTGCACTACTGTGCTTTATAATTATTTATTATTCAATTACCTAAAACTATTATTTATTGATCTTTTATTATTATTCAATCTTATTATATACCGTCGGTATTGTTATGCATTATGTGTAAGAGTAGTCTTAAAAATAATTTAAAACTATAATATTTACTTTATATGTATTATTAAAGCTAAATTTAATTTTGCTTCGAAATTTTAGAAATATCATAGTATATAATAAAATTTAATAATACTGAACTAATATAATTTTATATTATTTTTTAATAAATATTGGAGTGGTTATTAAAAGTTATTTTACTCATGTAGGAATATAGCTTTAAAAACTTTGTAAAAGAAATGTAGAATGAATACAATTGGTAGACTAGTTAAACTCGATTTTTGTTGAATGCTAGAAGTTATTTAAAGTAGTATTAAATATATATTTGTTTTAAATGAAAAAAAAATAATTTTAATAAGTTAAAACTTACTTTGGGTTTTAGTAGATGCATACTTAGAATCCATTTGAATTGAATGCCACAAGTAATTTTTTTTTAATATTCATTTGGTATCTTTTATATATATATATATATATATATATATATATATATATTGATATTATAAAAATATAACAATTTCCTTTCATATATATATATATATATATATATAGTGATATGATAATATTGAAAGATGAGAAAGTGAGATTTTAATAGAAATATCTAATATATAAAAACTAATAATTAATTAAATATACCGGATCCTCGTTAAGTTTCTTTTGGTTGACAATCCTAATGGGGTCAAATATGTCCTCCAAAAACAACATGAGTATGAAAAATTGGATCAGTGGACAATTAAAAATTAAAAGGCAGCATAGTGCAACGTTGTATGAAGTGAAAAGATTTCCCTACATGTCCTAAATACCAAAGGCTGAACAGAAAGCAGCAGAGTTCTCTATCAAAAATCATCATGTCGGACACAACTGTCAAGCTAGAGGTTTCATAATATCTCTGCTAAGATCTGGCCAAAATCCTGAGACAAGCTCTCAAAAAGTTATGGCTGTAGTTTACATTATGTCCCAAGGTAGGACCACAAGCTTAACTCAAGTCTTGTCCTGAACCATAGGAAAGAAGAACCATGTCTATGGGGATCTATGGGGATACACATGTTCCCCATAGCAGAAGTCTCAAAGGCATAAGATGTGTAGGAATGTTAAGATTTTATAGAGTTTATTAATTTATCATTTAGGATTTAGATCTGTCTTTTTAAGTTGTTTTCTTTTACATAGGTCATTAGGCCCCATGTACATTAATTTATAGAGTTAAGCTAATATAATGGTGAGGTTTGTGTGATAATCCTTGGATAAGAGTTATCCTGCATCAAATGAGCAACCCAATATGCTCTCAAGATCGAACATACACCATATTCCTGAACTTTTGATAACTACAATATTTAGACTTGATCCTACTAAGCACCAAACCCAAACAATTTAAGGCAGAACTTGACTTCATGCAAAATATGTCAAATAAGAAGCGTAAGGATTTCAAAATTTGGTAACCAATATAAATGGAACTACAAATAAGAAACTGGATGAGGTTGTTTGTTGTGATTAAAATTCGAGAAGAGAAATAGAGGCCGAAGATGGAATGCAGAAGGAGGGTAGTCTATCTCCCCTCTCTTTTTACCAAATATAAGCAGATCCAGTCATTGATCCTCTTCCTTAATGCAAGCACCAATCAAGCACTATGAAACACACATGATTCTCACCCCCTTCTGTGCTCACATATTTTTGTTTGGGATTCTCCCATCCGCCTAGCCACTTTTTCTCACTTTTATCTCTTCTATAGAGCACCACTCCTCTCCAATCACATGTTTATTCATTTCCGTTGCTCACATCGCCAAATGAAAAAGAGCCACAAGAAAGTATATTGAACAAATGACAGTATAAGTTCATAGGATGAATTTTCCCTCTAACTAAATGAAAAAAATAAAATTACAACTTCAGCCATTACTGCATAACTACGAATTTGAAACCATAATTTCTAGGGTCAATTTCAGAATACAAAAACTTATAAACATTATCACAGATGTGCAACATCAAAAAAATGTTGCAGAGGTGTGTTCAGAAGCACCTCTACAACATAGTAGGTAAACATTTGATAACGCCGATTTATTGAATTTTGCTACAGCCGACCCAATTTGATAATACATTGAATGGATCAATCACCAATTGCTCCTTAAAAACTAATTATAAATACATATACTGGACGAACTTACAATATCTAACTACCTTCTTCAATATTATAGGCAGAGATACTATATGGAACTTACAGATCTATGTGTTGAAGGCAGCACCAGATCTGTGTGTTGAAGGCGGCACCGGAGAGGAAGGCTTCAGCTTCGAGAGGCAGGCTTCGACTTCAGCGGGTAGGCTTCGAGTCTTCGACAGGCAACCTTCGACAGGTAGGGGTAGGCGACAGCGTCGAGAGGCAGGCACGCGAAGAGTCAAAAGAAGAATTACCCGATGGTCCAAACGGGTAATTTTTTTTTCCTTGGCCCTGTAGCATACTTTTACCCCAGAATAAGTTTTTTCCCATACCAAACATAAAAAAGAAGGGAAATAATTTCCCTTATAATTTTTACATCTACTTTACCCCCATACCAAACATAACCTTAGTGGCATCATTGAACACCGAAAAGAGTTTCGAAAATGTTCTTTTTAAACAACTTTTTGGTGTAAAATTGGTACTAGAGTTATTTGACTATTTTTTTTAAAAAAAATTATTGATAGTTTATATTAATTAATATAAGTAATAATTTTATTTAAAAAATTCTTAATTTTAATGGATTTAGTATATATTTTTATTAAATATATATATATATATATATATGGGAAAGGTCACATACAAACTTTTACTAATATACAAACATAAAAATCAATCTCATCCATTAGATCAACATTTAATCAACATTTAAGATTTTATTAATACCAAACCAAAAAACTAATCCAAACCTATGTCCAAACCTCTAAAACCATAAACTATACAAACCCTAAACCCCAAACCCTAAAACCTCTAAACCATAAACCCTAAACCATAAACCCCAAACCACACACCCCTCTAAACCCTAAACCCCAAACCCCATAAAACCTCACCCCTAAACCCCAAACCCTCTAAACCTTAAACCCTAAACCCCAAACCCCAAACCCTATAAACCCTAAACCCTCTAAACCATAAACCCTAAACCCAAACCCTCTAAACCCTACACCCTACACCCTACACCCCAAACCCACTAAACCCTAAACCCCTATAAACCCCAAACCTTCTAAACCCTAAACCCTAAACCGCCTAAACCTTAAACTCCAAACCCTAAACCTAAAACCCTAAACACTCTAAACCCCAAACCCCGAACCCTAAACCATATACACCCCAAACCCTAAACCCTAAACCCCAAACCCTAACACCTCTAAACCCTAAAAACCCTAAACCCTAAACCATAAACCACAAACCATCTAAACCATAAACCCTAAACCCTCTAAACTGTAAACTTTAAAAACCCTAAGCTCTCTAAATCCTAAAACCCCTAAAGCCTAAACCCTCTAAACCTTAAACCATAGACCCTAACCCTAAACCCTAAATCCTCTAAACCCTAAACCCTATAAATCGTAAACCCTTTAAACCCTAAAAACCATAAACCCTAAACCCCTTAAACTCTAAATCATCAATGAAAAAAAAGGCATTGTGGTTTCCTATTGTACATGCTTTGTCTCTTGCCTTCTTCTGTCTTTTTTCTCTTTCCTTTGGACCATTTCGATCACCCAATTGACGTACACGTATTCGTAAATTATGCATGTTACTTAGAGAAACGGACATACATGCTATAATCTGCTGAACCGGACATGCATGTAAAAAATTCTACCATATGGATTAGCATCATTATGAAAATATATTTTAATATGATTATTATTATACTTTCATATCATATGCTGATTAAAAAATAGTCAAAGTTTATCTTTGAACGACAAACTAACATATATTTTAAATTGGATAGACCGATTACCGGTATAGATAGTAAAATTAACTAGATCGATTTACATCTATCCTCGATAGGTAGCTCTTATAAGGTGGATCGTAGAATATTTATGAACCATTATATAGACACGCCGTGTGGCGTTCATGTGTGAGGGTGAAAGGAGGCAGAGGGAGAAAAGGGGGTGGGGGATAATAAGTATAACACACTCATCCACACACACAAAATTGAATGAATGAAAGTCACCCAAGAGCATATTGGATAGTAATGCTGTATTTTTGTCTGTATCTAGCTACATCCTTTCTGACCTTGGCCCGGACGATCGAGGGAAGCCATGTATAAAAAGAGAAGACACTACAGCATACATAAAACGTATAACTGAATACATTTATCCTTACTACAATTGGTTCACCTTCTACCAATAAATAGACAAATATATATTCAATCAAACACTAAACATTAAAATTCCCTGAAGTGAAAATCAAAGCGACTACTGCTCTGCATTTCCCCGTAACCTACCAATTCGTTATTTAGCAATTGAATGGAAGGAGCCTAAGGAATTCAGAATATCACAAGTGTTAATTGACAATACCACCTCTTGGCTGAAACTTTGGAATCACTAATTTTAAGTTACTCGGTACATCTAGAATTGATTAAGCCTGTTATTGTTAGCATTCAAACATATTAGAGTTGACCCTCTGACCATAAAAAAGATTGGATAAAACATATTTGTTGTTTTAAGGTCTATGAGAGCAAGTAGCCTCCTAATATTCAAAACACAGAACTCTATTTAAGATCGGATTATGCGATAGTTTCTTATTAAACGCTTCACTAAAACATATTAATCAACCTCTGACCATAAAAAGAACATAAAATCGAATACCTTTGTTCTCCTACTGATATCACGATGCCGCCATGTACTGCTTCTCCTTGTCTCCTGTGTGGTAGTGTAGTGGCAGTTGAAGAATGGAGGAGTTGAGGTCTGGTCGAAGAGAACAGCGGTTGAGCTCATCTGCTAGTCTACAAAGCTCGTCGGAGCGAAGGATGAGTGGAAATTGAGGGAGGTTGGGTACTTCACTAGATCTGTCAGTAGATGCGAGGGGCAGGTTGATGAAGAGATGAAGGGGGAGAAATGGTGATGGAAAGATGGAGAGATGGGTGTGATAGAGAGGGAGAGAGGTGTGATGGAGAGGGAGAGACTGGTGCGAAGGGGGTCGGGTGCTGAGGCAAGCAGAGTTGAAACAGAAGGGGGGCAGAGTCGTATGCGCGACAAATAGGATAAAAACGAGACCTATTTTTATCCATTTTTGATTTATGACCGTGAGATGTAATTTAAATCCAATGGTCAGGAATAGTTCCTAAATTTGTATATAAAATGCTGTTTGTATATAATATTTTCATATTACTATTTTCTTTGTTTTTTGTTTCTTAAATATAATATATAAAACGAGACCTATTGCTGTTTTCTTCAATCTTTGTTTCTTAAATTTTTATAAAATAATATTTTCATATTTTTTTCCGTCTTCCCTTGCAACAAAGAGTGTCATTTGTCCTCACCTGCTACTATGCAGACTTTTGTATTCCTGAATCCACCAATGAATTGAAGGCTATCTAATTGTTTGACTCGTTTTCGCTAATTGCACTCTGTTGAATGGATTTGGGACATCGGCATCTCAAGGTAGCGATTGGTGATTGATCACGTGATTCTATTACCGTTAATGCACTAAAATGAATATGGGGATCATCTGAGTAAACGTTCACCAAAGTTTGCGCCCAGTTGTCATGATTTGTGACTTTATCTTCAAAATTTATCAGATTAAATTAGTAAAAAATCTAATAACATTAATATATATATATAGGGTGAATGTCCCATACACATCCTTTCTAAGATATATGTATAGGAATCAATTATAACCATTAGATTAGTATTTGATCAACGATCAAGATTTAGTATAAAATTAAAATAAATTATTTTAATCTCAGCCCTTAAACCTTTTAGATTTAGGCTCATGTGCAAACCATTATTTAAAATACAAATGTAGGAACTCTTAATAACCGTTAGATCTAAAAGGTTTAAGGGCTGAGATTAAAATCATTTATTTTAGTTTTATACTAAATCTTGATCGTTGATCAAATACTAATCTAATAGTTATGACTGATTCCTATACATGTATCTTAGAAATGGTGTGTATGAGACATTCACCCTATATATATTACAAAATAAAAAATGTTTTAGAAAATTAATATCTTTAGAAATAACTAGATTTTCTATTATTTATTTAATGATTTTATTGTTAATTCTTTTTAACAAAAAAATATCATTTTAATCATAAAACTAAAAAACATTACTAATATGGACTAAAGTGAAATAAAAAATTAAAACATAGGTTACATAGCTAAATGGATCTCTTTAAAATATATGGTACCTAAATAAAAACTAATTCACATATTATAATATGATACCTATGCAGGGGTCAAATATTATGACATTTGAGTAGAATTCATTTTAATAATCTCCTTAATTTAAATATAGTCCAATTTTTTTTTGATAGTTGAATGTATCTTTTTTTTTGGGATAGTCACCCAACCTTGGGCGGAGTTGGTGTGGATTCTCTTCGTGGAATCTATAAGCACATTTGAGAAATTATGCTATCGCACCAATTCTTTTAATCAAAACTATCTTTCTTATAAGCATTAATTATATTATAATTTCTCAATGTATATTTACTTATTTTAATAGATATATCTATCTTCAGTGTTGTATGAAAACTCCTATAATTGTTTTTGTCTCAAAAATATTCTTTTTCCTTTTTAATTTTATGGTACCATCTTTTTAGAATATACATAAACGTACTTGATATTTTAGATTTTTATCAGTACTTTCTCTCTCCTTCCTCCCCTTTTTTCATTTTTGTACTTGTCCCATGCACCAACATATATCCTATAAGCATCAAGTGAGTGTAGTCTTAAGTGAAGGAGAAAAAAGGAAACGTATTTGGGTATGTTTGGATAGGACTCTTAGTGTGATCCGATGGGTATCAAACTTGATTTGATATAGAAAAAACCTATTGCTCTGATGATCTATGAATATTTTATCTGAAAAATACAAGTAATATCATATTTATAGAAATGCTTATATTTAGAGTAATATTATAATTATTAATCATTTATGATTACATAAAATATTAATATGTTATGTTTAATTTTCAAATAATTATATACCTATTGTGGTAATTATATATTCATTTAATGAGCATTGCAACATAGTATAATTTAATTTAGTAATTAGTTTCTAAAATTTATTTATCAGGTTTAAAGGTCAAGCATATATTTTAAAACGTATTTTCGATAAGCTTCTAAAATTAATTAAGTAGAACACTTATGAAAATTAAATATTTATCTGATTCGGTCGATATTCAATTTACATTTTCAGATATTTGGTTTAGTTAATAGGATCAGACATGTAACTCAATAAATATAGATATCTAGATTTGACCATCTTTATGTTTGGAGCTATTGCATTCAAATTGTTCGAATTTTGCTATTAACAAGTAGTTGTTGGAGATCTAAAACCCTGACCAAACATGCATTTTGTAAGGCGATGCAAACTAATTTGTTGGCCTACAAGTGATCAACGGGCAGTTGCAAAGGGCCTCCATTTTTTTTTGGGTGGGCGGGGGGTGGCTATAGTCAAATTTCGTTTTACCTAGTTGTTTCTATAAAATGATCAGAGTGTTTTACCAAGTAAAAGCGTGTTTATAAAATGTTAACAAAAACTATTATGTAGGGTGAGGGAAATCATGAGGGTTTTAAGTCAATGATACACCCAAACAACCTCGTCATATGTTGCACAAAGACAATGATACACCCAAACTATTATGTTGTGCTGTGGTATAAGCAATTATTTCACTTCACTTCATCTCACCACTCAATCTCTATTGAATTTAAAAAAAAGGAAGAAGAATTATACATATACATATTTCGGCCCACTCATACATATACACTGTGCACATATTGTGCATATATTCATTATTATATGCACACAACAAGAGTCACATAGCATTGAGCGTAGAACATATGGATATGTATACATGTTCACGAGAGGAAGACAATGCACAAACATATGCATACATGCACGCAAGATGAAGGAAATGGGAGAAGAGGGAATGACGCAGTCAAACGCAACCATCGCGCGCATGGAACTTGCATGTGTAAGGCTTGTGTGCAAGCCATGGATGCCGAGCATCATCACTCAACAAGAAGCATGCAACATATATATAGAGAAAAAATAGGACAGCACAGGTTACGCAACACTGAGGAGCATAGTCGTGCGCAAGCCACATGCAATGTGTCGGGTTGGTGCGCAAGCCACCACACACAAATCTAAAATTTATTCTCATTTTCACATCTAATTAACATTCAATCGGGCGTATAAATTCTTGGATCTATCTTTCCCAAATCGGAATTCTTGGATTAAGATGAATAGAGATGGTAATACAAACGTCGAAGAAGGTAGCCACAAGGGAGAAGTGAAGGGTAATGGTTATAATAAACACAAAAATGAAATGTTCAAGGGATAGTGTAAGGGGTATTTTGGGAAGAGGGTCATAATCTTTTGCTTTATACATCAAATGTGGTGTTTCAAATAACAAACATGTTTTAAAATGAGGAGTATTTGTGAATTGTTGTAATACCCCGTATTTTAAAATTTAATTTTATTAAACTTAATTATTTTATTAGTATAATTTGATGTAAATATTTAATTATTTTAATTTTGATTCTTTTATAGATTTATCGACGATTTCGACTTCATAATTGAATTTAATTAATCATTGTCGTTGCGGATGATTCTAGATAAATTCGTTCACGACCATAATTTTATTATATTCATATGATTTCGATTTTCAATTAAAAATATATATTTCCGTTCTTTCTCATATTTTAATTTTTAATATTTTAGATTCATTTTTGATTATAACTTCATCGTGTGATTACGACTTGTTTTGGAGTTATATTTCATTAACGATATATATGTTATTTAAATTATAAAGTTTCCGTTCAAAATAGTCAAATTTATTTTATTAATTTTATCCGTAGAAAATATTTCCGACTTTAAATTTATTCGTTTCCTAAGTCATTAAGATCTTCGGAAAGTTTTAAATTAAAAAGATTTTCAGAGCTTATTTATAAATTTCTTTCTGAACTTAATTTTCTTCAGTTTTATCCTTTTTGGTTTGCGGAAAACAAGTTTCGAAAATTATTGAAATTAGTCTCTATTTATTAGAATTTGATTTAAATATTTTCTTATATGCTTTTAAATATTATTTCGAGTTCTTATAATATATTTCGGTAAATAATATAAATTTTTACGTTCGTTGGTAAATTCTTCCAAAAATACTTTCAAAATTCTTTATATAGCTCTTATATCGATTTTAAGCCTTCAGAACCTTACGAAATAATTTTTTGTTAAATAAATTTTACAAAAAATTTTCCAACAATATTTTTAGATGTTTAGAATTTATTTATATGTGTATTTGTGAAAGATAAAAAACCCACCGGTTCTCCCACCCATCTCTTCTTTTCCTTTTCGTTCTTCTTCTCTCCCTTCTCTTCTCCTTCCCTTTCCCGACTATCCTTGTTCTGCACCCAAAAACGCAGCCCTCATCTCCATCTTCTCCTTACTCCTCCATGCTACTCGACCTCCAGCCATAGTCGGCCACAACCGCCGTGCAACAGCCGCTGCAAATGCTGCAGAAGTACAGCAACAACGCAACAGCAGATGGAAGCAAGAGCAGCGAACGGGAGTGACAACGCCACAGTCTGGTCACCGTTGACTTCTCCCGACCATCGACGAGTTGTCCTTGCCCTCCGGCAAAGCTTCTCCTGCCTTCTCTTGTTCTGATTTGTTGGTTTTGTTTGGTATAAAATTCTAAAAACCCTAACTTTTGATTTGATTAATTGAGTATAAATTAGCTTATGAAAAGCTAAATTGATTGTTTGATTATGTATATATATGTTGTATGATTGATTTAGAGTGGTTAATTGTAGTGTATTTAGTTGATTTGTGAAAATCAGATTTTTGGTGGGGTTATGTCCGAATTTTTCAAATTTGTCCAATTTAGCTATTTTGGGTAAATTAATTTTACAATATGCTGTAAAATGTATCTAATTTCATGTTGGAACTGTCAATTTGAGAAATTTATGCGGAATTAATCAGAATTGACCTTTTATGTCAAAATCCATGTGTGATGAAATTGGGTTGCATAATTAAGTCGTTTTACTCAATTGATTTTATAATATCATTTGAAATGTATTTAATTTTGTATCAGAAGTGTTGATTTGGAAAAATTGTGTGAAATTGATTGGAATTGGATTTTTAGGTCAAAACTTTTACAGTTTTAAATTGGATCGTGTAATCGGGTTGTTTTATTCAATTGATTATATAATTTACATTAGAATACATTTAATTACATTTCCAAATTGTCAATTTATATATTTTAGCAAGAATTTATCGGATTTGCGTTTCGAGCTTAAAAAAATTTAATTATGCTAAATTGGGTATTTCATTTATTGGTTTTGATCAATTGATTATATGTTATGTTATAAAATATGTCTAATTGCATTTATAAACATTCAATTTAATTAAATTTATAGAATTTTATCGAATTGCATTTTCGGGCCTAAAATCCTAGATTTCAAGTGAAATTATGAAATTGGTTATTTGTGTAGTTGTTTTTCTAAGATTGAATTTATAGAAATAGTTGAAACGGTCTTAATTTTATTCTAACACCTTCGATTGGAATTAATTGATTTGAATTATCCGAGTTCATGTCTTGGGCTTTAAAACCCTAATTTTGGAAACTGATTGTCTTGAATCGACTACTCGAAATATTGTTTTTGTTGAAATTAATTATCTAGATTTATCTAAAATTAGTTTAATTGTCTTTCAAAGCTATCAATTTGGAGTAATTGAAGTGAATTTTTTGGTTCGTAGTCCGGGTATTAAAAACCCTAATTTTCATAGATGGCTTTATAAAAACAGTTTATCTATGTATCTCTCACCTAGTAGATTACAAATTTTGATTTAAAGTTATTTGAATTGTATTCTTACATTATTGGGTTAAATTGGTATTCTAAAAATGGTTGGTTTGCCTCTTTAGTTGTAAAACCTAATGAGTAAGTCATTTTCGATAAAATTAACTTATAATCTATTATTCGTTCCCCATCTTTCCAAATTAACTTGAAATGCCCCAAGTGATATGTGTTAAACTTGATTTGAGTAATATTTAATCTTAAATCTTAATAGAGCTATGTTCTTAAGTCCTAGGTTTTGGACACATTTTTCAAGAAATACCGTTTGTGTCTCCTTGTATGGATTTAATTATAATATTTGAATGATTGAGTAATAATATAGTTTCTAACCTTGTTCCGATTTCCATTGGTGATCTAGGAAAACTTTCCCGTGGATTTTCGAGCTCGTGATAGCTCTCTCTTTCTCAATTTGCTTAGCTAGCTTCGGATTTAGGTAAGTCATTACTTACCTTACTTATGACGGAATCTCGATGTATGTCTGCTTGGAGTGGAAGGTGATAATGATGCTTATCGATTATTTAATTATGTCAAGCACATGCTATATTCCATTAGTTGCTGTACTTTTTCTACAACTTAAAAAGTTACTTTAAACCCTTATTTTGTATAAAATAGTATTACAAGGGTAGAATAAGAACTTTTAAAAAAATTGAAAACAGAAGAAGAAGAGATTAATTTATTAAAATAATAATGTGTCTAACTTATGAGTGAAAGAGTGTGATATTATTATTCCTATTTAAAATAAATCTTGTTAACTAATTAGTTAATGAGATTAATTTATTGATTTGGAAGTTCCTTTATATATTCATATGATTAGGTCGTACATTATTTTCATAGTTAGTCAAATTATTTTGGAGAGAGACACATTTTCTAAATTATATGATAAAATTTTATCTTTTTTACTTATTCCTTATTATTTTTAATTAGAATCTACTAATTATCTTAAATAATATTATATACATTATCTTTTCTTTTATCTAATTTCTCTAAATTCATAGATAAATAAACCAACATTTAGTAATTTAGCCATAACATTTTCATTTAATAACGAAATTGAACAATTCATTTTGCGTTAGAAAGCTAACATCAATATATACAACTTTTGTCTTTTGAATTTTCTCAATATCTAAACCAACCTTAGTGAAAAATATCAATTAATGCTAGTAATATCTTATTTTGTTATATCTTTACATTCTAAAAGCCTATATAATAAGCCAAACCTATGTTTTTATTTCTTATCTTGTACTATGGATTATGTTCTATATCCCCCACTAATTTTTTTCACATTTTTAACCAAATCATCGAGACTTTCAATTTATTCTCAAAATATTCAACCATTTTCAAAATTGTAGATTCAAGGTCCAATTTTTTTTTTCTTCATTCAATTTAACAGAATAATTATTCTTTCATGATCATCAACCCTTGATGTTAGTACCTTAGGATCATTCTTTACACTTGAATACTTTCTAATCTATATATAAGGATTCTTTATCCGGTAAGATTATTTTTTAAACTTATATATTGGAATATGATTTCTATAATGTATAGATCTTTATTTATTATATAATTTTATAGCTTATTTATGAATATATTTTATGCATCATGATATGTAATGTTATTGGCCGAAGAAAATATAATTTTATGTTTAATTTGTCATTGTTGTGATTTGGCTACAACTTTGCATTATTTTATAAAAATCACACAAAATTCAATTATAAGAGTTTACCCATCATATTACATATTAGATCGAAGTCCCAAAAGTCAAGTTTTCATAAAAACTATAGTTTTTTTCATTTTAAGTTACATATTGAAATTAGAAGAGGTTATTGTAAGGACTGATTGAATTCGAAAATTTAATATAACTTACAAAACTAAATTTTTGGTGAGCCATGTTAGTTTTGATAAATGTTTGAGTTTTGGTGGTTATGTTAACACTTAATATTAATATTTGACCTAGATTGACTAAGATTTTTCTTTTAATATATATGGTTTCAATATTTTGGTTAAAGATTTGAGTTGGATTTAAAAGTTCGATTATGTTCTTTGGACCCTTCTGTTTTTGGAATTTAATTTTTTTGGAATGTTTCATATTTGAAAAGTTTTTATTTTTAGAAAGTGGATAATAAAATAAAGAGAGTTAATGAATAATAGTTGTTTGCATGTATTATGTGATCATCTTAGAAAGACATTAGTAATTTAAGTGGAACAAGTGGATTTTGTTCCTTTAGGGTTGGCTTCCTGAAATTGGGGATCGACAATAGCTTTCCTTTTCTATTGTGGATATTATTTGTTTTATTTGCTAGCTTTGTCCGGTTAAGGTTTTTTCTATTTTATAGGCTTTTTTAGACTCTATTGGAGGGTGTGCAAGCTTAAATACTGGATGATCAGGGTTCAATTTTTTCCTTTGGTGCTAGGACCACTAGGATTTCCCAAAATGTGGATCTCTTGTGATTGGCTTTGGTTGTTGTTTGATGTCTTCAAAATTATTTGCCAAGTGACCCCCTCATTGTTTTATCCACTCCAATAATTCGATGTCATTATCACCTAAAGTGAAGTTCAATAATTCAATTTTTTTTCATGTGGTTTGCCAATATTATTATTTTCCCACGGGCGCGTGTGTGTGTACTTCTACCTTATATTCCACTATACTTTAGGTATTACTTGGTTATTTCCCTAACTAACTTGTTACATATTTTAAATAGAGTTATGATGATCCATGTTCCATGATATACATGGTGAGTAGATAACCTAGCATAGATTGAGTATGAACATGTTCAAGGTGTTGATGTCATACATGGTAGGGAAGAATGAGAGTGGTCATAATTTTTATAGTCCTATTAATCATCAATGACTACTTTTATATATTCTAGTTGTATTAACCATTCTATTTCCATTTTACATTCAATTTATTTTGTTTCATTTATTAGACATTATTTTTTTAAATTAATAATAAAGTTTGATGTATTTTCTTATGTTGTCTAGACTTAGTGGCTAGTATCAGTAGAATATTAATGGCCATACCTTATCCAGAAAGCATTCTTAGGGATATGTTATTCTTCTATCCTCAATTAATGATAGCTTGATCATAGATCAATCTTGTAGAATACCTTTCCTCCCTTGAGTTGATCAAACAACTCATCAATCCTTGGTAATAAATAAAAATTCTTTATTGTTACTTAGTTTAATCCATGGTAATCGATGCACAAACTCAAGCTTCCATCTTTCTTCTTTATGAACAAATATGGTGCTCCCTACAGTGATATGCTTGGTATGATATAACCCTTCTCCAAAAGCTATTTTAACTGAGCTCGAGTTCTTTCATTCTCCATCAAGTTGGTTAAGGCCTTTCATGCTTAGCTGATTGTGATCTTGAGTAAGCAAGTTGTGAAGGATTTGATTGATTATGTATCTACATATTTATATCCTTATTGAGTAATGAGATGGTTTGAATAAAATATTGATCATTTAAAGTAGAAGATAACTTAATGTGGGAAAGGAATCTTGTACCTTAGACTTAGGCCTCCGAGTGTATAGTTGGACATTTAATGAACTCACAACCCTATAGGAGGTATGTGTGCTTAAGAACTTGGGTGCCTAAATTTGTATATACACTACTTTATGTCATGTAACCTCCTTGACTAACTATCTTGGTGGTTGGTAAAACTTGATTGAGATAATTAAAGAACTTTGCAAGTATCATTATATATGATTTTTACTACATGAGGGAGTCATAGGATGTGTTTCTTAACAAATTATCTACCCTTTGAGATCTTGCATGACTTGCTTGAGTTTAACCTAAAAAGAGCTCCAATATCCTATGAATTCATAGTACTTGTACTCTTTTGACAACTCACAAACTTTATGCTTTTATTAATTCAATTGCAAACCATGTGTAGGAATGATGCCAACACAGCAAATCCAACCATATCCTCACCTTACCAAGGCTGAATAAGCCATCACTCATATCACCATCAAGGGTCTGTAATGTCAACAAAAGAAGAATGCCCAAATCCCTAATTTTAGCAATATTCCCTAGAGGACTACTACAAAGCACAACTACCTGATGTAGGATATAACCACTAGAAGCAAGGTACAACCGTCCAATGCAGAACTAGAGGACAATTATCCCACATCCCCCTTGAGGATAGAAGCTAAAAAAAAGTAAGGGTTGGAAAAAAAGGAGATGATACCAGAAAAATATTAATAGATAAAGGAAGAAGAAAAAGAGTACCAACAGGGATAAACTGAGGGAGGAAAAAAAAAGAATGATAGATTAGGTTAGATAGGGGTTAGATTACCATAATATACCCATTCCCTTCCCTTCTTTCTCTTTACTATTTTCTTGTTTAGCTGGAGGAGATTTAGTATTGGCTACAGTCCATTGTGAAAGGAAAAAGATTGAGTAACCCTTGTTATTGTAATCTATGACATTATATTCATGTTTTGTTCTATGATATTCCATTTCATTGAGTTTCACTTATTGATGTCTTGAATGTTGGCTACATTAAGCACTCATCCGAATTTTGTATCAACTATGATAGTGTATATAACTTACCATGATAAATGGTGATAGGGTTAGCACTAAAAGGTGAAGAGACGTTGTTAATAATCCTCCAAAACTCACTACATGCACATTGCTTTGGCCCATGCACCGTGATTGAGATGGCCTGAGAGGATATTTCATCGATGAGTAAAATCTAGTGAGTCTAGAAGGATTAATATTCATTGATCTTGACATGCTATGAATTGCCATAGGGTGAATGTACTTGATGTTAACAATTTCTTCTAATGAGTCTATCTTCTAATTTCTTTCCCATCTATCTTGCGTTAATATTAGTAAACTCCTAAGATCTCATTTACTTCATTATATTTTCATTGACACCTTACCAACTTTTCATTAGATAGTTAACTTTGCATAACACTTGAATTTCATAAAACATATTTCGTTCAAGTCCTTGTGGGATCGACACTCACTCATCCCTTTATTACTTGGGTAGATTGTGTATATTTTCATGATTGTGTTGTGCTCCATTATTTATATTATCCGATCAAGCATTATTAAACCAAGCACATACAAGTGGTTAGAGATTTTGTTGTTGATTTATCCCTGGCGATTGTTGCCTTACATTATGATATTGTATTACTCTCAAAGTTAAGTTGAATTTAGTGAGTTAGTCACCTTAATAAAAGGCTTGGTAATTGAATTTAGATACCATTGATTGTGGGGTTTCCTTGTTTTATCTTATTTGGATATACCAAATTAAAATGTCTGTTGTTTACAACAAATATTATAATGAATTGATGAAATCTCTGAGAATTTATAATGTGTATTGGAATTAAAATTTTTACCCATGCTATGTTATTGGTTGGTTGAGATAATGATTAGTAGTTACATTTCATGCACTACCTTGGGTAATTACATGATGATTTGAAAGAGTTTTATTGCATGTGGATTGCTTGTTGTGCATGATTTTAGACCTTTATGTACTATGTAAATGTTTGAGCATATTATTTGCTTAGGATTAGGTATGTTTATGATAAATTGAATATTTTTCATATTTTTACCTTGCTTTGCCTTTATTTTTGTAATTTTATTTGGCATCTTGTTTGTGTTACTTCTCTCTTAGTAATTGTTTTTTTTCAAAATATTGTGTATAAACACACAAATCCAAGGAAGTGATGAATGGAATCAAGAAAAAAAATCAAATATGAAAGGTATTGAAGGAACATAGTCAACCACACACACACCATACAACACCCAATATCACATAATAGAAAACACAAGAAATAGTATCAAGTGAATAACAAACCTATCTTAGATAACTAACTCAAGTGGTACAAGTCTTGACTCACGATCTTTCACTTTAAGTGATGAATTTTTTTATTATCAATTATTCAGGTCAAATAAAAACAAAGGACCAAAGAATATGTAATCTCTCAAATTTTAAAAACCTATAAATTAATAAATAACTTTTATTTGGGATAAATTAGCTTATAAAGTCATTTAATTTAATTATTTTATGGATTTTTGATTATATAAATTTAGATAGAAATATTTGATAAATAAAAATAAATATTTTTTTTTATTTTATCATACTCTTTTTATTTAAATAATTTTTCAAACCAATATTTTACTAAAATTATCCTTTTTAAGGCTATGTATTTAATTATTTTTAATTAAATTATTAAATAAATTTATTTCTCAAATATATTATATCCTATTATTTTATAAATTAAATTATTTTAAATTCTCCCATTTCCCCTTTTTCCTTTTTCCCTTTTTCCTTCTCTTTCTCCCTTTTCTCCTTTTTCCTTTTTCCTCCATCATGTCGCCCGTGCTAGGCCAGCCCCTCCCCCTATGCGCCTAAGCCTTCGGCCTATTCCCTTCCGTTCTCTCCTTCTCCCGCGTGGGTCACTCCCTCTGTCCTTTCCCCTCCTCCCCCATGCACCAATCGACCCAACCCAGTTCCCCCTCTTTTCTTTCATTCCTTTCCCCTCCTACCCGGGTCGACCTAGTTCCCCTTTTATTTCTCCCGACCGATCTACTATTCCTTCTTTCTTTCTTTTTTTCTTCTTCTTCTTCTTCTTCTTCTTCTTCTTCTTCTTCTTCTTCTTCTTCTTCTTCTTCTTCTTCTTCTTCTTCTTCTTCTTCTTCTTCTTCTTCTTCTTCTTCTTCTTCTTCTTCTTCTTCTTCTTCTTCTTCTTCTTCTTCTTCTTCTTCTTCTTCTTCTTCTTCTTCTTCGTTGATCAACCCTAGGTGGCCTACTTGTCTTCATTATCATCCCTGCCACCTTGAGTCCCGTCATTTTCTTCCATTATTGGACCTAGCCAACCCTACAAACCACCTCTCATGCCCTGTTTCCCCCCTCTTTGTCTCCCCTCCCTGCCACCCTACCAGCCTCTCCCTGCCCCATTATTTTTTAACCTCCCCCTTCCCTGATGCCTTTCTCTCATTTTCTTCTCCTTCCATTTTCATCCTTATTTTTTGCACCACTGCCCCTCTGCTGCTTCCTCTGCCACACTAACTGCCTATCGTGCCTCCTGCCACCTTATACTACCGCCCTTAACCACCACAATACCCCCTCGAGCCCCTTTGTAGTCCTTTCTTCCTTCCCCCTTATTTTTCCTCTTTATTTTCTCCCTTCTCGGCAATGCCCTTACAACCCCTTTATCCGCCATCGTTCCACCGCCTTTTTCGCCTCTAAAGCCACTAATCCACTCCTTGCAACCTCCTCTACCACCCTCATACTTCCTTTGGCCAAAACTAACCCTTGTAGCCCCTTATTTTTCCCCTTCCTTTTCCTTCCTTCTCAGCCCCCTCCACCTCGACAACCACCTTTTCCGCCTCTACAACCCTTGGCTGCCAACAACCTATCCCCGACCACCACCTACACCCCCTCTTCACTCCCGCACCCTTCCCTTTCCTGAAATCCTCCCCCATCTACCTTCTTTCCTAGCTTAAAAACCCCAACCTGAAAATAGCCATCATTCCTTTCTTTCAGCCCCCTTCGAGCATTTCTCTTTTTATTTTTCCATGCAGCTTATGCTAATGAGTTGTCGCATTCTTGGTTTATTCTGGTTAATAATTTTAAGGTAAAATTATTATTTAAGTTAAGTATTTTATTAACTAAATTATATAAATTCTTATACTTTTTCTTTCCTTATTTCTAACATGATAAATATTGGTATTATTTTTAGGTGCTGATTTTTGCTACTTAAAGCTTGAATCTTTAATCGGGCTACCGGTAAGGTTTGATTTTTACAGGATCTAAGGTAATCGTTAAACCCCACTTAAACGCATGGATAAACTTATGTTAGCACATTATGGTTTTTAATATGCTATCATGCTTGATATATGTTTGTTAATATAATATACATATTTTATTGTATTAATTAATAACAAAAGGAAAGTATGCTATTATATGTGCTATATATGGAAATATTGCTTAAGAAAAGAGTTTGGCTATTAATGAAAGTGTTGAGTACTTATCCATGTTATATTATGTTATTGTGACCATTTATGCATGAATAATATTATTGTGAGCCTAGGGGAATTTTAGTAATATGTCTTGTGCAAGGATATGGCATAATATGTGTGAATGCTAATAAGTATTATATTAAAATATAATAGTTGTTGGAGTTGGATATTGTGAATGGGGTATTAATATTACTATTTCATGTAGTGATGTTAATTTAATAAAAGTGGTGTTATAAGGGGGTAAGATGGTAATTTTGGGAAAAAGGGTAAAATGATAATTTTATAAGTAAAAGGATAAAATTGTAATTTGTAAGTAAAAGGAGTATTATGGTAATTTTGGAGGTAAAGGGGAATATGATAGTTTTTATAAGTAAATGGAAAAATGGTAATTTTAGAAGTAAAGGGTAATATGGTAATTTTATAAGTAAAGGAGTATTATGGTAATTTTGAGATTAAAGAGGTAAAGTGGTAATTTTGAAAGTAAAGGTGGTAAAATGGTAATTTTGTAAGAAAAGAGAAAAATGGTAAATTTGGATATAAAAGGGTAAAATAGTAATTTGCAAGTAAAAGGGTTTTATGGTAATTTTATTAGTAGAAGGGTAAAACGGTAATTTTAGAGAATAAGGTGCAAAATGGTAAATTGCAAGTAAAAGGGGTATAATGGTAATTTTATAAGTAAAAGGGTATTGTGGTAATTTTATAAATAAAATGACATTTGGTAACTTTAGAAGTAAAGGGGAAGTAAGGGGTAGAATGATAATTTTATAAATAAAAGGATATTATGGTAAATTTAGGAGTAAGGAGTAACTTGGTAATTATGATAATGGTGAAGGATAATTTAGTAATTAAATTATGATTATAGAAAGGCAATTGGATAATTATGATAATAAAGAAAGGCAATTTGGTAAAATCACCAACAAAAGGGTATTATGGTAATTTTAATAATGGAGAAGGGCAATATAGTAACTGTAATAATGGAGAAGGTAAATTAGTAATTATAATTATGGAGAAGGGTAAATTAATAATTATAATTATGAAGAAGGGTAAGTTGGTAATTATAATAATGGAGAAGGGTAAGTTGGTATTTATATTAATGGAGAAGGGTAAGTTGGTATTTATATTAATGGAGAAGGGGTAATTTGGTGTTTATAATAATAAAGAAGGGTGAAATGATAAATATGATAATGGAGAATGGTAATTTGGTAATTTAACCAATAGAAGGGTAATTTGGTAATTATGATAATGGATAAGGGTGATTTGTAGTTATAATAATGGATAAGGACAATCTGGCAATTATGAAATTGTAGAAGGGTAATTTGGTAATTTAACCAACTAAAGGACAAATTGGTAATTATGATAATGAAGAGGGACAATTTGGTAATTTATCCAACTAAAAGGGCAATACGGTAATTATGATAATGGAACAGGGTAATTTGGTAATTTAACCAACTAAAAGGTAAATTGGTAATTATTTAACCAATTAAAGGGGTAAATTAGTAATTATGATAATGAAGTAGGGTAATTTGATAATTTATCCAACTTAAGGGCAATTTAGTAATTATAACAAAGAGAAGGGCAATTCGGTAATCTAACCAACCAAATGGAAAATATGATAGGTGTAACAATTATGAAGGGTGAATGGTGATCTAAAAAACGTAGGAGATAACTTGATAACCTAAACCGAGTGAAGGGTAATTTGGTAATTATGTAACATGAATGGTGATATGGTAAATTGGCAAGTAAGGAAGTGATGGCTTAATAACTATGCAAATAAGGGGTAAATCAATAATTCATATCTAACAGGTTGATGGAACACTAGAGGTTCATAATAAGACTCAATTAACACTGAATAGTAAGGTAAGAGTATTTGACGATTAGTAAGTATCACGAGACCAAAAGCTAAATCAGAATTGGATGAGATTATGATAGCCTTAATGATTCATCTATGTTATCTTGGATAACTGTATGGATAAGAAATGCCTAATGATATTAGAATGATCAAAAGTGAATAAGCATCTAATTATCGTGCTCTTTGTGATCACTTTAATTAAGACACTAATACTTAAAGTGAAAGACCTCGAGATTAAGAATGGTGGCTCTTTAGGGGTCGCTACCTTAAAGATGTGATTTAGCTCATGATTATTCTGGTATTTGCTAGTGTACCTTTGTGCCCCAGCTAGGCCCTATATCTTACTCTATCTAGCTCTACGGACCTATTTAGAGGATATGCATACTTATGGATTAAGTGTCCTTGTCGATAGGGTAATGAGTAGCTTTATGCACCTGTACGACCAAGGTATCTTTGCGTCTCTGAGTTGATGGTTGAAGGGTACTGAGTAGCTTGTATGCACCGGTACGATTGGTATACCTTTGTGTCATGAGTTCTTGATCTCTTGTCTAAGGCAAATATATGGAATTGTTATGCTGATTAAATAAGAAAAAACACCAATCACGAAAGTGAAAGATTTAATGAGCTAGACCCAGTTGAATTATGATATTGAGTACCAATCCACCGGTTATAATAGTGGCTCAGGAGCATGTTGACCTGGCAGATGATTATGAGTGCCGGTCCACTGGATATAATAGTGGCCAAGGAGCATGTTGTCCTAGATAATGTTGATATATATTCTGATACACCAACAATAATAGTGGGGGTCCGAACTCAAGAAAACCAGTCATGAATGTGAATAAATTATGGAAAAATACTAATCACTTATAGTAAAATACCATGTGAGTAGAGGCCAGACTGGTCCACTGGTAAATAATAGTAGCCAGGAGCGTTCTGCCCTAGAGACCGATCCACCGGCGATAATTGTATTCAGGAGCATTTTGTCCTGTATGTATTCCGGTCCACCGGCTATAATAGTGGGGTTCCCTCACTCACATGGATATATTTAAACCTATGAAATGATTGAATAATGATGGACTAATGGCTTAAGGTAGAGAAATATTAATTATACATTATGACATATTCATATCCGATTAACTTGTCCAGTATGTGAATGTATTTGAATATCATGTATATACCTGTCATTATGTATGAATATAGTGTTTTATCATTTGTTACACTGTGGGCTTGCTTTTAAGTGAATTTTTAAAGGTTTACTCAGTACCATAGTACTGAAGAGTTCCATTCATGAAGCCCCTGCCTATTTAATGGGTAGTGCCCCTTACAAGTCCATGTTCTAGAGCTATTCAGGTGGGCAATGAGAAAGAGAGTAAGGATTGTCCAGAATTTTGATGGGGTTTTATTATACCCATTTTCACTCTTGGTTTAAATGTAATCTTCATTCTTGTAACCACCATTGGTGATTTCATCCTTGTAAATGGTTTATTGTGTTACTCCGATTTTAATATGGTTTGAATTTCTAGCATTTGGTATTTTATTTTCTAGCCTTAGCACTTGGTACTAGAACGGTATGAATGAACCGATTTGATATTAAGTGTGGTGGTAATGTCCTTAGAATTCACAAGTCTAGCTATTTCGCTTCCGCTAAATCTTTTAATAAACTAAAAATTTTCAGTAGTGAATTTTGGGGGTGTTATAGAATATCACTCAATCACTTCTATGATCCTAAACTATATATTTTATTAAAATTTAATATTATTCATGTACTTGATCCATAAAGGAATCAAGACCCAAACCATTTATAGCATATAGGCTTATTAACATGTCATTAAAGTTAAATTGAATATATTAAGGGTTAAAGTTTGAGGAAGATTATTGAGGTGGTAAACTCTAAGCTAAATTATTGAGGCGTTAAAGTCTAATTTTCATGTTATGAAAGGCCCAATAAAATTAGATCTCAATGTATATTATCTTAAATTATGCGAGATAAGGTTCAATATCTAATGTCTAAGTCAACTAAGAGTTTGAATATAAAGCCATATCAAATAACAACTCTAAAGACACATAAATTAACTAAAATTTTTATAAGGTCAACTAACTTACCTTAATATTAAGAGAGGTTTATTTCATGAAAAAAGGATTATAATTAAATAATTTTTTCTTATCATGAAATATAAATATGGAAACCAAGTATTAATACTAAAGTTACTCAATGCACCCAATGTGTCTCTTTTTCTCTATTTTTTTCTTCTCTTACATGGTTAACCATTTTAATTAAGGTCTCTATGTCTACTCATCAATTATCACTAAAGTGTCAAACTTATCCATTTAAACTTATTTTATTAACATACTATTCACTTAGGTCTTAATATTTCTAGAAGTTAAGTGTAATTTTCAAATTGCCTTTATTCACCTAAAATTACCTCAAACTTCTAAAATTTACAACCTTCTCTAAACAACATAAAACTCTGATATATTACATACCAACTTAAATGTAAAATACCCAAGGAATATAATGGTACACTTAAAAACTTTCAAAAACAATTTGCAACTCCCAATATATTCATGGTTGAATATTTTCAAAACCTTAAAAAAAATTATTTCAACTTTAAATGCTCCAAAATCCATAACATAGCTTCTATACCATACTATGCATATAATGTCAAATTTAAGTAAATTTAAAACAACTGAAACATATATAAAATAACAAGGAATATAAATAAGCCCCTCAAAACTAGTAATGTTCATCACGATTCTACTATAAATTCAGCATGACTCTCTAATAACTCATGACAATTCCACTTAATATTATCACATTTTCCACGGACATAAAAGTATGCAAAAATCATACAAATCATTCTCTCATAAAAATTAGATTCTTATACACATAAAATATAAACATACTCATATTATACAAGATTTGACAATATATTGTTTCATTCTCATAATTAAAATAAAGCTAATCATGCATAAACTAACATATATAATAACTAGCATAAAATTCTATTTTTAATGGTTAGTTTAGTTACAAAAATTCCTAAACTCCTTATCAAAGCTCAAATAAGGAATCTGAAACTCCTTCTCTAAATCCATTTTGTCACCTTCAAGAATATAAGATAATATAGTTAGATAAACCAAGATTAATAAATAGTAAAAATGGGAAAGAAAGGAATTTAAATAGAAAATATTACTCATAAATATGGAGGCTTGAAAAATTTCACAAAAACAATCAATAACTACCAAAGAATAATATATCAAGGATTTAGAGGTTTAATGTGAACAAAAACAAGGAGAAACAAATGATGCAATATTTTTTGGCCGAAACAATATGCAACATTAGCAGCAAATTAGTAGAGGATGGTCGATAAGGCATCTATGATAAGAAAAATAAGATGATAGGGACACAGTTTATTGGCTACAAAGGGTTCATAGATGATTTATAAAATGCAAAGAAAAAGCTAAACAATAATATAAGGCAAATGAATCAAAATTGATGCATGGTAGATGTTACAAATGACAAAAAAAAAAGTGAAGAAGCTTGGTTGCCATTGTACAACTGTTTGGAAAATAAATGTTTGGTTAAGAAAAAGCTTGAAGAGGCTCGATTTCAAGGATATAAATGATATTGAGTTTTTTTATGGGATGCAATCTTTTAAAAGAAACAAAAAACAAACGAAAAGAACAACTATAGAGAGAAAATGAGTATCGGAGTTGGTTTGAAGTCTGACGGATGGAAAAAAAAAGAAGCAAAAATGGAAAAATTAAAAAATTTATAGAAATATGTTTTTTTTTGCAAATGCACAAAACACATAATGGGAGGTTCAAATTTCCAAATTGATGAATTTTTATAAATCCAAATATATATAAATATTTGGTCTTAGAATTTATTGAATGACTAATGGATTGAAAGTAGTAAAAACATCTAGTATTGTCTAATCGTGTTAACAATGTTTTTTTGCTAAACTATTCATAAGGAATGGGAGAAACACAAATAAATAGAATGGGTGGATGAACTTAAAAATATTTTTAGGTCGATTTATAAATTTTGAATGGGTTAAAAAAGTGAAAATACAAGCATAAAAAATTACAATAAATGTGTTTTCTACAAACAATAAAAATAATACTAATAAAATAATACTTGATAATAGGTTTGAAATTATTATAAAAATTCTATATATATATTATGGATATAAACATTATAAAGTGATAATATATTAAATTATAGTTTAATACCTCTATTAGTACTATCAGTTGTAATAATTTTTCTATGATGATTCCAATCCTTAAACTCTACGTATCATCTACATTATTTTATACTATCTAACTCTTTTTCTTTTATAATGAATGTAATAATTAGGTGTATAATATAAATATGCTATTGTAAATTGTAATTGTGAGAGAAAACTTACGAGAATAAGAAGTCATATTCTCTCTTTATCTCTATACTATTATATTATCTCTTTTTTAAATTTATCAATATTACAATAAAAAATATATATTTATATATTTTTTTCAACTTATCTAAAGTACTATAATTAGTGGAGGGTTTTAGTTTGGCAGACTTTAGTTGTAAAAGTCCCATATTTTGTTTGGGCTACTCGAGATGTTCTAAGTGACATTCAAATGGCGAAGGCACTTCTCTTCATACCATGGACAGAGGCGACTAAGAACACATAGGATCACTTGACCCCATGGTATCAGCAAAATATTTACTTTTTATAAATTTTATCTATAATTATTAAAAAAACAATCAAAATTTATTATTTTACATTGTAATATTTATTAAAACTTGAGGGACTATTTAGTATTACTTATATTATTATATGTTATATTTATATATTCTATTATATGATGACCCCATGGGATTGAAGTTCTAACTTTGACCCCATGGGATTAAAGTCTTGACTTTGACCCCATGGAACTAAAGTCCTGGCTTCATTCCCAGCTTCAGACAACACAATTTTGCTCGTTGTTAACCTAAGAAGGAGTGTGAGCTCTTGCCAAAGCATAAACAGGAGGCGTGTTAGCTGTTTGTGGTATATCTGCGATCCTAAATTAAATATGTTACAATTTTATAGGATATTTGCGATCCTAATCGGCTTACTACCTGAATCCCCCATGTACAATATTTTTTTTATCCATTTACACATTTTCCTTAAAATTTATTTTATTTATTATTCATTAAATGCCAAATTTGGTATTAAAATACTATTTTTATTCATTAAATGTAATTTTTTATATGAATAAAATAAATAAATTATAATGATATTGAATTTTTTATTAAAATAAAAAATGACAGTATTAATAATTTTTTTTCATTTTTATAAAATAAATAAATTGAATGCTATTGATTTTTTAAAACTTATTTTTACACATTGACACATTTTTTATTGTAATTAATTATGATATTAATTTTTTTAATAATGTTCATAAAATATTAAAATTTATTATTGAAATAAAAAATTTAATATTTTATTATTTTTAACTTAAATTGATTCAGCTTTAGATTTAAGTTTGATCAAATAGTAGCTTCAAATTTTTAGTTTTTTTTTTCCTTTAATTAGGGAATATGATGAGTCCCCTTACATGACTCACTTATATAAGCCTCTATTTCTAATTCGCTAATTATCCCAACCCTCCATGTTCAAAATTTTTTTATCCAATATATATATATATATATATATATATATATATAGATATTCCTAATAATTTTTTATTTTATTTATTATTTATTAAATGCTAATTTTTGTTATTAAAATTCTATTTTTTATCCATTGAATGCTAATTTTTTATATTAATAAAATAAATAAATTATAATGCTATATATTTTTTAATTAGAACAAAAACTAATAGTATGAATCATTTTTCTATTTTAATAAAATTAATAGATTGCAATTATTAATTTTTTTAAATTTTATTTTTAAACACATTAACACATTGTTTTCAATTTAATTAATTATGGCATTAATTAATTTCTTAATAATATTTAAATAAAGGAGTTAATATTTTATTACTTTTAATTAATTTAAGTTGATTTTGTTTTGGATGTGAGTTTGATTAAAGAGTAGCTTTAAAATTTTAATTTTTTTTCCTTTAATTGGGGAAAAGGATGAGTTGAGGGAGAGGAAAAAGAAGGAGAATTTAGAGTTGGGGGATGACAAGATAAAATTATAAAGGAAGAAAAGTTTTTGGAATATAAGAGTGTCAACTTAAAAGATAGGATGTGTAAGGAGATGGTAGAATTCACAAAATATGGCTGGATTAAAAGAGTTTCAGAAGAGAAGATCCAACATAACTCCCATATAAAAAGGTTCAAATGCCAAACTAAAACTAATAACAATTTAGGCACTAAGATTTTTAAACTAAATATAACAATAATCTAATTAGATAAATAAACTTCAAACGTTGTATAAGTACATTTTTTTTACAACGTTCATCAACAAGATGTAAGAATGGAACAAAGTCATCATAAAATTCTTCGTAATATGCTCAAATATAGCAATCAATTAATTAAATTCATTAACGCTACAACATTTTACAAGCTATATAAGTACTAATCAAAAAATTCTTATAAACTTGAGTACATACCCTACCAACCTATTAAAAACCCTCTAGAAAATGAAACTATTTTAGAATGATTAGATAAATTAAGCCACCAAATTAGATGATAGGTTAGCTTCAGTTGTATTGTTGCTACACATATCAACATTTCAAAGAAAATTTATATAATGACATGGATGGACCTTAACTCGGGCAAATATATATATAGGGGAGGGGTCACATACAAACTACTATTAATATACAAACATAAGAACCAATCTCAACCATTAGATCAAAATTAAATCAACATTCAAGATTTCATCAATACCAAACCAAAAAAATAACCCAAACCTATATCCAAACCTCTAAACCCTAAACCCTAAACCCTAAACCATATACCCTAAACCCTCTAGACCCTAAACCCTAAACCCTCTAAACCCTAAACCATACACCATAAACCCTCTAAATCCTAAACCCTAAACCCTAAACCCTAACCCTAAACCCTCTAAACCATAAACCCTAAACCCTCTAAACCCTAACCCTAAACCCTTTAAACCCTAAACCCTAACCCCTAAACCCTCTAACTCCCAAACCCTAAACCCTCTAAATCCTAAACCCTAAACCCTAATCCATAAACCTTAAACCCTCTAACCCTAACCTCTCTAAACCCTAAACCCTAACCCTACGCCATGCAAACCCTAAACCCTAAACCCTAAACCATATAAACCCTAAAACCCTAAACCATAAACCCTCTAAACCCTAAACCCTAAACCATCTAAACCCTAAACCTTCTAAACCCTAAACCCTACACCCTCTAAACCCTAAACCCTAAAAACCCTAAACCCTAACCCTAAACCCTAAAAACCCTAAACCATAAACCCTCTAAACCCTAAACCATAAACCCTCTAAACCCTAACACTAAACCCTCTAAACCCTAAATCCTAAACCCCATAAACCATAAACCATAAACCCTAAACCCTAAACCATCTAAACCCTAAACCCTAATCCTAAACCCTCTAAACCCTATACCCTAAACCATCTAAACCCTAAATCCTAAACCATATAAACCCTAAACCCTAAACCGTCTAAACCCTAAACCCTAAACGATAAACCCCAAACCCCAAACACTAAATAAATAAATAGAAAAGCTACGCAAGTGGAGGGAGTGAAATTCAAAGCCGATGCCAATAATGTGCAATTTTTAAAATAAATGTTTTTTTCTTATCATTTAGATATTTATTGTTTGAAGATGATGTTTGACATAACTAACGTAATTTAGTTTCAACAAATTCAAAGGGATTGATCTTTATGCATAATCATAATCATAATCATAATAATAATAATAACAATAACAATAATAATAATAATAATAATAATAATAATAATAATAATAATAACAACAACAACAACAACAACAGCATCCAGTGTAGCCTGCTAAGTAGGCATTAACGTCAATATTTGAATCGAAAGTTAATCGGTCATCAAGCCTCAAACAACATAATTTATGCCTTCGGTATAAGTAGTCGCCATCCTCTACCAACAAGCATATAACTCAACAATCTTGTCCAATAACTCAAGATGAGGATTAGCATCATCCAACATCCGTAGCAAATGCTCGAACAAAACCACTGCACAGTCGACAGTGGTGTCGTCCGACAACCCCAAAGACCTATCCACAAGCTCCCGAACCAGATGATGGTCGATGAACCGATCTCTTCCTTTCACTTAAATAAATAAAATAAGCTAACAGTTGAAAAAAAAATGAAACAAATCTCTATCTTCATCCTCAATGGCATAAGAAACTTATCCTAAACCGATCAATTAGGCAATCGAAGGACGAGAAAAAAGAAAGAAGAGGAGTAGTAGAAGAAGACACGACATCCTGATTTTCCTCTGGCCACCCTCCACAAACTATGAGGACAACAGAGACTATTTTCCATCTAGCAATCACATAACAAACCTTATCAACTAATTTGGCTTAACAAAAGCCAAACCACGCAAATAAAATTACGAATTGGAGGAGAGAGTTTGGAATTATACCGGCGGTGTGGATTGATGCGGCGGTCGTGGAGGTTGTGCGCTGGAATGCTGCCATTGTACTGCGCCACTGGTGGTGCTTGTTCGCGTCCCTTGTGTTGCAGAATAGTGTATTGGCGGTTGTGTTGAAGAATGGAGGAGGTGAGGTATGGTCGAAGTGAATAAGGGCAGAAATGGCGATGGAGAGATGCATAGACGGGTGCGATGGAGAGAGAGAGAGACGGGAGGTGCAGAGAGGGAGGCGAGAGGTGCAGAGAGGGAGACGAGAGACGGGAGGTGGGAGGTGGGAGGTGCAGAGAGAGGGAGGCGGGAGGTGCAGAGAGAGGGAGTGCGAAGGGGGGTTGGGGGTCGGGATTAGATGTGCAGACATGGGGCGGGGTGGGACGGGACAGAGTCACAAAGATAAGGTGCGGAACAGTAACAAAAATAAGAATGCATTTTCAGCCGTAAGATTTGTCAGATCCAATGGTCGAAAAGTATGCCTACATTTGTACAGTAAATATAGTCCGCACATGATCCTTAATCTCTACATATATATATATATATATATATATAATGACGTGAGAACGCCACCCACCTCCGTTCTCGCATAGCTTGCTGGATGCATTGATGGATCGATTCTTCACGACCACCGAGAAAGAAGTATGACCAGCATTGGCATTAAATGCGTCATGTACTAAATGTTTGTTATCGGACAAGAGATTTCTCTGGCACCAAAAATGAAAGGTTTCTCTTTGAAGTTGGGGGAGATAAAATTTTTTAAAAATCCGTACTTTCTACCCTGTAACGTAAGAGGATCTAGTTACAGATATGATAAATGCTCCCGAGTCCCGTTGTTGCTGAGTGGTGGAAAATGCTAGGAGTCTAATTTTCCCGATGCATGGCGCCGAGTAACGAGTACGACAGATGCCTTGCTGGCGAACTAATATCGTCATGGGACTACGAAACGGTTCGTATATTTTCGGAAATATACATTTAAGCTATTCAATTACAAGTTAAAACTATACGCCTCCCTCTTTATCGCCCCATAGAATTAAAAAATAAATTACTAAATATGAAACTAAAAATGCATGTATCAGTTCATTCCATAGTAAAACTTGATGAAAATGCCCCAAACTGACCCACACCGCCACATGGTTATTCTAGTGACTGCGGCAAATATTTTTACTGAGTTAATAATACTCCCTTATAATTATATTAAAAACTTATTAATTAAAATTTATCTTATCAAAATAGTTGCATAATATATATATTTATTTTAATATTTTATAAAAGTTTTTTTTGAAAAATAAGTCAAATTACATTTTAAACTTTTAATTTTTTTAAAAAATAATAAAATTTGATGGGATTATTTTTTTTTGACTAAAACCCTAACTTTTATAATGAAATTATACAATTGATTTTTGTACAGTTGTTTTTCCTTATATTTATTTTATAGAATTATTTGAGCCTATCTTAATTGTATTCTAACACCTTCAATTTCATTTAATACACACAATCAAATCCTATTTTCTAAAAATAGTACTTTTTTGAGAATTGATTTTTGTGTGATTCTTTTACCTTGTTAACTATTAGTTTTGGTTTCAAATTGATTAAATTATGTTTCTAACTTATAATTTTGGAGAAATTCTCCGAAATCGATCGGTTTGATGTTTAGGGTTATAAGACCTAATTGTTCAAGTTGGTTTTAATAAAACTCACTTGTTTTTTATTATTCTGTATATCAATTCATTTTTCCCGACTCGGTTCTATGATTTTCCAATGTGATCTCTGAAGTGTTCCTTTGGATTCTCCAATCCTGTGCTAGGATAGCCCGGAAACTAAATAAACCTCTTAAACTTATAGTTAAGATACCTTTTATGTGTTGTTCCATCTTTTGGCTGTGCCAGGAGTGTATTAGAGTTTTATAAGAAAGCATGTGATATTGAATTAAGTTGGATGCCAGATGAGTAAGTATCACCATGTATGTGTGTTTCTTATGATGCATTAACCTTGTGGTGGGATATCCTAAAATTCTTCATAGATATGAATCATGATTCTTCATAATTGTATTTTATAAGTAATATGTACATTGAATAAGTTATGATATATAGACACGAGAGAATATGCTTAAGTGTTTTGTGGGTTTTGGTGGAATATGATGTTATGAACATAAATTATGAGAGATTCAAGTGATAAGTGAAATCATGGGATTAAGGTGTATTATGCTGACTATCATTGGTAGATCTGTTGGTGGTTATATATAGTCCATCTTGAGTAGCCTTGGGATGACCCCTGATGTAAGATCATGCGGTGGATTCCATCCCTATGATTTCATATATGTTACGCTAGTAGTGCAACAAAAAAGCCCCTCACTCTACACTATAGGTGGCTTAAGGGTCCGATATGATATATTGATATTTGAAGTTATTGAGGTCATCCGCATGAACACCTAAGTTTATAGTTCTTTTATTTTTTCTATATCATGAGTTGAGAATAACACTATTCATGATACAGTTAATATACGATGTAACAACATTATACGGGCCACCGACTAAAGATACTAACTCATTAGTGTATCCAGGAGACCTGACTTAGTAAATTGCATGCCTATAGTATAGTTAGTAAATATCATTATCAATTTAAAGACTATATAATTAATCAAGAATATTAATTGAGATAAATAATGATTTACCTTAATTTCACCTATATTTCCACCACGTCCATGTATTTCATTCATATGCTCACTAAAACATTAAAGATAAAATGAATACGACCCCCACACACATAACTATTGATATCATTATTAATGATGGTTGATGTATACTTGCTCCAAATACTTCTGTGTCTCTAGATAATTTTTGAGAGCATAACAAGTATTTTGATTTTAACTTGTTCTTTGAGATATCGACAACTTACAACTGACCAATTCCATGACCTTGAGATTGAAACACTAAAAACTACCCTTTTCTCAAAGCAACATCTTCATTTCTATCAAGACCGACAAATCATGTCTCAAACCCTTGAAAATACATAGAAAAAAGGGTCATGACTTCATCTACAACATAACCATAAGCTATAGAACCTTCTAGAGGATCTTGGTTTATGATATAGCCCTTCAATTCTTTAAACTTTATTCTAATAGGATACATCCATCTTCCATGAACATGTTCTTTTAATTATGCTTTCATCTAGTAATTGCATTGCGAGGTGAAGTAGAACACTCAAGAAAGTAGGGGGATATGCATTCTAATTTTTAAAGGTTGATAACCACATTCTCTTCATACTTCTCCAAATTGGACAAATGAAGTTTACACACATAATGGTGAGGAAGTTACTCAACTTAATAATGGTACTAGCTCACAAAAAGGGTACATATGGGGTTTGAGTATCATCTACTTCCTCTATTCATTGTTTCTCCTATAAAATCAAGTAAAAATACTAATTAATAATATTAGATTATGAAAGAATTACATAGGGGAATATATATATTATTTTTATACCAAGGCTTTTCTAGCTTCCTCATTACCTCTACACCCCATCTTATGAGTGCGAATGCTTTTCTATGCATTAGATCTACTTTTGGTGCTCTTCTCCTATCACATCAAATAGAAAGATTATGTTAGTTTTAATTGTGAGCTAAATATGTACGTTGGTTAATAATAATATGTTATTACATACTTCAAATTCCTCTAAGGTCCTCTATGCATATATCTCTCTCAATTTATCAAGGGTGATCATGTCATTGTAGAGTTGTGTGTGTGGGGGGGGTATGATAATACTACCAGTAGTGTGCATACAATTCCTAGCCATCTAAGAATTCCAATCAGTCTAGGACTTTGTAGCTAGACTCATAGCAAGCCTCTTATATTGTTGTCCTACATTAAATCATTGCCACAAATTTGAAGAATCAAATAATCAAATAGTTAGTATATATATAAAAAAATTCATATGCTAATAACAAATTCTATCATAAGAATTTCAAATATTTAAATTATACCATAGTGTTATCCCATACCCTATCATTCTTATCTTTTGGGACACTCCTTTAAAAATTATAAGTGATAGGGATGTATGCATGAGCCCTATAGTTGTAGTAGTCAATGAACACACCCTTATTCTTGCCAACTGGATACCCATCAAAATCAACATAAGACTTGTTACCCTTTTCTTTATTCCCACAAATATGCATCAACCTACCTCTTTATCTTTTTTGGGTGTTTCCTTCCTTACCATGTCTATCATCTATATGAGGATCCATACTTAAAAAACAAAGAATAAAAATTATAGATTAAGAAGTAATTAAAACATGCAATGTAATATGAGAAAAATATGATCTCATATCTAATTTACCCCTCTCTTTATTGAATTTCCACAATCCACACATGAATAAAATATCCTCAAAGGATCTTATGAATGTAGAAAAACTATTTTAAGAATGTCCTTAACACCATTTATATACTTCTCAGACAACCTCCTTGTATATATCCATTTACAATCCATAATAAGAAGTAAAATCCAGTAAATTATAAAAAAATACCGAGAATCTCACAATATTAGTCAAGCTAAGAAAAAAACACTAACTAGTACACCACAACAACATTTACATTATAAATATTTAGTACACGATTACCACAAGACTATCTATATCATTTATATAATCTTTTTTTAGAAAGAGTTTGATATTATAGCTAATAAACTATTTTTATCATCCATAAGGCATATCAAAGCAATAACATCAAACATATAGTGTATAGAAATGGATCACAACAAAATCTATAATATATATACACGACTTAATTTAAGTTTGTAAGAAAAAAACAACATTCATAGCATTTTAAAAATGTATACTTGCTTAACAAAAATTAAAAATTTCAAAAATAGGAAGGAAGAACATAGATACTAAGAGTATAGGAGGGGTAGTATGACGATGAAGAAGAAGAGAAAAATTAAAATAATGACAACTAGTGGCAGAGGTGGTCGACGGAGATGGTGACGGGGTAGGGGAACATTTGCTTCAAATGACGTTGATGATCTCTCTCCCTATTAGATTGGGTAAATGAAAATGTATGGGAGATTAGGTTATATAGTGATGAAGAAAAAAAAATGGGGAGGGGGGAAGAAGGTATACATGATGATTCTTTCACCCAAACATTGTGTATAATTATATCTTAAATTAAAGAAAGGGAAAAATAGTAAAATACAAAGTTATGTAGTATAATAAATGTGGTATGTACATTTACTAAAAAGTGTTATTTTAAGTAAGGGTATACACAAAGTTATTATAAAAAATTTTCGTTTATATTATCATTTTTGTAGTTAAATTTTTCTCTTAGTGTTTTTTTATTGGACAAGGATATATATGGTCATTTAACTTTAAACCGCCTTATACTGCTCGTCATGTATTTCGATCTATGTACCAATGAATAAAAACATTCCTCGCAATCATTATACAATGGTGAGGTTGATTGAGGAGGGATAAGTTGTAGCAAAGAAGAAAAAATAACATTGAGCAAATCATCAATTATTTTTATCCATTATAGGATATCACTCGTGTAAACTCGACACTTTTTCCATTAATTTTTTTATAGAAAATCAAAAATTTAATGGAATTAAAATATCATAATATATTTTTAATCAATAGAAAAATTTCTCAATAATTAGAGAATCATTTTACCAATAGTTTGTATTTATGTGATCAGATGAAGAACATCCCATATACTTCTAGAGTTGGAAGATTATGTGAGCTTAGGTTTGCACAAGACTTGACATTACATATTACATTGGGGTATTGGGATATTACCAGAGTAATCCAAGAGTTGAACAGTGGAAGGCTACAAAGAAAGTTTTAAGGTATCTAAAGGGAACTAAGGATTATATTCTAATATATCATCATGTTGAGGATTTGTAGGTAGTAGGCTATTCATATTCATTCTTTGTTGGTGGTGTAAAATCACGCAAATCTAATTTTTAATTCATTTTTTTACTAGTTGATGGAGCAATATCCCGAAAAATAAAAATGTAGGATTGCATAGCCACTTCTAAAATGAAAGCAAAATGCATCTCATAATTTGAAGGCCCAATGCATGGTGTGCGGTAAAGAAATTTCATATTGGGTCTTTATCTCAACCTTTTATGTTTAAGTGTGAAAATTCATCTTTTGTCTTTATCTTAAGAAATAAAAAAAATAGTAGTCATGCCAAAGGCATAGACATCAAGTACTTGAAGATAAAGTAATGCGTTTCAAAAGGAGAAGTGGTTTTGAAACACATAGGCACTGATTGTATGTTAGTTGATCCTTTAACTAAGGACATACCACTAAACAAGTTTAAGGGTCACATATATAATATTAGTGTTGGACTCTATTTGTGATTGTATTGTTATTATACATAATCATGTTTTTTTATTATAACTAAAGTCATATTTTTTTCTTAGTTGGTTTGTATACATATGGTTTATTTAGAAATAACACATTAAGTGGAGGACATTGAATAAATATTAGGTTTATTCATAAGTTTAAAGTTGTGGATGGAATTAGTACATTGTGATACATGGAATATAAATTTTAGAATATCGAAAGCTTGTTGCCATGATTCTTATATTAGTTTCATCATTCAGTTTGTACTAACATAAGGATACCATATTGAAAATCTAATTTATATGGTTCAAATGGGAGAATGTTAATATATTTTAGTTTTATAAAATATATTATTATTTTTTATAAATAAAGTGTTATATATATATATATGTACGTATGTATTAACCCTCGGTGTGATCCTTACTAAATTATATATAAAGTTATTGGCCATAAAGTTATCTATTATAAGGTTTCTAGTTAGTAATATCCCTTAATTATCTACTTTACTATTTCTTGATGGTAGAAATAGTTGTAGATTGTATATGACGATATTTGAGAATAAATGATCATGTGAATGATGCATATATAAAGAAGGATAAAGAGAGGAGTAAGAGGTTTTGATTTTTAAGCGTGTTTCCGAATATAAATGGGTTAAGGCCCATGTGTGCTGTATCTGACATCCATTAGTTTTAATAATCATATCCTTAGATTTTTACCACCATTAATATTCATACGCGTGTGTCCGTGCACATATATATATTCTAAAAATAGAAGAGAAAGGATAATTAGAAATTGAGAAATCTATTTCTTCTCCTAGATAAATGTGTCATAAATCATAAAAGGAAGACAAAAAGAAGAATTAGAAATTCAAATATATATTGATGAAAAAATATTATGGTATTGATTCTACTAGAAAAGTGCTTCTCCAATCAACGTATTAATCAATTTATAAAATCAAACATCTAGGACAAAAACAAAATGGCACAACATAAATATTTTTGGGGTGTATAAGTGATCAGCATCTAGTAATTTATAAGAATGTAAATTAGGAGGAAGGGTTAGTAGAAGTGGTTGATAATGTAACATCATATTTTTTGAAAACATGAGCTATTTAGGGATTTGTTATCATTAAAATAATATATTCCTAATTTTTACATTTATTACATCATTTGAAAAAAATGATTTCATTTCCATTTCATAACCTGTTTTCACAAGTTTATTTATGTGATATATTATGTATTCTTTATCCCTACTTTGTGGTCTTTCTCCATTCCATTTCCTAGCCTTACCCTTTTTCATAACCAACACTATCCCCTTGTCTAAACCGTCACCACCACCCTAAATTCCTTTGAAGCAACCCACTTGCACACAACTCCCCTGGTCGTGCTCTAATTTTAAAACCTCTAACCATCACATTGCACCCCATCTTTCTCCCAACACTAACCCTTCCATCCATTGGTTTTTCTTTGCCATTCCAACTTAGTCCACCTTTTTTTGACAACGCTCTATGCTTGAAATCTATCTTTTTGCCTACTATCAAACTTATACAGTTGTGCCTAGCTTGTGTTGTCCTTTAACGAGCTAATGTAATTGTTTTTTAGCATGTGACACTCCCTACCAAGATTATCTTGATTCAATCGAGAATTTATTACCTCCATTGAGATTATCTCACCTTACTCAGGCCTACCTTGTTTTTCTCTTCCCTTGTTGAGTTTGGTCTTACTTGTGCTAAGCTTGTTGAGCTTGGTATTCCTTCTGGTGACCTTACCAAACTTGTGTGTGTCTTGTCAAGAGTGTGGAGCCTTTTTGAGCTTCTGCATATGTTGATCAAGACTTCTTGAGTTCCTTCTCTGTGTTGATGAGTCATTTTGTGTTTCCTCTCCATTCCACCTAGTGTAACACCCTATTTATAGAAACCCTACTTATAGACTAGTAATCATGTGTAATTAATTATAATAATTATTATAGGGTGTTTTTTTTTAAATGTGTTATTATTATGTGTATTAATATAGCAAATTAAATATAAGTTTAATTAGGTTAAAATTTGATAGAATTTAGGTTATTATATTTAACTCTAATTGGAACTCTAACATGTACTTGTTTTTACCAAAGAACCCTAATTATGCTGATTGGATGCTTTTCCCTTATTCTTATTATCTATCTAGCATTCCTACCCTAATAAGATTTTTTTTCTATTTGAATATCCCACCTCCAACTTCCCCCGACACTATTCTCTCCTTCACGTCGTCTGTTGCCTCCTGTGTTCTCCTCATCTTGTCTACTCGGTTGTTCGCACAACTCTTGCCCATATAAGTTGATCCTCTTATCTATTTTTGTGTTTTGATTTTGCCAAAATTAAAGCCTTTGTTTTTGTTTCCTTTCCCCTTTCTCCTGATCTCCCTTTGGTAACAAATCCCTAACGTTCTCCTTGTTGTTTGCCATTATCGTTAGAGAATTTTGGGCTAAAAAACATCACATTTACCTAGTTATGGCAACCATCACCACTGTACCTCTCCTTTTTAGAAACCACCATAGTTACTCCCCTTTCCTATGTGAACCACTCCATTTCCTCCCTTCTTTGTTGCAATAAACACCATTGTTCCTCTCTTGCTTGGCTACAACAAACACCATCGATTCCTCCACCTTAGCTATGGCAAAAAACATCGATCCTCCCTCTATCTATAATAACAACTACCATTTCTCTCTTCATTACATCAACAACAAGTGTTATTGCCTCCCCCTTGTTCTCTATAACTTTGTGGTATCACTACCTTGCTGTGTTATTTCCTTGTGTAGCTTCATTTACCTCATTTTAGTTAATTTTGGCTATTGTCATGTTGTATTAGATGCTAAAATATACGTCATTGTGTCTCATTTGCTTAGTTAATCCTTAAGGTATCATGGAGAATATAATCTCATGTGCTTTTGTATAGTCAATTCAATCACTCATGAAATGGTAGAATTGTGTGCAAGCATGATAGAGTGTTTTGATCTAGAATCATACTAGGGTTTTATATTATTCAAGTGTTATGAAATGAATGATAATATGATAACATGATCTTAAATAATTAGTATGTACATTTAACTTACACTTAATTATAATTAATATGCATATGAAGTATGCTAAATAGTTAACATATGTATGTTTGGGGTTTTACTACGGATTTTTTACTTTCCAAGATATCATGTTTATGTTATGTTAAGCATTCTATGATTATTGTTGCATGGTGGCCAAAGTAGATAATAATAGCATCAAAACATGCACACATTATTAGGATTAAAACATGATAATTTCTATTTACATGCTCTAGGATTAGAAATGTTTCCTTACGTGCACCATTATTATAATTTCCATATTAAATGTAATATCATGCTATAAATATGTATGTATGTTTTTCATGGAATATATGAAATTTTAGAAATGCATGGTTAGGTTTTGTACACGTAAGTGGCTAAATGCATGCATAATGAAAAATACATCTAATCGCTAAGTCTTAAAATTTACCTACATACTAGAATATTCTAAATTATTATCTTTTAGTATTTTCCAAAAAAAATTATCAAAATAATAATGTTTGGTATGAAATTGGATAATAATGGTAAAACTAGGGTTTTAAGGGCATTTTGGTCATTTTTGGCCTAATGCACCTATTGTGAATAATTGGACATTAGATGGCCTTAGAATTTTGATAGATTGACCTTAATGTTGACTTTAGCTTTGATATAGACCGATGAACCTAGTGTTTATGTTAATAATTAGAAATAATGGAAAAATGGTTGAGTATGGAAAATTATTGTGAAATATGCAATATTTGTGATTATTTATAAATACTAATTCTTAAAGTGAAAAACCTAGAGTTTGGAAATAGTTGCTTTCTAGGTTTATTTACCCTAGAAAAAAAGTGTATCCCTCATTTAGTTTGGTTCGTATGTGTGTTTCTTTGCCTCGGTAAGGCCTTAATCTACTTTATTAGTGACCTATTAACCCTATATAGGTGGTATCAATACTTAAGGATTAGGTGAATGGGTTGGAGGATATTATGTTGCCTGTGTGCACCAATATGACTAGGTATACCATAATATCCCTAGTTTCTAGAGTAAGGTTATTGTGTTGCGTTCGTGCACCATTATGATAAAGTGTACCTCAGTGCCCCAAGGTTGATGGTCTCCTCTCGGTAAGATAAATAATAAATAATTATTTGTTTGATGTTCATGGTACATATTTGAATTGTTGGTTTGGTAGTTGCCTCAATACCCTACCCTAGTATTTGGAATTGAATTGATTAATTGATATTGGTCATGTATTTTGATATGGCTATTGTGTACTTTGAAGTGATGCAATTTAGTTAAGTATGATTTCTTGTTGAGCTTGAGACTTTAATATTGTATATATTATTTTGTGATAATTGTATATTGTTATGGAATTTGGTTTGTGCTTGGACCATGTTTTCAAATTTTGTGTGATTATGTACAATGTGAGCATGCTACCTCTTGTGAGCTATTGTGATTTACTCAGTACGAGGAAGCCTAACTGATACTACATTTACATATGACTGTATGAAGGGCATGAAGTGGTTTGAGATGTATAATAGTGGTAAGGATAAGTGGAGCCCATGAAAAGAATTTCCATTCTCATAATAGGCTTACGGGTCTAAGATTTAGGGCAAACTAGTGTTATACCCTCGGGTACTAGTTTTTGTTGATATCAGTTTTCCTTTAGACTCTTATATCCCTTTTTGTATTTTGATTATTTTTTTTGTAAGAAAAATATTTACCCATAGTCTGTATGTATGATTCCATTGCTTTGTTTTGGTATTTAAAATGTTTTTAATCGTAGCACTTGGGATAAGAAAGGTGAGGGAATCAAACTTATGCTAAGTGTGGCGGTAACACTCATTATTTTTGTGATTAATGTATAGGTAAAAAGAAAATCTTCTCTTATATTTTTGAATACTTATGCTCTATAGAGTTTTGAAACTCAATTTTGCTTATGAGGAAGTGAATTAAGTTAGAGTCTTGGTTTGTGTGTGAGAAATGGTTAAATGTTAGTCTTTGAATGATGTGATGCGTGTGGCATTCTTACAGGTGCTCTCTGATTGTGTTTTCTAGGGTTGTAACCCTATTGCTCTCTTTTCTTTAGAATTATGGCACAAAACTTGAATCTCGCACGATATGGAGGATTTGATTATCACTATAGCTAAGAGAGTGGTAGAGCTACAACCACAACCATAGCCTTAGCTACCGCTGCCATTGTTATTCGTTCAAGTTGAGAACTAGGCTAGATAGGTTGTCTTTCATCAATATTCTATGTTTGAGGGATTTAGGGATCTGATAGTGATGGAGATCTGGATTAGATAGCTAGAGAAGATCTTTAAGGCTTTTGATTTCCGTATGGAAAGCAGGTGGACGTCGGTACATTCTACTTGTTACAAAAAGGTTGATGAATAGTGGATAGGATACTTACTTTGAGTTATTGAGCCAGTGGAAACTTAGAAGGATTTTTGGAAGACTTGAGAGTGCACTAATACCCTTTCATATGTGTTGTGCAAAGTATTTTGAGTTTCTAACCCTTCTATAGGGCATTATGTCGAGGGAGGACTACTTTAGCAAGTTCTCTGAGCTTTTTACTTTTTGACTACAGATAGTTGGTAGTGAGGAGATAGTTACTCATCACTTTGAGTAGGGTTTGGATTTGGGAGCCCAGGAGATTTTTGGAGGAGATGTCATGAAAGATGTAATTATGGTGTACGAGAGGGCTTGTGCCTTAGGACGGATTCAGGAGGCTGAGAAGATTATGTACTTACTTAAATATTTGTTGATGCATATAAGTCATCAAATTTGAATTTTCTTCTTCATTCCTATCCTAAACTTTATGAGATTGAATATCAACCTTCCATGTGCCAAACTTAGCTAACTAATAGCTAAGATAATCCTAGAGGTTGTCAAAATTCCAGCCATACACACACAAAAAATATGAAACCTTGGAAGTTGCCATTTGTAACACCCCACAATTTTATAACATAATATTTGAATGTTTAATGTTTTATAAAAAATTAATTTTAATTATTTTTTTGATCCTTTGACTTAAAAAATAGATACATTATTTAATAAATTAATATAATTATTTTATCATTTTATCCTACTATTTTTATTTAAATAAACACTAAATCCATAATTTCACCCAAAATTATTTTCTTAAATTAATACCATAATTTTTTTGTAAATTAACATAATATTTTTCCAATAACCATTTAATCTAATTTTTAATCCTAACCCTAAATCTATTTTTCTTTTCTTTTTTTCCTTTTTCCTTTTCCTTTCTTTTTTCCTTCTCCCTTCCTTTTTTTCTCCTCAAGCCAACCTGACTTCCCCCTCTCTTTTTCTCTCCTACACTGTTCTATTTTCTTTTTCTTCTCTCCTGTAGGCTAGCCTACTCCCCTTCTCCCTTCATTTTCCCCTGCATGGCCCAACCTCCCTTCTTTCCTTCCTTCCTAGTATGTCCCCTACCAAATGTACCTTTATCCCCCTTTCTTCTCCCTTTACATGCCTATGCCACTATCTTCCCTTCCTAACCCAATACACTTACATCACCTCCCTCCTTCCTAGCCCTTTCTTTCCTTTTCTGGCCCTACAACTGCCTCTTACTAGCTAGTTGACCTACACCACCCTGTTCTACTTGCCTATCACCTACTTCCCTCACTTGCCATCCACACACCTAAGTTTCCTCCTACATTCCCCACATCATCTTCATTATCCCACAATACTCTCCTATTTATACCCCTTGACCACCCTCCTCTCTTCCTTTCCCTCATTGATGAGCTAGTTGAAGCCCTTGTCTCTCTCCCTCTGTTCCTCTTTTTTCTCCTTCTCTTTCTCAATTCATTAGCATTGTCGCCCATCTTTGCTAGCCAAACCACCTTTGTCGTCTTCCGTTACCTTAGGCAACCTCCCTGCCACCTCCTTTTCCATGCCTACACATCACCAATCACCCCTATCATGTCTTTATACCTTCTTCCCCCTTTATGTTTGTAGCCTTGGCCAACCACACTCATTGCTGCTAGTGCTACACCACTGCTAACAACCTCTTTCTTTCCCTTCTCCTCACCATCTTGACCCAACATCACCTCCACCTAGCCCTTCGACCTAGCCTTTGTCTCCCTTCCCTGTTTTCTTTCGCTACCACCACTCAACTAACACCACAACCATTCCGCTCTCCGCTTATCGGCTTGTTTGGTTTGGTTGACCCTTAGTAGCACCACACCCTCTAACCAATACCATCTCTATCCCCACCTCTTACACCCAATAACCAAAACCAACACCTATCAACATCACCTACAACCCTTACCCAAGCCATTTTTCCTCCCTTTTATTTTGTCCATTTCTGCATAGCTCACGTTCATATGCATCGTGAGTTATGTTGTGTATTTTTCTGTATTTTGGATAATATTTAAGGTATATGGGTAGTTTGGTAAATTTATATTTAATAAATAATTTTAATAAAATTTATTATTTCATTTATCTAATATTAATATGGTATTTGTGATATTATTTTTGGGTACAAAATTTTATTAATGGAGCTTAATCATTTTTAGCCGGTTTCTAGCAAAGTTTATTTTTGTTGGAAATCGGGTAACCTTTATACCCCAATAAAATGCATGGATATCGTATGTAGCACATTTGGGTTTTAACATGTGATTTGTGTAGATATTATTTGTTACAAATAATCCCATGATTATTAATGTTATCTTAGAAAATAGAGAAATAAGGCATATTATCTTGTGTAAGATGTTATATGTGTAAAAGGGTGACTAAGAAGGAGTCTAATGTTAGAAAGTGATGATGTATGTTCTGTGTATATAAAATGTTAGGTTAAATACATATGGATACTCATAGTAAAAATATTCCTATCATGAGCCCTAGGGGCATTTTGATCAATTAGATATATCATGATATTTAACCCTAATCGGGATGCATAAAGTATTATAAATATTGATAAGAATGGATATAAGAGCTTGATGCATTATTGACACATGTTTGAGGATGGATATCATTATTATGTGGCCTTGGGTATTCTAGTAATTCTAAATGCACAATGGTGATTAACCCAATAAATATACATGCTAAGCATTATTTGGTGCTAAGTATGAGAATAGGGATTTGTTGTATTAGTAATATATATTTGAGCTTGAATGTTAATGTTACATGGTCTAGGGGTGTTTTGGTTATTTTGCATATACTATGGGGATTATTCTAAATAAACGTGCGTGATAAGTATTATTTGATATTAAATATGAGAGTTAAGTATTTTTTGGTGTTAAATATGAGAATAGGGGTTTATTGTCTTAGTATCACCTATTTTAGCATGATTATCAATATTACATAGTCTAGGGGTGTTTTGGTAATTTTATATATACTATGGTGATTATTCTAATAAACATGCATGATAAGTAATATTTGATGATAAGCATGAGAATAGGGGCTTTGTTGTTTTAGATCCACGTGTTCTAGCATGATTATGAATATCATAGGGTCTAGGGGTATTTTGGTAATTTGGAGTGTACCATGAAGAATATTCAAATAAATATGCATGGTATGTGTTGTTTGTTTTCAAACATGAGTATAGGGGTTTTTCTGTATTAGATATGCTTGTGTTGGCATTATTATTATTATTATTATTATTATTATTATTGCATAATATAGGGATATTATGGTAATTTTTGGTATACCATGATGATTATTCTTATAAACATGCATGATGTGCTTTATTTGTTGATTAAGCATGAGAATATGTGTTTTAATGTTATAGAAGCACATGTTAGGGCTTTACGTGAAGAATGGTACATGGGGAAAATGGTTATTTAGTGTGTCGGGTAACTTAATTACATGATAAATGATTTAATTATGGTGTGTTGTCCTTTTTATGGCAAGTTGATAAATAAAATAAAATTTGTATTGGAAATGGATGGTAAAGTGGTAACTTTAGCCTCAGGGGTATTTAAGTCATTTTTTACCTAGAGTGCCTAAGTGTGAGAAATTTAGCCAACGATGGCGTTAGTAGATTTCTAATGTTGACATTGATAATGATCTTGATTATGATTATCTCAAAATGTTTGGAAATGAATAAAAATGGTTAAGTATTGAAAAAGTGAAGTTATGTGATTATTATGTATTTTATTATTTTTATACTTAAAGTGGAAGACCTTGAGAATGGGAATGATGGCTCTTTAGGAGTTGCTACCCTAAAGACGTGGTTTAGCCCGCGATTATTATGGATTTTGCTCATGTGCCTTAGTACCCCAGCCAAGACCTACATCTTACTCTATTTAGCTCTACGGACCTAATTAGGGGGTATGTATACTTATGAATTATGTGTCCTCTTCAGTAGAATATTGTGTACCTTTATATACTAGTGCCACAAGGGTACCTTTACGCCCCTAGGTTGATAGTTAGTAGGATACTATGGTGTCCTTATGTGCTAGTATGACGGGGATACCTTAGTATCTCCAAGTTGGTTGATCTCCTCTAGAGTAAATAAAAATGGTAATGATTGATAATTGAATGGAAATTATTATTGAAATGATTTGGTAGTAGCCTTTGTGCCTACTTATGAGTTGGTGGCAGTATTTATACCTACCTATAATTTGGTAGTAGCATTTATGCCTACTTATAATTCAGTAACAACCTTTGTGCCTACTGACGGTTTGGCAGTAGCCTTTCTACACACCCATAATGATGTGTGTGTATTAGTTGCGTTGATGGACCTACTTATGTATACAGAATATTTGGGTTGATTAAGAGAATTGTGCCCATTGTTATAACTTGATAATGATGTGACTTTCTAATTATACTACAAAGAGCATCGCTTGGATGCTCCATTAGTAAGTTTTTCTTATCTCTAAATGAATGAGAATTAGTGGTATATGGTATTGATGTTATGTGGTTATATGAATAATTATCATATTTCAATTAATATATGCATAATAAAATATTCACATGTTGTTGCAATGCATCTGATGTGTTCCATGTAGGCCTTGCATATTAATCTTGTATAATGGGTTAGTCAGTACCGTTATACTGAAGGGTTCATTTATTAGGCCCTTGCTTATTCAATGGGTAGTGGCCTTTGTAGGTTAGCTCGCAAGCTCTATTCAATGCTATCCTTTGAGTTAAGAGTGTAGGGTTATTTGGGGTTCTATCTTGTAACTTGAACCTAAAGGTTTTATATTTCTTATAGTATTTTTATATATTCCCTTTCACTATCATTTTTGTAACCATAGTTAGTGAGTTTTATTTGAAAGGTTAATCAATATCCTTAGCTATTTTGCTACTCTCATTTATAAATTTAAGTGAAGTGACATCTTAGCCTTAGCACTTAGTAATAGAATGGTAGAGAAAATTTTTTTTGTAATAAGTGTGGCGGTACTGCCCCTGAAATTTACCATCTTAGCTTCCCCATGTAGATTTTTTTTAAAAAAATTAATAATAAATTTTGGGGGTGTTACACCATTATACCCTTAATACATTTTTCTATATTACTAATTCACCCTAAAATATCTCTCAACTTGCAACCTCCACCACTTGATCCTATCATGCATTAATATCATCATCTTCTACCTTCCTCCAACCTCTCCTAAGTTTCTCATGGACACCAAAACCAACCACCACCATACACACCACAAATCACCACCAAACTTTGTCTTTTCTCATTCTTTTCTTCTCTTTTGAATCTTTGATTTATCCCTTGGTATTTTTAACTAAATAAAATCATACTAGTCTTTGAGTATTAATAGAAATCCTCCATTTCTTCAAGATTTAATATTATTCATTTTCTTGAAGATTTGTAGAGGTAAACACAAATCTACTATTAATCAATATAATTTATATGTTTCACATAAGTAATTATGGTCATAATTGATGATCCCATTTTTGGTTAAATTATGGAGATTTTAAATTTTAGAGATTTTTAAAACTCTTGTTGGTTTGTTAAATTCATGATACCATGTTAATCTTGGTAAAATTGTAGAGTAACTTTGATGTATAATATGTTATGATTTGATGATCCTAAGTATATTTTATTTTTTTTATTAAAAATTTGTATGATTTGGGAGGGTTGATCCTTTGAGTGTTTTATGAAATTGATTATACCATGTTATAGGTTGAAATTTGTAGATAATTTTTCATATATAACATGATTTGATTTTGATAAGGCTAAAGATGATTAGAGTATTATCTTTTAAGTGTTGGGCACCTGTATTAGGAGTAGTAGTAGGTTGTTATTAAACTAGATGTTATGTTTATTAACAAGCTGGTTATATTAGATAACTTACTTAGTTAGTTTTAAACAAGTTAGTTCCTTAGCTTTCTATAAATACTCTTATACATATAGCCATGAGTACATAAGAGAAAAGCTCAAATTGTACATGTGAGAATACTCTTTGTAAAAGAGCGTTAAGTTGCTTAGCATTTAGCTAGAGAGCAATGTTCCAATCATCTTCTTGTTCTTATTCTATAGAGTTCTTATTGTAATATTTATTTTAAGAATTATCTTAGAACTTATTCAAAGTTGTGATAATATAATTAGTGGCTTAAATTAAACAAGTCGTATCAGAGAATTACCTTTGAAAGATGGGATCTACATACTTTGATTTTGATAAGTTTGATAGGAGAAACAACTTTGGAGTTTGGAGGGTCAAGATGAGGGTACTACTGGTGAAATAAGGGCTACAACGTGTACTGTTGGGAGAATATAAGCTCATTGATTCTCTAGGTGAAAAAGAGAAAGTGGAGTTGTTGGAGAAGGCACATAGCATGCTAATTATGTGCCTAGGATACTAGGTTCTTCATCAAGTTTCAAAGGAAACCATTGTAGTACGGCTCTGGTCCAAGTTGAAGTCATTATATATAACTAAATCTCTTATTAAACATGTCATTTTGAAGAAAGAATGTACTCGTTTAAGATGTAGCTAGGAAAGTTAGTAGAAGATTATCTTAGTGGTTTTAATAAAATCATATCAACCTAGAAAATATATAGTTAAAGATAGAAGATGAGTATTAGGCGATAATTTTGTTAAACACTCTTCCCCATGATCTAAATGAGCATTTTGTGGACACTATGATGTACAACCATGAGGAATTAACATTGGATGAAGTTATTACAACCCTAAAATCCAACGAACTCAAGAGAAAATAGCTACAAAAGGATGAAACAATTTTTAAGAGTTTAAATGTTCAAGGAAGGCTAGAGAAGAAAGAAAATCCATATACGAGAAGTGTCTTCCAATCATAATAAGAAAACTCTATAAAGTGTTTTCATTTAGATAAGGACACTGTAAAAAGGATTATCCTGAAAGAAACAAGATTGGGTAGAAAAAGAAAGGCTTTCAACCCAAGGTGTAAGAACAAGGAGATGTAGATATACTTTTAGATGGGTATGAGATTTATAAAGTACTTATGGTGGCTACTCGAGGAGTTGAACAATCTTGAGTATTAGACTTTGGATTTACATTTCACATGTGCCAACACAAGAGTCAATTTCAAGATTATTCCAAGATAAGTGGAGGTTATGTGTTAATGGGAAATAACAAGTCTTGTGTTGGTGTAGGAATTGATCAAGTGATATTCAAGACCGCTTATGGGACTAAATTTGTACAAGGGATAATATTCCAAATTTGAAAAGGAATTTTATATCCCTTGGAACTCTGGAAAAATATGGTTATTCCATTAATGTGGAGCATAGGACTTTAAAAATCATCAAGGGTTCCATGGTAGTATTAAGAGGAATTATTATCAATGGAATTTATGTCAAATAGGAATGAAATGATTCTATAAACGCAATAGAGAGGAGTGGGTAGTGAGTAATAGATAATGGAAGATTGTAGCATTTAGGACTAGGCCACATCAATGAGAAGGGGATTCAAATCCTTCATAAGAAAGGAGAAACTAGATGATCTGTAGTTATATGAGCAATGCACATCGAGGAAGGCATGCATGTTGAGGTTTCAATCCAGCACACATAAAACAAAGGCAGTATATGCATGCTTATCTATAGAGCCCTGCAATGACTGAATCTAAGGGTGTTGTAAGGTATATCCTAGGCATGCGCATTGAAGAAAATGATTAAAAACCTTCATTTTGAGGGATATAAAGTTTAGAGAGATTGGTATATATAAGTATCATTGTTCTAGAGTATATAAGGCATAAGATTGAAGGCGTAATCAATCCAAGTTTGAAATGCAGCAAGGTATTGTTTAGGATGAACATCATTGAGAGGATTAAATTAAAGAATCTGAAAGATCAGCTAAGTCTTCAAGTTATCCATAAGAGCTAGCAAAGTATAAACTAGCTAAAGATAGGGTTAGAATAGATATCAGGGTCCACAAAGGTTTGCTTATGCTGACAAAGTAACTTTTACATTAAACAATGTCAGAATGATAGATCATGAACCCATGAATTTAAAAGAAGCCATTTTCAGTCATATGAGAGAATATTGAATGAGAGTCACTCATGAAGAACGAGACCCTAATTTTAGTTCTAAAACCTAAAAACCATAAGCTCGTAGGTTTTAAATGGGTTTAAAAAATTAAGGAAGGTAGAAGTGAATGTAAGGAACCAAATTTCAAGGCTGGGTTAGTGGAAAAAGGGTTTATGCAGAAGGAAGGAATAAATTAAAAGAAATTTTTTCTCCTGTGGTCAAATACTCTTCCATTAGGGTATTACTTGTTTTAGTTGCATTTAGGGATTTGGAACTGGAACAATTGGGTGTAAAGATAGCATTTCTTCGTGTTAGCTTGAAGGAAATGGTTTATATTGTGCAACCACTTGGCTTTGGTATGAAAGAAAAACTAGATTGGGTGTGTTTATCAAAAAGGGTACTCTACGGGTTGAAATAGTCTCCTAGAGAGTAGAACTTGAGATTTGATAAAGCAGTAAAAGGCATCAGTTTTACAAGTAGCAAATTTGATACATGTGTTTATGTTAAGAAAGGTAGTAAAAGTGAAACTATCTGTCTATTGCTTTATGTGGATGATATGATGGTTGCAAGTGAGGGTGAAGTTGTGATTAAAAGGGTTAAAGATTTATTGAAGGAAATTTATGATATGAAAGAACTAGGATATGTAAAGGAAATCCTAGGTATTTTAATATGGATAGATAGAATCAATAAAAGGATGATGTTGTCACAAGATGAATACACTGACAAGGTGTTAGCTAGGTTTGGTGTTACTGATGTAAAAGAGGCTAGAACACCTATACCTACACATTTTCAATTATGAAAGGAGTGTTATCTAGTGATTTATTTAGTAAAGAGACAAATGATTAAACTTCCATACTCAAGTGTTGTGGATAGTCTTATGTATCTAATGAAGTCCATAAGACCTTACTTGTGCCAAGAAACAAGTTTGGTGAGCTGATTCATGTGTAATCCAGGTGAGAGCATTAGAAGGTTGTAAAGTGGGTAATGAGATATCTCAAAAACACTGGAGACTTGGGAATAGTGTATAATGCTAATGGGTTGACGTCTTTATTGCCGAAAGGCTATATAGGCTCATATTTTGCCAGAGACAAGGATACTAGAATATCTTTATTGGCATATATGTTTCTAGTTAATGGTTGTACAGTAAGCTGGAAGGATACTTTGCAAAAGTTAGTAGTTGTTTCTAGTATAGAGTCAAAGTAAATTGCTAGTACTAAAGCTATAAAGGAAGCATTTTGGCCTAAAGGATTGTGGTAGGACCTAGAAGCACTTAAGAGGTCTGTTACTATATGTGTGATAACCAAAGTACAATTTATTTGAGTAAAATTCCAATTTCTTATGAAAGAACAAAACATCTTAATGTAAGGTTGCATTTTATTAAAGAGTTTATGACAAGTGCTAAAGTTTAGTTTGAGAAAGTTAATACTGAAAATAATGATGCAGTCTTAATGAATAAGGCACTTCCCAAAGTCAAGTTCCAGTATGGTTTGAAGATTTTGAATGTGTACAAGAGCAATGGTCAAGGTGGAGAATGATAAGGGTGAAGATGGATGTTGTATTATCTTTTAAGTGTTGTGCTTGTGTATTCAGAGTAGTAGTAGATTGTTATTAAAATAGCTATTATGTTTATTAATAGGTTGTTTATGTTTATTATGTTTATTAATTAGTTTTTAATTAGTTTGCTTGTAGTCATGCATACACAAGAGAAAAACTCAAATTGTACACATGAGAATACTCTTTTCAAAATAGCCTCAAGTTTTTTAGCATTTAGCTAGACTGAAACATTTAAGTTCATCTTCTTATTCTTATTCTTTATAGTTCTTGTTGTAATATTCCTTTTAAGAATTCCCTTAGAACTTATTCAAAGCTATGATAACATAATCAATGGCTGAAATACAACAGATTTGAGTAAGTTTGGGTGTTCTAAATTTTGGTTGAAATTTGTGAAGTTTTATAAACGTTATTTGTGTTCTTCACAAAATTCAAAGCGTTATTGCCTAATGATGCTCTAGTTACTTTAAGTAAGGTTTAATATGTCAAAAGTTATTTTTTTGAGATAATTAACCGAAATATGCCTAAAATACCTCTAAAAGGTTGTAGTGGACATTTAGAGTCAAAGGTTGACCGTAACCTTTGATATTTTACCATTTTACCCTCATAAATAGTAGATCCAAGTAATAATTAAATCTTGGTGAACAATAGTTTTTTATGACAAAATAGTTTTATTTTTTTTATTTTTAAGCTTCTCAGTATATAATAAAATTTTTATCAAGCCATAAATAGTGATTTAATGGATCATAATTTTTTCAAATTTAATATGGGGCCTTGTTTTGATGGTTAGGCTAATTTTATCTACACTTTTGGCTAATTTTGGTCATAACAAAAAATGGTGAATTTTTGCATTTTTGCTCTCGCTTGGGGTTATCTAAACTTATGAATTGGGTTTCAAGTCTTAAAAGTGTGTTTTAGTCATTGAATAACTAAATAAATGAATAATATGATAGGTTGAATTTTAATTCCTGGTTGACCTAATTTTGACTTTCAATTGATTTTTCTAAGACTCTTACTTGGTAAGAGGTGCACCCTTTTTACTTTCAGATAAGTATTTCTCGTGGCTTCAGCTGCTTTCATATATTGTTCTATGGCCTTTATCCTTTATTTTGGTTTTTTTTCTAAAACTTTTGAGGGATTTTATGATTCGTGATGATCCTTTAGATCAGTGGTTTTCATGGTTTTGAACAGTTTATGAATGTTATTTGAGGTTTGGTGTTAATTGTCGACCCTTGTGATGATGGGTTACGGTTATCCTCTAAAACTAGAAGATATGTGTTTTATGTGCTCTATAAGTTTCCTTTTATGGAATTCATTTGGTGTTATCTTGTAAAACACATTCATTTAGACTTTTGTTATCCATTTTCTTAAAATAGAAAGCGTTACTAGTTGTATAGTAGCGTGGCATATTTTCTACTCTATGTGTCCCTCTTGACCTTATAATGGGTGTGTACACTTAAGGAGTAGGATACTATTGGTGAGGCTACCATGGCAGGAGATCATTGGTGGTAGGCATTGGATGTCCAAGCTACCATGGCATTTGGTGACCAATATGAGGTGGACTTGTCATTCTTGGAAAAGCCTCTCGACCTAGATATTTATGCGTAGTGGATCTGAGCTCCTATTATTGGTTTCTTTTCTAATATGGATACTTGTTGATTTTGGCCAAGATATCTATGTGAATAAATTATTTGTCATGATGGGTATGATTGTGATTATACCCCATGTTTCTAATTGTGATAGGACATAATGTCTATATATGCGCATTAAAATGTATTTAGTGTAATCACTTGAAAACTCTTGTGCTACCACGATTCAAATGATATTGATTATTTGTTGAAATTCATGTTAGAGATTCCTATAGTCTCTACCCAATTCCTTTTCATACCTATTAAATCATTTGTGATTTTCTATTTTAATTAGAATACCATGGAATAGTTTTACATTGTTTTCTGCTTGCTAGCTTAAAGATTCCCATTGTGGTTAAATATAATAATGTATCATGTATGCTATTTGATGAGCATGATTATTACTACTTCTTTTTATCATCATGTCTTAGGTATTTTATATCATGTACCATGATTATTTTCCCAGTCTTAGCATGTATTATGTGTATTATTTAAGCATGTTGTCACTTGTAGTAGATTAGTTTACACAGTACACTCATCATGCTCATACCATACCATTTCAGTTTCTTATGTAGGTATCTTGTGTTTTGCTTGTGCGGGGTTAAGAGTGTTGAGTGTTGAATCTCTAGTCATCTTTATAAGCAATTTGGTTTTGGATCATTGGGATCCCACTTACTATTTTATTTTGGCTTGTGTTGAGCTCTATTAGATCTTTTGATATTGTATTTATTTTTATGTATAGTTTTGTAAGTATTGTATCAGACTCGGGTCAAGTGACAACTATATCTACCTTTTGGGATACAAGTTTAATTTTTAGCCATGCACCTAGCACAAAATTGTTTGTTCCTCTCCTATGTTAGATTTTATGACAACACCCTATATTTCTTATTTAGTCTCCACAAAATATCTTGTAAAAACAATTCTAGTTATGAAAATGGTGGTGCTACATATAAAATAGTTGGCTTAATTAATTAAGTATTAAGTATACATACATAAATATTTGAATATACAGTATGTTGATTTGTTTGAAGATTATAAAGTATGTATGATTAGTGAAAAATAAGAGGATAAATGTAGGTGACTTTTCATGAAAAATTAATATTATTTTCTTTTTTAAAAATTAAGATAGAGAGATGGTGGTGGATGCTTATGGAGAAATAGGAGGAAGAATGTGGGTGTGAATATCTTTAATTTCTCACAAAAATACAATTTTTTTAAAAAAAAAAGGATACATAGAGGGTAGTCACTAAGAATATAGTAGATAATATAGATGTAACTAATCATTATGCAATGAGAGAGAATGAGAAGAACGTGGAGGATGTGGTAGAAAAAATAGGAATAACCTTAATTTTTTTTAGTTTTATTATACAAATGGTTTTATAACCATTGGTCTCTTGATAAATAATTTAGATAATTGTAATTAAAAAATGTCAAATTTGGAAAATAAAATTTTAGAACAATGGACAAAAGCTAACTATCGACTTTCTAGGAGGCCCCATGTAGTTGAGGTGAACCTATGCGTCATTTAATTTCTAAGTGTAATACATGTAAACAAACAAAAAATTTGGGTTATTTTTCAATAAGAAATAAACATTTTTTTTTAGTTTTTCAATAAGAAATAAACATTTCTAATTTTTTAGCTTTAAAGAAACTCCGTTGTAAAGTTGTCAAACTAATTTAAAAAATTCTTTTTTATTTCTTTATACTGGATAAGTATAGACCACACTAATTAAAACCTATAATACCATATATAATTATTTACATAATAAAGGAAGTAATTAATAATTAATAAACTAAATTAATATATAAAACCAATAAAACCTTTTGAAGAAACCATTTTTCTCATTTTGCTATATTTTTTCCCTGATGTTCTTTATCTCCATATCCAATAACTCATCCTCATCTTCTTTGTTCATCTTATTCACCTTGATTTAGTCTTTTCTGTTCACATAACACCCCCATTTTCACACTTGAATTTTTTTTATAAAGTTTTTTAAACTAAATAAGTAATGCAAGGTGTCACTGCCACATCCAATGTAGAGAATATACAAGTAATACCTAATCCATGATGAATATAAGACTAAAAGTAAACTTATATGTTTTAATCAAGTAGGACTGTCACATGATTCAAAATAATACAAAATTACAAAACCATTGAAAGAAAAATACCATCAGGAGAAAGGGGACTCTAACTAGTAAGGGATAACTCTAATCTCATCCCATCCCAACGTAAAGATGTAGAAAAACTATTAAATTTGCAACAAATATATAAAAATCATAGTATCCATATGATATAAAATTAAGTAAACATAACCAAGTAAATGTGAAAACACACTCACGTAAAACATGTAGGTACATGCTGAAAGCAATAGGTCTATTGTAGTAGATTTCATAATAAACACTTAAGACATGTCTTACACGATATTTATGAGGAAATGTAAAAAAGAGCAGCTATAGTAGTTTTAAGTTACATTATGGGGATAAGTGGAGAACCCTAGAAAATGTGTACAATCATATTTATCTAACACTCCTATTAAATGTATATCTATAATTATTGCCTCATCAAATTGTTAGAAAAAATCTAATGAGACAAAAATTATAACAAAATAAAAAGAGTTTAGTATGCTTCCCATCGACATAGCAGGCTTCTTCCATACAACACATTCCAGTACTATGTACAAGGTAGCAAAACATTCTTGTCGATAATAATTTGGTAAATAGATTTACTACATTTTGAATTGATTGAATACGTTGAACATCAAATTTTCCTTTCTGCTGTAATTTGTCTGCTGAGAAGAATTTTAGTGATATATGTTTAGTTCTATCACTTTCGTGGTATTCTTTCTTGGTTTGCTTGATGTAGACTGCATTGTCTACGTATATCACTGTTAGGTCATCTGGATTCGTCTCCAATCCACATGCTTTGTGGATGTGGTCTATTAATGATCTAAGCCACACACATTTTCACGTTGTCTTATATAGAGCAATCAACTCTGTATAGTTTGACAAGGTGGCTGCAATTATATGTTTCATTAAATGCTAGAAAATGACAATCGCACTATAGAAAAAACACATTCCTTGATTGGGAAATGGCCTTTTATGGGTGAGATAAATGCCTTGAATCTTAACAGCCAACAAAATTTGCACCATTTTCCTCAACTTTAATGAAGAGTAATTCCATATCACTTATTCTATGCAAATAGTGAAGACCATGTTTCACCCTATTTCAATGTCTCTGTGTGGGCGATGAACGACATTTTTCTAGTAGGCTTACTGCAAATGATATATTTGATCAATTATTATTAGCAAGATACATTAAGGCACTAATGAAGCTTATATATGTTACTTCAATACCTATTATCTCCTCATTATTTTGTCAAGGATGAAATGGGTCTTCATCTACATTGAGTGACTGAACCACCATTGGTGTACTTAGTGGATATGCTTTATCCATGTTAAAGCACTTTATGAATTTTCTATATAATTCATTTGTTGGAAAAACTCTATGTCTTTATTATGCTTGAATTGGAGTTTTAGACAATACTCGGTGTTTCCTAAGTTTTTCATTTCAAATTTTCTCATTAGACAATCAGGTATTTGTTGTATCTCATCATTAGTCCTGATAATATTTAAATCATCAGCATAAACAGTTATGACCAAAAAACCTAAATTGTGTCCTCTTAATGAATAAGCATGGACTAATGGGACCAATTACATATCCTTATCATACCAAGTATTCACCCAGGCAATTATACCATATTTTCTTAAATTGGAGAGTAATTTAAGTTCGCATGTGAGAGTTCGTTAAACCTGGTACAAGTTGGTGGGTCTAAACAGTAAACATCTAAACGTTATGCTTAAGTTTATCTTTCAACTTGCTAAGAAAGCTAAACACAAAGTAATCTTCATAAAAGTGAGGATTATGCAATGGCATCAACCTTCTAGTTCCTCAAACTATGTATAATACTCATTTATTGACCCTCCTGATTTTAGTTTATTGAATTGGTCAGTGATTTGCCCAATTTGCTTTCCATTGTGTGGTCTCGATCAATGATTGTTTGCTACAGTGATGAAAGTTGTTGTTGAGTGGCTTCAGTCTAATAATGTGGCAATTCGATCTAGGAAGATATAGTGTCCATTCTTTGCTTTGGAGTTTGATAGCTTGATCGATGGCTTTAATACCAATTATCGGCACAAAGGAACTAAAGTAAGGAAGAACTATTGAATAAAGTAGATTCAAATGATATGAAGGAAGGAGAAAGAAGAGAGGAGAAGAGGATAGAATTGGAATAGAGGTTATCAATCATCTATTTTTCATCATTTTTGATTACCAATCACTACAAGTTAAATACCCATACCAGAATTGGAAATTAATAGCACAATCATCCAAAAAAAGGCTAACACATTTTAACAAACTATACCAATTGAAAATGAAGATACCAACAACCTAAATCCTCCCTTCTCCACCTCAATTCCTAATTATAGCGTAGTCAATAGATATTATTCCTACTTAGTAATGACATTCCTAACATAATATCACTCAATATTTTGAAATACCCTCTCGCATGCAATTGAACTAGCTAGCCTAAATCATTTCACACCGAATAGAGTTAGTAAGTTAATTCCTAATGAACTAGGCACAAATTGATTGCCTTATAAATCTACAAATGTCATCCAAATTACCAAGAAAGTATTACGCAGACCTAGTAGTCAAATGATAAAAAATCACAAAGAAAACTGAGAACATACAACTTTCATCTGAAACAACTTGGATATAACTCTAAAGCTAAATTTCTTTCAAGACTCACAGATTGAGAACATAATTAATTTTTAGGCTCTATTTAGTAACACCACCCGTGTTTAGGTTCTTCGTAATAGGGATAATACCCTTGTTTACAATAATAATTGATTCCACACCCTTATCAGGGGTAAAATCAAGAACTATTGAACCCCCACATTCTTCACCAACATTTGAAAGTCCTATGAAACCAACAAGTTTTAACTACAAGGACTAAGTTAGTACATTTGACGAAAGCATATTTTCCTAATTTAGCAGCCTATTCCAGTCATTTCTTGGCACAATGACAAGTAGCTCAGACCTATTATAAATTGCAGCATTTGTGTTCGACTATGCCCTAGAATAACTTCTCTTTAGTGCTATTATATTAATGTTTGTTATGGAAGCATGAGTGTCCTTCAAATTGATCCTTATATTAGCCTTTAGAGGTGTACTAAGTGCATTCCTAGTGGCTACAGCAAACATGACAAAGCATGCATGAATATGGGCATTTACCAAATTTGAAGAGGATCATGAGCACAGAAAGGCCAATAAAGAGCTTAATTAGAACTTGCAGGAAGAGAGAATAGATTAAGAACATACATGAAAATAATTTGTTTATAGAAGTTGAATCCGCTACCATTAGAATCCTTCCTAATTTTCTTCCTTCCGTCTCCACTAATTCTGTTTATTGAGAAAAAGACATCTGGCCTGAGCCAACATTAGTGGTGTTTTTAGTCAGCATTAATATATCCATACTGCTAAATAAAGTATTCTAGTTCAACATGTTATCATTTAGCTAGGAAGTTCAAAAACAAACAAAATGCACAAGAATAGAGAAGGTAACCTCCAAGATTATTCCCCAGTAATGACAAGAACTAATGTTCCATGCCAACATCTTATTTGAAAGTGATGTAGCAAAATAATTAAAGGAGGTGAGTTGTTGAAATTTTAAATTCACAACAAAGAACTATTCATAAATTTTTTAAAGGGTACAAATCACTATTAAGATCAAATAACACGCACATTAAGTCTTTAGTAAATAAATATCCTAAAAAAATTTATTACCAATTTATTCATGTAATTAAAGCTTTTCATTTTCTAGTTTACATCGCCAAAACTTGGAAGCATGTTAAGAAAATTACCTAAATCCAAACAACGTATCAAAAACTAAAGCTTATAATTAAAGAATTAATGAGTTAAAATGATAACAAAGATAAAAGATAAAATTGCAACATTGATAGAGCACATAAAACAACTTAATTTAATTTAGAATAAAGTATTCCAACATATAAGTACAAACATAAACTAAATTAATTGAAGTTAGTTTTTGTATATTCTCTTCTATGATTACAGAAAAAAAATTTGAAAGGGAATAAGGGGAAATTAAGCCAAATTCAAAACATATAAAAAATATAATTGACTTGAAAACAAAGATATCTAGTACTTTATAATTATTATATCTCAATATAAAATTTATGGCATCACCAAAACAGGTGCAAATGATCCTATGTGAGCATTACAGGCTTACATGCTAGAACATATTTAAGCTATACTAAGCAAATGCATAAACAACATAAGGATAGCAAAAATCAGCCATCATCCTATTTGCATCTAGTTACCTACTTGTTGAAGCAAGTATAATACACCATTTTAGGCCAGGCACACCAAAAAAAAATCCTATAAATACCACTTATTTATAAAGCATCCACAAGTGGCAATGTTACATATATGCATCGAAATGTAACACATCAAATATATACAATCTTTTAAGGGAAGATTCCAAGAATATATTATGTAACATGAAACATGAAAGAAAGAAACTATATATAGATTAATCTATGACTACGTTTTAAGAAATTGGATGTACTCATGATCCATAAGTGCCTTGAAAACTCGGTGAGGTAGAGAGAAACATTGCTAATACAACTATGAACATCTACGACAACCACCACATAATATATTGATCAGAATTAAATTGAACTAAAATAAAAAAAATATTGACCACGATTTTAAGATTTGAAAGATGTGAACAAAGGATGCTTAGGCATCCAAGCAGAGATCTAAACAAATATCTCTCACACCAAATCTAAAAAAAAGGAAGCTTACCCTTCCTCGATGTGGTTATTCAGGGAAGAAAACGATGACTCGTAGACAAATTACATACTCAACCTCCAACAGCATAATATCATCACCAAAATTAACACCAACAATAATATAATGAAAAGTGATGAAGCACCCAACAACATTTTTCATTCATGAGGCCAAAATTGCCAATAAAAAGGAAACGTATCAACTCAGAGAACATTATCACGTACTTTTGATTTTATTTTTCCTCCATATCCATATGGAATTTATAATATTGTAAATATTAACGACTTTACATAAAGTAGTACATTACACTTAACGCTCAAGCTAATAATTTTCTGTGACTACCAAATCTTATGACAAGGATCTTCCTTTAACAATTATAATTTGGTCCATGGCTTTACAAAATCAAAGTAAGATTCTTGGAATTTACAAAAATTAAAATACCCCACTATATTTTGACCTCAAAAATACAAACAATACATTGTGTTGTGAATAACAACCCTCGTCACAGAAAAATCATTAATATTCTTAAATTCACATTCCAAATCTTTAGAAATACTAAAGCATAAGTAGGTGAAATTTAACCAACATACTAGGAACCTTCCTCATCTAAAACCAACTTGTAAGTATAGAAACAAATATAGAAAAGTAAAGCCATATACTAGAAAGAATAACATAGCAAACCCAATAATAAGTCAACAAAAGTTATCATGCACTTTAATCAAAAGTCAGTAATTTCTCCAATTTCTTTATTTACAATTAACTTAGTACTCTCAAAAGAATTGCACACGCTTACTACACCCGTAGAAGTAAGAACCACAAATCAAATAGTACCTCTCTCATTGTACCTACTTAAATTGTAAGCAATATCACCCCCATAGAGTAACCCATAACCTATTTCTGCTTCATAGATGAAAAACATTTTAAGAATTTGTATCATGAGAAATTAATAATAAACAAACAATAATTCTAAGGTAGCTTTAGACATACTATAAACTCTTCAACAGAAATTCAGAAAGCTTATTTGGCACACCTTCTAATTCCTTTATCTATTGAGAGTTAAAGGCCACCAACACTTAACTCAAGGCAAAAGCAACAACCTGTATTCCCACTTCTGATATTTTCCCCCAGTTTCTTTATTCACCTCTATGTTACAAAGAAATCAACCTTAACCATCCAAAAATAGTAAATAGAATTCCAGCAATTAGTTTGCCAGGTTCTCAAATCAAAGAAGCTATATATGAACATATCACATCAACCATGCAAATTTTGATAAAAGTAATGAGTTATTGCCTCTATTTCATAATATAAGGCATACTAAGTTTCAAATATTATTTCATAATCTAAGGCATTTTACAAAAAGTATCAATAATTAAATGCTTTTTATTATTATTATAATTCTATAGTTATTCTCTTTTTACTAAATGAGTAAAGGATATTAGTTTTAATATTAGGATATATTGGTAAAAGTATATGAATTTTTATCAATAATTGAATATTTTTAATATATGCATAAAAACCTAATATGCCTCATACTATAAAATAGAGTGAGTACTCCTCAATCTTCTCATTTCTAGTAATTTTTGTTTTCTAGCACTTCTAAAGATTGAAAAAAATCTAATTTCAGAACGGAAAAAAAAATGGAGAGAAAAGTTGCTATTTATGATGTACTTGGTCGATGTCCCATAGCTAGCAAGATCTATCTTTCGATCTAACATGAACTTTCATAAATGATTGAAAATTAATAAACGAGTGTTGTTATCTTCTCAACCCTAGACAAAGTAGATAATCGACTTGCTCATACAACGGCTTAGAATAATAGATTTTAGATTATTATTAACAGAGTAAAACAAATACAAAAACTCATGTCTAGAAATATGCTAATGATGAGAGGAAAAGGTCAAAATCTGAAATAACAACAATTACTTAAGAGAAGGAGATGTTGAAACCTGAATTAGAATTAAATTAGGTTGAAATCTAAAAGAAAAGGGCATAAGGTTGTATCTCTTTCTCGAGTTGTTCCATCCTCAGGACAACCAAACTCAAATCTTGAAGCTATTGATTTCCTTGAGTCTCCTTCACTCTTCTTACCTCTTTTTCCTATTCTTCTTCATCTTCTCTCCCTACTTTATTCTCCTTCTCACTCACTCTTCCTCTTCTATATGTGTTTTATGGACCATGGTCACAAAAAAATCAAACAAAGGAGGAGTCTTTGATAAAATTGTTGTTTGTGGTCCTCCTAGTTTATTGAACTTGTTACCTGAAGAGAACTGTATTGTTGGTGATTGGATTGATATTGTTCTTCTATCGGATCTGATTGAGTTTCAAACCTCATACTTCTGGTCGTAAGAGATTTGATGTGTTGTGCTGGAAGCTCTATTAAAATAATAGGTAGGAAGTACGAAGTTGCAAGGGATTTGATTTTATATATTTAGTAGTTTTACTCCCTATGATGCACGAATTTATACTTTTATAAAAAGAATTTTAGTCACAGTGTTTAGAAAATTACAAATTATCTTATACTTCTATGAATAAATTATTATATACTATTTGTTGACAATTGTATAAATCATTTAAAATTTTCAAATAAAATTTAAGAGTTTGAATTTTTTTCATAATTATAAAATTTCACTTACATATATTTTATATTTTATATAACAAAAATGGAAATAGTACCTACTGAAATTCTCCTAAAATTATATAATAGTGATTGTAAAGTTTTTATATTATTTTTGAAATATTGTAAACTTTATATTTTTAATAGGTGAATAGAGTTTAGATTACCCCAATATGCATTATTGATAATAATAAAATTTTTACCCTAATTTGAAATGCATACAGAAAAATCAAAATCTACATAAAAAATATATGATCAATAATATTTTTACACCATTTGTATTATAATTCCATGCGAGTGCAAGAATCCCACTATTATAGCTCATGGATGGAACGAACAGGGAAGAATGCACTTGACCATTATTACATGCCGGTGGATCGGTCTTCAGGGCAAGATGCTCCTGGCCACTATTATGCCGGTAGATTGGTTTGGCCACGACTCTTATGGTGTTCCATTGTAAGTACTTAGTGTCTTTTACATGTCTTATTATAACTTAGAGTTTGGTTTATTGATCTCTAGATCCCCCACTGTTATAGTCGATGGATTGGAAATGAACAGGGCATAACGTACCTTACCACTATCATATGCCAGTGGATCGATCTCTAGGGCACCCCAACACCTGACCACTATTATACTAGTGGATCAGTTTGGGTCTAGCTTAATAATCTTCTACTTTAAATGATTAGTATCTTACTGTGTCTTATTCAGTAAGTTTTCACCCTAGACATGCATGCCACAATCCATCTACTCTTATCTTTTTAAGAGGACTTGCCCTATATCTTGAGACTTTTACACCTCTTAAAACACCCCAACATCCTTTCCTTCTTCCAATACCTTACTCCATCCCATTCCATTCACTATCTCCCTCAAGGGTTTTCCCCTAAAACCCTATTTGGACCTATGTGACCCATCCTTCCTCTATACCACACAACTAAATCTCCTTTACCATCCCACACATCACCTCACTTAGATTCAACACCCATCATTTTACTTTACTCCCCAAATACACATTTAACCATGAAACCTTAGTTGGTCACTCCAAACCATAACACATTTCTTTCCCACATGTCATCCCTTCATTTATCACCAGCCATCCATGGTTTCCCATGATACCCATACTCACTCTACACTTGATATTCTTCCACTCTTATCCCATATTCCACTCACCCTTAATTATTTTTACTTTCACAACTACCTCCAATTAGCGTCTTCCTCCGCAAACCGTAGCCAAGTTTCCTATGCACCCTTATACCAACCTACGTACTATTTTTCACCCAAAGCCTCCAATCACCCTAGCAACTCCTCCCTTACCTTACTTACACCCCAAGATAATTTTTTCCATGTAAAGATTATTCTCATGTAGACTCCATCCACCCTATGCAAACCCTAGAAGATTCCATGCAAACCCTAGGAATTCCTATGGAAACCTTAGAGATTTCCATGCAACCTCCTTTCATCCCATGCAAACCTTAGAAACTCCCATGCAAACCTTAGAGATCCCCATGTAACCGTAGAGATCCCCATGTAAAGTTCACCCCACTCTTTTATTTTATTCATAATTCCCTTTTACTTGCCCCCTCATGGATCATGAGATAACTAGGTTAATCCTATATCCTTTTTGTTAACTCACTTCCCCCTTTTTTCCTTTTCCATACTTGTGCCCTATATAAATATATAAAACATCCTAGCATGCAGGTCCTAGAGGGTCACATCATACAACATCATAAACACAACACACACATATATATTATACGTATTCCATAAGGAAACCACGTAAGCATACCTCAACTTCAAGTTGTGCTATATGGAAAACAGTTATAGTAATCCTAAGATACACAACATAACATAGTACATGGCATGCAAGGCACATAACAGACACATAGAGGGCCTTAGGTATATCCTTACCTAACATGACACCGGTCTTAGAGCACGCTCCTACGCCTCCTTAGGGTTTTGGCTTGATTCACCTATAAGAGGGAAAAAATTAAGGGTTAATTTTCCTCTTACCAAAATTACCATTATTTCTTACCTTACCCTTATCGTAGCCTAATATTAGGGTTACTAATATTAATAGTATCTTTATATATAAAAGTATGGTTTTTATTCCTAAAGTAGCTAACTATGTTATTACTATTCAAAATAGGTCTTGGGTGGTATATAGATCCATGTTAAGGTATTTATAGCCATATTTATATTATTAAAGATAATAGCTTTAATATTACCAATAATAGTTCTAATATTAAGAATAATACTTGAAAGGGTCCTAATAATCATAATAATAGTAACCTTAGTGATAATAAGGTCAAGGTTAATAGTAGTGATAATAATAACAATAATATTAATAATGACAATAATGATAATATTGTTAAGGATAATACTACTAATAATAATTGTAATCCTCCGAAATTTTAGAAGCCTATAATTTAATAAATAAATTTTATTTGGGATAAATTAGCCTTTAAATCTATTAGTTTAATTATTTATGTATTTTTTTAGTATATAAAATTAGATATATTTATTTAATAAATTAAAATAAATATTTTGTTATTTTATCACACTCTTATTATTTAAATAATTTTTCAAACCATTATTTTACTAAAATTATCCTTTTTAAACCCTTGTATTTTAATTATATTAAATTAAATTAATAAATAAATTTATTACCCAAAAATATTGTATTTTATTATTTTATAATTTAAATTATTTTATTTAATCCCATTTTTCCTTTTCTTTTTCCTTTTCCCTTTTCTTCTCCTTTTTCTCTTTTCTTTCTTCTCCTTTTTTTTTCCTTGGGCCACCAGCCAGCTTACTTCTTCCCTCCACCCCCTGTGCCTGGGCCAAATACCCCTTCCTTCTCCAGCATGAGCCGGCCTACCGCCCTCTTTCTCTCCCGCCATTTCTCTGCCCATCCCAACCCCACCATCTCTCCCTTCACCATGCCCTGACATCCCTATTCTTCTCTCTCTCCCTAATATGGCCATTTTCCTACCACCCTACTTCCACCCCTTGAGCACCCTATCCCCTCCTCTCTCTTCCTCTTCTTTTTCTTCTTCCTTCCCTGCCTCATTTTGTATTTTCCTAAGCCTCTCCATACCTTCCCCAACCTCTTTTTCTTCCTTTCTTCTCCTCCCCTCTCTCACTCTGTTTTTGCTTTGCTGCCCAGCTCCGCCACTACCGATGCCTCAAAAGCCATCTGCACCACCACCTTCCACACTCTACCTCACCCCTGAATGATCACAACACCCATTGAGCCACCCCGTAGCCTCCTTCCTCCTCCCCTCTTCTTTTTCTCTTATTTCCCTCCCTTCTTGGCAGCCACCCTGCGCCACCTCAATCCTCCGCCGTTTTGCCACCTCTGCCGCCACCTAAGCCACCAAGCTAGTCCTTACAACCCCCTCTACTACCCCCAAGCCTCCTTTGGCCAAAACCACCACCTGAAGTCCTCCATTTTCTCGCTCCCTTTTCCTTTCTTCTCAACGCTCCATCTCGACCCACCTCGGCAACACCACTTCGCAACCTCGCTGCCGCCACCTAGCCACCCTCGGTCGCCTTCAACCCATCCTCGACCACCACCTACACCCCCTCTCCACTCCTGCACCCTTCCTTTACCCCCAAATCATCCCCCATCTACCCTTTTTTAGCCCCAAAACCCCAACTCAAAAACACCACTCCCTCCTCCCATTCTTGCCATTTGAGCCTCTCTCCTCATTTCTTTGCATGTAGCTCATGTTGCATGAGCAGCATGAGCTGTTGTCTTTCTTGATTTAGTTGGGTAATAATTTTTAAGGTATAATAATATTTTGATTCAAGTATTTGATTAATTAAGCATTATAAAATTTTATACTTTGATTTTTTTTATTTCTAACATAATAAACCTTGATATTATTTTTAGGTATTGGTTTTGATAATCACGGCTTGAACCTTAAACCAGAATACTAGTAAGGTTTATTTTTGCGGGAATCAAGGTAACTATTAAATCCCACTTAAACGCATGGATTAACGTATGTTAGCATATTAGGATTTTTAATATATTATTATGCTTAATATATGTTGTTTAAGTTCACATGCATGGTTTCTTATGATGTTTGATAAAAGGAAGCATGATGGGTTATATGTTATGTATAGAAATATTGTTTAAGGTAAGAGTTTGGTTGTTAATAAAAATGTTAAGTATTATCTATATTGTATTATGCTATTGTGATTTTTAATGCATGGTTAGTATTTTAGTGTGCCTTAAGGGTTTTTTAGTAATATATATTGTACAAAAATTTGACCTAATATATATATGGGTGCTAATAATATTATATTAATTATAATAGTTGTGGATGAGGTGTTAATAATAATATTTTATGTAGTAATAATAATTTAATATAAGTGGTGTAATAAGGGAGAAAATGGTAACTTTTACTTAAAAAGGGTATTATGGTAATTTTGTAAGGGTATTATGTAGTAATAATTTGGAGGCAATGGCCAAGTGGTAATTTTGTAATTAAAGGGTAAAAGGGTAATTTTGGAATTAAAAGATAAAATGGCAATTTTGGAGATAAAGGGGTATTATGGTAATTTTGGAGGCAAGGATAAAATGGTAAATTTGTTAGTAAAAGGATAAAATGGCAATTCTAGAGGAAAGGATAAAATGGTAAATTTGTAAGTAAGGGGATAAATTGGTAATTTTGGAGGTAAGGGATAAAACAGTAATTTTGGAAATAAAAAGGCTAAAGTGGTAAATTGTAAATGAAAAGTGGTAAATTGGTAATTTTGGAAGTAAGGGGGTAAAATGGTGATTTTAAAAGTAAAGGGGCAAAATGGTAATTTTGTGGATAGAGGGTAAAATAGTAATTAAAGGGTAAAATAGTAATTTGTAATTAAAGGGCAAAATAGTAATTTCATAATTAAAGGTCAAAATGGTATTTTTGTAGTAAAAGGGCAAAATGTTAATTTTGTAAATAAAAGGGGTAAAGTGGAAATTGGAAAGGAGTAACTTGGTAATAATAATAATATAGAAGGGAAATTTGGTAATTTAAATAACTAAAGGGTAATTTGGTAATTATTATAATAGAGAAGAGCAATTTGGTAATTTAAATAACTAAAAGGTAATTTGGTAAATTTGATAATGGAGTAGGGTAGTTTGGTAATTATGATCATATAAAAGAATAATTTAGTAATTTTGATAATGGAGTAGGGTAGTTTGGTAATTATGATAATAGGGAAGGGTAATTTGGTAATTTAAATAACTAAAGGGTAATTTGGTAAATTTGATAATGGAGAAGGATAGTTTGGTAATTATGATCATATAAAAGAATAATTTAGTAATTTAACTAACCAGAGGGTAATTTGGTAATTTTGATAATGGAGAAGGGTAGTTTGGTAATTGATAATAGAGGACGGTAATTTAGTAATTAACTAAATAAAGGGATAATTTGGTAATTAGGATAATGAGGAAGGATATTTTGGTAATTTGACCAACTCAAGGGTAATTTATTAATTATAATAAAGGAAAAAGGGAAAATTGGTAATCTAACCAACTAAATGAAAAATATATTAAGTGTAATAGTTAAAAAGGGGGATTAGTGACCTAATATGTATAGGAGATAACTTGACAACCTAAATCGAGTATGGGGTAACTTGGTAATTATGTAACAAGGAGGGTAATACAGTAATTTGTCAAGTAAGGAAGGGATGACTAAATAATTATATAAATAAGGGGTAAATGAGTAATTTGTATCTAACATGTCGTTGTGATTGTGGAATTTTGTAATGTGACTCAAATAACGCTGATTAGAGAGGTAAGAGTATTTGATAATTAGTAAGTATCACGAAAATGAATTCTAATTCGAAATTAGAAGAGATTAGGATGGCCTTAATGATTCTTCTGTGTTACCTTGGACAACCATTTGAATAAGAAATATCTGATGATATCCGAATGATTAAAAGTGAATAATTATCCGATTATTGTGCTTTTGTGATCACCTTAAGTAAGACACTAATACTTAAAGTGAAAGACCTGGAAATGGTGGCTCTTTAGGGGTCGCTACCCTAAAGACGTGGTTTAGCCCACGATTATTTTGGTATTTGCTGGTGTGCCTTTGTCCCCTGCCACGCTCTATATCTTACTCTATCTAGATCTACGGACCTAGTTAGGGGGTATGCATACTTATGAATTAGGTGTCCTTGTCGGTAGGGTACTGAGTTAGCTTTACGCACTAGTACGACCAGGGTACCTTTGCATCATTGGGTTGATAGTTGAAGGGTACTAAGTAGCTTTTATGCACTAGTGTGACTGGTGTACCTTTGTGTCCCAGGATCATGATCTCCTTATCGAGATAAATAAATAAAATTGATGTGCTGATTAAAAAGAGAAAACACAAATCGTTAAAGTGAAAGATTAATGAATCGGGCCCACTTGAATTATATTATGAGTACCGATCCACCAGATATAATAGTGGCCCAGGATGTGTTGCCCTGTATGATATATATTTATATTTTGATCCATCGACCAAAATGGTGGGGGTCCTAAGCTTATCAAATTTGATTTGGCTGTGAACAAATTATGGAAAAATACTAATCACTTATAGTGGAATAGTATATGAGTCAGGGTCAGACCGATCCACCTGTGAATAATAGTGGTCAGGAGCATTTTGCCCTGTATAACCGGTCCATTGCCGAATAATAGTGGCCAAGAGCATTTTTCCCTGCATGACCGATCCACCGACGAATAATAGTGAGGTTCCCGCACTCACACTGGGTCATAGTAGTAGTCAAGGTCAATTTCAAAAGGATTAGTGACTGACTGCTAAGACAACGATGGAACTTAGCTATGTCTAGACTAAAAAATGATAAGAAGTGAGAATTATAAACTAAAATAATTAAAATAACTAACTAAGATAAAAAGAAAGGAAAATTGCACTCAAGTGACTTAAGTAAACAGAAAAGCTAAGGTTCCGGTTCATCGCCCTTGATCCTCCATGTAATTGAACACCACATCATAAACTAATTCAACAATCATAATCAATCATGCCAACAAGGATAAAAGGTGTTGTGCTTTCACAAGCTACAAACACTCTATTACATCTCTATGACCCTAACTATCTCTAGCTTAGGGTCTAATAGAGTGTGCCTTAAAGTCCAAAAAGTTTCCTCCTTTATTGTTGTAGAGGTCAAACCAATCATCTCTCAACCTATAATTTCTCCAAATTTAGATTTTATCCTGGTAGAAATTCCACTTCTTTTATGCCCGTGTACTTTGAATACGTATGATTGCTTTCATTTTATTCCAGAATTTGTATTTTATCTCTAAATCTCTTTCCACTTTTAGTTTTGCTCCTCTTTGCTCATTTTTTCTCCTTTATTATCCATTTAAGCTTATTTTTTTTATCCTTCATGTTGTTTTTTTCCTTGAGATCCTCTAAATTTTCACAACATAAAGGCAGTAACAAGAACAAAGAGGGAGAATTCTAATTGAAATTTGAGGTAAAAACTCTTATAAACTTTTAGAATGAGATGGAAAAGTCACTCTTATCAGTTGCACTTCTTAACATAGTTGACACAATCTTCCTGTATACTTGGCCAATAGTACCCTATAGTGAGGTGTTGCAAAGGATTCTAGAGCTGAAGTGATTGCCACACTTCCTACTATATATCACCTCAAGGACATATCTAGCTTATTTGAGGCTTAAAAACCTTCACAAGGGTCCTGAGAAGGATCTCTTGTAAAGCTTCCTATTGTAGACATGGAATATCATTGCTTTGGCACAAGTTTTTGGGGCTTTATTCTTATCATTGGGGAGTTCTTTGTCCATAATATAGCTATAGAGATGAGTCATTAATGTTGCTTGAATTTTCCTTGTGGTCATTTCCTTCTTCTTGAGCTATATGGAAGGCCACTGTATATACACCACTAGGCTACTTTAAGGGCCCATGATCCAAATTATAGATCCTAACTTTACTAGGGCATCAACATGTCCATTGTTAAGTCTGAGAACTTATGCGATCAAGCGATCATCAAAAGATGTTTGTAGTAAATTAACGATTTTAAGGTAATTGTCCATCTTAGGGTATCTAGCCTAGTAAGAACCATTAATATAATTAGCCATTGGTTGTGAATTGATGGAGACGACAAGCTTCCTGATGCCCATGTCCTTGGCCAAATGCAGCCCTACATCAATAGCTTTGTATTCACCCTCATTATTAGTTAATTTAAATACGCACCAAATAACCTATTGGATGGTGTCCCCCTCAAGGAATACAATTACAAGATTGATTCTAGTATCTTTTATATTTATAGATCTCTCCACGGATGACATCCATCTTATACTGGTATGTGACTCAATAGAAAGCAATTCTTACTCAACAAAGGGGGTTGTATTAGGAGTAAAATCATCAATAAAGTTAGCTAATACCTATGATTTAATGGTTACTCTCGGCTAATAGGTGATGCCATGCTCACTAAGTTCAATGTCCCACTTGACAAACCTCTCAGAAAGATCCTATTTGTGCAATACATTATGGAGAGAGCAACTTACGGCTACCACAATTGGATGACAATAGAAGTACAACCTGAGCTTTTGAGGCAAAAGGATGAGATCCACTGCTAGCTTTTCTAACCACTTACAGTAGACCTCAAGGTCAAGTAGGAACTCACTCACGTAATACACTAGATTCTACTATCTTTACTCCTCCCTTATTATGGTTTTGCTATTTGCGATTATGGAGACTACTAGATAGATGTATAATGGTTCGCCATCAACTGAATTTGGAAAAAGTGGTGGGAAAGTGATGTAATCCTTAAGTTTTTGTAGTTCCTCCTTGCATTTTTTTGTTCACTCAAAATTCTTATACTTCTTCAGTTCATCAAAAACATAACCAACATTTTTCTAAGTATCTAGCGATGAAACAACTAAGGGAGAAAAGTATACTGGTAACTCTCTATGCATATTTCATGGATATCAAAGATCGGATGTTGAGAATGTAATGGATTTGGTCAAGGTTGGCCTCAATTCCCTTTTAGATGACCAGGAAGCCAAGGAATTTTCCTACCAAAACACTAAAGGAGAATTTCGTGGGATGAGCTTCATATGGTATTGTTGGAACACCTAGAAGTATCACCTCAAGTGGCTAAGGTGTTAGTCAGCTTGTAGGGATTTGATAAGCATATCATCAATTTATACCTTCATATTGTCTCCCATTATCTCTAAGAACATATGGTTTACAAGCCATTGGTACATGGCTCTAACATTTTTTAGCTAAGCAACATCACTTTGTAGCAAAAGGTTTGGGAACGGGGTCCTTTTTTGTCAGGATGGTGCATAAGGATCTAGTTTTAGATGAAGAAGGCATCCATGAAGTTGAGTAGTTTGTGCCTAATAGTAGCATCTATTATCTTATTGATTTGGAGGAGTGAAAAAGGAATCCTTTGGGCATGCTTTGTTGATATTCATGAAGTTTACACACACACTCTAGTTCCCCTTTTTCCTTTCCACCACACTATGTTAGCCAATTGTTATGGATAATGGAATTCATAGACAAATTCAATATCGAGAAGTTTTGGTACTTCTTCATTGATAACTTACTTTCACTCTAAGCTAAATATCCTTTATTTTTCTTAACTGAAGGATGATTTGGGTCAACCTAGAGTTTATGGTGCATATTTTTTGGTCGATTTATACCATGAATGTGTGGGACCAAGCAAAACATTCATGTTTCTCCCTCAAGAACTTGATCAGATATTCTTGAGTTTCAAGGGTGAGGTCTGAACCAATCATGACCTTGTGTTTTAGAGCCTCGAGGATGAGTTGTATGTTGTTAAGGTGCTCAACTAACGGATCTTCAGGTTGTCATGGTGGTATCTTAGATTGTCATTGCTTTAAGACTTGAGGCTTCACCTTAACTGTGCTTTGGTAACATGCACACACAACTCTCTAGGTGTTAGGGACTTATTTGACTAGTGATAAATTGAGAGAACGACTCATATCTCATGGATCTAAAGGCACCCAAAAATTATGTTGTAGTCAGAGGGGTAGTCAGCCGCTAATAAATTAGTGTTGAGATTGACCCCTTCATCATAGAATTATAATTTGACTTCAGTTATAATGTGCTGTTATTATCCGTCAAACCAAATCAGAATTTTATATTGCTTTTGCATCTACTATTGTAGTTCTCCCATCTCCTAGAGGGTGGAAAGGAACATAACGTTTGATAACCTATCATTGTTGACTAACATACATGTAATGAGGTAGTTGGCTACAGATAACTCAATAACTAGGGTGTCATGATGTAGGGTGGCTAGGTCTATAGTCATTGTATCAACAAATGTGATGGGTTGGTTGAACGGAATGGAATTGATCGACAAAGGCTTCTTGGATGTGCTTATTGGCTTAAGAGATTTTGACTCCCTTAATCTCTAATCCTCCCGTGATTATGTTTGTCGTCTTGGTGTTTTATGGTGGCTTAGGTGAGCTCAGGAGCCTAACATCCTTTCTCTTTTGGTCTTTGTTGGAGACATTATCCTTCCCTTTGTTTGTATGGTACTTGCAGAGGTGGTTATTCTTAATTAACTCTGTGATTTCAAAATTTAAGGCTATATAATCGGTAGTTGTGTGGTTGTAGTCCGCATGGAATTTGTAGTACTTGGGAATATTTTACTTTTTAATGGGACCTTTGAATTTATCGACCATCAAACTTTGTCACCCATATTTAAGACCTAAATTAATTTGATGTTGAGGTTGTAGATTGGAATGGGCCAATTAGGTAGAGGGTTTCAAGAGACACTTCCCTTGTATATCCAAGTCCCAAACACAGGGTTTGGGGTCTTTACCTCGTCTAGGTTTGCATCTTGACCTTTTTGTTCTTTTTAGTTTGAGTCATCCTGTGGTAATATAAGTGGGCTTAATTCTCCTCCCATTTGATCTAGGCATGAGCCTTTATAAGAACATCCTCTATATTCTTGAAAGGGTACTTTTTCAGCTCCTCATAGAACCCGAGTGGGCAATAAGCCCTCCTTGAAGGTCATTATTTCATTATCAAGGTGGCATCTTGGGATTGAGATATTCTCTCTATTTAATCTCTTAAAGTACTTTCATAGACTCTCATCAATTCCATATTTAATCCTATAAATATTGTATGAAAACATGTAGACTTTTCAACTACTTGCAAACTATTGGACAAAGGTGGTCGTTAGTTGTACAAAAGAGAAAATTAAAGGATTGGTTTAAAAAGTGTACCACTGAAGGGACAAACCAACAAGACTAGTCCCAAACCTCTTTCATATACAAGATTCTCCAATCTCCTTTGGCATTGCCAACATGAATATGCGGTTGCCGAGTTAATTATCCTATCGTAAATCCTAAAACGGGGGAGGGTGAGTTTCTGTGGAATCTCCATCATCGCGGTAGCATCCAAAAAAGAATAGTTTACAAAGATATTGAGTAGGCTCCTTTTAATATTCATTAGCACTCTTGGGATTTGGTGCATCATTTAGCATTCTTCAAGTGAGATATTCTTAGGTACACTACTATGCGACCAAAGACTGGTATCGTGTATGTAAAGGGAAAGAGTAGTTGATATTAAAAGTTATCTCACACAAAGGTAGCTTAGTAGCTGCAGCGACACCAAATGTGGAATAGGGTGGGCCCCATAAGGTTGAGAAAAAGAGTTTACAATCACGTATTTTTGAATCTCAGCTTATTTGTTCCCACATATATTTAAGTAACTTGAGTGGATTAGGGGACGCGATGGAGCCGAACGCTTATCTATCTAAAATCCATCACATCGAGTGGTGGTTTGATCACCAAACACTTGAGAGGAGGCCACCATATTAAGCGCTAGCAATTGCGTGCCCAACGACAGTAGTGGTGGTGGTGACAAGATGACTTGTGTAACTCCATCTGGGTATGTGGTGTTTTATCTTCGTAGGAGATGATTCTCCTTTTCCAAGTCTTGGATACATTTAACATATTCTTCCATTTGTTGGGTTAAGAACTCGAATCGATGTTCAATGGTACCTATGATGTTCTCTAGCTCCTTCGTTTGATTTGGTTTGCTACCGAAGGGGGATTACTGTGCTGAATTCACCATCTTTTAAGGGTGAGTAGTAGGCATTTGCCATGGTAAAAAAATGTGTTAAATGCTTTTACCTTATGAGAATCAAAATCAGTAAGGGCCCAAGGTGGGTACCAAATAGAAGTGTGGATCATATTTGAGTGGGGCACTGCCGATTTACATGCTAGAAAGATAAGAAATAACCTTTTAAGTGTCAGAGGAACACCGACATGGTGCTTGCCTAAGAATACTCCAACTCTCAAGTCAATAACACAGGACACTAATAATGCAAAATGAAAAAGAAAGGAGTCAAAGTGACTTAACCATTGAGGTGTGTCAGCTTAACCACTAACAATGTGGGGCTCATGGTCCCAAGCCAGAGGTGTTTGTAGAGGTTTCATCTAGGTCGTAAATGGTAGGAATGGTAGAGAGTTAGAAAAAACTGCTAAAAAAGAATAACGATCGCTCGAGTGTTCTTTTTAAGGCTCAGTCTCCCTTTAGGGCCTTATAAATCCACTATTTATGGAGGCCTGGACTCATATTTTTTCCCAAATAAGCGAGATAAGCTTATGTTAGAAGTAGCCAGTGTTGAGAAATCGAAAGGAGTTGTGTCATATTCCAACTTAGTCGAGTTTGAGTTAGTCTTACTAATTATTGACGGTGTAATGTTCACATATAATGTTACGTCATGGATTGAGTCAGCCAAACTGAATGGGAATTCCATGTTGAACCTTGGGATGCTCAAGGCTTATGAAGCCTCTAAGCCTTATCGTTTTAGGCCAAGCTAAATGATCAAATTTTACCCATGCAAAAAGCAGACGTTAAACAAAGGAAAGAGAAAATAATAAATAAATAAATAAATTGAAAGCCTGCTTACATAAGGGGAAAACGTGGGGCAGGAGATATCAGATAGAAAACATAAGAAAAGAGAAAGATGTAGGATAAAATAGACAAGAAAAATATTAAAGGAGGCTTGAGCATAGGAGATGAGTTTCAGATGAGTATTTTTTAAAAAAATAAATATATCAATATTTATATGTTAAATTTTAGTAGTTAAAATAACAAATTTATCAATATTTTAAAAATGTGTAGTTTTGAAAATTATTAAACTAATAAATTTAATGTCACTAATAACAAATTTAAATAGTATAGCTTATTTAAAGACATAAATTATATTCAAATGAATAATATAAATAAAAAATTAATTATGATAGATAAAGTTCATAGAGTAGATATTGATAAGATTGTATATTTCATTGCTATATTGGAAGACAAAAATGTAAAGGTGAAAATGAGTGAGAGCTAAAACGAGAGACAAATATTATTTGGGGTGTTAAACAAGGAGATGAGATGAAAAATCAAGGTTGATGTTATTCTAACATAAGAGTCTAAGGCATACTCGGACTCTGTCTACGGTGGGAATTGGAAAGCGAGACTTTAGCTTCTAATTTCGATCCCGTTTAAACAATAAACTCCAATTGCTCCGATTGTAGCCGGCAATAGTACCATAGCAGTTCGACTTCGGAATGATCGGTTAAAGTTGCATTTGAAGATTGAAGGAATAGAACGATGACAATTATTTCCGCTAATAAAAAAATTAAAAAAAAGGGGGGAGAGGGGGGGGGGGGAACCCGCATCCGACGAGAGGACCTCGAACAACCGAAGGTTGTCAAACTTCGTTGGAAGATTCACCAGAACTAGGTAAATCATCTTCTTCTGTTTTACGGTATACTATCAATGAAACATGCGATAATCTCTGACAATACTGCATTTAACTGTCTTGAATAATTACTTCTCCAATACATTGAGCACAGATTTGAACAAACAGTAGGTACATAGTGTATGACCTGCAAAATTAGCAAGCTGATCTGCAGCTCTATTACAAAACCTAGGAACCTAGCCGACAATATAATTTTGATGTGATTGGAGAAAACTTCGACATTTATCCACAACACCGTTCATAATTTACTGAGTAGTTCCTGATCCACTGAACCCACATGAGCAAGTCCGATTCTATCATCAACAAAGAAATTCCCTTTTCCTTCGCAATCTGTAATGAGACATGCCAATCATTCTTCTTTGGAAGTAGCCAATGAATATGTGCATGTGAACTTGTAATCTGCATAAGACCAAACTAGATGCTCATATTCATCCCTAAAATTGCCCCCATACCTGTGATAATATTCAAGCTCCTTCCGTTTTCTTTGCCCTTCTAAAATCCAGCAAGCGGCAGAGGTTGCCATCTCTGCATCACATTATAATTTTGATATCTGCTTGATTCCTGCTTAAAACATCCATAATGTCTTCCGGCAATGTGTTAAAATATCCGGAAGCTGCTTTGATGACATGCTGAATATCCACACTACTGTTCTTGAACAACAATGCTTTTCTTAACTTCCATATAGCCCATAATACGGCACATCGTCATCAAACGAGATAATGTTTAGCACTACCGATAAACCAATCATGAAAAGTTCAACTACCGAAGAGAACTGAACATGATCAATATGAATAGAGGAAGGGCATCCGATATCTGCATCACACTACCGAAGAATATAGCTCTTGCTGGTGCACACCTTAAGAAAAATTGAACCACAGATTCTTATTTCTGTATAGCTTTCATTCATTTTTTTTTACAAACTCTTCCATTTGCATTGATTAGGTCGTGGTTATGGATTCCTAACCTTAGGTTGTGCTCCCTGCAGCACCAATATCATGCTTATTGAATCTAAAAATATTCCTTAATCAATCACTGACAGAATATTGTACTGATGTGAATTCAGAACTCTGATGTGCAGCCAATTTCCTGTTGCAGGTTTACAAGTCTGAAGAATTTGTGATCATCATTGCTGGATACCTACTAGATACTAATTCAGTAAGAGTTCTTTAGAGTTATTGTGAGTATATTTCTCATAAATACTTATTCTTGTTTATCAAGCCAGGGCTAAGTAAGCATATAGGTAGGCAGAGGGAATAGCACAGAAGTTCTTCACCCTTGTGGTTCTTGCGCACCATTTTATTGGTAGGCATTAGGCATTGATTTCCGGTGCTGTATGAGATCGATCCGACATTCTCTTGAGTTAGATTAGACGTGAAGTTCCAATTTATGTGGTCAAATGTGTGTTTCTTAATTTCTGAGTCATTTACTTCCATGCTATATTCACTTATCGTATATGCAGCTCCTGCATCAATGTGCACGCATGCATGTGCTTATTATAAATAAATAGCAGAAAATTTATGTACGGGGAACTATAAATAGCAGAAAATAGATTGTGACAAGCAGATTTGGCTGAAAACGCCCTGGTTGGGTGTAGCCTCCAAACAAGGTAACCCTTACCAATATGTGAGGATTGAATAATGCCCATCTGCAAAATATGAGAAGCTTCATGTTGTGAAAAACATAAACTCACCAAGGTTAAATTCTACCATCTAGACAGTGTTTGGAGGCAATTGGTGACCACCCTCTAGAGAAACAGATGAATCCTGGCCATACCCTCCTTACACATCCCATAGTAACCCCAATGAAAATTAGCTGCAGTATGAGTAGGATAGGGATTAGAAGAGGATAGTTCCATATGGAATAGATCGTGATAAGCAGATTTGGTAGAAAACACCCTGGTTTGATGTGGCCTCCAAACAATGTTACTCTTATCAATATGTGAGGATTGAATAATGTCCATCTACATGATATGAGAAGCTTCGTATTGTGGAAAACAGAAAAACAGCAGCTCCAAATTCCACCTTCTGTAAAGTTTTTGAAGGTAATTGGTGGAATACTCTCCACAGAAAGAGATAAATCCTACCATCCTTAAACTAGATATACCTAGGGAATCCATCCACTGCTTGATAAATTGTGATTCAAACATGCTAGCTAGATAATGTTTGTTTATTTATCTACTCATCGGTTGGCCAAATCCAAAAGTTCAGAATAAAATTGATTGCTATGAATGCTGCTTACTCTATATATGTGATGTGAAGAGAGAAGCATTCTAAACTACTTTTGAAAATATGTTTTAGACAAAAGAAGTTTCAAGTGGAAATTTACTAAAGAACAGAAGTTTCAAGTTTTCTATTACAAGCAATAACGGATCCTACATAATTGAGCGGTAGCGGATGTATTTCAGGCGACCCACGAAGTCCATCCATTCCTGCTTGTAGTTCTCACTGAGATTCTTCCAGTGATTATCAATCCCCTCTTCTGCCACTACCAAAGCGATATCATCCAATTCTTCCTCCTCCTCCTGCTGTTCGCCGGCTACATCATCACCGTGACCATTATTGTCTATATCTCCCATGTCATAAGCTGCCCCATCACTGTCTTCTTCTCCTTCCTCCCTTTTTGAATTTGTCTGATCATCCTCATCCACCTCTGCACCATCTTCTCCCTCCTCTTCCTCTTCTGTCTCCCCTTTGTCATCATCTGTCCTACGCCTTGGCTCCGTCAACTGGTTATGATTTTCATCCTCATACTCAACTCAACCAACCAGTCAGGCATTGCGTCAAGTGTGATTAAGTAGTAACTCCTTGGTTCCCTCTTCATATATGAGCAGTCATAGTAATGTAAAATTTGATATAGGCGCTGTACGGTAGTGATTCTGAATTTGGGGATGTCCATAGTTATTACTCCATCTGATTCATATCGCAGCAGTTTTACCACTTCGGTATGCCCATCACCTACTATCACATGATCAATAGAGGATGAAAAGATATGCCATGTCGTTGTAAAAGGGTCCAATACTTTTCCATCATCTGAAATATATCTAACAGTTTTGAAATAGGACCATCAGGGCCACAAAATATGAGGGAGGTGACATCTCAGTCTAGGAGCATCATCATGGGGATAGCAGCTTTGAATTGCCATGGCAGCTGTGGAATAACCTTTAGCTGACCACAGTGAAAACTCTGCAAGCTTGTGGCTTTCCCCTGCCACTATTTCATAGACTTGAATAAACCTTCCCATCCTCATTCTCCTGGTTATTTTTGCACCATATAGGTCATCCTCAACCTCCCCTTCTGGAGGATCAGTTGGTGATTTTGGTACAAAATATTCTCCGTCATCACCAACTTCATCTGCAGCTTCTTGTGCCACTATTAATGATGCAACATCTCCTTGGGATACTTCATTTGCAGCCTTTACATAGAAACTGCATAGGAGAAAGTCAAATTAAAAGATGAATACAGAGAGATTGCTCTCACTTGTTGTATGATCTACCTACTGAACAAATGAAAGGAGCTATGGGAAAAGTTATGGAAAGAATAAATTGTATGTGTTGACTTGCTGTGGGAAAAATAAGCCTTACAGTCAGATATGTACATCTCAAGATATGAGAATAGCCAAAATTCTACTTTCCTGTAAGCTAGGAATTAATTACAGTAAAGATATTATAAGCTGATATAGTCTACTTTCCTATAAGCTAGGAACTAATTACAGAAAAGATATCACAAGCTGATATATAACAAAGATACAATAAGGAAGTATGGAAGGATATATGAAGATAAGAGTGAATATATCAGACATACATATATCTACTTACCATTGAGGTTCAACATATTGGATGTCGCTGCAGTAAGAGAAAAAATCCTGTATATCCTTTTGAGAAGCAGACTGAGAAATATTGGTAACCTTTATTTCTTTCACCTGGGCACAAGACCGCAGAAAAATTTGAGTACAGTGCCACGACCAAATGACTGCTAGGGGGTTGACATGGCAATAACGGCCAGAGTTGGAAAAGATATCCCGTATGTACAGTGCGTTTAGAATTGAAAAAAAAAATCAAAATGAAATGTGTGTGCCAGAAAGTGTTCCTGATATGTTCCAAACGTAAAGAATGTTTGCCTCCTTACATCTGAAACGTGAAAAAACTAGTTGGTAGAGTTTCTTGTACAAGTTTATTAGTATCATTATTATTACGATAATAATCCATTCATCTTTAATAAATTCAACACTCATGCAAACGGGTTTGTGGAACAGAGGGTGGGGCGGATTCGGCTCCATAGCAAAACACTGTTAGTAAAAATGTTGCTTGATATTTCACTTTCTTTTCTTTTTCTTCTGAGGCCAACCATTTCTATTTCACTAGCCAAATCAAATATACTAACATTTACAAGATTTCCAAAATAATTGTATCAAGATTTCGATATATATATATATATATAACTCATAGTTGCATCTTCTTCCTTGCTTGTGGTCGTAGATGAATATCTGACGAATTGTGCCATTGGTGAAATTCAAGAGCGCAAAAGAGGAACAGAGTGAAGCAAGAAAAAGAGGGGGGAGTTGTTCTGTATATTTTTTGTTTCGTTACGATTGGTTTCGCCACCTTCGGATTTAAAATGGACTTCTTCTAGAAACGGAGCCAAGTTGATTACCCGACCCTGCTAACTGTTTTAACAAGTTGTAACAAATGAGTTGTCGTGTATGTATATATATATATATATATATATATATATATATATATATATATATATATATATATATATATGCATATTGTTGTAGTATCGCACTGGTTTAGACTATTTAGTGATGAAATTTATCAATTATTTTGAAATGGGTAAGTGTTCAAATGCCATAATAATATTTAATTATATATACGTATGTTTATTATGCAATTTTAAAGTAAAACTATTTCAAACAAAATTGAAATGTCTTTCCTTTCCTTTTCTTTTTTTCTCAAGCTTTAATGATAATTACAATAATTACACTTACAAAATACTGTGAGAGAATGACAGGAAGGTATTGGTCATGAAAATGGGGTTTTTTCTATTTTCTTTTTCATTCCACAATCCGTCTATTTATAATGCGCCATGAGAAAAGTGAAGAGGGGAGGAATTACAAGGTATTATGATACATTATTATAACATCACGAGGAAATGTAAAAAAGAGCGGCTGTAGTAGTTTTAAGGTACATTATGGGGATAAGTGGATAACCTTAGAGAATGTGTACAATCATCTTTATCTAACACTCCTATTAAATGTATACCTATAATTATTGCCTCACTAAATTGTTAGAAAAAATCTAATGGGACACAAATTATATCAAAAGAAAAAGAGTTTAGTATGCTTCCCATCGACTTAGCAGGCTTCTTCCATACAACGCATTCCAATATTGTGTACAAGGTAGCTAAACATTCTTGTCGATAATAATTTGGTAAATAGATTTACTACATTTTGAATTGATTAAATATGTTGAACATCAAATTTTCCTTTCTATTGTAATTTGTCTGCTGAGAAGAACTTTAGTGATATATGTTTAGTTCTATCACTTTTGATGTATCCTTTCTTGATTTGCATGATGTAGACTGCATTGTCTACGTATATCACTGTTAGGTCATCTCGATTCATCTCCAATCCACATGCTTTGTGGATGTGGTCTATTAATGATCTAAGCCACACACATTTTCATGTTGTCTTATATAGTGCGATCAACTCTGTATGGTTTGACAAGGTGGCTACAATTATATGTTTCATTAAATGCTAGAAAATGACAATCCCACTACAGAAAACACATGCCTTGATTGGGAAATGGCCTTTTACGGGTGAGATAAATACCTTGAATCTTAACAACCAACAAAATTTGCACCATTTTCCTCATCTTTAATTAAGAGTAATTCCATATCACTTATTCTATGCAAACAGTGAAGACCATGTTTCACCCTAGTTCAATGTCTCTGTGTGGGTGATGAACTATATTTTTCTAGTAGGCTTACTGCAAATGATATATTTGATCAAGTATTATTATCAAGATACATTAAGGCACTAATGGAGCTTATATATGATACTTCAATACCTATTATCTCCTCATTATTATGTTGAGGATGAAACGGGTCTTCATCTACATTAAGTGCCCGAACCACCATTGGTGTACTCAGTGGATATGCTTTATCCATGTTAAAGCACTTTATGACATTTTCTATATAATTCGTTTGTTGGACAAATACTATGTCCTTATTATGCTTGAATTGGAGTTTTAGACAATACTTGGTGGTTCCTAAGTTTTTCATTTCAAATTCTCTCATTAGGCAATCAGTTATTTATCGTATCTCATCATTAGTCCTGATAATATTTAAATCATCAGCATAAACAATTATGATCACAAAACCTAAATTGTGTCCTCTTAATGAATAAGCGTGGGCTAATGGGATCAATTACATATCCTTCTCTTACCATGTATTCACCCAGGCACTTATACCATATTTTCTTAGATTGTTTAAGTCCGTATAGAGATTTTGGTGACTTGATTGTTTACATATGCCGAGGTTTTGATTTACATCCCTTCGGTATGTTTAATCCCTCTAATATTCTCATATAGATATTTGTGTCCAATGACCTATATGGGTATATAGTGACCACATCCACAATTTGCATCCACACTCTTTTTAATACTACCAAACTGACTAGAAACCTTAGAGTAATTACATCTACCATAGAGGAATAGGTTTGTGTGAAGTCAATTCATAGCTTTTGCGTGAAGCCTCAGGCCACTAGTTTGGCTTTGTATCTTACAACCTCATTACATTCATTGCATTTACGAAAGAACACCCACTTATAACCGACTAGTTTGACATCTAAAAGTGTTAGACTAACTATTTTAAACACTCATTGTCTGTTTAGAAAGTCTTTCTCTACCGATATGGCCTCTTTCCAGCTATCCTAATCATTCCTTTTTCTACATTCCTCAATAGATTGAGGCTCATTGTCATTTTCATCCGTAATGCCAATGGTGACATTATATACGTAGACATCATTGATGATAATTTCATTTTTGTGCCACCCACTTCCAATGGTAACATTGTTAATTGATACCTCATAGTTGTCATTTTCTCTGTCATCTTCTTTGTTATCATGATCCTATGATAAAATGTCTTTAGAGATTTTATCTTTATCATTATTAGTGGCCACATCAAAAACATGTAGGGTTGTTATGGATTCTTTCATTTTCCTATTATTAGAATCATTAGAGCTATGTGGTCTACCACACTTTTGCTTACTTGTGACTCATTTGCTATCAATTGGGATGAAGTCCTTACAGGGACTTCTACTCGAGCCATAGCATTCTTAGTTGGTATGTGTGGCATCTTCACTTTCTTGGCATTAACAAACTGTTTAGTAGCTTGTTGGCTATATTTTGTAAATATATGATCCTTTGAACTTCAAGTGCAATTTGATTAGTGATAAGATCCATGTAATATATTTCTTAATAATCACCTTCTCCTTCTCTTCTCCCCATAAGGATGGGAATATTATTTCATTGAAATGACATTCTAAGTATCTGGCTATGAATAAATCACTAATTTAAGGTTCAAGGTGCTTTATGATAGAAGATGACTCATAACCTAGGTGAATTCTTAGCCTTCCTTGTGGCCCCATTTTAGATCATTGTAAGGGAGGAATAGGGACATATATCACACATCTAAAAAATTGCAAATGAGAAATGTCAAGTTCTTTGCTAAAGATAAGTTGCAAAGGGGAATACTTATGATACACAGTTGGTATAATCCAAATTAATTTGGGTGCATGCAAAATTACATGCCCCCAGCCCGATGTGGGCAACTTTGACCTCATCAACAACAGTTATCATATGGAACCGCTTAATTAACAACTTTGCTAAGCCATTTTAAGTATGAGTGTGATACACCAAGTGCTCTACTATAATCCAAATTAATGGATATTAGTTATCAAAACTTTGGGATGTGCATTCCGTTACATTATCTAACCTTACTTTCATAATTGGATGGTTAGGGAAATGAGCACTTAATTTAATTATTTAGGATAAAACCCTTGCAAATGACAATTCCTTGTGGATAATATGCTTACGTGAGACCATCGGATTGATGTATTAACCAACATAATAAAATATTTGAATCGTCCAAATGGTGATGTTATTGGCCCATATATGTCTCTTTAAATGTTTCAAGAAAGTTATGAGATTCTGTGGTTATTTTTGTCATTGACATTCCTATTATCAGTTTGCCAAGGGAAAAAATCATGCATGTTAGTCCACCTATAGGAAGAATTTTTAAATTTGTTAGTAGGTGTCCATATGAATGCCTAATAATTCTACAGATCATTGTTAAAAGCTTTGATACCAGACTTATAATTACCCTCCCACCCAAATTTTTTTATCACTTGAAACACGATTATCAACCGAGTCTCTAACTAAGACACAATTTTCAACAACTAAAAGTTCTTATACTACCTTGTAACACCCACATTTTTTAGCACTTGAAAATTTTGTTTAAAAGAGTTATTTACGGAAGCCAAAATGTTAAAAATGTAGGGTGTCACTGTCACACTTAGTATAAGTCTGGTTTCCTCTACCATTATTACACTAAGTGGTAAGGATAAACTCGTACTCCATTTAAATCAATAACAACACTCATAATAACTATATAAAAAATTATTTTACAAGATTCATTGTTCTAATATAACAAAATATTGAGAAAATGTTACAACCGTCAAAGAAATGAAAGACAGACAGGGACATAGGATTTTAAGGATTATTTGGATCAAAAGGTGCTAGAGTAGATACCCAATAGTCCTAACTCTCAATCCCAAACACAATCCATCAAGTATAACCCTCAAAGTAACCTTACAAAGTCACAACTACCTATTGAATAGGTAGAGGGGCTATAAAACTGATTTCATCAATACAACGTGCCACTATAAAATTGATTTCATCAATACAATGGTACCAAGTAATCCATCACTCAATAATATGCATGCGAATGTCACATATAACAAATAAAACGTATCACAAGAGAAACATGACACGATTACATCAAGAGTGCATGCCATAACAAGATACAACAAAGCATGTCATAACACATATATTACCAAGGCCACATTCTCATGATATTATTACACTCAATCATATCACATCTTAATGAACTAATTCAGACCATACTTAATCTTTTTAGTGAAATCTCATAACCATTAGGGCAGTGTACTAAGACACAACCAACCAACCAACCATACCGACAAATTCTCAAACAAAACACGTAAGACACAAAGGCAACTATCGAATACACACAAGGCACGAAGGCAACTGTCGAACCACATATAGAGTACAAAGGGAACTACCAAACTACAGGTAAGGAAAGAAGGTAACTACCAAATCAAAAATCTAAATTTAATTACTAAGAGTAGTCATATTCCAACAGAATTAGGGAGCAGCATACCCATTCCAAAAGGGAATGGGTGTGGTGTAAATGGTTAAGTGATAGGAAGTATTATACCAACATTTATAGAGGGAGAGTCACTAATATTACTTTTGAGGGAATTAAAAAGCCCTAAACCGAAGGCACTATTCCATGCATTGACTTAATCTTTAAGACTGTCTATCAGTTTGGGGTTGATAAATCAATCTCATGTAAAGCTGAGTGCCTATGCTCTTGAAAAAAGACTCCCAAAAAAGGCTAGTAAATATTTTATCTCAATTAGATATAATGGTAGTGGGCATCCCATATAGCTTATACATATGATCAAGAAATAACTATGATACATAAGGAGTAGTGAAAGGACGGGTAAGTGGTATGAAGTGAGAAAATTTAATTAACTTACCAATGGTCACTGGAATAAGGTCATAGTCATGTGACTTAGGTAAGGCCTCAGTGAAATCAATAGTAAGATTTTCCCGTGCTTAGGAGGGAATTGGTTAAGGTTTTAGTAACCTTGAATCTGTAATATGCTGGCTTTTTTTTATCTGGCATTTTTCATAGAAATGCATATGGTTAGCAACAACAACATTCTTATGCAACCCTATCCAAAATAAAGTGTTTTTGCTAGGTAGAGTGAAAATTGGAGTGACCTCCTAGGGGAGAATCATGCATGACTTTAAGTGCCTTACTCTGTAGATCCCCATTAGACCCAATGTACGATATCCTTTTATACCTCAATAAGTTTTGTTGCCAACAAAAATTTAGCTTAGCTTGTGGGTCAATAGTTAGTGATGCAATTAAGTCTTGAGCCTCTATGTTGCATTGATAATCGGACTCCACCTCTAAGACCCATGAAGGTATGCAAATGGAAATATCTAAGCATTGTGCATTGTCTTCCAAGCCTTCTCTCTTGGACATTGTGTCAGCAGTTGTGTTCTCTACCCACGTATGTACTGAATATTGTATTGTAAACCCAAGAGCTTAGTAATTTATTTCTTCTAAATACGTGTGGTCATTTTTTTTGTTCCAATAGATGGTTGAGACTTTGTTGATCTATCTTAATCACAAAGGTACCTACTTCGTTGTTATGTCTCCACTTTTCCATAGCTATAAGTATATCCAAAAATTCTTTCTTATAAACGTAAAGATCATAGTGCCTGACTGAGGAAACTATAGGTCTTTCTTCTTTTGACAGAATAACCCCTACTCCTATGCTACAGAAATCAATCTATAATATATAAGGAAGGGTGAAATTAGGAAATGCCAAAACGAGGGTTGTGGACATGGTTTTTTTCAATTTTATAAAAAACCTAGTCCACTTCAAAATTCCAAAAAAAAAATAGTCCTTATGTTTACTAATAATCACATAACCTCTTGTAAACCTCCTATAATAACCCATCAAACCCAAGAACCATCAATGAGATTTAAGGGTAGAGGGTTTAAGCCATTGCATTATTACTTCCACCTTAGATGGATCGGTCCTTACTTCCTCACTAGATATGGTATACCCTAAATACTCAACCTATTATTACCCAAAGTAACATTTCTTCCTCTTTGCAAACAATTGATGTTGTTTGAGTATACCGAAGGTAAGGTTTGGGATATAAATGAGGATTTCATAAAAAGAGAGAGATAAACTTTCTTAGGTAGTGAGAAAATACATGATTAGTTAAGGATTGAAAGGTGACAGGTGCATGAGTAATCCCATTTGAGTTCATAATTTCCATGATTTGTTCTTAAGGTAGTTTTGTGTATATCCTCAAGGTGAACCCCAATTTGGTGGTGTACTTCTCTTAAGTCTATCTTAGAAAAGTAATGAGAACCATGGAGTTTGTCTAAGAGGTCATCTATCATGGGAATAGGGTACTTTTACTTATTATTAAGTTATTGAGTTGTCTATAGGCAACACATAGCTGCTAGAAATGGTTTTTTTTCTCCACCAAGAGGCATAGAGTGGAAAAATGACTTTAACCGGTAGTAATATCTTGGAAATGTCAAAGTCAAACAAGACACTTTCTTGAATTTCAAAGCATAAGTTACGTTTTATGAAATTTCAAGCAACCAAACAAGACCTTAATGACATGGAAGCTATGGGATGAGTAAACCTATGTTTTGATTACATGTTGGAAGTTATGCCACGTCAAAATGACATGTGGAAGCTGCCAGAACAAGCGCCACATGTGGAGCAATGCAAATTAGGGTTTTCTTTGTTAAGGTTGTTATTTTATGTAACTAAGTAGATCATATGGCAATGATTTTTATATGATATATTTTCATATCATTTAAGTGTAATTAAATGTTTTAGTTAGCTGTAAAGTCAAGTTTATGGGCTGTAATTAACGGTCATATTAGTTATTTAGTTAGAAGTGGATAAGGTTAGTTAGGATATAGTTTGATTGGAAAATATCCTACAATTTTGATATGAGTTAGCATGGGGGTTATGGCATATAAATAAGGGTATTCTCATATGTAAAATTTAGAGTTTGAGTTTTGAATAAAAATCATCTCCTTTGAGAGAGTTTAAACCTTCCAATTCCATGTGAGTTGAAAGTGGCCATTGTTAAGGATTCTTTATGTGTTCCTTTTCTTTGGTTTTGAATCCTATGAAGATTCTTTGTGTTTTATCCATTTGATTCATATCAAAGGGTTAATCTTTGTGAGTTCTCTTTGAGATCCATTTAAACATCATCTTTTTGAGGTGTTTAAGTGTTACATTTGTTGCATTTTATCCTACTCTTATTCGCTCACCATCATACCACACGAACATCATTGTCCGTCACTTTTGTTGAGTGGAAATTGTGTGGGTGTTACATATCAGCTACACTTGAATCGCTCTCAACAATTGACGAAGGCTGTGATAGATAAGAAGGGACGAGATGTGACATTTAAGGTTGGTGATTGGGTGTATGTGAAACTCTAGCCTTATAGGCAGCGAACAATAAATGGTTGAATGGAAAGCTTTCTCTAGGGTACTTTGGGTTATATCAAGTATTGAGACATATGGGAAAATTAGCCTCCAATTTGGATCTTCTAGACTTAGTGCGAATTTACCTTATGTTTCATGTGTCTATGCTAAGGTTGACAATGGGAGATTTTCATCAGTTGCAGCCCTTTCCATCGAGACTTATGCCAAATTTGGAATACGTAGTGGATTTCGAATAGGTGCATGACATGCATTATAGTTCAACTGGAGTTCTAGAGGTGTTGCACAGCTGGAGACGACTTTCGGACTTTGAATCGTCTTGGAGAGAGTTTGATCTCATTAACACTTAGTTTCCTTCTTTCTACCTTGAGTACAAGGTGAAAGTGTTAGTAGGGGGTATTGATAAGCCACTAGTCAGGTTCATTTATGCAAGGCATAGGAGGGTCAAGGCTGGGACCTCTAGAGATGGTTTAGTTGGAGCTTCTGATTTTATCTTAGCTGAGACTTAACCAGTGGCTAAGGTTATTAGTTACTGTAGTTGTCGTGCTATTTTTACTGTCATTTATGAATGTTAAGGGAGGGCATTATTGAGTCTGTTAGGTCACTATACCTTGCTGGCAATTCAAGTGGGTGGGGAGGGACAATTTTATTAGGGAATGATCGGGGATTAAATAGAGAAGGATGTCACTAGAGGGAGAAGAGGAATTGGTAGAAGCGAGAGGAACCAAGTCCTCAAATTCCTAGCTCGCATTTACCACTATCTCTCATTATTTAATACACTACATTCCTTCTTATATTCTGGATTGTTACAATTGCTATGTATTGTTGATTATATTATTCTCTTATAAATTCTCTTCTAAAACTGGTTCACTATCCTTTATGTGTCGATGGCACATCTGTATTATTGCTATACAAATTTTTTTCCACCATTGGAAATCCCTATAGATTACAATATTAAGTTGGTAAGCCATTATAATAATTCAAATTTTATTAAAGATTTAAATTAATTATTCAAGAAAAATATTTGCTCATCATTAATCATTTTGAGATATATTGCAAGAATATGAATCATAATCATTTAATAGTGATCGTTTATTCTGAGTTCCAGCTAAAATTACATAGGAATAAGTTAAGTAAATATATTATTAATCATATATATATATATATATATATATATATATATATATGTAATATGATTGAATATCGAATAAACTCCTTAGATCTTTGGCAAAGTTAGAAACCTTTTTTTGCTATTGGACCATGAATCTCCAAGGCCTGTCAAATTGTGTGTGTATATATATAGGCCCTGTAACTATCTATTTTTCTAGTTAACAAGAAAATGACATCAACTTTATTTCAGCTTCATATTCCAATAATTAATAATAAGGAGTGCAAGTATGTATAGATTTCCATTAATTCTGATTACATATTAAAGAAAATATAAACTCTTACTCAGTAATAAGAAGGTTTAGCTGTAGACAATCAATTTCAGCAAAACCTAGATGTCTATCCGGTTTCATATTGTAGTCTCCTATCTATAACATAATGTTCTTCTTTGTATAAAACATTGTCCCCCCCAAAAAAAACTAACAACATGATAGAGTTTTAAAAGCCAACACACAATAAAACATCATAATTGGACAACAAAATTTTAGTCAATCTAAAATCACTATATTATATTATATTATTATATAATGTGATGACTTCATAAGGCAAGAATCATAAAGTATCAAGTTTCCTAAAATAATTATTTTCTCCAAAGATGGGGAACGCTTAAGTAAGTACTACAATTATTTTAGAAATATAAGGAGTCAAAACTTTGATAGGAAACTTGCAAGAACAAGCACACAAATTCAAAATTTTGGTATAATAATTATTAAATACCTAAAAAGGAGAGATAAAAGCTAAGCTTACATAGCCACCATAGTATGCAGGAACTACAAGATATTTTTTCAACTAACACTATTTGCTTTAGATTAACTGCTATAACTGCAAAATGAAATTTATGAACATTTTTTATTAATCATTTGATTATGAAAGGAGAACTATCTTGGGATAATGTGCTAATATTTAAAACATGTTGACACCTATTATGGTTTCATTAGCACATTCAATTGATACAAAAAAAATATCTAAAGAGTTTTTATAAATGCTCTCAAAATTCTCAAAGCTAACTACATAGAAAATATACATCAAAGCATCAAAAGGTGTGACAAACAACCTAAAATTACACCAATTGCGGAACAGGAAAAAATAAAACATACCACAATCAGACTAATGATTTATCAACCTCGTACAAGTAGAATGAACACCAAAGAAATAAAGAAAGTTTTTCATATATAAACTTCTATAATACTCAATTGGATATTGTATAGGAAATCAATAAATTCACCCCCTATATAACCTTTAGATCTCCATACTTAGGATAGGGGAAATGGGAGTGTAAAAAAAGTAGAGCAACTTAATTTAGTTTTTACCTTATTTGGGATGAAAGGAGTTTATTAGTGGGGAAATAATATCATATAATATGAGGGAGGAACATCTCCCATATGAACCCCTGGCTAAAAAAAGAAATCTCGGACCAATGTAAAACCATTCACACACTTTTACTCATCTCCATCAATGCCCACTCACCTCCATCTAGATCACTTCGCCTTTCCTCTCTTTTTTTCTCATTAATTAATCTTTGAGCATGTACAAATTAAATTTGTTATCAAACATTTATTATTTTATATATATTTTTTATTCATCATCTCTAATTTCTCCTTCTCTATTAACTAGTTTCTTGTACCAAAAATAATGAAAGAAAAAAACATTACCCTATTTTCTTATCCCCTTATATCAATCCCATTTTTATCCCCATAATCATTCCCTACATACCAAGTATGCCTTAGATGAACAATGGAGAGGTAAGGGACTTTGAAAACTGAGGAAAGATTTTGGGGAAAAATAATGAATCAAATTTTGAATAAAAAAGTTGAAATAGAAGATGAAAAATCATGAACTTAAAAACAACATAGAAAAAATTATAGGAATAGAGAAGACAATGAAAAACATCATCTCGTATCACTAATATATGCACATTCAAGTGCCTAACTTTGCCTCAAAATATATATACTAAGAATTAAATTCAACAACTTATTCTCTAGCTAAATTAACAATTCATTTATATTAAATTCTTATTTAATGCATAATTTACCACATTAATGTCAGCATTCTAATAATTAAAGATGTTAAAATGGTGTAAAATTTCTTTTTAGGATTATTTTAAACTTGTAGTAGGTAGCTCCATCCTCTAGGAGCAATCAATGTTAAAGGAAATCTCACTTCTCTTACCTAATAGCAAATTATGGTTAAGGATGTTCCATAGATCATAATCTATTGTGGAGTATTCTCAATGTCAATTTTAACAATTGTAGGTAAATGATAATTAAATGTGAGTCACATATCAATGAAGAATTACTAATGTAAGTGATTGATATAAAAATACCGGCATGAACCCTACTTCCTAGAACTAATGTAATAAATTCCTTAGTTGTAAAACAAAATTTCTACTAATCTTTTTTCTTCCTTTTAGATACTAGTACTACTTAGAACCCCCCCAAATGCAGACCTCTTCTTTCTAGTGACTCCTTATCATTTCCCTATCTATATATCATGTGATGAAGACATTGAAGTATAGATTATTGTAGCTTCTTACATGTTAAATTGAGACAATTTGATTCATATGTAAGATACAACCTCACATTTGTATCGTTATTATTTTAAGTTATATATTAGTGTCAACTTCATGATATGTACCAACAATTTCAAATAATTAAAGCTATCACTCAAAATTATGCCAAAATTTATTACCATCTCTATTTTCACTACTTGATTTCCTCCTTAATAATTCCACTACAATGCCTTCCATTTTGAAAGTATTTCCATAATTGCAACATATATAGATTTGGATATCCACACATCACATAATTCAAGAATAAGATGAACAATATGTCTGGGGGTGTGTGTATAATACTAAAACTAAGCATATTGAGTATCACAAAAACTAACAATAATGACTTAAAATTTTTCTATAAGTGCACTTTGTTGCATCATTTTGGCTTTTAGCATGTTCTGAATGACAAAACTAAATTAGAAATTAGGTAAATACCATATTAAATTACATAAAAGATCTAAGAAAAGCATGTATAGAATACCCCTCTTAGGTTGGTAGAAAGTAGCATACTAGAATTCCAAGTTTCCATGCTCCGTAGCAAGCCCTTTGCTCCTCAATAACACTATCTTTGTACCTATCACTACAAGATGAGACTTGACCACGATCCTTGCCACCATGCACATTAGTTTAAACAAATTCACAAGGCATCTTAATGAAATCAGTACCCAGTGGTGAGCAATTTGACCCAAATTATCACCAAAATTCACAAACATGGTACTTGAACTTTTTTCAAATAAAGTAACTAAAGCAAAAACCCACTAGGAAAATAACACTGACCAAAACGTAACATCGCATGGTAGATATAAATGACTTTGATGTCATGGTCTCCCCAAAAAAGACTAATAAATGAAAATGCAATCTTCAAAAATTCCACGACCAAATAATTCAAAACACTTAAGTTACTATTTCACCTATCCTTAGTGTTATATTCTTTTAGCATCATCTATGACTTTCCAAATTCGTTAGATCTTTCTTAAAAATAAAATGTTAATAAAGTAAAATAATCAACCTATTTGAAATTAGAAAATTTACAAGTCTTATGGGAGCTACAAGCTATATAACATCATAAAAACACAAAGGAAATACTACATAAAATGTCATTGTTGGAGAGTTATAAGCTAGAAGAACCTAATAAAAAATATAATAAAGCTATATATCAACTATAATAAAAGGCTTTCATGGTGCTCTGTTCTTATTTTTTGGCTTAAATTTCATTCATACATCTATAACAATAAACACTATAAAAAAATACATAAATTATGAATTAGTATGGACGTAAGAAGATTGCTAATCCTATTTTGTGAAAGCAAGGATTATTAGAAAAGAATAAATGTGGACCTATTTCATACTATTAGAGGATGTTATTCTTTATATACATATATATGAGCATCTAAAATAGTAGTTTATCAAGTAGTTCATGTGTGACTTGATATAGGGTAATTCACAAAATCATTTCAATAATGCAAAGTAATTAGGCATGCAGAGTAATGATCAACAAATTGAAAATCACTTTAATAAAGAACCATGAATGATGATGATGATGATAACAAAAGATATAAAGCATAATACCCTATTTTATTACCCAATTCTTACACAATTTTGAAGATATTCTCCATCTCCATCTTTCTATCCTCATCCTCTCTATCCCCTCTAATATTTATATTTCACAACTCTACAGTTACCAAATAGATAAACAAAAAAAATAGAAAAATAGTAAAAAGAAAGAAGCCCACATATCTTGAGACTAAGTTAATCACCATTGTATGTTACCTACAACCTTTCCTTTAATTTTAAAATTGTTCCAAGTAGCGGAACACTACAATCAAAGCATATGCATCTTATCCATCACTTTATCGATGTTAATATCATCCTACATCTACAAGTGTTTCGAAGCAAAATAAGTAACAATAATAATAAGTATTATAAAATATCATACTCAAATAGTATGAATAAAACAACATCATAATACATCACAGCTACAAATAGTAATAGTAAATTGGATTAGTCATGAAAAAGAAGTTGGAGGTGGTAGCGGTCATATTGCAAAACTAGCAAAAAAAATCATACAATGAAAAAATAAAACGACTAAAATCAGTTATTAGTGAGATCATATTAAAAACTAATTACCCATGAAATTAACCAAAAACTTAATAATATATGAAGAAATCAGGCTTCATACCTTCCTGTCATCATTCAAGCTTTGTTTCAGTTGTTCATGGTGGTCAATGTTGAATAAATTTTAACTATCTTCATGAATTTTTTGTTTCTTTGCTCTGGCCATTCAATTTATCTAGCAAACAACTTTTCCATTATCGAACTTTTATGGTTTGATGACCATATCTATAACAGAAGGTGTGGTGCACCTTTTCTCTTAATGTTGTCTATTTTAGGTGTGTTGTGGAAGCTTGATTCTTTTTTTCTTCAATCCCTCAGCAACTAATGTGGTGTTTTTAGGTAGCAAAAAAGTGTTGTAAAAATTCTTTTTTTATACAACGAGATAGATTTAAAGATTTATCTCCTCTTTGTGCAAGTTTTCTCTCCATTTTCCATGTGATGCTTATAACTAAATTCATCCCAATTTTTAAAATACCCCACCTTTTATATCCATGTGATGTGTGTTATGTAAGGCGGTTATCCATGATTTAGATATGTTTAATTATGTTTTTGAGTTATGTTTTGATGTGGTTTTTAAATTTTTTTTAGGAGGAGTTTGTTTTAAAGAGAATTGGTTTCCTTCAAAAATCAGTTGATTGATTTATCTGCTCTTAGAGTTGTTAGTTTGGAAGAACCAACATATTAGTTCTTACAAACTAATTGGTTGGTTTTATCAAACCAGTTAATAGGTTCATTTGACCTTAGTGTTCTTTGTGCTTGGTTTTGATCCAAATCTTCTTAATTTGGTCTTACAAATTGATAATTGTGTTTTGAGGAGCTTGTAAATCATTCTTGGGATTTTACTTGCCCTCAATTCAAAGGTTATTTATACTTAATGGGATTTAGGGACATAATCACCTAAAGTTTTTGCATGACCTCATGGCTTCTTTATCTTCTTCTTCCTTTCATTTCTTTTTCCATAATTTAACAAAACTTTGTGTGAGATTGGTTATAGAATTAGCTTCAAAAGTTTTGAGCTTGCCTTAGAGTCCTTTTTGTCTATTTTCTTCATTCATTGATAACTATACCAACCTCAGGCAACAATGTATGACATGTATAAACTATTTATGAGTTATCTCAATTTCAACTCAGATTTCTCTTCCTTTGCTGCCCACACCAATCATCCTAGGTTCTGGGGCAAGCATTTTGTGATTTTAAACCCTAGGAGAATGCTTTTTCTTGAAATCATTGGCCTCATTTCTTCTCATGATCATTCATCTTCTCTAAGTGTGAAATAAACTTTTCACCTCACTTCCCTTGTGCATCATTGAGAATTCAACCTCTTCCCTGAGTGTGAAATAAACTTTTCACCTCACTTCCCTTGTGCATCGTTGAGAATTCAACCTCTTTTTCCTTCATTTTCTATCCTCCTATCCCTATATAATCCTTTATCTAGTTCTTCCTTGGTTTTTATAAACAAGAAGGAGTTAGACTTAGGAAAGTTTGAGGATTTTAGCTTTCTTATTTTTTGTGAATTTTATGGGTAAGGTTGTGTTTTTCTCTCCGATTTTTCCTAAGCCTATTTTTAGTGGCTAAGTGTCAAGAATCCTTCTAAGTTGTTTCTTTGTTTTTATCTAAGGTGCTCAAGTTTCTAGAATAATTGGTAAATTGGTTTACCAGTCAGCTAATTTGAGCCACCAGTTGGTTGGCTCTTTAACTTGTATGATTTGGTTTATACAAGAAACCAATCAACTATTTCGAACAAACTAGTCAATTGGTTAGTTAATAAACCATTCAATTAGTTTGTCTACAAGTATGGCATTGTTATGATATATCCTTGGATAATTAATCATGGTTTGACCTTAGTCATAGCTTTTGACCTATACTTCTAATAATGGATAAATAAGGCATAAGTAGAATTAAGTATGGTTTTATCATGAATGATTAAGTGATTGAGGTATCACTAGAACATTACATTAGTCCATAAGTGGAAAATGCAGAACACATGTATATAGGGAGTTTGATGAATATGAAGTGGATTAGCCTATAATGTATTTTATCATCTTAATAATACATTAATCAATTAAAGGAAAAATAATATGTTTTAGCCTATGTATCTTAGACTCTAGGAATAGCTAACCAAGGGTAGTCGGCTTTATGATGCACCTACGGGAAAAAGAACCCTCACTATGACTCTAAGAATAGGTAACTAAGGGTAGCTTGCTCGATGCTACACCTATGGGGTACTAAGGGGTCATCGACACTTAAGGGTTAGGATACTTAGCGATGCAATAGTTGGGACTTTGAGTTATGTTGTTATTCTTGGTGAGGACATCAAGTCTTGCGGTGCTACCATGACTAGTTTCATGGTTGAGGACCTAGCTTGCTCTTTCAATATCCTTGAAAAATTGTGATTTATGTGGTCACATATATACTAAAGATAATAACTGGAAAATTCTGGTGATTGCCTTCGATATCCTTTTGTTCTTTGAATTTATTTGCTTCATTTATGTGCACTAAGACCCATAATAGCTCCTTGAATCATGTGATATGCATAATATTAGTAAGATGCAAGGTAATAAAATTCTTTAACTTCACCCATGTGAACTACATGTGCTAATGGTGTTAATGTGCTCATGAGTAAGTTATCATTGCATAACATGTTATGTTATATCCTATTGAATCATGCCAATGTATCTTGTTTTTGTTGTGTGAAATTAACTTATATTGATGCGTATCCACCAATGCCTTGAGTTACATGCTAGAGTAACTTGATTTTCTCACTACATAGCATAGTGATGTTGCTATTTTTCTGGTTACCTACTCAATTTCATGAGTAGAGGACCTTGTGTAGGTATGGGTAAGCGAGCCTTGTTGTAGGAGCCTAGGGGATTTTGGAGAGAAGTTTAGGCTATTTGATGCATTCTATCTTTGTATCTTGTTCGATTTTCATTCAGATATTTAAACTCTCTCTATCTTTGTTCCCTTTTGGTTTGACATGTATTTTAGAAATTATGATTTTGGATCTGTAATCAAACTATTTCTATATTTTATGTTATATTTGCATCTTCTTTTCTAGTGTTTTTTTCAATTGGTATCTCAACCTTATATTTAGCATGAGAATGATAATAGTTCTTCTATTTTATATTAGATACGACGGTAGTGCCTTATTTTTCATGAGATTATTTTTATATTTCCACTTCCATAATGTTTTAAAAATTAAGTTTTTTGTAGTGAAAAATGGGAGTTGACACTCATCTTTATCATCTTCAATCCACAACTTCTTATTACTAGTATCTCTTTGCCTCCATCCTCCAAGAATAACTTAACTCCCTACTTTCCCATAGCTAATCTTGAAACCCTCCATGGATGCCCAAGTCGAAGGTTTTCTACGCAAAATGATGGAACAAATTTATCCAACTAATACCATCACATTTCATACCAGGGATGTCAAACCAGTAAATAGGCCAAACACCCTTATGATAAAAACTTATTCTGATAGAAAATACACACCCCCTTTCATTTCTAACATCCTCACCCGTATATTACAACCTAAAGGAAAAGTTGAAATTTATTAGTGTCTGGATTTAGTTTAGCATGTGCAATTCTACTGATTTATGGATTTAGTTACATAGGAATCCACAACATCTACTTGGATTCACAATGATTAATGACATTGCTAGCAATCTAGGCCACCTTCAACCTCCGAATGAAGTAGATGCTATTAAATGGAAGGAATTTGCTAGGGTGAAGATCAAATGGGACATGGATAAGCCTGTAGTTAAAAATCTAAGAATCAATATAGATAGCAACAAAATTATTGATATCTTAGTGATATATAAAGGCTTATAAGATTCAATCAATTATGTGGTTCATTCGCACATTCTATAAAGGAATGAAAAACTTATAAATATATTGTTTTGATGGTTAGTGGCACACCTTTACCCTCCAACAATATTAAGCTCTTTGATATTTTGAAGCCTGGACTTATTAGGACTAAATTTTTCAATCTTCCCAAAACATGATCATATTCCTATATCTCATACCTTTGTGCCTCAGGATAATCATCAACCCTTACCTCATATTCCTTTGACACTAAAACCTACATGCAAATAGACTAACAAAAAAATGACTTTATGCCTTAATCCTTGCTACACCTCCATGTCCACATCCCTTCCTAACCTAAATTTCATTTAGCTAACCCTACTTTGTCCATCCCTCCAACCATCCCCTCAAATGTCTTCAACAATAATGTCTAAGTCAACATGATTATCCGTACCCCTAAATCATCTATTCTCCACTCATTTTGTTAAAAGGAAATAACAATAGCATGAATGTGGATACATCCCATTAAAGAACATAATTTCTTCCACCGCTAACATTATCCCTAAAAACCTTACATTGTGGAAACAGAAAGCACAACTTTAATCCAAAAACCATCACACTCTTTATCATTCTAAAGAAAACTATTCTTTCCAATTGATCATCCTCTCCCATCCATGGTGATCCTCTATTTTCCAAGACACAATAAAACCACATTTCATACTTTGAGAGTCCTTATATATGTTCCACAATTGTCCCTTCGTTTTCCACATGATTCTCCCGTGGAATTATCACAAGGCGGGGAATGATGCAACAATTCTTGTTCTTAAATCATTCCTCAAATCTACATGCCTCTTCATTATATTCCTTTCCGGGACCACAACCAATTATTGGTCATTCAATCTTATTACATAAAAATTAGGTTTTGACAATTTTTTTGTCCCTATAATAAGAAGATTCGAGGGACTTCTTATGTGTTGGCAATATTCAATCAAAGTTTCTATGGTTGTTTCTTCCACTTCAGTATATCAACCTAGATATTGAAAAATGTGAGGGTGTTGGTTCTTGGAATTTGATCAGTGTTTATGGATTCACAAGACTAAAGAACAGGAATCTTATGTGGGTTTATTTGATTTACCTTAGTGTTGCATAGGGGATTTTAATGACATCTCTGAAATATTAGAAAATTTTGGTGGCAAAGGAGTTAATTTCAAAAGTTTCAACATGTTTAATGACATTATTAATAGATGTGGTTTGGTTGACCTTGGTTATTATAGTATTGCTTATGCATGGAAAAACCAAATAAAAGAAAGGTTGAATATTATATAAATACTTCATAAGGCTTATGCTAATGCTCTCTAGTGGCTATGTTTCCCCAAAATTGCCATGTTCCACCTCCGTATGTTATCTAGCGATCACTCACCACTCCATTTGAATTTAACCAAACTATCCTATTCACACCTCATTTTCATCAAGAAGTTGGCAAATAAGGAATAAATTGAAGGAAAATTATATATCCTTTTTTTCTTTTGAGTTTTCAAATGCATCACTACACTCCAGTCCTAAACCAACAAGTAGTTCCATTCCCTTTTTACAAAAATTTCCAACATCAAAAACCTCATTTTAAGTTTATAAAGATAACCTCCAACTAAAATTAACCTTAATAAACTAATATCCTTAGAGCAAAAATTTATTGATATATTGAGGATGGAAGATAAATATTGGTAACAAAGAGCAAAAGATCATTGACTAACGGTAGAGGAAAAATGCACATGATACTTTCACTCTTACTATTCTTTTAGAAGAAGAAGAAATTACATCCACATCCTACAACTTGATAATGATACTTGGACACAAGATCCTACTATGATTTCTCATTCCATTATCAAACATTTCTAAAAGATGTATACCAAACTGGCTAAACACCCTATTTGTCCCCCTTTTCATTATGCTGATGAGCTTTTATCTCCTGAATGGAATAGATACCTCTCTTCTATAACTTTTATAAAAAAATCTCACTACCATTTATTCCATGAGCCTTCTCAAATCTCTTTATCAAGATAGTATACTAGCTTTATTCTATCTATCATGTTGGTAAATAAGCAAACATTCCCTAGGGATATCATCCCTCCTTACTTAAACCACACCTTCATCTCACTCATCCCTAAAATCAACCATCCATAAAAGCCCTTCCACTTTAGACCTACATAAATTTTATTATTTTATACAAAATGATCCCCAAAATCCTTACCATTAGACTTAAACCTTCTCTCAAAATGATTACATACCAAGGAGACAACTCATAAAAAATTACATTATAACCCTAGAAGCTTGTCATTCCTAAAGTTAAGAGGCAAGTGGTGTGGATTCATACTTAAAATGGATAGTTCCAAAGCCCATAACAGAGCTAATTGATATGTTCTTTCTAAATTTCTTCCTAGTTTTGGCATTATTGATCATTTTTTTCAATTCATTATGCAATGTGTTTCCAAAACATCATTTGCAATGTTTACTAATGGTCATCCATGTGGCTATTTTAAAAGGGAAAGAGATCTTCGTAACACTCCCAATTTTCACAACTTAAAATTTTCTATTAAAGATAATGTGAAAGCATTTTGAAAACAAATTGAAGGGATGTCATCCCCACATCAAACATAGAAAATGTGTGATCATCACCTAACACATACTTTATACAAAGAAAAATGGAGATAGCAACAATTATGTGATAGAAGGGAAAGATACAAAATCTAAATACACAATCAAAACCAAGAGTTTAAACAACCAAAATCTCAAAAGCAACCCAGCACATGCAGTGGGTAAGAGAAGCTATCTAGTTAGACTAACTCTTAACTATATAAAAATATAAATCTTGATCTCTAAGAAATGACCGCCTAGGGGCCCACATCATCATCCTCGGTATGTTCTAGTTGAAAGTCATACCCCTACAAATTACTATATGATCACCAAAACATAAGTTGGATTTTCACAATAACCACACAAATATAGTATCAATACAGTGAAGTATTAGTAAAATAACCTACCTAAAACATGGTAAGGGTTCATGTTGTACATTAAGGTCATACAATAGTAAGGTACAAAACATACTTAGAATATGAAACATAGGCTCATGCTTAACATACATGTCATGGAAAAATATAAAATAGCATGCATACCCACTCGATTATGGTATAAGAACAAGGTGAAGAAGGCAATTCTAATTCATGTCAATATCAATGATAGGGATAAATGTAGGACTACAACTCCAATGGCATATTGGTACAAGCTAATGAGGACGTATGCTCAATTTTAGATCTTCAACACCCTTACACATCTATATTATTCAAACCATTACCTATATCTAAGATTGGAACGAACGTAGAATTGCACTCCCACCACCAATGTACTTCAATGCCAAGAGGCTTTCATTCGGATCTTTAGAATCTAATGCACTTGGTCTCTATGTTTGATTTCAGATCTACTATGACCACCACACATAAAACTAATGCTAAAAGGCTTTCATTAGGATCTCCAATATCCATCACACTTAGTCTCCTAGGTATGAAGGCACTGCATGGTGACCAAAGCCCTAAGTATGCATACATGAAAGGTGTCAAATAATCCATTATTTTATTCCATAAGTCAAATAATATGAGTGTTTTTAAGTGTTGACACCAAAAATTAATAATGAAATTCAAACAACTAAATTAGGTGTTTAGGAGGCAACACCAATCTCATACAAACAAGCAATCGAATCACAAGGTACATGATTACCATTTTTAATCTTTTCTTATATTTAATTATTAAAGGTACATGCCATAATCAAAGTCAGAGCCTATAGATCAGGCCCTAATACATCACATAAGTGTCCTAGGGGACCATTTAACTTATCCCACAAACTGGTTGACTAATTTGGGACTTCAAAACAAAAAAAAAATATAATAATAAATAATGGAGATTAGTCGACTGGTAGTTGACTAGTTGCATTCACTAGTTGATTGTCCCAAAACATAAGTAAGGGCGGTTATTTAAGGAGATCGATCAATTAGATAACAAGTAATAATCAAATGGTTGCACTATTAGATAATTATAACCAGCTAGTTGCAACAAAAAAAACAGAGAGAAAGACAAATCTCAGTTTAACTAGTCAACCAATTGATAGATACCAGTCGATCAGTGCCATTAAGTAGAAAATGATGAGAAACATGCAATTAAATGTTAAATAATTCCAAACTCAACCAAAACTCCTAGCATGACTCTAAAACCATCAAAATTATAGACAAAATCATGCCCAACAATATAGAACATCAGTTCATGCTCATAAAATTAAACACAACTTGTGAAAGGACACATGTGTAAGAATGAAAATGATGAAAATGAGGGAGGTGAGGTGTAAGGTAGAGAAAGACAAAGGTGAGGTAGGTTATAAGGTGGCGAAAAAGAGCCTAGATACAACTAAGAAGTTCATAGGAATAGGAAAGTGAGAGAGAGAGTTGGTAAGTAAAAAAGTACATCAAAAAGTACTTTAAGGGGATTTTTAGCTAAGCAAAGTTATAGAATAATCTAAACACTATAAAAATATTCCCAAAAAACCAAAAGATGTGTATTAGCACAAAGAGATACTAATTAGAAGCTTTCATAGACATTGGAAAAAAACTAAAACCAAAATAAAAAAGGAACTTTCATCGCATCAGTTCCAATCTACTAGTAAACGAGAACATGACATCAACTTTATTTCAGCTTCATATTCCAATAATTAATAATAAGGAGTGCAAGCATGTATAGATTTCTATTAATTCTGATTACATATTAAAGAATATAAACTCTTACTCAGTAATAAGAAGGTTTAGCTGTAGACAATCAATTTCAGCAAAACCTAGATGTCTATCCGGTTTCATATTGTAGTCTCCTATCTACAACATAGTGTTCTTCTTTATATAAAACATTGTCCCCCCCCCCCAAAACTAACAACATGATAGAGTTTTAAAAGCCAACACACAATAAAACATCATAATTGGACAACAAAATTTTAGTCAATCTAAAATCACTATATTATATTATATTATTATATAATGTGATGACTTCATAAGGCAAGAATCATAAAGTATCAAGTTTCCTAAAATAATTATTTTCTCCTAAGATGGGGAACGCTTAAGTAAGTACTACAATTATTTTAGAAATATAAGGAGTCAAAACTTTGATAGGAAACTTGCAAGAACAAGCACACAAATTCAAAATTTTGGTATAATAATTATTAAATACCTAAAAAGGAGAGATAAAAGCTAAGCTTACATAGCTACCATAGCATGCACGAATTACAAGATATTTATCAACTAACACTATTTGCTTTAGATTAACTGCTATAATTGCAAAATGAAATTTATGAACATTTTTTTTATTAATCATTTGATTATGAAAGGAGAACTATCTTGAGATAGTATGCTAATATGTAAAACATGTTGACACCTATTATGGTTGCATTAGCACATTCAATTGATACACAAAAAAAAATTATCTAAAGAGTTTTCGTAAATGCTCTCAAAATTCTCAAAGCTAAGTACATAGGAAATATACATCAAAGCATCAAAAGGTGCGACCAACAACCTAAAAATACACCAATTGTAGAACAGGCAAAAATAAAACATACCACAATTAGACTAATGATTTATCAACCTCGTACAAGTAGAATGAACACCAAAGAAATAAAGAAAGTTTTTCATATGTAAAATTCTATCATACTCAATTTGATATTGTATAGGACATCAATAAATTCCACCCCCTATATAAGCTTTATATCTCCATGCTTAGGATAGGGGAAATGAGAGTGTAAAAAAGGTAGAGCAACTTAATTTAGTTTTTACCTTGTTTAGGATGAAAGGAGTTTATTAGTGGGGAAATAATATCATATAATATGAGGGAGGAACATCTCTCATATGAACCCCTGGCTAAAAAAAATCTCGGACCAATGTAAAACCATTGACACACTTGTACTCATCTCCATTAATGCCCACTCACCTCCATCTAGATCACTTCACCTTTCCTCTCTCTTTTTTCTCAGTAATTAAGATTTGAGAATGTACAAATTAATTTTTTTATCAAACATTTCTTATTTTATTTATATTTTTTATTTATCATCTCTAATTTATCCTTCTCTGTTACCTAGTTTCTTGTACCACAAATAATGAAAGAAAAAACATTTCCCTATTTTCTTATCCCCTTATATCAATCCCATTTTTATCCCCGTAATCATTCCCTACATATCAAGTATGCCTTAGATGAACAATGGAAGAGGTAAGGGACTTTGAAAAGTGAGGAAAGATTTTGGGGAAAAATGATGAATCAAATTTTGAATAAAAAAGTTGAAATAGAAGATGAAAAATCATGAACTTAAAAACAACGCAAAAAAAAATTATAGGAATTGAGAAGACAATGACATCATGTCCTATCACTCATATATGCTCATTCAAGTGCCTAACTTTGCCTCAAAAAATATATACTAAGAATTAAATTCAACTACCCATTATCTAGCTAAATTAACAATTCATTTATATTAGATTCCTATTTAATACATAATTTACCCTATTACTGTCACCATTCTAATAATTAAAGATGTTAAAATGGTGTAAAATTTCTTTTTAGGATTATTTTAATCTTGTAGTAGGTAGCTCCATCCTCTTGGAGCAATCAATGTTAAAGGAAATCTCACTTCTCTTACCCAATAGAAAATTATAGTTAAGGACGTTCCATAGATCATAAGCTATAGCGGAGTATTCTCAAGGTCAAGTTTAACAATGGTAGGTAAATGATAATTAAATGTGAGTCACATATCAATGAAGAATTACTAATGTAAGTGATTGATATAAAAAGACGGGCATGAACCCTACTTCCTAGAACCAATGTAATAAATGCCTTAGTTGTAAAACAAAATTTCTACTAATCTTTTTTCTTCCTTTTAGATACTAGTATTACTTAAAACCCCAAAATGTAGACCTCTTCTTTCTAGTGAATCCTTATCATTTCCCTATCTATATATCATGTGATGAAGACATTGAAGTATAGATTATTGTAGCTTCTTACATGTTAAATTGAGACAATTTGATTCATATGTTAGATACAACCTCACATTTGTATCGTTATTATTTTAAGTTATATATTAGTGTCAACTTCATGATATGCACCAAAAATTTCAAATAATTAAAACTATCACTCAAAATTATGCCAAAATTTATTACCATCTCTATTTTAACTACTTGATTTCGTCCTTACTAATTCCACTACAATGCCTTCTATTTTGAAAGTATTTCCATAATTGCAACATATATAGATATGGGTATCCACAAATCACATAATTCAAGAATAAGATGAAAAATATGTGTGTGGGGGGTGTATAATACTAAAACTAAGCATATTAAGTATCACAAAAACTAACAATACTGACTTAAAATTTTTCTATAAGTGCACTTTGTTGCATCATTTTGGCCTCGAGCATGTTCTGAATTACAAAACTAAATTAGAAAGTAGGTAAATACTATATTAAATTACATAAAAGAGCTAAGAAAAGCATTAACGGTGTTTTAAGGCTTCCTCTACTAAGTATATGTATAAAATACCCCTCTTAGGTTGGTAGAAAGTAGCATATTAGAATTCCAAGTTTCCATGCTCTGTAGCAAGCTCTTTGCTCCTCAATAACACTATCTTTGTACCTATCACTACAAGATGAGACTTAACCACAATCCTTGCCACCATGCACATTAGTTTAAACAAATTCACAAGGCATCTTAATGAAATCAATACCCAGTGATGAGCAATCTGACCCAAATTATCACTAAAATTCACAAATATGGTACTTGGACTTTTTTCAAATAAAGTAACTAAGGCAAAAAACCCACTAGGAAAATAACACTGACCAAAATGTAACATCGCATGGTAGATATAAATGACTTTGATTTCATGGTCTCCCTAAAAAAGACTAATAAATCAAAATGCAATCTTCAAAAATTCCATGACTAAATAAGTCAAAACACTTAAGTTACTATTTCACCTATCCTTAGTGTTATATTCTTTCACCATCATATATGACTTTCCAAAATCGTTAGATCTTTCTTAAAAATAAAATTTTAATAAAGTGAAATAATCATACAATTTGAAAATAGCAAATCTACAAGTCTTATGGGAGCTACAAGCTATATAACATCATAAAAACACAAAGGAAATATTACATAAAATGTCATTGTTGGAGAGTTATAAGCTAGAAGAACCTAATCGAGAATATAATAAAACTATAATAAAAGCCTTTCATGGTGCTTTGTTCTTATATTTTGGATAAAATTTCATTCATACATCTATAACAATAAACACTACAAAAAATTAAATAAATTGTGAATTAGTATGGACGTAAGAAGATTGCTAATCCTATTTTTTGAAACCAAGGATTATTAGAAAAGAATAAATGTGGACCTATTTCATACTATTAGAGGATGTTACTATTTATATACATATATTTGAACATCTAAAACTCTCCCTAGAATCCCTATTCCTTTCCCTTATCTTCCTTGTATTTCATTCATCACCATCTGCCATTGTCATCCCTTAAAACTCTCCAAAATCCTTACCTCCTCACTCTGATAAGTAGCCACAACTTCATGTTGCAACTAGCCTAAACACACCACCATCTCACGCTGCACCATCCACCAAACCGTCCAATCTCACATTGTATATGCCCCCACCTACGTGATCTCTTCATGCCACCCACCCCTACCAACTTGTAAGCCTCACATTGAATTCCTATAGCTATGTAAGAGGCTCACACTAGTCCATATTGGTTGTGTCACTTCCTCACGCAGCAAGCTCCACTTGTGCCACTTCATGCCAAGTTCTGTTTGCTTTGGCTTTGCTCCTTTGTCCACCCTAATTTGCCTTATTTTTTTTGTGAGTTCTGATGTTGTTATTACTGATTCTTAGGTGGTGTTCTAATGGTCTCAGAGGAGGCATCTTAGTTTATTTGTGCTTACAGATCGAAGATACTTTTGGTAAGAATACACGTTGTAAATAGGGGTTTTCTGTACATGTGTATTTTTGTATGATATCTCAAGATTTATGTTGTTGTGATGATAATTTTGTATTGATGATGTTTTTATATGATGATGTGGTATAAAACCCATAGAAAGTAAGAATATGTAAAGAGTATGAGCTTATTTGTTGTTGTTGTAATAAAATCTCATTTTGTAACCCTAAGAGTGCACTATAACCTATGGTAATTTAATGTGACTTGAATATTTTGGAAAGTGATTAATTAATGTGTTCACGTAGTGCTATAATGATATATATTGAAATTTTAAAATCGATAATACCGGACTTGTAAGATTTTCGTGAAAAATATAAGGATTTTAGGTTGTTTGAAGGGCAATTTGGTTAATATGAATAAAGTATGAAGTCTATGGTATTTTAATGTGTTTATTGGTTCAAAACATAGTAAATATATGATGTTGGATATCTATAGTAATTGAAAATGACATAATTTTAATAAAATAAGGAAATGGCTTAAATTAAAGAATAGTAACCATAGAGGTAGATTATTATCACATATGTAAAAACATTTTTTTGGATATGTTGTTAATATTTAAATTTTAGGAATTTTTATTAAATTTTGTGGCCATATAATTCTTATGAAAAAGGTTCTGCCCATCTTTTGAAATTAGGATTTCTTAAAGGTATGGTTGTTATCCTATGTATAGACCTTGATTTTTGGATATATGGTTAATGATAATATTTTAAGGGTAGATATTAAATTTGGTGATAAAATTACTATGGAATGATTGATTCTTAAATGGTGGAATTGGGATTCTTATGGGGATTATGGTTTTTTTCCTTAGGGGATGTATCTGTATTCATGTGGTTGTGTTTTATGTGTTTTAAATAATTATATTAAGATGATGGATTATGTGAATTGTATACCTTCATGTGTATATTCATGATTATCTTGAGATATACCACCATGAATAATACACTAAGCACTTAAAGTAAAAGATCGCATAAGTTAGGGTTGAGATGTTGTGTGTCTATTCCACCAAATGATAATATTGGCTTAAGATTGTTCTACCCTGAGAGGTGCACCATTCCATTCCACCAGATTAATAATAGTGGGATCCCTGAACTCAACATGAATGAGAATATTATATTGAGTTGAATACCTAATAGATAAGACACTAATAAAGTATTCTATCTTGAAAGATGCTTCATAAAATTCCAATAATTTAAGAATAGTAGTTAGGAGTGTGTTTCCCTATTATATGTTAGGTTTGTTCCACCAAAAGACCATAGTGGCTTAGATATGTTCTGGCTTAAGAGGTGCTTCAGTCCATTCTATAGGATTAAAATAGTGTTGTCCCTAAACTCAACGTAAATAAAAAAATATATATTATGATTATATCTAGTAAGGTGTTCTAGAATCATATATTACCTTGCATCATATTATATGAACATACGTGCTTGCCTATTCTCTTATGTGAACTTACATTTCTATGTAATCCTACTACAGTTGTGTTATTACCTTACTTAGTACTTAGCATATTGATATTCCTTTTTATGGTTGTTACTCATTCTCACAAGTAGATCCACCTTCTTTTGAAGGATTGGTGATTAATACTTTTTATATGCTAGACTTTAGTGAGTTTATAATCAAAATGGTATAGGGTATGGTTATCCAAATATCTCTATCTCTTTATGAACTCTTAGCCCTCTGTTTTAATTATACATGTTCCTTTCTCTCTATTTCATATCCTCTATTATGGTGGAATCAAGTGGTTCCTACACCTAATTCCTAAGTATGAGGTTAATTTTTTCTTGTACCCAACATAGATTATGTATCGGGAGTGCCTCTAATATGTTTTATATTTTGTCTTCCACAATTAACTCTTTAAAATAAAATTTTTAAGTCCTAAATTTTAGGGGTGTTACAATCTTATACCACATTGCCTGAATGTCTCCAATCATCTGATGAGTTCATATTTTGACATATTTTATACCCCTTTTATCTTATTTTTTTGTCTTTTATTTGAGTAATATATAAGAATAATTATGATTTTGTACTTAAGTGATAATAATCTTATATATTTCACTATTTAAGCTAAAATGATATAAAATAAATGAATTTAATATAAGGTCATTTATTTTTTTTCTAATTTTATTTTATAGGTAAAGTATTATAAAATAATAGGCTTTGGGTCCTTTGGACCAAAGGCCCAAAAACCAAAAAGAAAAGGCCAAAGGAAAGCTAGAGGGCTAGAGACAAGAGATGGAGATTTTTTTTTTTGTTAATTTTGATATAGGAAACATATATCTGCATGTCAATATGTGAATGGAGAAAGAACACATATGATTTTTTAACCACCAGCACAACATGTTAAGATTCATCACATTTATTAGAGAGCTTTTAAACCATATATACCTTCTTCTATTTTCAAAGTGAATTCACATGAAATGATCAACTTGTCGTGGCTTCAAATTTTTTTTACAAACCTCATATATATTTAATTATTTTGATCAAATTAATTGTCATAGCTCTTGTAATGAACTATAGAGATTACTAGAAACTACTCTTGTGCTAGTCAAAGCTTACAATAAAAATATATTTTGATTGAAAAAAATAATAAAGGCAACTTAGAATTTTCTACCACATGACCAAATAACTTGAATCCTTAATTGTGTGCACAAGATGTACACCCTATAGAAGCCCCTTTGAGTCTATGTATTGAACATAGTACCTATATTAAATAACCCTCAGACCTTATACTCACCCTTAATTAGAGCTAGTGGAAAGGGATCAATTCATTATGAATATAGAGTGTTTGTGTAAGAAATATTTATATGTATGCTAAGAAAGGAATTGGTGATGTTTGGTGGGGATAGAATTTATATATCAGTTGTATTATAATCATTATTCTTTGTAAAAAAACAAAAATAAAAGAAACAAAATAAAAAATTATTTGAAGAAAAAAAAAGAAAGAAAGATTAAAATGATACGTTATAAGGAGGATAGGGAGATATAGAGATGATTTTGAGAAAGTTCTATTCATGTTCTATTTTTTATCTCATGGTTATAGTATTGTGTTAAGGTTGAGATGTGTATTATTGATTATTATTATTATTGTAGAGTTAATGCTTATATTTCATATGATTATTAGAATTCCACTATTTCTCAACCTCTTTAACACCACAATCCTAGAATAGTCTATACCCTTCTATACCTTAAACATGTTACAACTAATAAGTAAGACCTATTTGATTCTTGAGATGAGCAGCCTTTGATCTAATGGAGATTAGTCACAAGATTTAAGCATATGGTTCGGTCCATTTGACAGGTATTTGATATCTTTCCTAAGGTTTTATCTATAAAAATATTATCCTTCTTTGTTTATATGTGAGTCGCTTGTTATCATTATCATCTTATCTCACATACATGAGTATTTTTTTTACATTTGTAGCCATGAATATAAGAGAGATAAAAAAAATAAAGGGCATGCATAGTGAGGATGGATCTTGATGTGACTAAAGTATGGTAGATCTTCATCCACAATACTGATTTGTCCATACTTATTATGTTTACGTGTGAACCATATATTGAAATTGATCCCTTAAATCTCCCAATGTTGAATGTTGGTTAATTGCTAATCTTAATATTATAAAAGTAAAAGATTATAAGACAGCATTAATTAATGGTGTTAGGTGTAATTTTTTTTATCATGTGTGATTTTGTGTGTATATCATCTCCAAAACCCTCACAAAACATTACTCACTCTCTAGGGGTAACCTAGGAGTTTAAAGGACTTGTTGTACATACTAAGTGCAATTATAAGACCTGCAAAAGTGGTTAGTTAGTTTTATTTTTATTATTTTATTTATTTTGAATAATAAATTGCTTGAAGATAAGAAAGAAGCTAAGTGTGAGGGTATTGGAACAGAAAAGAAAAAGAAGACACGGCAGTAAAGGACACTCTATGAATCAAAAGAAAAAAACACACAAAAAAAAGAAGAATGAAGCCAAGGGATTCATTAGAGAAAAAAAGTAAAAAAGAAAGGCCACAAAGGACATGAGAGTAGTGTATGGCAGGGGGATGAGTGTGGAAGAGGACGAAAAATGAGAGAAGGGTCGGCGGGGATATCAAGACCAAAATATAAAGAGAGAATAGAGGCTAGCTGATGTGTTTGGGAGGTTGTAATATTCAATTATGTGGAATTAATGGATTGAATGTAGTTTAGATAATATGATAAAGGCTCGGTGATGGTTAATTTAAAGATTAAAGCTTCTAAGATGATGTAATAAAGATGATGGTGGTTCGAATATGGTACAAGAGTGATGATGGATTAACAATGATGATGGTCCGAATGGAACACCCTAATATGCTTATGAATTTAATGATGGATTGATGATGATGGTTAGTGTTGAAATTTACGGTTTGGATGCAGGTTGGAATTGTGGTTTAGGGTTAGGGTTTAGTTTGAAAAGAGGGAGAAAGGTGGTATTTGGTTGGTATGGATGGTTGAGGGTTTTGAAGTGATGCTTTAGAGCTTTAATTTTGGTATACCAAATTAGTGCCTTCTTTAACCATAAATTAGAGTACAATTTTGATGGTAATTATGGTAGAAAAAATATGTTTTAATAATAATAGAAAATATATGGATTAATCTCTAATTCACATAGATAAAAGGATTAAAACTTTCAAGTCAAACCATTCACACATATTCAATTTTCTTGAGTTTGAACTCACATAAAATTCATTCAATATTGATCATCAACTTCAATTCTTCATTCCATATTCAATATGCTCAACATTCATAAATATTATAACCTTTCTACTACTAGCTAAAGCATAATTCAAAAGATTCCAAACTAAAACATATCATGCTAACTTTATGATACTTTATGCTAACTCTATTATCCTACTTTACTACTTCAGTAATGCTCAAAAATCATGTCAATATACTCCCCAAGCACGTGGTCACTCCCTCCTTGAACGCCATGCACATGTACGTAGATATTTAATTGCTTGTTTGTTACATTTCGAGCAACATAACCATCTGTTGGTCTTCAAATTTACAATAGATACTTTTTAAATGAAGAATAATTGGTTCCATAATTATTAAAGAAAACCTAATTCATGAGTATTTGCTCCTACATCACTAGCACATTTAGAGTAGAAGAAATAAGGGAACACAATAGAAAGAGACGGACAAAGGGTAGCAACTAGCAACCATAAGAAAGAAAACAAAGAGAGAAGAAAAAGTACATGTGACAACGCCGAAGAAAAAAAAAGAGAAAGATGGAATTCTAGGCCAGTCAGAGGAGAGAGAAAAGGATACCAAAAAATTTTATTTTAGAAGAAATTTATCAAATTTTCATTTGAATAAGTTACTAAAATTTTATCCATAACTAATTTCAGTTATTTATTTCTCTATTTCTGAATTTCTAATATATATTTGTGTGTACTTAATTTGATTATTATGATTGGCAAATTATTTATTGTTAGAAAATAGATTGAAACCCTAGATTATGACTTGAGATATAATATTATTTTTCTTTGCCTTATGAGATTGTCCCTTGACTCTATTTGTTATCGTTTATATATATGATTCTATCAAGTATAATTTATATGGTGCATGTCTTATTCTAGTTTCCTCACAATGATAGTGTGCAGAATTATGTGTCTGTTAGGTGGCTATAAAAATATGCTAAGATGGAGAAGTGTGATTTCATGATGACGAAGGTGGTCTTTCTTGGTTATATTATGAGTGGAGATGGTATTTAAGTTTATTCATCAAATATGGAAGCTATATAATCATAGCCTATTCCTACTAATATCCATGAAGTTTGAAGTTTCCATGGGTTGGCCTTATTCTATATGAGGTTTATCAAAGAATTCTCTACCATTACAGCACCTATCACATAACTGATGAAGAAAGGAGAGCTCCACTAGAATGATCAAGCAATGAAGATTTTTGAAGATTTGAAGACAAAGTTCTCAAATGCACTGGTATTATCTTTACCTTATTTCGATAAATTATTTGAAGTAACTTGTGATGCTAATCGTGTAAGCATTAGGGGTGTGCTTTTACAAGAAAGGAAACCGGTTGCTTTCTTTAGTGAAAAGTTTAATGGCATAAGACTCAACTATTCGTCCTATGGATAAAGAGCTCTATGTTATTGTGCATTGTTTGGAGATGTGGAGTCATTACTTGAGATCCAAGCCTTGTTTAGTTCATTCAGATCATGAGAGTTTAAAATACTTCATGGTCAAAATAAGGTGATTCCAATACATGCTAAGAGGATAAGCTTCTTCAAAACATTTGTGTTCACTACAAGACATGTGGATGGTAAAGAAAAGGTTGTAGCAGATGTATTATCTAGGAGCACCATGGTACTTACCATGACAGATGAAAATCTTTTTGGTTTGAGATGTTGAAGAGTCAATATGCCATGGATGATGATTTTTCTATGATCTTTGAAGAGTGCAATAAACAAGGGAGTTTTGTAGCTTATATTATTCAAGATGGGCTCTTATTCAAGCACAATAAATTATGTGTGCCGAAGACTTCAATTTGAGTGTTACTAATCATAGAGGTGTATAAAGTAGGAATTGTGGATACTTTGGAGTTCACAAGACTATGGAGTTGCTACAAGAACATTTCTATTGGCCAAGAATGCAAAAGGGAGTACAATCCATGGTTGCTAGGTGGGCTACATGCCAAAGGATCAAGAGTTTCTTTTACAAAGGGTTATATACACCGTTACTTGTGCCTACTCAACTATGGGAAAGTGTTAGTATAGATTTTATTTTGGGATTTCCTAGGACACGACGAGGTAAGAATTATAATATGGTTGTGGTGGATTCATTTTTCAAAATGGCTCATTTTATTCCATGTCACAAGATCGATGATGCTACCCATGTTGCGTATTTGTATTTCAAGGAGATCGTGAGGTTGCATGAAATTATGAGAAGTATTGTTTCAGATAGAGATGTGAAGTTCCTAAGCTATTTTTAGAAGACATTATGGCATATGTTAGGAACAAAGCTTCCATTTAGCACATCACATAATCCTCAAATTGTAACACCCCTAAATTTTAGAACTTAAAATTTTTGTTTTAAAGAATTAATAGTAGAAGCCAAAATACAAAACTTAGGGGTGTCACGCCGCATCCAATATAGAAGAGGAACTCCGTATGCCCAATCTATGTCGAGTAAAAGGAAAAGGTAACCTTATACATAGGAATCAAGTGTGAGAATCACTTGACTCTACAGCGATACAGGATACGAAATAGAGAGAAGGGAATAAATAGTAAAAATAAAGGACTAAGAGTCCAAAGAAAGATAGAGATATCCAGATAATCATTCCCTTTGCCAATTTGTTTAGCACTCACCCAAAGTAAGCATATCAAGATAATAATCATCAATCCCCTGTAAAATAGGGTATATCTACTTCTAGGAATAAGCAGCACCCATAAAATGGGTGGTTAGTATGCTACGTACTGAGTAAAGGAACAATAGTATCGAAACAAGGATGCAAATAGCACATGCTTTCACATTAGATAATAAGTGAGATAACCATATAAATAAAAATTCTCATAAGAAATAATATGGTCCAGATTCCATTATTAAGGATAATACATTTTCATTCTTTTACATACATTGAGTGCATGAATCCGCCTATTCTTAAACCGATGGAACAGTTTAAAACTTTTATCGAGGACAACACACCCAATCCACTATTTTTTTCTAGTGGAATGGATATTAAAAACATCTTCTTAGGTAAAATGCTCCCGAGCTACTATTTAATTATGTGGAATGAGAATATATATATATATATATATAAAGAAATAGATCACCTTGGTCCTGACTCACATATTCTTCCACTTTAAATTATTAGTATCTTTCCCATAGGTTATAATGATACATTTTCATTTCACGATGAGTAGGGATCCCACTATTCTTAATTTAGTTGAATGGACTGAAGCATATTCTCTAGGAAAAATGCTCCGAAGCTACTATTCTTTCTGGTGGATTGGAGATTAAAAACATCATCTTAAGGAAAAATGCTCTCGAGCCACTATTCTCCCCGGTAGAATGGGAATACATACATACATACATTCATTCATGCATACATATATATATATATATAGATGGAGAGAGAGAGAGAGAGAGAGAGAGAGAGAGAGAAATAGATCACATTATCCTTACTCACGTACTCTTTCGCTTTAAGTAATTAGTATATTATTCAAGATTGATTCTCAAGTATAAAACACATTAAAACAAACATACACATAGCATAGGTCCAAGTCCTTGATTCATTTCAACCCTAATTGCACTCTCTTTAACAATCATCCCCATATTGATTATGCCACCCAACTTATATTATATCATCTCCAAATTCCACCATTATTATCATACCCAAAATGCACGATCTAATTCCCACATAAATATAATTTAATAATCCCATCTCGATACGTTAATCACATAAATATCTTAAACCCAAATTCTACAGATTTTTCATAACATCTCCCATGAAATTTACATGATTATAAATTTCAGTAGATAATTTCATAAGGTCCAACATTAACAACTTATTCATAAATCCATATAATCTCCATATCTTATAAATAGAATAATGATATTTTCATTATAAGATAGTTGCCCCAAATTATATATTAAATTGTTTAAGGACCCAAAACAATAATAATACTTCCAAGAATTTCTCATGCTATTATTATCATATTTTAATCCTCCTAACACATGAAATACCAAAATTTCCTTATTATCATTATAATCTATTGGATTATCACCTATGAAAATAACAAAGATCATGATTAGGCTTGAAGAGTTAAATCGAAGGAGAAATCAAGATAAAGAGGGAGAAATAGAAATAATCATAGTTAAATGGGAGCTTAAGATGTACGGATGTATAGAGAAATGTGTGGTGGAGCTATGGTTAAATTTTTATAGTGTTTGGATAGGGTTTGGGGGTGAAAATAGGAGTACATGTCCAAAAATAGGAAGTTACACGGTTGTGCAGTAGGCGGTATAGCCCTAGTCTAGAGAAAAAGTAATGTATGGCCAAGTGCTGCAAAAGTTGCATGCTGTGCAACATCAGGCTAAGAGAAAATATCACACATGACCAGGCAATGAAAAGGTTGCACAGTTGTGTAGTAGGAGATTTTTAAGTGTTTCAAGGACATACTAAGGCCATGCACAGGCCATACACTCTACAAAAGTGCAATAGATGAGGAAAAGAATAAGGAAAAAGTGGCAGTGGCTGGCGGTGATGGACCGCGGCAATGTTGGGTTGACCTTAGTGCTCAATCCATAGGCTAATAGGCAGCGAGTGGTGGCCGAGGTGGTTCACGATGGTGGGATGGGTAGTGCGAAGGCCAAAAATAGGGAAGAAGGAGGAAGAAGAAGAAAAAGAAAAGGTAAGGAAGAAGGAAAGGAGAAGGAAGAGGGAGTGCTTAGGTAGAGTTTTATATATAAAATGGCAGAATGGAGGCAAACCAAAGAGAAGAGAAGAAGAGTGTGTAGTGTGTGTGTAGTGTGTGTGTGTGTGTGTATACATGGGTGGCATGCGATGGTTATGGTGCAGTTGCAAGGTGATGATAATGGAGATGGTTGCAAATGATGGTTAGGATTAGGGTAGTAGCTATAAGGTGAGGGTGGTGATGGTTGTATTAAGGCTTTGCATGAGAAGTGAAATGGTAGGGGAAATGGGGTGTGTAGAGTGTGCGTAAAGGTGTGTAGTAAAAAAAGGATAAAGGAGCCGAAGGATAAGAAGAGAAAGAATAAAGGAAGTAAGGTGATGGGCTATGGATGCAAAAAGGTGATGGTGCAAGTGGGTGGTGCAAATTGCAAGTGCAAGTTACAACAAATTCAAATGTTGCAACTTAAGGTGGATGGAAGGAGGATAAGAAAGAAAAAAAAAGGAGAAAGAAAAGGAAAAAGAGAACGATTAGGGGATTAGTTTAGGGTGATTTTGGATTAGCCAAAAGTAATTAGGATTAATGGAAATGTTAGCAGGTTTTGATTTTAGTTTATGAATTATAGTTTATCCAAATCAAGGTTTCGGATTTAGTTAAAGTCTTGGGATAAAGGATTTTGGTTAAAGCTAACAATAAAACTTCTTGAGATTAGAATCGAATTAAGGCACTAATGATGCAGGATTAGGCTAAGAAAATTTTTGGGGTATTATATAAATAGATGGACAAACTGAAGTTACTAATAGAACTTTGGGTACTTTGCTAAGGAGATTGGTGAGTAAGAGTGCTAAGGATTGGGATGTCAAGTTATCACGTGCAGAGTTTGCTTACAATCAAAGTTCTTCAACTACAACGAGCTATAGTCCATTCGAGATAGTATACGGTATTAATCCATATATCCTGATTGATATGATACCATTGAAGAAGGGTGAAGTGAAGAGTTCTGACGCAAAAAAGAGAGTGAATTTATTTTTAAAACTTTATCAAGAAATCAAGCACAATATTGAGAAGTCAAATGAGGTGTACAAGATAAGAGCAAACAAACATAGGAGCCAACATGTTTTTCAACTGGGAGATTTAGTATGGTTACACTTGAGATAGGAGAAATTTCCTAATCTAAGGAAACACAATCTTATGCCAAGGGTAGATGTTCCTTCTAAAGTACTTCGAAAGTTTGGAGAAAGTGCTTATGAGCTCTATTTACTAGATTCATATGGCGGAGTATCAAGGACATTCAACGTTGGATGCATTAGCCCTTATTATGGCGATGCAAATTTGAGGGCAAATTCAAATCAATAAGGGGAGAACGATGCAGGATAAAACACTCAAGAATTTCTTTCATAATTATGAAACTAATTATCCTTCATTTGGAAAGCATCTTCTGCAAATTTGAAGACTAGCGGATAGTTATGTTGCCAAAACCATAACAAACAAGAAACTAAGTATTTACGTGCATATGCATGGTATGCATGGCATGTAAAGAATGATGACAACGTGCATGGGGGAGCTTCTTTGCAAACTTGTCAAGAATTATTAGTAATTTAGCTAATTTATTAATTACATCATAAAGTTAGATAACAAAGTTAACATAAAGTATCATAAAGTTAGCATAAAAATAGAATAATATATTTTCCTCTTCTTTTTCCTTTTTCTCTTTTTTCTTCTTTCCTTCTTTTTCCTTTCCTTTCTCCCTTCGGACCGCCCACACCAAGCCTATCCCCTCCCAGGCGCTACTGGGTCTCGGCCCATCTCTCCCTCCCCCTTCCTTCCTTCCTCTCCCGCTCGACCCATGCATCGCAGCCTACCCCCGGGCCTTTTTTTCTTCCTTCTTTCCTTTTACCCTTGGACCGGCCAGCCTAACCTTTCTTTCCTGTGCCAATCCGCCCGCTCGCACCCCCTCCCTTTTCTTTCTCCCTTCTCCCACGCCTGACCAGCGCCCTGCCTGCCATGCCGAGCGCGCTTGCCGCCGCCCTACCACCACCACTATACCCTCTCTCTCTCCCCCCCCCTTCCCTTTCTTCCCTTTTCGGACCCAAACCAGCCCTGCCTAGTTGCCTTCCCCCTTCTTCTTTTTTCCTCTTCTTTCCATGCCTCCCCCTACCACCCTACCACCTTCCACCGCCCTACCTACGGCCACCGGTCAATGATTGCCACCCTCCCCTTCCTCTCCTTTTTCTTCACCTCACGAGCTCTCTCCCTGCCCCATTTTTTGAGCCTCTCACCTTCCCGGACCTCCCTCTTCTATCCTTTCTTCTCCTTCCATTTTTTTTCCTCTATTTTTGCATTGTCGCCGCCTTCCACCGCCTCAAGCACCTCACTAACCCCCTGCACCACTTTCTACACCCTTTTACTCCCACCCTACACCACCACAACACCATCCAAGCCATCCCACAGCTCCCTCTTCCTCCCCTCTTCCTTTTCTCCCCATTTTTCTCCTTTCTCGGTAGCCCCCTGCAATCCCACTATTTGTCGCCGTCTGGTCACCTCTGCCACCGCCCAAACCACCAATCCACTCCCTGTAACCTCCTCTACCACCCCCATGCCTGCTTTGGTCGAAAACAGCCCCCGAACCCCTCCTTTTTCTGCTCTCTTTTCCTTCCTTCCCAGGCTCGTCCACCTCGGCATCCACCTTCGCTACCTCACCGCCGCTACCTCTGCCGCCCTTGGCCACCAACAACCTACCCCCGACCCCCAAATACACCCCCTCTTCACTTCTGTACCATTCCATTGCCTAAATCCTCCCCCTTCTACCTTCTTTTCTAACCTAAAGGCCCCCACCTGAAAATACCCCTTCCACCCTCTTCTTCATGCAACCTTTGACCCTTCCATCATTATTTTTGCATGCAGCACACCTTTCCTCTGGTCTGTTCAGTTTCAAGCTTGCTAGTATATCCATATAGACTTCCTCGGCCATGTTTCCATTTAGAAATGTGTTCTTCATATCTAGCTGGAATAGTGGTCAATCTTGATTTACAACAATAGATACTAACATATGGATGGCATTGAGTTTGGCTACAGAGGCAAATGTCGCTTGATAATCAATTTCATAAGTCTGGGTAAACCCTCTAGCTACTAATCGTGCTTTGTATCAATCAATGCTGCCATACGCCTTTTACTTTATTGAAAAAAGACATTTACATCCCACAAACCTTTTATAGGTGGTAAGCTTGCTAAGATCCATGTCCCCTTCTTCTTGAGTGCAATGTATTCTTCTAGAGTAGTTGTTCGCCATTCTAAAATATGTAGTAATTCATAAACTAAGTTATGAATCATAATACTATCCAAGGACATTACAAATGCTTGGTGTTTCTATGATAGGTTTGAGTAAGAGATGTACCAGTGAAGCAGGTGCTTGGTACATGATTGGACTCATTTCCTTTGAGCAATGGGCAAATCTAACTCCAGATTATGTTTTACCACTTTTTCTGTGCCTGATAGTGGGCTAAAATTATCCTTGTGTCCTCTCAATATCAATTGAATCAGGAAGAGCCTTTTAGTTTTTCTTGCTTGATTCAGGCTGCATCCGAGTATTTCTTCTTGTGTAAAATTTTATTGCTTCATCAGGGATATGGAGGTGTTTAGGATAGACGGTCAATGATGATATTGGACTAATTTCAAGAGTTTCAAGTTGTGCATTTGGTGAGTGAGGACCTAGTAGGTTGTAGTGAGAAAAGTGAGATGGATAGGTCTCGATGAGTGTAGACCAATCCCAATTTGGCAATTCTTGATTACTATTCTCCCCCTGAACTACATAATTGGAAAAAATATAGTTTATTTTAAGAGAACTTCACATTCATAGTGGAATAGAAGTTACAATTAGTACGATAGTAGCATGTACCCCTTTTTTACTCGATGAATACCTTAGACAAATGCATTTAAGGGCACAAATATCAAGTTTGCCATGATTTTGAGGGTAAACATGGATAAATGTAGTGTAGCCAAAGAGTTTGGGAGGAATTTGGGATACTAGTTGAGAGTTTAGATAAAGGTGATGGATAATTTACATTGGTAATTTATATTTGAGGACCCGTGAAGGCATTCTATTTTTGAGGCATGTAGCTATGAGGATCGCCTCAACCCAAAATCTCTTTAAAACATTGGATTGAAAAAGTAGGGAATGTGAAACTTCAAGTATGTGACGGTTCTTGCATTTAGCTACACCATTCTGTTGAGGTGTGTCAACGCATGGGCTCTTGCGAACAATACCATAGGTATTAAGGTATGATTCTAATTTTGAATTAAAGAAATCTCTAGCATTATCTGTCTTGAGAATTTGGATATTAGTATTGTATTGATTTTGGATCATGGCAAGAATCTACTGAACAATATGAGAGGTTTTAGATTTTCTTTCATAAGGGAAGTCCAATTTAAGCTAGTATGATCATCAACTAATAGTAAAATCCACCAAGCACCAATAATATTTGGGATAACCACAACGGTTTTTAACCCATTCTAAAATGCATAAAAAGACAACGGGTAATTTGTATAACCACAGCAGTTTAAAACCTGCTGTTGAAGAATTAAAACAACAACGGGTAAAGGTTTACCACATCGGTGTTAAACCCGTTGTCGAAGACTAAAATGACATCAACTAACAACAACGGTGATTTATCCGTTCTTACTTTCGTATATACTTCTTAGATTCATAACCGATCGATAATGGGTTTCTTTTCTACCTTACGCGCGCAGTGAAAATCATCTACTTTTAATTTCCTCCATAGAGGGCAACCTTCAACTGATAAAGACGTCAGTTCCAGAACGGCTGGCTTCATCTTCCTTTCTCCGTCATCATGAAGCTCGCATCGTCTTCCTCAAGCTATTTCATTTCATCATTCATTCTAGCTAGTTGAGATTCTTTGTGCACACTGAGGTAATTATCTGTTACTACAATATATTCTTAATTTATTTTCCAGGATTAATTAGTTAGGGTTTAATGAATCCGATTTGATATTGGTGTTTTGATTGGCCAAATTAGATTCGTTTACCTGCAATATGTGTTTGTTGTATAGATAAGTCTAAGTTTAGGTTTGTGATGCTCGAATAATAGGGGCTTTTATTGCTCTTTCAAATTTTCCTCTTGCATATATAATAGGGCATGATACTCTAACAGGGCATGAATTACTTGAATTAGTTAGGGCTTTTATGTGCATTTTCCCTATGAGATGTGAGATTGTAGCCAGCCAAGCTCAAGCACCACTTTACTGAGGCTTTTCAATTTATAATATTTAACATATCAAACTATCTGTGTGGCTTGCGAAGCAGCAATACAGAAAGTGTAAAAGTAAGTCTAATAAGTATACTTTGTATAAAATTATTTCCTATAAGTTATGATAGAAATTTAATTATTAAGATTGAATATAGTTCTGAAAGTGTAAATGGGGTATTGGACCTATGTTTTCTCAATCTCCATTGAAGGTAGCAGCAGGACATGCATAGTTTGAATATAGTATGATCCTTTAATGGGGTAGGCAATAGCATAGCTCTCAAATTTAGTGCGGTAAGAGAAGCTCATGCATCGATCATCATCGATCACCAAGTTAGGTTATGTCTAACAGGTGACAGGTGATTGAATAATTGAACTCTAATAAACATATCATGCAGTTCATGTGAACGATTTATCTGGTGCACTAAAATCTAGCCAAGATAAACAGACTGTAAGAATAAACATCTATAAATTCTTTAATAGTAGAACTATCGCATGCTAACTATAAGTATAATAACAACATAAAGTTTAGTGTCCCTTTTGCTGAGGGCATTACTTCTATATTGCTAATCTGCCGCGTGGAGAAGGTGACAATCTTTAAAAGGACGTGTTTCAGGCAATATATAGCATATTTTCTAAAATAATACACACTTATGAATTGTGATGGGACTCTTCAGTGTGCATGTTCAAGGAGTTTCACTGGACTCAACGATCCTCAACGAGCATTCTATGAGCTCAATTCATGTACTTGACTTAATAGAGGGTCATTCTATAAAGGTTAAATAAAAAATATCCCTATGCCACTACTAAATCCAACACGATCTACCATCTAAAAGGAATTTCATAGTCACCTTTTTGGATTACAGAGGTTGTACATCATCTGCATATGTCACCATAAACATATTTTAAGTTGGCATCATATTGTTTCAATGTTCCACTTACATTTTAAAAGAATGGACTTAAATGTATCCTGAACCCCAAATTAATTCAACAAAGCTCCTTTCAAAGCTTTCAATTTCTAATATTCCAATTGGATTATATTCAGAAATATGCAACAGTATTAATGAAATGATAAAGTTTCATCACGTACCTTGATTCTTTAGGATATATTATACACCTCATCTCTACACTCACTCCCAGTTAACATTAGAAGATGTACTCAAATAAGGATATTCAAATAAAGGAAAAAAAGCACTTTTTGGTTCTCATAGTGTGAACAGACAGAACACATCCACTGCTAGAGATATCAACAAATAGAATATATGAGCTTTTCTCCGAACAAGCTCCCCACGTGATTTCTTCCTCTTCTCACGAAGCTCCTTCAGCTTGTCTTCACCCATTTTTATCACATCAGGTGGTGATTGGATCATAGAAGATTCCTTCCCCACCATACTTCGCCCATGATATTCATCCTTTAACTCTCCACTTTCTCTCATTCTACTTCCCCCTGCAATTCTTTCTTTCTCATCATCCTCATGCCAAGATAAACCAGATCTATTCTTCTGAACATCACCAGCATCATCCTGGTAAAAGGGTGGACTCACTTTACATTCTCCATTTTCTCTATGGTCTTCATCATTCAATCCTGAGCTTCCATAATCGGTACTCCTATTCTGGTTGCCTCTCAAACCCACTCCATGGTTATCATCGTGATCAGGAATATGATTTGTTACAGGTGGCTTCAAGCTTACAGGCCTATTATTACACATCATTTGGGAATGTTCTTTAGTGGAAGCCTTAAATGCTGCCTGGTTCACAGCCCCTGCTGCAGTGCTACCTTCAGCTTCACCAGTCTGGGCTTGGGAAGGATGTGCCCTGTTCTGGTCATATAATTCCAACATTTGGTTGCTGACTTCTATAGAAACAAAAACAAAAAATGAAGGGGGAACAAATCATCACCACCCATACATAGCAAGGTAATGAATACAAAAAATCTCAATTCATCATTAGCTGTTACAAATAGGGTTACGGGGAGAGTCAATGGTCAACTAGAAAAAAAAATTGATACGCCTGGAATAATCACCTCAAAACTGTCACTATATTTAGGGAGCACGTGATGTTTGCATGATTCACAACATAGTACTGATTTTAATTAGTTAGGTTTTAACTAAAATATTAATATGTACAGAACAATTAATTTCATACAATTTATATAAACATAATACAAAGGGTTGTGCATTATAGGTTTGCAATGTAGGAAGATGATAATTCTCAGGTCTTTGAAAAATTTATATACTAGTGTTGAAGTTTAGCTTATTATATATTTTTATTAATGTTTAATTGTATCATCTAACATCGTAATTACTATCCATATAGATTTTATTGCCAATATGGATCATTCTTGGATGTCTGCTAATCGTTTGTCTCGAAAATATGAAAATGGAGTTGAGGAATTTATTAGGTGTGCAGTTGATCATATTGGAAACTATAGTAGATTTGTCTATCCCTACCTAAGGTGTCATTTTGTAAAGCGGGTTAATGAATCTGAAGCTAGAGATCATTTATTCGTATATAGGATTGATAAAAATTACACTAGATGGATATGGCATGGTGAAACGGAACATGTGGGACCTAATGTGGAAAGTCGGGAAAATATTTTTGGGATCAATGATGGCGATCGTTTAGAAGAAATGACTAATGCTATTGAGCAAAGAGTTCGGGATTGTCCTCAAATGTTTGATAAGTTGGTGGGTGACTCTGAAAAACCCCTATATAGTGGATGTACAAAGTTCACCAGATTATCTGCTATTTTAAAGTTGTATAATTTGAAAGCATGTAATGGTTGGACCGACAAGAGTTTCACAACCTTATTAGAACTTGTAAAAGATATGCTTCCAAATGATAATGTGCTCCCTATTCGCACTTACGAGGCTAAAAAGGTCCTTTCCACTATAGGTATGGATTATGAGAAGATACATGCTTGCCCTCAAGATTGTGTCTCATATCAAAATGAATATACATCTCTTGAGAGTTGCCCCGAATATCACACATTACGATATAAAAAGCCAGGGGTTCCAGCAAAGGTTATATGGTATTTTCCAATAATACCAAGATTTAGGCGCATCTTCAATAATCCTAAAGATGCTAAAAACTTAACATGACACGCTGATGGAAGATTAACTGATGGCTTACTAAGACATCCCGCAGACTCTACACAATAGAGAATGATTAATTATCGATTCCCTGACTTTGGAGAGGAACCAAAAAACCTACGATTAGCTCTTTCTACGGATGGAATGAATCCACATAATTCCGGAACCCATAGAACATGGCCTGTGATTTTGGTAATCTATAACCTGCCACCATGGTTGTGCATGAAACGAAAAATATATGCTATTATCTATAATAATATCGGGACCGAAACAACCGGGAAATGACATTAATGTATATTTGGCACCTCTTGTTGAGGATTTGAGGTTGTTGTGGGATGAGGGTGTTGAATTATTTGATTCACATCGTGAAGAGAGTTTCAACTTAAGGGCAATGTTGTTTTGTACTATCAATGATTTTCCTGCATATGAAAATTTGTCTGGATATGGTGTGAAAGGACATTATGCATGTCCTATATGTGGAGAATATACATCCTTTTGTCAATTGAAGCATGGGAAGAAGACCGTTTATCTCGGACACAGAAGATTTTTGCCAATGAACCATCCTTATTGTAGGTAAAGAAAAGCTTTTAATGAAAAACTTGAATTCATAGGAGCTCCAAAACCATTGAGTGGCCGAGAAATACTTGATAGAATAAATGGTTTGAATGTTAAGTTTGGGAAGAAGAATAAAGCCTCAATTGCTACTAGTGGATGGAAGAAACGATCAATATTCTTTGATCTTCCATATTGGGAACATTTATATATAAGACATTGTCTTGATGTAATGTATATTGAAAAGAATATATGTGATAATATGATTGGTACGTTACTTAATGTGCCATGGAAGACAAAAGATGGCATCAATGCAAGACGAGACATGGTTGAGATGGGTATTCGAAGGGAATTAGCACCACAAAGGAATGAGAATCGTACTTATTTGCCACCAGCATGTTATACCCTTTCAAGAAAGGAGAAAATTGATTTTTCTGAGTGCTTAAAAGGAGTTAAAGTTCCAGAAGGGTTTTTCTCAAATATTAGTAACCTTTTTTCAATGACAGATTTGAAATTAGTGGGTACGAAATCGCATGACTGTCATGTTTTGATGCAGCAACTGTTGCCGATCGCTATTCGTTCTGTACTTCCGAAACATGTTAGAAATGTAATTACTAAGCTTTGTTTTTTCTTCAAGGCATTGTGTTCTAAGGCTATTGAACCTGAAAAGTTAGATGTACTACAGAGAGATATTGTCATCATCATGTGTCAACTCAAGATGTATTTTCCGCCTTCTTTCTTTGATTGCATGGTTCATTTGACGGTGCACTTGGTTAAGGAGGTGAAATTTTGCGGTCCCATCTATATGCATTGGATGTACCCATTTGAGCGATTTATGAAAATATTAAAAGGGTATGTACAGAATCCATATCGACCAGAGGGGTGTATTGCGGAGAGCTACATAGTTGAGGAAGCTATTGAATTTTGCACCAATTATTTATCCAATGCTCATGCAATAGGTATTCCTAAATCTCGATATGATGGAAAAAGTGAAGGTGTGGGTATGATGGGTAATAAGTTGATACGCATAGAGCGTGATATGTGGCAAAAAGTACACTTGTATGTTCTTCATAATACCGAAGAAGTTCAACCATATATAGAAGAACATATGAGAATGTTACGTACTAAAAACCCATCTAGGAATAAAAAGTGGATACTAGAGTAGCATAATATATCTTTCATTGAATGGTTTTGTGATCACATTCCTCGTCAAATGACACACTCATCAAGTACTATTTCTGATACATTGAAATGGTTATCCCAAGGGCCTCGTATGGAAGTATCATCTTTCACAAGCTACTTGATCAATGGGTATACTTTCTACACTAAATCCCAAGATAAAAAGAGTACCATGCAGAATAGTGGGGTGACTTTGGTTGCTGAAGCATTACATATTGCTAGTGCGAAAGATAAAAATCCTATGTATGGGAATATGTCATATTATGGTGTAATCCAACAAATATGGGAGTTGAATTATACTTTCTTCACAGGACCTGTTTTTAGTTGCATTTGGGCTGACAACAATAATAGGATTGAAGTTGATGAGTTAGGGTTCACTCTTGTGTATCTTAATAAGTTGGGCCATAAACATGACCCTTTTATATTGGCATCATAAGCAATACAAGTATTTTATATCACCGATCCTCTTGATAAGAGGAGATCTGTGGTTTTAACCACAAAGAGTAGAAATGTGCATGAAGATGATGATTTCAATGATTCTATTTTTCAACAAGAGGCAACCTTCTCTATTATAAGAACGTCATTTTCTCGGGGTTATGACATTGATCCCAATCAAGAGGATACATATTTGCGGCATGATCACTCTGAAGGAGCATGGATCGTAGAAGAAGATACAAGTGAAAAATCACAAAAGAGAAAATCTCGTAATTCTAAGTACGAACATTTATTTTTTTTAAGTATAACGGTGCCATATAGTATTTTTTCCTCGATTAACCTAAACACATTATATGATGACAAAATATTTCTCTTTTCAGAGCAAGGAGGAGATAGAAGCACAAGTTGAGATATTACCCAATAGACGCGTTGATGCTTGTTTTAGTATTTGGTATGTCTTTTAACCTTATTTCAATTGCTAACTTCCTGAAATAAAAATCTACTTAATTCTTTTATTGATTCCTTTATCATTTTCATCATTTTTCTTATACTATGTGTTTTAGAGACATGACTTGTGATGATGGAGATGCTTCAACTAGTGGAGGTGCTTTGACCCATGGCTCTCGTAAAAAAAGGGGGCCTACTGCATTGCAACAGGTGGCGATGAAACGATTACGAAATGAAAATTTTAGTTTGGAATGGAACACGAGGAGGCAGAATATTTGTGCAAATGGTAAGCTATTATCTACATACATAGGAGAGTGTGCACGTAATCATGTGCCTATTAGCTATGAAACATGGGATGAAGTACCAGTAGAAAAAAAAAGAAATTGCATGGGAAGAAATATCGGTAAGTTGATTCACCTAAAAAAAATTTAATGTTTTGTATGATTATTATACTATGACTATGATTTTGTGTAATTTGGTAGGCTGTTTTCGACATCCCTATTTATCGAAAGAAGGCAATTATTGTTCGAGTTACAAAAGCATGGAGGCAATTTAAGTCCACTTTGGGAAGAAATTTCATTTATAAGGATGATGGCACTATCCGAAAAGAGCCACCAGAAAACTATCGAATTTTACAATCAGATTGGGATATTTTTCTAAGGAAAAAGCAGACTAATGAATATAAGGTATAATTGTATAAAACATGTATTCTTCATATCTATTTTGTTTATATATCACTATAATTTGGATTATTATCACAGGAAAAAAGTGGAGCAATGCGAGAGCTAGCTTTGAAGAATATATACCATCACAACTTGTCTCGTAAGGGATATGTTGGTCTCGAGCAAGAAATTGTAAGTGAAATTAAGAAACTTTTCTGATACATTTTATTATATCTATACTTTAAATTCTAATATTTTTTTACCTTTTCAATAAATTCACCAGTCCTCTTAATCATGACCATTAAAACCTAAATGTAAAGAATGGAGACCTTCCATGGTACAGAACTAGGATTTCAAAAACTAGAGTTGCCATTATATTCTTCAGTAGGTTGGCTTATTCCTTACATATTGATTGATTCCCAGTCACTTTCTTTGTTAACTTTCTGAGGCTGCAAACAGCTTGTACATCCAAATCAAAGTTCTATGAACTCTGAACCTGGAGAATTTTTTTCTACCTAACTTCATTTTATGATGAGACATAAAATGACATTTTCTAGATTATAGAGTCTGGCCTCCCTGACCACTTTCAACTTGAGAAAGAACTGAACTACTATGATTGGGCATTTCCACTAAGATGAATTTATTTCTCACCGATTATAATGAGTCTTTGTCAATAAGCATATAAGCTGCTTTAATTTGTTATGGAAGTGAGACCAGCTGACAAAAAAGGCATGTTGGGTTGTTGAGATGGCCCTTCCAAAATCCTTTTCCTTGCTGTTTGTGAGACCTATACTAGTATGTGTTTTATTGTATTATTTTTCCAAGTAATTTAACACCATCCTAATGAGCTTAAGCATAGTGATTGTGCAGTTGTTACTGATTAAATATGCCCCCATGCCTTCCTAAAATGATTCTTCATTGGTTTTTGAATGTTAAAGCTCACCCTAAATGCTCTCATAGATAAAAAAATCTTACATTAGGCATTGAAGTTTTTTGCTTATAACTAGTGCTGAAATTCTAAGTGAAAGGATTCTGTTATGGAGCTTGATCAGGCTCAATTTCAGCCCTAGTTTGTTAGACTTGAGCCCATTAATAAATAGCAGACGTTATTTTTTCTTAGTGGGCTTTAGTTAATTAGCTTACTTATAAGGTTTTATTAATAAAAGGTCTAGTAAACCCTAGCTTGCTCCTACTCCCAAGTTGTAATCAACTGTAGATAAGAGGCTCTAGCCTCGGGAATGGACAAGTTTGCAAATTGCTAATTCTCCGGCTTCGCTTTTACTATTTTACCTTTTCAATAAATGTAGATTGCAAAGAGAGGTTTGGATCCTAAAACCACTATAATAGATAGACATGTCTTATGGAAGGATGCAAGGGTCCCTAAAGATGGTACTATCACGAATGAAGCTATTAAGGAAGTAGTTGAGACAATTGTAAGTTCTTGTTATTATATTCATTTATAAGTTTCAATTAGCCTTATAACATGTTTTGAAATATAACTCTTAGGTTATGGTATTTGATAGAATGCATTGGAAACTTCCGAGACTAGTAAATTATTTGCATCACCTGCTAATGATTTGCTAACTAAGGCATTGGGAACGGTCGAACATCCGGGTCATTATAAATTTTATTTATTTTTATATTTTAAATATTTGTAATAATATTTTAATATTTTTTAAATAAAATAAGATGCTTATATTAATATAAGTATAAATATTAATTAATATAAGATCTTTATTTTTTAAAATATTTTTCCATAAGTTATTAAAGTTGATAGAATAATATTATTAAACGGATATTAAATATATTTAAATTTGATCTATACCTGACAAGTATCTTTTAGATATCTAAATTTTAGATATTTAATTTTAAAAATATGAAATGCATATGAAAAAAATTATCTAAATATATATGGATAGCCAACTTTTCACTCGTAATACCTGAGATAATACCATCTTATGAATTTTGGTGAAAATTTTAAAGGGATACGAACATTCTGGTCAATAGTTAGTAAAGGCGAGCATCATGATGCTATAATCCAACAATTGTGCTATGAGTCACCGATATATAAAGATGCTTGAATAATTTTTAATAATTTAGATATAATTTATGTCTATATATTAGCGATTTAAAAAAACTACAAATAAAAGTATTTTAAATTATTATTTTTAAAATTAATTTTTAAAAAATATTAATACCTTTAATTTACTAATAACTATATTTATTAACAAATATCATTAATTATTTTTATATAAACTGCTAATATTATTTGCTAGCTAAATTAATGCAACCCTTTATAAGATATCTAATTTTATCAACTATCCGCCAAGCGTGGCCACTGAGTCATTGCGGTCAGCACCTCGAGATGAATACCATGATGAGCACCTAATTTCGTCGTCAATCCGTCGTAAGCTTATTGCCTCTCGCTCTTTTCTTACTGATAATCTTTTCTTACTAATTATCTCTTTACTCTATTCATAAAAAGTTATTGATTAATTCCCTTTTGCGAATTATTTGGTTGATTTGAATTGACTTTGCGAGAGTGAGGGAGAATGATTTCAGAATTCAATTGAATTTAGAGTTGGAAGTTCTTTTGAGTTATAATGGCTGACGAACCTGGTCCTCTTCCTCCTAATCCACGGGACGCAAATCCACCTCATCTCGCCTCAGGTATTTGACACTCGTCCCCCCCCCCCCCACCTCAAAGGCCCCAACTGTTTGTTAGATTGCAAGTAAGGAACAAAAGATGATGAAAATCAGAAACAACTGGCTAAGTATTTTTGGTTGTATATATTCACTTTTGTAATTCCTATAGGCTATAGAGCTTGTGATGAGTCTTGGATGTAACCGACGGTTCATGTTATTTTGTGATTATAATCGGTATTGTTAGCTGAGACTGAGTAAAAATGGTGAGAAAACTTCAATACATTACTACTCCTCCTACTACTACAACTCTGTCTGTTATGATGGACAGAGAAGTAGGTCGATCTCTTATACTACACTGGGTGATTGTTATGAAGGGAAACTAGCCTAACTAGCTTGTAACAGTAACTAACCGACTTGTCTTAACTGATCAGTTAATCACGACAGATTACAGCAGACTTTACAACATCCTCTTATGAAAAAAGAGAAAGACGATGTAGTTAATGCAAGATACCTCCCCTTTTGCTTATAATCCTCTAAGACAGTTGATAATGCAACAAACTTTTATGGTATGTATCACCTCAAGTTGTAAATTATATCAGGAAATGTATTAAATGCTTCATTTGTCAAGAAAAAAATATTATTCATTTAGGTTCCCTTGCACCTGTAGCCGTAGGAGTACAAGCTCATTTTGCGTATTGGCATGCTTATGTCCTGTTCATGCCGCATCTGGCTTTATTTTTGTTGCAGCTTCAGAGCTGGCACCTGCTCAAGTTGATGATGTACAGCCAAGGGAACAGCGCCCGGCAGAAGTATCTCCAAGTTCCGTTTTTGTTTACTCTCAGCCTATTAGAGAGGACCAAATACAGAATGCTGTTACGTTCCTTTCTCACCCAAGAGTTAAGGGATCTCCTGTAATTCATAGAAGAAACTTTCTTGAGAGGAAGGGCCTTACCAAAGAGGAGATAGATGAAGCATTTCGTCGTGTCCCTGTAAGCAAAAGCACTTTGCATTAGAATTCTCTTGGACATGAAATGTCTAACCAGAAATATGCTCTTTTTGTTTATCATATGTTCTTAATTTCTCTTCTTTTTATTTAAATGACATTATGAGTATACTATAGGATCCATCTCCAGCAGTGGTAAATGCTCATGCAACAAGTGATAATCAACGTAAGTGATGCTTATAAGCTGTAAGCAATGGAAAAAAAAATATAATAATAATAATCATATTTTGCTCTGATCTGGTGACAGAAGAACAGCCTCCAGGAAATAGTATGGCTGTGAACCCTTCACCCGCAGCTCCAGCTGGCATCATGACCACTGTAACTAGGCGATTTCATTGGTCATATGCTCTTCTTGCTATAGGATTCTTTGCAGCTTCTGGTTGTGGAGCAGGCATTTTCTTCAAGGTGAACATTATACGTCTGAGTAGTATTTTGGAATTGGAATGCAAGATTCAGGACCTGAGGGTTTGGATGATTTCAGGAGTGGTTGTTGCACTTGTTTTCATTTGCAAATGTCAGTGTTCCACATACATATATATAGTCAGTGACTTATGCATGAGTCATTTCTTTTACAGAAAGCCATTATTCCTAGATTCAAGTCTTGGATTCGCAAGGTTGTATCTCATGAAGAGTATGATGTGCATGTAAGAAGTTTTTCGAAACCAAGTCCAGCTGAGGAAACTGCTGCTGCTGCTAAAGCAGCCGCAGCTGCCGCTGCTGATGTGGCAAAGGCCAGTCAAGAAATGGTGATCTCAAATATGGAAGGTTCATGCCAATGAGTTTAATACTTAAATTGCTTAATTTGTTTCTTTCTCATCATACCATTGTTTGGTTGGTAGCCAATGTCACCTGTTTGATTTGGTGGTTTTTGCAATTCGATAGAGAAACGCTTCTTTTCTGAACTTTTGAATTTGATGGACGTACAACTACAAGAAATTAGATCAATGAGGAATCCTATCGGGAAATTGGAAGGTAAATGTATAATTGCTATATAGTATGATGCTTACATTCTAGTTGCTGAGTTGGTGCCTATTTCATTGCCTAAAGTGCTTTGCTTACTGTTACCCTTGTGAAACAAACAAACAATAGTGTATGGCAAACATAGGAAGTTTTTGGCTGAAAAAGGTTAATATAAAAGGATATATATAAGTAAAATGGTCATTCCTCATACCTTCACTTGTAAATAATCATTATTAGAGCTGTTGAAAAACCAAGCTAGCAAGTTAAGGGCTAGACTCTACTCGTTTGTTCAGATAAATAAATCAAACTTGAGCCTTATTTTTAAGCTTATTTATTAAACAAGCCAAGGGAGATTCAACTCATTTGTTCGCGAGCTAGTTTGAGCTTGGTTCGGCTCATTCATTTATAGGCTAGGTTTGTATAGAATTTATTTAATAAACGAACCGAATAGTTAAATGAGCCTCTAATCAAACTGAATAATTAAATGAGTTGATTTAGTTTAACTTTTAAATGAGTCGAGCCACGAGTCAATATTGAACGAGCTGAACCAAGTCTACTCGTGAACCTTTTCGAGCCGAGCTTGAGCCGAACTCATGTGACTTGTTTCAAACTCAAGCCTAAAAAAAAAAAAAAATGAGTTGAACTCAAGCCAAAGGGGTATTCGGCTTGACTTGGCTCGTCAACAACACTGCTAATTATAGACTCACTCACTACTGCTCATTTGATCATCCTACTGCCTCTTGTGCTTTTAACATTAACTTAAGCTTCATTTTCTCTTTTGAATTTGGGTTTTGCATTTTATATTTTTAAGTGGGTTGTGCATTTGTTGGGAAGGGAGAATTTGTTTCAGTGGCTGTGAATATGTATCTGAAATGTCTGAAGAGTTGGTTTACCTGATCATTGATTGTCACTTGCTAGGTTGTCATTGCATTCTTTGTTCTTGATAGAATTGAGTCATTAGTTTTAATAATGAGCTCTGTTTGGTAAGTTATTATTTGAGCTGAGTCTTATCTAAAGTGATGTATGTGGACATTTTTGGGTATATAATTTTAACATTAATTTATGATAGGCCTCTTATAAAATTTACGTATGTTAGAAGGGGCAAAAATGGGAAATTAGGGGGTACCTAGCTGGAACGGGGGATAACAGAATTCAGGTGGGATTTTTCGACAGACTAGGCTGAGTCATAGGCGTAGGCAGGAGTTAGTTATTTTGTCCTCGTCTATTTTCTGGTATTTATAGGAGTGAGAGCTGAAAGGGGGGAGGCATCGAGAGGAAACTATTGTGCGGGGAGGCTACCAGGTCCTCGAACTCCTGGCTCTTCATTTGTCTCTGAATTAATATAACCGTTTTTCTTATTCAACCATTTAATCCGAGTCGAATTACTACTATTTTCTACTCTGTTGTTTGCTGGGCTAACATTTGGTATCAGAGCAACGATCAAGTAAGGGTTGAATATGGCGCAAAAGAAGGTTGAGGTTCTGGAGGAAAAGCTGGGGATGATCCAGCAAGAATGGCAGAAGGAGATGGATGCCATGAGGGGGGAGACGAGAAGATTACCTGCTGTGGAGGGAAGGTTGAGCGCCATGGAGAGAAATGTGGAGGCGATTTTGGGGAAGCTGGAATCCATGATTAGCAAGGGGGGAACTGATTCGGAAGCACGAGCCCCCGGGAAGGAGAAGGAGTTGACTCACAGTGTTTCTGCTGCTGAGTCTTCTGAAGTCAGAGCACAGGAGGCAACTATCGGACATACGCAATGGAATTATCGACCGGCGCGCCAGCTGGAATTTCCATTCTTCAGTGGTGGAGATCCGGACGGGTGGTTGTTCAGGGTGGAACGGTACTTCCAAGTCAATCAAATGCAGGAAGCAGAGAAGCTGGAGGCAGCTGCGGTGGCGATGGAGGGAAAGGCCTTGGCGTGGTTCCAGTATGCAGAGGAAGGAAGGAAGTTCAGCAACTGGAAGGAATTTAAGGAGGCACTCCTGAATCGATTTCACAGTCGACAGGAGGGGACCTTGCGTGAGAAATTCCTGGCCATCCGACAGACATCAACAGTGGAGGAGTATGTGGAGTCCTTCGAGCTCCTGGCAGCACCACTACAAGGGAGGCTGTCGAATGAGGTTCTGGAGAGCACCTTCTTGAATGGGCTCAAGCCAGCCATCCAGGCTGAAGTGCGCATGATGAGGCCCAATGGCCTAGCTGAGGTTATGGAGTTAGCCCAGATGGTGGAAGACAAAAATCAGGTGGTGAATCAGGGTCGGGCGGGAGTAGGAGGAAACGGATCCCGGGCGGTGACTGGCCGGTACGCGACCCTGTACCCTAAACCCAAAACATTTTCTCTGGGCTCCTCGACATAGGGGGGGTCGCGGAGTTTCACCCATCCCAACCAGCTGATGACTTCGACCAAGGGACAGGCCTCACTCCTCGCGTCGAGCTCGGAGGAGGAGTCACAGAGGGGGCGCGCGGCAGGACCCCGTCGAATTTCAGATTCAGAGCTGCGCAGAAGAAGGGAGAAGGGACTGTGTTTTCGATGTGAGGAAAAATACGCCCCAGGGCATGTGTGCAAGAACCGAGAGCTGTGTTTTCTGCTGGTCGACGACTCGCAGATGGACTGCGAAAGGGAGGAGGAGCCGTTCGGTACTTCAGGGAACGAAATTGAAGAAGTGGAGGGGCAAGTGGAGCTATCAATGAACTCAGTGGTGGGATTCACTTCACCAAAAACCATGAAGCTGCGTGGCACCATCGAAGGAGAATCTGTGGTGATTTTGATCGACTGTGGAGCCACCCACAATTTTATCTCTGAGAAATTGGTCCAGAAATTGCAGCTGCCGATGACTACTACCTCTTCTTATGGAGTATTGATGGGCACGGGAAATGCGGTACAAGCTGCGGGGCTGTGCAAGGGAGTTAAGATCTCGCTGCAGGACATCGACATTATTGAAGATTTTTTGCCACTGACATTAGGGAGCGCCGATGTAATCCTGGGAATGCAGTGGTTAGAAAGGATTGGGCCAATGCAGGTTAACTGGAAACAGCTCCAAATGAAGTTTCTAATTGGACGGATTCCGGTAACCCTTAAGGGAGAGGCAGACCTCTGTAAGTCCTTGGTGACACTCAAATCACTGGAACGGATGATAGCTAAGGGAGAGCAAGGGGTGTTGCTGGAATTTACAGCCCTTACAGTTGAAGAAGAGAGTGATTGGGAAGTGGAAAGGGGGCTGGAGAATGACAAAAAAGAATCGGAAGTGTCTCAGGAAATTCAATGGGTGGTTAACCAGTATGGGGATGTGCAACAGATGCCCTCGGGGCTTCCCCCTCCCCGTATGCGGGACCATAACATTGTGCTGCAACCAGGTACAACCCCCATAAATGTTCGGCCTTATCGATACCCTCAGGTGCAGAAGGACGAGATAGAGAAATTGGTAGCGGAAATGCTAGCTGCAGGCATCATCAGACCAAGTCGGAGCCCTTTTTCCAGCCCAGTGTTATTGGTGAAAAAGAAAGACGGGAGTTGGAGATTTTGTGTCGATTATCGTGCTCTCAACAAGGTAACTATACCGGATAAATTTCCCATTCCCGTCATCGATGAATTATTGGATGAATTAGCAGGAGCAGACTGGTTTTCAAAATTAGACTTGAAGTCGGGGTACCATCAAATTCGGGTGAATCCCGGGATGTACACAAGACAGCATTTCGGACGCATGAAGGGCATTACGAATTTTTGGTGATGCCCTTTGGGTTGACAAATGCCCCGGCAACTTTTCAATCCCTCATGAACGAGGTGTTTAGGCCGTACCTTCGGAGATTTGTTTTAGTATTCTTCGATGACATCCTAGTTTACAGCCGCTCCCTGAAAGAACATGTGACACATTTGGAGCTGGTTTTTGGTGTGTTACGCAGGCACTGCCTGTACATCAACAGAAAAAAATGTACCTTTGGGCAGCGGAAGCTGGAATATTTGGGGCACATTGTTTCGGCCGAGGGCGTAGAGGCTGACCCATCTAAGCTTCGAGCCATGATAGAGTGGCCGGTTCCCAGGAATTTAAAAGAATTACGAGGATTTTTGGGGTTGATAGGGTATTACCGCAAATTCATACGGAATTATGGCCATATAGCAGCCCCTTTGACTGGACAGTTGAAGAAAGACTGTTTTGGGTGGAACCCGGAAGCCCAGAAGGCATTCGAGGCATTAAAGGCAGCCATGGTTGAAGCTCCTGTATTAGGACTGCCGGACTTCTCGCAGCCATTCTTCGTAGAAACAGATGCTTCGGGAGTTGGCATAGGCGCTGTCCTGATGCAAAATCAGCGACCTATTGCTTTTTTCAGCCAAGCCTTGGGCCCTAGGGCGCGGTCAAAGTCAGTGTATGAAAGAGAATTGATGGCAATGGTTCTGGCCATCCAGAAATGGCGTCATTACCTTCTTGGACATCAGTTCACTATACGAACTGATCAGAAAAGTTTGAAGTTTTTGTTGGAACAGCGGATCGTGCCAGAAGGACATCAAAAATGGGTGGCTAAGCTGGCAAACTACCACTTCAATATTGAATATAAACCGGGGCCTGAAAATAAGGCAGCGGATGCATTGTCTAGACGGGAGGAGCAGGTTCTTTTGGCCGCCATCTCGGCCTCATGGGTTACCAATTGGGAGGACTTGAAAGAGGAAATTGAGGCAGACCCAGTGATGGGGGCTATCAAAAGGGACTTGGAGCAGGGAACACAAGTGGTGGCAGACTTTCACTTGAGGCAGGGGCATCTTTTCTACAAGGGGAGGCTAGTATTAACCAAGGAATCCCGATTTATTCCCCATCTGTTAAATGAGTTTCATGGGGGCAGAATCGGGGGTCATTCCGGGGAGCTGAAGACTTATCACCGGCTAGCGAGGGAGGTGTATTGGAAGGGAATGAGGAAGAGAGTCCAGCAGTTCGTGGCGGAGTGCTCAGTTTGTCAGCAGAATAAGAACCAAACGGTTGCACCCGCTGGATTACTCCAGCCCCTACCAATTCCAGAACAGGTGTGGGAGGACATTTTGCTGGATTTCATTGAAGGGCTGCCAAAGACAAATGGGTTTAGTTGTATATTAGTGGTGGTGGACAGATTGACCAAATATGCCCATTTTCTCCCTCTGAAACATCCATTTACTGCGGTGGATGTAGCTAGCCTGTTTGTAAAGGAAGTGGTTCGATTGCATGGTATGCCGCGGACTATAGTGTCCGACCGGGACAAGGTGTTCACCAGTCTTTTCTGGAGGGAGTTATTCAAGCTACAGGGAACCACATTGAAGCACAGTTCAGCCTACCACCCGCAAACCGATGGACAGACGGAGGTGGTCAATCGGAGTATAGAAACGTATTTGCGCTGCTTTGTGGGAGACAAACCCAAACAGTGGGTGACTTGGTTACCATGGGCCGAGTATTGGTACAACACATCGTACCACACAGCCACAAAGACAACCCCCTTCATGGCATTGTACAACAGAGATCCCCCTCCCTTATTGCGCTATACGCAGGGACTCACGCCTATGGCTGCCATTGATGAGGTGCTACAGCAGAGAGATGCAGTTTTGGATGAGTTGAAACAACATCTGTTAAGAGCCCAACAACGGATGAAATCCACAGCTGATCGCAAAAGGCGTGAGCTGATCTTGGCAGTTGGATCATGGGTGTATGTCAAGCTTAAACCATATAGGCAGCGATCCTTGGCGAGGCGGTTGAATGAGAAATTGGCGCCACGCTATTTTGGTCCTTACCAGGTCGTGGCACGTGTGGGTGAGGTGGCATACAAGTTAGCACTACCAGAGTCAGCCCCGGTGCACCCAGTATTCCATATATCTATGCTCAAACAGGCGGCAGGGACTGACAATCAAGTTCAACCATTTCCCGCAGCACTCACTGAAGAGTTAGAGTGGAAGGTGGAGCCGGAATCAGTAGCAGACCTGCGCTACAATGCTAAAGGAGTTCTGGAGGTGTTAATCAGGTGGAAAGGACTGCCAGATTTCGAAGCTTCTTGGGAAGAGTTCGACACAATTAATTTACAATTTCCTTCTTTTCACCTTGAGGACAAGGTGAAAGACCAAGCGGGGGGTATTGATAGGCCTCTTATAAAATTTACGTATGTTAGAAGGGGCAAAAATGGGAAATTAGGGGGTACCTAGCTGGAACGGGGGATAACATAATTCAGGTGGGATTTTTCGACAGACTAGGCTGAGTCATAGGCGTAGGCAGGAGTTAGTTATTTTGTCCTCGTCTATTTTCTGGTATTTATAGGAGTGAGAGCTGAAAGGGGGGAGGCATCGAGAGGAAACTATTGTGCGGGGAGGCTACCAGGTCCTCGAACTCCTGGCTCTTCATTTGTCTCTGAATTAATATAACTGTTTTTCTTATTCAACCATTTAATCCGAGTCGAATTACTACTATTTTCTACTCTGTTGTTTGCTGGGCTAACAATTTATTTGTTTGAAGATACTTAAGTTGTGATAAACAGTAGGGTGGTTTTAGAACTTTGTAAAAAGTAGTGTATCATGTCAGAAATAATATAGAGATAATATGGTACACAAATGCACCTGTATTTTTCTTCGTGATGGTCTGGTGAGGACCTTGGGGTTCTCTTCTTGTTATCTCCCTGGAGGTTACTGTTTGTCGCTTGTATGACAAATGTAGTAATGAGGCAGGGAATGGATCAGTGACATGGAACATAAAAGTTGGTCTATCGAGGTTCTCTGGCTATTTGGTTTATTATAATACGATTATCTTATGGTGTTTGGTAGGCTACTATTCATGAAAAGCATTAATTGTCAGAATGCAGCAAGAGGCTATGGTACTATGGGACATGGTTTCTTGTGTCTTTTTTGTTAGTGAATTTTACGCAGATGAAATTCAGTTTTCATTCTTATAAATTCAATGCCAACACCTGGATCTAGCCTTCTAGGATGGTAGGCTAGCTGCAGCGAATCTTCCCAGACAGTCAGAGCGCTTAAGAAAATCAGAGAAAATAGAGAGAACACTGAGACATGAGCGAGAATTGGGAAATCTGAGATTTTAGTATTACGGCTAGAGATAATCGGGCACCAGGGTTGTGAGGACCTGGACACCTCCCATACATTCTAGTCCTTCCCTGCCTTTCTTTTAGACTCCCTTGGCATCTTATACACAGAATCCCAATGACCCTGACCCCAATAAAACAGAAAATAGTAATGTGACCTAATGGTCACTGACAGAACCCCCCCCCCTTCAAACTCCAACCAACTTAACTGACTCATTAGCTAAAGTGGGAAAATGATAAGAAATCAACACAACAACAGATTGACAATCCTATCATCCATATCCAGTACCCTGCCTTACTCATCTACTCTTTTACCTCTCCTTTCATAGGTGTATTTGATGATTGACCTGAAAGCTTTTTCTAGTACGAGAGCTTGAATTTTTCTTTGAGATGCTTTAGCCTTATGCTCCCTGTTGTCATAGTTTTGAATAATTGGTACTCATTGCAGTCTACCTTTCTCGAAGACCTTACATGTGCATTATGCCCTGTCTGAACCTTCTTTTGTACGACTTATTCTTCCTCTCCAAGATCATTTGGTGAACCACTTCTTGGTTAAAAATTTTCACTTTCCTTTTGTTGGTTTGACCCTTTATTTTTGGCTTTTAATAATTGGGTCTAAAACCACTTACGGCCCGTTTGGTAAATGGGAATTAAAGAGTGGGAATGGGAATGAGAATTAGGAAGTGGGAATTGGTTTATTTAGTCTCATTCCCATGTTTGGTATTTGATGGGATTAACTTGGGAATAAAAGTTTCCTATGTTTGGTACGTGGGAATGGGATTGGAAATATAGTCATAAATTTACAAAAATATCCTTCTTATATTTATAATATTTATAGTTATATATATATATACATATAACCAATTATTATTATGTTTTTCCATTATCCAACTCTGTTTTCCTTATAGTAGATCATATAACATCAGATCAGATCCGATCAGGTTAGATCTGATAATAGTAATTATTATTATTATTATTATTATATCAAATAATATTTACAATAATAATTATTATTATAATTATGATTATCTTTATTGTAATTATAATTTTATTATATTTTTAATTATAATTAATTATTATACTAATTAGAATTATAATAAAGATAATAATTATATTATAATTATTATAAAGATAATCATCATCATCATTATTATTATTATTATAATTAATATTATTAATACAATGTTATACACAATATAAGGTTATTTTGGTCTTTTTATCTTCTACCCCAATTCCCACCCTTCTAATACCACACCCCCCCCCAAGGAATAAATTGATGGGAATAGACATCCCTAAATCCCATTCCCAATCCCATTTTAATTCCCACTCCCTCAAAACAAACAATAACATATTTAAATCCCTCCCTAAATTCCCATTCCCACCATTTTAATCCCATCAACCAAACTAGCTGTTAGTGGTGTTAAATTCTTGGTAATTTTTTCAGTTCCAGATTAGATTAAGAAGGGGCATAAGTGGATGGTTCATATATGGCTTGGTCGATGCTTTTTCCCTAGGCCGTAATAGGGGTTCAAAGGAAGCCTGTAGGCTGTAGCTGTGTTGACTGAATTTATTTTCTTCAAAGGAGGCAACAGTTGAGATGTTGTAAGGGAACATTCAGTAATGTTGGTGGCTTTGCAGTGATTTATTAACTTATTTTTGCAATGATCAGGGCAAGCTTCCGCAAGGAGAGGCCTTTATGTTGAAGAAGAGTATCCAAGTACAATTGCTCCTTCAAGGGTAGGTTCAGATAACCATACCTATGCTATTTTATCTAACACTATTTTATTTGGCCAATGATGCTCAGGTGACCACCTAAAATTTTAAAATAAAAGATTTAAAAAATGATCCTGCTAGTCACAATCATTTCCAAGTAATCTATTCAGCCAGCGCTTTATCGCTTTTATTTGTTATCCGGTTACTAATTTTTAATTAAATTTTTTTTAAAAAAAAACGGCATTTACATACCAAACTTAATTCCTAATTTTGCATCTCTATGTCTAAATTTACATTTTACTGCACATTTATATTCAAATATATTAACTAAAAAAAGATGCCTATAAAATCCCAAAATTCAGATACAATTTAGGTTATTGTAATTCTAACATAAAAACTTTGAACTTCTCCACCCTTCTTCATCTACTGCTTTTTTCACTCTGCCATGTTTGTTTCATCGACCCACTTTCTCATTTCGTTTGTCATTCCTTTCTACAAAGTACCTGTTTTACTCCTTTGATAACCACTTAGTTTATTTTATGTGGCAATTGTATACAAGAATGTAACATCAAAGGCATAATTTTGGGTGAGTTTAACTGTTTTCCTACAATTTCTTTGTTTCGCAAATTAAAATTGTTATTAACGTTTAAGATTTTCTGTTTGAAAAAAAAATGAAAAAGAAAAAATAGATTTTTGAAGCCCAACATATGAATAGCAGCATCCGACAACCAGCCACATCAGCAGCAACTATCTTTAACAGCTACAACTAGTAGCAACAGCCAGCAGCAGCTAACATGTTATAAACCAGTAGCATACTTGCAATAGAGGAGTCAAAACATGGGAACACTTGTAAAGCTGTAAAACCTGTCAATCGGTAAGTGAATGATTTATGCAAAGGTAGTTATTTGCAATAGAGTAGAAAATACAACTAAGATAAAAAAAAATTAAGATATATTTAAAATGAAAAGGTATACTTGTTTAATACAATAATATATAGTATGGATAAAACACTAGATCTTAGAAGCACGGGACATGTGCAGTTTTATGAAAAATCACGATGATATACAATTGATGAGATTTATTATGTTCAGTTATAAGATACACACAAATTATAGTCATAGAAAAAAGACTATTTAAGATTTATTAAGGTTTTGTAAGAAAGCAATTGTGCCTAATTTAAGACAATGTGCTACAATCATAGTTCAGTAATTTTACCTCTTACTGTGAAATAACTGAATCCCTTATCTTTCTACTTAATTTTTTTTTAAAAAAAGGAAAAAATTATCTGATTTTAAAATTTTTAACTGCCCAATTAGATTGTTTATCTCCGATTCTCATGCCTTCACTCTTCATTACATTTTCTTCAGGCTGTGAAATGAGGTGATTGTACTTGTCTCTTCCTTATGTCTTCTAAAAATCAATTCATCTATCAAATTCAAATTGAAAAACAACAAAGATATAAAAAAAAAGTAAATAAAAAAACTTTTTATTTTCAGATTAAATAATGTCAGACAACATTATTGGATACTACAGTTTTCAAGGTCCTATGGATGATACATCTCTATTTTTTAGTCTTTTTTCTCTGACTTAGATTTCCTTTTCTTACTTTTCCCTTCTGGCACAGTATTTTTGCCTTTGAATGCTCATAACATTTTTTATTGATTACAATTCTAACGTTATTCTGTACAATTTTTAATTTCAAATATATATGTATTATCATAGCTTTCCCTTTATTTATTGAACTGTTTTCAAGTCGAAATTATATTATATCATATCAAAATATTACTTAAATTAAATACTGGAGTATTATGTTTGATTATAAATGGAAAATTATTTATTCTCGTAAATTAAGTTTACATCACATATACTAAAAAACAATTTACTGTTTCAAACTATGCACACGTCGCATGCAATCTAAAGCTCATTAATTGCTGAATGATATCCCTTTGCTACTTGATCTGTATGCTAATGGCTTACGTAATGGTTATTTAATTATTGTAGCAACAATTCGATGGCAGAGCAGAATATGATTCACGATCAGGTTGTGTTTTCATTAAATTTTTTCCTGTGGTCTTGTGATTGAGAAATCTCAAATGACTCAGAAGTCTATTTGCAGTGAGGTCTTCATCACCACCAGTGTCTGCCAATCCTCCTCATCCTTCGTCTTACATGGAGGTGCTGAATATGTTTTGCTTCACTGTTTCTTAGTCATGTTGATGTGCAGAAATGTGTTGGGCATTTCTCAATTCTCAACACCTCCTTATATGTTAGGCTAATGATCTTTGAATATAATCTTGCAGATCATGGCCATGATACAGAGAGGAGAGAGGCCGTCTAACATCAGGGTAAGCACAACCCTGCAGTCTCTACTTCAACAACTATCCGGTATAAATATTGCCATTCGCTGGTGTGTGCAGCCTCACATAAACTAGCATGTACCATTAATGGAATAATTCCAGTAAACCACAAAAAAGGGTTTTTAAGAACTTGCTAGTTGCTACTGAGTGTGAAAGTGGATAAAGTGATAATTTTAGTAAAAATACCTTTGTAATAGGTAACAGATAAAAATAATAGTAATAGTACACGCCATGCTAATAATAATATTATTATTAATGTTGTTGTTGTAGCAGTAGTATTAAAGATGTAGTCTCAGTTTCTAATGTTTAATGTTGGATGTATTTCCCTTGGCATTTATATTCACTTTTGCAACTATAGGGGCTCTCTGTCACCTTTGCTGTGTAGTCCATTGTTGTGTGTTGTTTGTTGTTATCAATATTTCTATTAATTTTTGTAAAGTTCTTTATTATTATTAATATTATAAATTATAAATGTCAGCATAACCTATATTACATATGTTAATTTCTTACTTCCAAACCTCGCTAGTGGAGGGATTATTTCTGGGTGTTGTTTGCCACAATGGTTATTGTGAGTGGTTCATGGATGCATATTTTTCAGTTTTGGGCATTGTGGCCAGCATCGTTCTCAATGATATTTTATCTGTTTTCTCCTCTGTTCTGCTTTTCCATGATTTATTTAACTTATCTCTTACTGCTTACATGGTGAGGGAGTTTGAGACAAACTACGGGTTTCCTGACCGCTCCTTTGGACTTTGGGGTAAGACCAATGAAGTGTTTTCACTCTTACATCATGTTCCTTGTAAATGCAGGATATCAATGATGCACCACCAAATCCAAACCAACCAATTCCAAAGCCGAGCTTAGCTCCAAGAACTAAGGTTTGGATCCTTGATACTTCCCCTGATAAGGTGTAGGTGTACTATATTATCTTGGTAATGAGTCAGATGATAATGCATTGCTGATTGTCTTTAGCTAGAGAAAGGAAATTGATATGATACAGTGGTGATCATCTGGAAATAAACGGCATAATTACTGTGTAATTTTTAGAGCTTTCCAGAAGACAGACTAAAACTGTTAGCTTGACCGGGCCATGCTTAAAACTTTGTCGGCAGCTGCTATTTATTTATTGCACCAGAAGAGATTGTCATACATGATAGATAAATATATAATCTATATATATATATTCGACAGGATCGAATGCTAATCTATCAAGATTAATATATATAATATATTGCGGAAGCGTACCTGAGTCCATAATAATAAGAGATTTATCGGGTACCGTCGAATCTGATGTGAAACCCTAACGGTCGGTTTTGTAGTCTTCTAGATCACGCACGTACTCGCTACTCGCCAATGACTGATGGGAACCAATTGAGCGAAGTACGTCTGACCTAGGGACCATAACCACATATATATAGATAACAAGCCTGTCATCTATCGAGCCATTCTAGTTCGGTCCATCAACGATCTAGGAATCCCACAGTTTCTACACATATCAGTCCACATTCAATCAGATACATTAGGCCCAATTTAATTAAACCTAATTCGATCACTTTTATTCGGGCTTAACCATTACGACAACGTCCAATTCGTATCGTTCACATACAAGCCCAACGTCGGATAATAATCCAACAATACAATGTTGATAAACTCTGGCAACTCTAAATTACAATTTATGATGATTTTGCAATCAGTCCCCACCCAAAACATGTTTTTACATATAATTCTATTTTTTTACAAAGACTAATATGAATTGCGTCCTTCTGCAACCTTCAGATTGACTTTTCTCAGTGCATCCCCACCTTAGGTCACACCATGCTTAGCGTTGGCTATTAGATCTTTTGACGAGTTATTATTTAAGCTGTGAAGTTATTGGTTTTGATGTGGCTATTCTTGTCGATTTTGGAGTTGAGTAGCACAAGCCCATGTTTTCGGTGAGTAGAAAGAACATTTCCTGGGAAACTGCACTCTTCATCTTTACTAGCTTTCCTCGTATTATCAAGACACAATATTGTAGAATAATCAAGGCTGGTTCCAACTGGGATTTAATGACTACCAGGGGAGGGGGTTGACCAGCTGTTCATGAGCAGAGGGTAGCTGGTGGAGTTTAGATGTTATCAGTTATCAGGATGGCAAATATGGTGGGGAATGGGGTCTCCATCGTTGGACTTTCTTTCTGCCGCTAGCATGGTCTATGTAGCATATTTTATGTTGGTTGAGATTTACTGTGATTGCGACTTAATACATAGAGCAGTAGGAGTAGGAAACAAGGGGCTGGACTGCTGTGGGAAGGGAGACTTGTGAGCGTAATTCTCTTACAAAACCACCTCTTCCTGCCAGAACATAATATCTAAATTTTTCTAGTCTGTTTTCATTATCAGTCTAGTTCGGTCCATACGTAATCTATATCGAACAGTCTGCCAATTGCTATGAGCAGCTATTGACTGTTAGTTTCCATGGTTCATGGTTGTTTTTCCTTTCTAATCTCCTCATATTTTCTTTTGGTTTCTCGATGCAAAGCCTTGGGAGACTGGTCAGCCTTATAGCACCACCAGCTATTTTCCTCAACCTCCAGCTATTACAGAAGGCTCAAGCTCCTCGTTACAAGGTAATGGAAACGCCTATGAATTCAACAATCAATATTCAGTCCCCTGGCAGCCGCGGCAGCAGCAGAAGAATGTCGGCATCGCTGAAGTTCTAAATGGAGACAGTCCGAGGGATATTGCATATGACGAGGTACCTGTTGATCGACCGCCTCAGAGAAAATGGGTTCCTCCCCAGCCGCCCCCAGTTGCGTTGGCAGAGGCAGCCGATGCCATTCGACGGCCAAAACTATCGGCATTGGAGGACAGGCCTGCTGATGAGGTAGTGTCAGCTCCAGCTGGTGGTGAACTCGATGAGTTGCAGAGGATCACAGAGATATCGGAATCAGGTGGTGAACGGGAGGTTAAAGTCGGGGGAAGTGAAATCAACGCCGGTGAGATATTAGAAGAACACGTTGCCAGCTGAGAAAGGTGGTGGAGAGGAATTGTCTTCGGAAAAAGTCTCGTCGTACTAGTTTTGGAACCCGTCGTACGCCCGGTATGGATGTACTCGATTCTTGTTGAATGCTAGAAGTTATTTAAAGTAGTATTCAATATGTATTTGTTTTAAATAAAAGAATTAATTTTAATAAGTTAAAAATTACTTTGGGTTTTAGTAGACGAATACTCAGCATCCATTTCAATTGAATGCCACAAGTAATTATTATTATTATATTTTTTTAATGTTCATTTGGTATATTTTTTTATTTATATAAAGATATAACAATTTCCTTATATATATATATATTGATAGTGAATAGTGATATTATAAAAATATAATAATATTGAAAGATGAGAAAGTGAGATTTTAATAAGAAATATCTAATATATGGAGATTAATAATTGATCAAATATATCGGATCCTCGCTAAGTTCCTTTTGGTTCACAATCCTTGGTGGGGTCAAATGTTTCAATTATCATGCTTGGTGGCATTATTGAACTCCGAAAACAGTGTCGAAAATGTTCTGCTTAAACAACTTTTTGGTGTAAAATTGGTACCGGAGTTATTTGACTATTTTTTTAATTATTGATAGTTTATATTAATTAATATAGGTAATAATTTTATAAAAAAATTCTCTTAATTTTAATAGATTTAGTATATCTTTTTTTAAATAATATATACATATATATTGCTGTTTTCTTCAATCTTTGTTTCTTAAATTTAAAAAAAAATAGTATTTTCATACTTTTTTTCGTCTTCCCTTGCAACAAAGAGTGTCATTTGTCCTCACCTGCTGGCTGCTACTATGCGGACTTTCGTATTCCTGAATCCGCCAATGAATCGAAGGCTCTCTAATTGTTTGACACGTTTTCGCTAATTGCACTCCGTTGAATGGATTTGGACGGACATCCGCATCTCAAGGCAGTGACTAGTGAGGGATCACGTGATTCTATTACCGGCAAATGGCAATGCACTAAAAGGGAAACGGGGATCATCTGAGCAAACGTTCACCAGTTTGCGTCCAGTTGTCGTGACTTTATCTTTAAATTAGTCAAAAATCTAATAACAGTTATATATATATATGACAAAGGTTTCGTACAAATCTAAATTTAGTAAATATCTAATCTAAATTTATTTTAATCTCAATCCTTAAATTTTTTAAATTTAAAGGTAATTAAAAATTTCTATATTTATATTTTAAATAATAAATTATATAAAAATCTAAATATATATATATAAACCCTTTCTATATATATATATATATATATATATATATATATATATAATTGATGATAGTTACAATAATAAAATTAATGGTAGTAATAGAAATAGAAAAATGTATATATTATTAATGGCATTAATTATTATAAAATAGTAATAATAGTTTATTAACAATTTTAATTTAGCTCAAATTAACTTAATTAAATCACTTTTTTTTGTTGGGGGGGGGGGGTGCTATAGTCGAATTTCGTTGTACCTAGTTGTTTTTTTAAAATGATCAGTGTTTTACCAAGTAAAAGCGTGTTTATAAAAATGTTAACAAAAACTATTATGTAGGGTGAGGGAAATCATGATACACCCAAACAACCTCATCATATGTTGCACAAAGTCTATGATATACCCAAACTATTATGTCGTGCAGTGGTATACGCAATTCTTTCACTTCACTTCACCTCACTACTCAATCTCTATTGAATTTAAAAAAAGGAAGAAGAAATATACATATACATATTTCTTGATGCTATCAAGGCGATAAGTTAATCTCTGACTCGAGAGATAACGTAAATCATTGTATATTGAAAGTTTGAAATGCGCACTTAGTCTTATGTCATTACTTCCTTTGCACATTCACACTCTTTAAAATAGCAATTAATATAATCTTATAACTTGATACTTATCTCTCTCTTTTTTTCTTTTTCCTTTTTTTTCCTCGATTAGAGATAATGTAAAACAAAAGTTAACATGACTTATAAAAATAAAAGAGATAAAGATAAAGATAGAAATTAATATTCAACTTTTTCAAAGTTATAAAATTTTTAATACAAAAAGAAAATGTTTAAAATGACACTATTATAAATGGTTGCTCATAAATGATGCAAAATAATTTATATATAAAATAAAAGTTTAAACTTCATTTCCAAAATACATTCTCTTACTCTCTCTAAATTAACCTATTACCTAAGCTTTCCCTCTTACTATTTGTAGGACGACAACTATGATTGATCAAATCAATTTTGATGATGCTAAAATAAAAACGTATACCGATGATTTAATAACATCAACCAAATATATGCTCTTTATTCATATACCGAATATACAATTATGACTAGGGATGAGGTATTTTCCCCTCCTCAAACTTGCGCACAGTAGGTGTGCACGTAAATTTGGCACATAGACATGCACGGTAGGTGTGCAACCCATTCATACATATACACTATGCACTTATTGGGCATATATTCATCATTACATGCAAACAACATGAGTCACATATACATAGCATGAGTGTGGAACATATGGATATGTATACATGTTCACGAGAGGAAGACAATGCACAAACGTATGCATACATGCGTACAAGATGAAGGAAATGGGAGAAGAGGGCATGACTCAGTCAGACGCAACCATCGTGCGCATGGAAGTGGCATGTGTAAGGCTTGTGTGCAAGCCATGGATCCCGAGCATCATCACACAACAAGAAGCACGCACCATATGAGAGCAACAACAGGACAACACAGGTTACGCAACAATGAGGAGCATAGTCGTGCGCAAGCCACATGCCAGTGCCGGGTTGGTGCACAAGCCACCACATACAAATCTAAAATTCATTCTCATTTTCACATATAACATTCAATCGGACGTATAAATTCTTGGATCTATCTTTCCCAAATCCGAATTCTTGGATTAAGATGAATAGAGATGGTAATACAAATGTCGAAGAAGGTAGCCACAAGGGAGAAGTGAAGGGTAATGGTTAGAATAAACACAAAAATGAAATGTTCAAGGGATAGTGTAAGGGGTATTTTGGGAAAAGGCTCCTAATCTTTTGCTATATACATCAAATGTGGTGTTTCAAATAAAAAATATGTTTTAAAATGGGAAGGAGTATTGGTGAATTGCCATCAAATATTTGGTAGTTTTTTATTACTTTTAATAAATAGATAACAATATATCGATTAAAACATCTTAAAAATGCTTATGAGTATAGTATAAAATAAAATATTTTATAAATTTTTAAGACATTAAAAATATTTATTTTTTAATATTCAAATGTGACAATGCATTTATTGGTTAAAGATAGTAAAAAATAATGCTTATCATGTTATTTAAGTAACTAGCCCCCATTCCTCGAGCTTAACATTAAATCAAGTAATATGTAACTATTGTTAATGTAACGGGAAATAACTTAACTTATTTATATTTTTAATTACATATCATCCAAAGTAAAATCAAATCTAATATTAAAGTAATAATAAACTTTGCTCTAATATAATTGCACAGGCAAAATCTGGTCATTTAACCTAGTTCAAAATATCAAGGCCTAAATGTAATACCCCATAATTTTAAACATTGTAATTTACTTTTTTGGAAATCATTGTTTAAATTTTTACAAGGATGTAATATCTCATATTTGGAATTTAAATTCTATTATAATTACACTATTTTATTCATTTTGATATTAAGAAAAAAAAACTCTATGTTCAGTTTTAGAAGTTTTAAGAAAAAAGCTGTTATTTTAGAATGCTTTAGGTAACCAGAAAATTATTACTTTTAAAAAATAGTTATTTTCATGGGATAGTGTGTTGGAATTATTTTAAATATTATTATTTTAGTTGTTGTACTTTTTCTATAACTTAAAAAGTTACTTTAAACATTATTTTGCATAAAATAGTATAAGGGTAGAATGAGAATTTTTTTATATAAAAAAATTGAAAGAAGAAGAAGAAGAGAGTAAGTTATTTAAATAATAAGATGTCTAACTTATGACTAAAAGAGTGTGATATATTTTTTCTATTTAAAATAAATTTTGTTAACTACTTAGTTAATGAGATTGATTTATTGATTTGGAAGTTCCTTTATATATTCATATGATTAAGTCATTCATTATTTTTGTAGTTAGTTAAAATATATTGGAGAGAGACACATTTTTTGAAATATAGGATAAAATTTTATCTTTTTTACTTATTCCTTATTATTTTTAATTAGCATCTACTAAGTATTATAACAACTTTTGTCTTTTTGAATTTTCCTAATATCTAAAATGAACTTAGTGAAAAATATTAATTAATGTCAGTGATATCTTACATATGCAATTTTGTTATATCTTTACTTTTTAAAAGCTTATATAATACTATACTATACTCAAATAGCCAAACCTACATTTTATTTCTAATCTTATACCATGGATTATGTTCTATATCTCCCACTAATTTTGTTCATGTCTTCAACCAATTCATCAAGACTTTCAATTTATTCTCAAACTATTAAACCATCTTCAAAATTATAGATTCAATATCATTTTTTTTCTTCATTCGAGTTCAAAGAATAATTATTCTTTCAAGATCATCAACTTTTGATGTTATTTTGGTACCTTAGGATCATTATTTACACTTTAATGCTCTATATTCTATATATAAATATTTTTTATTCGATAACATTATTTTTCAAACTTATATACATATATTATATGTGTGTGGAATATGATTTCTATAATGTATAGATCTTTATTTATTATATAATGTTATACCTTCTTATGAATATATTTTATGCATCATGATATGTAATATTATTAGCCTAAAAAATATAATTTTATGTTAAATTTGTGGTCATTGCGATTGGGCTACAACTTTACATTATTTTATAAAAATCACACCAAATTCGATTATGAGAGTTTACTCATCATATTACATATCAAATCTAAGCCCCAAAAGTCTAGTTTTCATAAAAAACTATAGGTTTTTCATTTTGAGTTATGTATTGAAAACAAAAGAGGTTATTATAAGGATTGGTTGAATATGAAAATTTAGTATAACTTACAAAACTAAATTTTTGGTGTGCTATGTTGGTTTTGACAAATGCTTGAGTTTTGGTAGTTACGTTAACACTAAATATTAATATTTTATTTAAGTTGACCAAGATTGTTCTTTTAATATATATGGTTTCAATATTTTGGTTAAAGATTTGGGTTGGATTTAAAAAGTAGTTTGTTTTATTTGGACCCTTCTATTTTTAGAAAGTTAATTTTTTGGAATGTTTCCTATTTGAAAAGTTTTTACTTTTAAAAAGTGGATAATAAAATAAAGAGATTTAATGAATAATAGTTGTTTATGTGTATTATGTGATCAACTTAAAAATACATTAGTAATTTAAGTGGAACTAGTGGGTTTTATTCCTTTAGGGTTTACTTCCTAAAGTTGGAGATCGACAATAGCCTTCCCTTTTCTATTGTGGATATTATTTGTTTTATTTGCCAGCTTTGTACGGTTAAGGTTTGTTATTTACTCTATAGGCTTCTTCGGACTCTATTAGAGGGTGTGCAAGCTTAAAGATTAGATGATCGAGGTTGGATTTTTTCCTTTAGTGCAAGGACCACTGAGATTTCCCAAAAGGTGGATCTTATGCGGTTGGCTTTGGTTGTTGTTTGATGCCTTCAAACTTATTTGCTAGGTGACCTCCTAGTTGGTTTATCCACTTCAATAATTTGATGTCATGATCACCTAAAGCGAAGATCAATAATTAGATATTTTTTCATGTGGTTTCCCAATATTATTGTTTGTGTATATGCACTAATACACACACACACATACACACACACACACAGACACAGTTATATATTATATTCCATTATACTTTAGGTGTTACTTAGTTGTTCCCCTAAATAACTTGTTACATATTTTTAATGGAGCTATGATGATCCATGATGTACATGGTGATTAAATAACCTAGTATAGATTGAGTATGAATATGTTCAAGGTGTAGGTGCCATACATGGTAGGAAATAACGAGAGTAGTCGTGATTTTTATAGTCCTATTAATCACCATTGAATACTTTTATATATTCTAGTTGTATTAACCATTTTATTTCCATTTTACATTCAATTTGTTTTGTTTCTTTATTAGACATTTTTTTTGAGTTAATAATAAATTTTGATGTATTTTCTTATGTTGTCTAGCCTTAGTAACTAGTGTAAGTAGAATATTAATATATTCTTATACTAGTTGTGGTAATAATACCTTCATTGTATTTAGCTTCCACATATATGTTTCCTTATTTTCTAGTCATTTGGTTTTAAATAATGAGTGTGTTACACTAAAGGCCTCACACATGCTAGATAACCCGAGGTTCCATAAGGAATCTCTCCCTCGGTGCTTATTGATTCAATCCATATAATGATGTCATGGGTGGACATTATGGCATTGATGTACAACGTGACTCATTCAAAACCAATTATGTTATACTTTATTTGAGTGTGACCCAACTTTTCCTCAATTTCTCAGCATCGTCTGCCTCTAACTTGGGCTTCTCCCACTTACACAGGGGAATGTTACAAGCCCGGTTTCCTTAAGTAGGAAAATTTCAAGGCTCTAAGGGGAGAATTAAAAAAAAACAGAAACCTGAGCAATCTATCAAGTATCCATTACTCACTTCAATTAGTTTACTATAATTATTTATTACATATCTCTTTTACAACCTAAATGGAACCCCTATAAATATCTCCAACCAGGGGCCATGAACCCCTCACTGTTGGTAGTTACACCTATATGGCCCCACGACTAAGTCACTTCAATTCTCTCATTTTTATTACATTTTAATGGTAATCCACATGCTGACTTGAGTGTTAGAGTGTCCTTAGGTTGGTAACAAACCACCTCTAGCACTCGAAAGATTTTTTTTTATCTTTCTCACAAGTGAATTAGCAATGTCTCACCCGAGTTTGATTCACATCTCTATTGTAGATTTTGAGGGTCCCTATTGATTTTGATTATTATAGGGTACAAACATTTGATGTGTTTTCAATTGTGACAAACATTTCCCTTTATCCCATCAAAGATGAATAAATTGACTCACTGACCTCTCTTAGGGAAAGCCCACCTCGAACAAAAAAGGTAGAGACTAGCGCAAGTGCCACTGAGTGCCAACTAGAGTTCTTAACCTGCTAAATGGAATAATACATGAAAGAAATCCTTGATTTGGAAAAGGATAATTGTCTCCTACCAAGCTAAATCATGATGTATCACCCTTATATTATTTAAGTCGTCCAACCACCCATTACTACAATCAAGTACACAATTTTTGATGTGTAGTATGGTCACCTTGTGATACCCTAAAATTTACTATTAAAATGTTTCATTATTAGAAGCATAATAACAATATAAATAGGTGACGTCGCTATAATCAACATAAGTTTAGGTTATTATACCATACTTACATAAATTATAAACAAAATTATTAGAATTTAAAATGAGATAAAATGGAGAACAAAGGAAGTTTTTATAAAACTTAAATAAGCCTTTGAAAATTAACTCCAATTATAATATAACAAAATACAATCAAAAGGGATCTATTGGAACTAAAAGTCCAAAAAGATAGTTGGAAAACTAATAACAGGATAGTATGAACTCTACATCTAACCCCAATATACAAATATCACACCTCCACAAGTAGACTATCAAAAGTAGAGAAATCATCAAAACGATCCTCATCAACCTACATAAAAAAGTCTGGGGTCGGTTGCTTGTAGGAAAAAGGATGGTCAATACACTATGTGCTAAGTAAGGAAACAATATAGTCATAGCAAGGGTATACAATTACATAAAGTCATATTCACGAGGGTATACACATTTGGTGTTATCTCTCAAGCAATCCGCTCTGAGTAATACGTCCTAGCAACATTCCTCTTTGGTTATTTCCATGAGTTTTTTTATTCATTCACTAAATATATCCGTCGGACTCCTTCTCTTACAGTTGACGTGGTAAACTGCAAAGTAGATGTAGAACTAAAACTCAATCCACATGTTCATAGCTAGAAGAGTAAAACAATACCCATTGAAAGTTCTCTATTCGCGAGGGATTTCCATAAGGAGTTTAGTAGAGAAGTATCCCTTTCCTCTCCACAATGCTCATAGTTTAGCCTACTAGTTAACGACATCCACCCGTCTTCCTTATTGTGGAATTTGGGGTAATAACACCACTATGATAACTCTAAAATTATGGGCACACACATCAGCTCACTTAGTGAACTAAACTTAAGAAAATTCTCTAAGAATTGGGTACTATTTGGGAAGGAAAAAACTTAAATTTGCTAAAAAAACGCCCCCACCAACTTTGATAGTAGGAACCTCAGCTATAATTGAAAATGATACTAGTAAAAGCAAACCCAACCAGCCAAGGATCAATCAGCTTTTTCCTACGAGTGGGGATGCTTCACTCAAAAATTAAATGAAACTCCACACACGCTCCTTATCAATGTCAGATAATCTTCATCTACTAATGAAGATGATAAGACAATTTTCTCAACCTCTAGGATTCTTGTACTACGAGTCTCTACCACCTCTTTAGATGGGGGCCAAGCAATTGCCCCTATTTCCACTTGTGACCAATCTAGCATTAACCACCACGGTGTCACATATAATGGCACATATTGTTTTAGGGGTTAGCAATGCCTTACTTGTCTCACAAGAGACATCCTCTACTGAAGGAGCATTTGTTAAGGCTGTTATTTTGCTACCACTAGAGGATGAAACACTGTAATCGCCCAAAATTTTAGAAAACCTATAATTTAATAAATAACTTTTATTTGAGATAAATTAGCTTTTAAAATTATATAGTTTAATTATTTTATGGATTTTTGAGTATATAAATTTGGGTAGGAATATTTAATAAATTAAAAATAAATATTTTATTATTTCATCATATTTTTTTTTATTTAAATAATTTTCCAAACTAATACTTTACTAAAATTTTCCTTTTTAAGCCAATATATTAAATTAAATAATTTATCAAAAATATTACATTTTATTATTTTATAAATTAAATTATTTTATTTTCCCAATTTTTCCATTTTTCCATTTCCCATTTCCCATTTTTCTTTTTTTCCTTTTCTCCTTTTTCTTCTTTATTTTCTTTTCCTTTTTCCCTCCTTCGGGCCACCCGTGCCAAGCCAACCCATCCCCCTACGTGTCTGGGCCGTCAGCCCACTACCCCCCTTCTCTCCTTCTCCCACGTGGGTCGCTCCCTCTTTCCTTTCTAAAATGCCCCAAAATCCTAATTTCTATTATCTATTATTAAATAAGATTTTTATGTGGGAGTTTAACCAAAATAATTCATTTTTATTAAAATAAGAGGAAGTTAATTAGGTTAAACCAAAAAGAAATTTAAAAGTGTTTTAAATAGGAGGAATTGTGGTATTTTAAGCTAATTAAGGATTTTATTTTAGAAATTAATTAAATTAATTACTTTATTTAAATTAAGAAGAATAGAATAGTTTCAAATTAATATAAAATTTATAAATAATTCAATTGGATAAAATTAGAGTGTGTTTTTAATTAAAATGGAATTTAAGAAAATTCTTTCAAAAATCCCTAAATTAACCTAAAAATAGAATTTAATTATTATTTTGATAATTACATTTTATTAAACATCCCAAATTATCCAAATCATACTAATTAATCCAACCACTAATTTCCCTTCTTTTTCCTTTTTTCCTTTTCTCCATTTTCCCCTCTTTTTCCTTTTCTTTCCCTTCCTTTCTTTTTTTTCTACTCCCCCCCCCCCCGACTTGGGCCGGCCTGCTGGCCCAGCACCCTGGCGCGACCCAACACCCCCGTGCACCTCTTTCTTTTCTCCCGGCCGGTTCGGCCCGCCCCCCCCCCCTTTTCTTTCTTTCTTTTCTTTTCCGCTGGACCGCCGGTCCAGCCTTCTTCCTCTTCCCTCCCCGCGTCATCTTCTTCCTTCGCCTCCTGCAACACGAAAACCATGGCTGGGAAGGAAAGCCTGCAATAACAGCCATTGCTCCCATCTTTTCGTCCCTCTCCTTCTCGTTGACTTCCCTGTGGACATGACAAATCAATCGTAGCCCTTCTCCCACACGAAATCACTCTATCTCTCTCCCCGACGAGTCTCGGTCTGCAACTGCAGACCTGCACCGGTCAGCCTCGCCGGACACGCATCCACCTAACCTCCGACCTCCCTCGCACCCTTGTCGTTTTCCCGTCCCAATTTCCCTATAAATAGCCCTAACCATTGCCTTAATCGGGTTCAAAATTTGGAACCCAGAAAACCAGAGCCGCACACCGCCCCACCTTTAGCCGCCCTTTCCTCCGCCTTCGGCCACCGTTGCCGCCTGCCCGCACCACCAACATCCTCCCTACACCTCCCTCTACACAACCAGACTACTAGCTCCCCCTACCTTGCTTCACACGGGTCGCCTTGGCCGCACGAAGTTGCCTTCCCGAAACAGCCTTTCGACCCCTGGCGCCACCTTCGTGCCGTCGGCGCCGCCTCCACCGCCACTACCTCCCAAATCAACCAGCGGTTCCTGCTCTACCACCCTACACCTCTACTTTCCCCTACTTCCCTCTTCTCTAGCCTCCATCTCCACTTTCCTCCTTTTCTCCCTTCCTCTACAGCCGCGCCGCCGCCGCCGCCGCCACCACCACCTCTCAGCCAGGTTGCCCAACACCCTGAACCCTAAATCTTAAAAAAAATAAATAAATAAAAATGATTAATGATTTAATATTATTAACTACTATTATTAGTATTATTATGATTAATATTAACATTATCATTATTATTACTAATATTATTATTAGTACTAATACTACCACCCTTATTATTATTACTAGGACCCAATCCTCCCCTAAGAACTTCTAATTAATGGTATTAAGCAATACAAGACCCTATTAAGTTATTATTAATGTTAATATTGCTAGTATTACTATTATGATCCTTATCATTATTAGAACTACTATTATCGTTACTATTATGATTATTATTATTATTATTATTATTATTATTATTATTATTACTCTTATTATTCTTATTGTTATTATAATTATTATTGTCATTTATTACTATTATTATTTTTATTTTTATTATTATCATTATTATTATTATTATTATTATTATTATTATTATTATTATTACCATTATCATTATTATTATTATTATTATCACTATTATTACTATTATTATTATTCTTATTCTTATTATTATTATTACTATTGGTGTTATTGTTATTATTAATATTATTATTATGAGCATTATTGTCATTATTACTACTATTGTCATTATTATTATTATTATTATTATTATTATTATTATTATTATTATTATTATTATTCCCATGTTTATTGCTCTAACTATGACTGATGTTGTCATTATCTTTGCTATTATTATTATGGTAGTATTCTTACTATTATTAGTATGATTAACATTATTATTATTATTATTATCCTTATCATCATTGTTATTGTTATTATTATCATTATCGTTACTATTACTATTACCATGGTTATGAGGTTGTTATTATTATTATTATTATTATTATTATTATTATTATTATTATTATTATTATTATTATTATTATCCTTGTTATTGTTTTGTTGTTGTTGTATTTAACGCATTTATTATTTTATCGATTATTACCATCGTTATTATCCTTAACATTATAATTTAATATTAGTACCTTAGTATTTTTGTTATGCCTAGTATTACCACAACTATTGTATTGTTATTATTATTATTATTGTAATTATTATTATGGTTATTGTTATTTTACTATCATTATCGCTATCATTACTATTATTATTACTATGGTTAATACTAGTGTCATTATGTTTATCTTTCTAACTATTATCATTATTCTATTATTTCTATTAGTATTATTTCTAGTATTCTCACTATCATTTGTATTATTACTATTATTATTGTTGTTGTTGTTGTTGTTGTTGTTGTTGTTGTTGTTGTTATTATTATTATTGTTGTTGTTGTTATTATTATTATTATTATTGTTATTATTATTATTATTATTATTGCTATTATTATTATTATTATTTTCATTACTACTACTCCTTCTACTATTATTATTATTATTATCATTATTATTGATATTGTCATCTGAATGATTATGGTTGCGTTATTATTATCGGTAATATTACTATCACTAATGCTACTACGATTTCAATTATTACTATTATCATTATTATCACTATAGCCATTAATATTCTTATTATGAGTACTATTATTATAAGTAGTATTCTTATTATTGTTAGTATTATTAGTAATTATTATTAATAATATCGAAACCCTCACCCTAATACTCTGGTTTTTGCTAAAACCTACTTTAATCGGTAATAACCCGTTTAAACTATCATGAGAATAGTAATAACCCTACCCTTTATTTATAAACCCCTATTATTAATATTGGCCTTAGTATTAGGCCATGATAGGGGTAAGATAGGATAATTATGGTAATTCGGGTAGAGGGAGATTGACCCCTAGCATTTCCCTCTTATAGGTGAACCGAGTCAAAGCCCCAGGAGGTATAGGAGCGTGCTCCAAGCCCGGCGCCAATTTAGGTAAGGACGTAACTAAGGCCACCTGTGTGTATTGCATGTTTTACCTGTCTTGTATGCTTTGTGCGGTTGTATGCTATAACCTATATGTTATCTGTGTATTTGTGTAGCGCATCATGGAACCGAGGTACGTTCTCGTGCTCTCGTCTGTGTGTACTAATATGTTGTGGTACAAGTATGATGTGATGTGATGTGACCCCTACAGCATGCATGCTAGGTTATGTGAGGAAGTGTTGTGAAGTGGGGACTTGAAAAAGAAAAATAAGCAATTAAGATAACCAAAGGGAAGTACGTCGGTTAACATAGGTATGGACGACCTAAGGAATTCATAATTTGTGAGATGATGAGGAAGAGGGGGAATCAAATAAATAGAAGAGTGGGAATAAAATAAGGTTGCATGGGGGAAACTAGGGTTTGGTGGAAATGATAGAATTGGCATGGTGGAAATGATAGGGTTTGCATGGGAAGGTTAAGGTCCGCATGGGGACGAACCTTACGTATGAAAAGTTACCTTGGGACGTGAGGAAGTTAGTGGAAGGTCCGTTTGGGATTCTGGAGACTCGAGGTGAAATATAGTACGTAGGGTCATATAAGGGACCTGATTAGGGTTTTGGGAAGAATTAGTAATATGAGAAAGGCGAAAGGAAAATGGTTAAGGGTGAGTGAGGTGCGGGTTGAGAGTGAGAGTTTATGTTATAAGGAATGATTATGGGGGTTTTGAGGGAGGAGAAGTATTGGGTGAAAAGGAGGGGTTACTTGTGGGAAAGGAAAGGTACTAGAGTCGAAGTGGCCAACTAGAGTTTTAGGGTCACAGGTAGAATCGATGGGTAAAACGATATGATTTGGGGATTGGACCTGAACAAGATGAGGTGTTGAGGATAGATGAATTAATGGTAGTGAAGTAAGAGGAAATTGGACCACATAGGTCCAATTAGGGTTTCAAGGGAAACCCTAGAAGCTAATGGCGGGTGGAGTCCGATGTCATGAGGTGTTGTGCCTTAATTCATACTCTAGGAGTTGGTTTTTATTATGTGTAAGTATAGAAGGGAAATGGATATCGAGGTGTGATAAGGGGTGCACGAGTTCCAAGGTATGGGACGGGCCCTCCTAGGAGGATAAGTGTGGATATAGTCAGCCATGCATGTCAAGGGTAAAACACTTTCAAATAAGATACATTAAGATACTAATCACTTAAAGAGGAAGATGCTGAGCCGGGCCCAAACCGGTCCACCGACGAATAATAGTGGCCAGGAGCCGGGGTGCCCTGGAGACCGTGCCACCGGCGAACAATAGTGGTCAGGAGCGTTTTGCCCTATATGATTTCCTGTCCACCGGCTATAATAGTGGGGGTTTCCGTGCTCAGCAAACCGAACGTAAAACTTATAAGACATGGGAAAGATACTAAATACTTACAGTGGAACACCATGTGAGTCGGGGCCAGACCGGTCCACCGGCAAATAATAGTGGCCAGGAGCGTTCTGCCCTGGAGACCGGTCCACCGGCAAAAAATAGTGGTCAGGAGCGTTCTGCCCTGAGTTTATATATTCCGGTCCACCGGCTATAATAGTGGGGTTCCCGCACTCACGTGGATTAATAAAGACTGTGTGTGAAATGGACATATTATTAACGAGGATAAAGAATAAGTCACCGGAAAGTACTCAGGCCTTATCTTGTGTGTTATTGCATGTTACTTATATGATTGTGTTATGTAAGCTACGTGGTATGACTGTATGCTTGGCCTTAGCACACCTGCGCCCTTACTCAGTACTGGACCCGTACTGATACTACACTGGTTGAATGGGTCCTGTGATGATCCACCGATGGTGGGGAGCAGACCTTTGATGCAGGTTGATCGGTTACTAAATTGGGGTGGAAGGCTTGATCTGAGTGAGTAAGCGGTCCGGATATTTACCCTTCGGAAATTGTATTGTTTAATCGTATTTGTCTTTGAAAGTTACAAGTGTTGTATTTAAATTTTCAAGGTTTTTATCGTACCTTATCCTTCCGTTATTTTAATTCCTCTGACATTTGGAATTTTAAATTGTACTTCCGAACATAACTCTTGACTTTCGTACTCTGATTTCCTTATCACTTATGCCTTACTAATGATTTGTTTTGGTTCAATTATTTTAGCCTTAGCACTTAGTATCGGGTCGATAGTTGTGAATCGATCTGGTACTAAGTGTGGCGGTAATACCCCCGAATTTATAGTTTATTTGCTTGCTTCCGCTAAACTTCTTTAAAATTTAACGAAATTTTTCAGTAGTAAATTTGGGGGTGTTACACTTTCCCCTTCTCTCCCACGCGTCACGATACAGCTCAAACCCCCTCTTTTCTTTCTTTCCTTTCTCCTTCTACCCGGGTCAGCCTAGTTCCCCTTTTTCTTTCAACAACCGACCTAGTGCCCCCTTCCCTTTCTTTCTTCTTCTTCTATGCCCCAACCCAGGCCCCCGACTTGTCCCCGTCGCCATGCCTGCCACCTCGGGCACGCCGGCCACCGCCTGCTGCCACCACCTACCACCACTGTAACCCTCCCCCTCTCTCTCTCTCGTCCTTTTTTTCACCCTTTTGGACCTAACCGACCATGCACTCCTCCTCACGCATGGCCTCCCTTTCCCTTCTTCCCCTCCCTCTCCTTACCACCCTGCCACCGACCAGCCACCTATCCCCTCCTCTTCTTCCTTCTTCTTTTTCTTCTCCTCTTTAGCCCTTTTTCTACCCCATTTTTCGAGCCCCATACCTTCCCCGACCTCCCTCTTATCCTTCCTTTTTCCTCCCTATTTTGGCTACGCCACCGCACCAACCCCCTTCACCACTCCCTACCACCCTCTATCTCAACCTTGCACCACCACAATACCCCCTCGAGCCTCTACAACCCCTTCTTCCTCCCCTCTTCTTTTTTCCCTTCTTTTCCCCCTTATTTGCAACCTCCCTGCAACCCCTCCATTTGCCGCTGTCCGGTCGCCTCTTCCACCACCCAAACCACCAGTCAACTCCCTAAAACCTCCTCTACCACCCCACACCTCGTTTGGCCGAAACAAGCCCCCTCACCCCTCCATTTCCCCTCTCTTTTCCTTCCTTCTTAGCCTAGTCCACTTCGCAACCTTGTCGCCGCCGTCTCCGTGGCCCTTGGCCACCAACAGCCTATCTCCGACCACCACCTACGCCCTCTCTTCACTCCTGCACCCTTTCCTTTCCCTTAATCCTCCCCCACTTACCCTCTTTCCTAGCCCCAAAACCCTAACCCAAAAACACCCCTTCCACCCTCTTCTTCATGCAACCTTCGACCCTTATTTTTGCATGCAGCTCATGTTGCATAAGCAGTATGAGTTGCTACATTTCTCGGTCCATTTTGGTTAATAATTTTAAGGTATAATAATATTTAAGTTAATTATTTCATTAATTAAGTTATATAAAGTCTTATGCTTTGGTTTTCTCATTTCTAATATGATATGTATTGATATTATTTTTAGGTATTGGTTTTGCTAATCAAAGCTTGAATCTTTAACGGGGATGCTAGTAAGGTTCAATTTTTGCTGGAATTAAGGTAATCGTTAAATGCCACTTAAATGCATAGATAAACATATGTTAGCACATTACGGCTTTTTATACATTAGAATGCTTGTTATATGTTGTTAATATAATATTATATATATATATATATATATATATATATATATATATATTTGCTTGTGTTGATTTATAAAAAGGAAAGTATGCTAGTTTATGTGTTATGTGTGGAAATATTGCTTAATGAAAGAGTTTGGCTATTAATGAAAGTGTTAAGTACTTATCCATGTTATATTATGTTATTGTGACCATTTATGCATGAATAATATTATTGTGAGCCCTAGGGGAATTTGAGTAATATGTCTTATGCAAGAATGTGGGCTAATATGTGTGGGTGCTAATAAGTATTATATTAAAATATAATAGTTGATGGAGTGGGATATTGTGAATATAGTATTAATATTACTATTACATGTAGCAATGTTAATTTAATAAAAGTGGTGTAATAAGGGGTAAGATGGTAATTTTGGAAGAAAAGGGTAAAATAATAATTTTATAAGTAAAAGGGTAAATTTGTAAATTGTAAGGAAAAAAAGGGTATTATGGTGATTTGGAGGTAAAGGGAAATATGGTAACTTTTATAAGTAAATGGAAAAATAAAAATTTTAGAAGTAAATGACAATATGGTAATTTTATAAGTAAAGGGTAAGGTGATAATTTTATAAGTAAAGGGCAAAATAGTAACTTTGGAAGTAAGGGGAAAAATAGTAATTTTGTAAATAAAAGGATAAAGTGGTAATTATAGTAATAGCAAATGGTAATTTAGTAATTATAATTTTGGAGAAGGGTAAATTAATAATTATAACCATGGAGAAAGGTAAATTAGTATTTATAATAATGGAGAAGGTTAAATTGGTATTTATAATAATGACAAAGGGTAATTTGGTAATTATAATTATAGAGAAGGGCAAATTAATAATTATAATTATGGAGAAATGTAAATTGGTATTTATAATAATGGAGAAGGTTAAACTGGTATTTATAATAATGGAGAATGGTAAATTGGTAATTATAATTATAATGGAGAATGGTAAATTGGTAATTATAATTATAGAGAAGGCTAAATTGGTAATTATAATTATAGAGAAGGGTAAATTGGTATTTATAATAATGGAAAAGGATAAAATGGTAATTGTAATAATTAAGAAGGGTAAAATGGTAATTGTAATAATTAAGAAGGGTAAAATAGTAATTGTGTTAATGGAGAAGGGTAATTTGGTAAATTAACCAACAAAAGGATAATTTGGTAATTATGATAATAGATAAGGGTAATTTGGTAATTATAATAATGAATAAGGGCAATCCGACAATTATGAGATTGTAAAAGGGTAATTTGGTGATTTAACCAACTAAATGGTAAATTGGTAATTATGATAATATAGAAGGGTAATTTGGTTAATTATCCAACCAAAGAGTAATTTAGTAATTATAACTAAGGAGAAGGGCAATTCGGTAATCTAACCAACCAAATAGGAATTATGATAAGTATAACAATTATGAAGGGTGATTGGTGACCTAATAAGTGTGGAAGATAACTTGGTAACCTAAACCAAGTAAGGATGTGGCTAAAAACAATAATGTGTGTGTTATATGCCTCGTGTGCCATGTGTTATGTCATATTGTGTACTTTATGCTTAATGATTAATCATGTGTTGCACAACTTCGAGTGGTGTATGCTTATGTGAATTCCTTATGGCATGTGGATGATGATTATATATGTTGTGTGTACGATGTTATATGATATGACCCTTTAGGACATGCATGCTAAGATGTTTAATAAGGTGATATAGGGTGAAAGGATAAAAAGGAACAAAGGGGAGGTGAGTTGACTAAGGGGACACGATATTGACCTTAATATCTCATGATCTATGAGGGGAAAAATAGAAGGAGATTATGATTAAAATGAATGAGTAATGCAACTCTTGCACGAGAGGTTTCTAGGGTTTGCATGGGATAATCCTTACGTAAGAAAGGTGTTAGGGTTTGAGTGGCCAACTAAGATTTTATGGTCACATGTATGATTTGTGAGTAGAGTGATGGGATTTGGGTTGAAACTAAATGAGATGAGATGTTGGACGATAAAAGAAAGGTTGGGCCACATAGGTCCGATTAGGGTTTTAAGGGAAAACCCAAGAGAGCAGTAGTGAGAGAATTTGAATGTCGTAAGGTGATGGGCCTAGACCCACCCCCTTAGGAGTTGGGTTTTCGTTATGAGTAGATGTAAGGGGGAATGGATGTCGGGGTGCGATAAGAGGCGCAAAGGTCTAAAGATATGGGACGGGCCCTCTCGGGAGGATAGAAGTAAAGGTCGGCTGCATGCATGCCAAGGGTAAAATACTTTTGAATAAGATACAAATAAGACACTAATCACTTAAAGTGGAAGATTATTGAGCCGAGCCCAGACCGATCCACCGACCAACATAATAGTGGCCAGGTGTCGGGGTGCTCTAGAGACTGATCTACTAGCATATAATAGTGGTTAGGTGCATTCTATCCTACAAGTGACCGATCCACCGGCTATAATAGTGGGGGATTTTGAGATCAATAAACCGAATGTAATAACAATAAGATATAGGGAAGACAAAAAGTAATTACAGTGGAACACCATGAGAGTCGGGGCTAGACAGATCCACTAGCATAATAGTGGCCAGGAGCATTTTTCCCTGAAGACCGATCCACCAGCATAATAGTAGTTAGGTGCATTCTGCCCTATAAATGACCGATCCATCGGCTATAATAGTAGGGTTTCCGTACTCACATGGATATAAAATATGAGAGATGATTGAATAATGATGGACTAATGGCTTAAGGCATAAAAGTATTGATTTTGCATTATGACATGGCTTAAGGCCCGAAAGTATCGATTGTACATTACGACCTATTAATATTTGACTGAATGTAAAGTATGTGAATGTTATGTATGCACATCTTGTTATATATGAATATAGTGTTGTATCACGTGTTACATTGCGGGCCTACTTTTAAGTGTATTTTTAAAGGGTTACTCAGTACCATAATACTGAAGGGTTCCATTTATGGGGTCCCTACCTATTCAATGGGCAGTGTCCCTTACAAGTCCTTTCAAGTGCTACTTAAGTGGGAAACGGGAAATAGCGTAAGGATTATCCAGCCTTTAGGATTTCATTCTTCCTCTTCTAAAGTCTGGTTTAAATGTAAATTTATTCTTGTAACCACCATTGGTGGAATAATTTCTTATAAAATGTTTACTTCCGCTACTCTGATTTAAAAATGGTTTGAATTTCTAGCAATCGATATTTTTTTTAACCTTAGCACTTGGTACTGGAACAGTATGAATGAACTGGTCTGGTACTAAGTGTAGCAGTAATATCCCCGAAATTCACAGTTTATTAATGAAATTTTTCAGTAGTGAATTTGGGGGGTGTTACAAACACGATCTTAAAGATCCAACCCAAACTCTCTATCCAATCTTATGGAAGTCATTTTGCACCACCATATGGATTTTTTAGGTATAAGAGTGATAGCAAAATAATAATAATAAAAAACAAAATGGTCAGAAAAATTATCGGGAAGTGATGACTTGATAATTATCTAAGTTTTTTGCTTGTTAATAAAAATAGGGCAAACAATTAAAAATGGCCTATCTTATAATCAAAAAGAAAAAGAAAAAAGAAAAGCCAAAGCAAAAATGTTTAGGAACATGAATGCTTGTTGAAAAAACTTCAATTTATAAGTTATACCATCATTCACTCTCAACAGATCTAATCAAGCATTTTACCACTCCACTTGACATCATGTCTTCCACTCCCCAAGCCAATTCCTTAACTTAACCCACTTACATAAGGGAACGTTGCAAACTCGAGCTCCTATAAGTAGGAAAACCACAAGTCTGTCAAGGGATAAAAATACAATTGAGCTATCTATCAAATATCCATTACTCATTTTGATCAATTTACTATAATTCTTTACTATTTGTCTCTTTTACGACCTAAACAACATATATACAAACATCTTTGATAAGGGACTACAAATCCCTCATTGTTGGTGGTTACACCTACATGCCTCTATGACTAAGTCACTTCATCTTTCTTCTTTTCTAGGACATTTTAGTGGTAACTCATTTATTACTAACTTGAGCCTCGGAATGCCCTTAAAGTAGGATCACACTAATACTTCATTGAAGCTTGAAATATTATTTTTGATCTTTTTCACAGGTGTATCAGTAGTGCCCTACCCGAGTCTAACACATATCTCTATTATAGATTTCAAGGGTCTACAACAATAAACCTACTATTTACTATTATATTAATTACAAAGCAGTGGTTGGTTTTCTTAAAAAACTAGATAAACATATGTTTTTTACCCATATAATTTGTAGCCATACATAATTTAATATACATATATTACAGATAAATTAAACATAAGAATTGCATGATACTTTTTTATACATTAAATTGAAGCTATTTTTTTCTATATGGTAATTATAAATATAAATGAACTAAAATATTTAATTTTTCTAACTGCTTGCATTAAAAACAAACACAAATGATGAATATAAATCATTTTTCCTAATATGGTGTACACCGGTATAACTAATTTGTATATACAATCGGATTGTAAATGTTTTTCTTTGATTGAATTAAATACACACAAAATGGTTTGTGGAACTACTTAGTGATTTATTTTTATAACTTAAATTCATATATTTTGCAAACTGTTGGTATATTAATACTTATGAAATTATATATAAAAATATTAAATATTAAATGCAACTTAATTAAATATAATTTATGTTTTTTAAATATAGCCTCGTATTTATTACATTGTCTATTATAAAGAATAAGACTACTAATGATCTAAGTTGAGTACCTTCATGTTTTGACTCGGGTCATTTAAATAAACAAATGAGTTGAGCTCTTAAGCTTAATAGTTATCCGAGCTCCCAAGCTTAATGTTATAAATGAGCAGAACCTAAAATTTTCGTGTTTGATCTCGACTCGTTAAATAAACTAGCTTAAAATTAAGGTCTAAACTTGACTTATTTAAATAAATAAATGAGCTAAGTTGAACTAATGTTTTAAAATATCAAGTTCGAATCGATTTGGGAGTAACATGACTCATTTACTGTTCTAATCGAGGACATTAAAAAATGGGCAAGAAAAATTACGTGCAAGTAAGGTCTCATGCTAAAGAATTTATTAAATATTATTCTATCTTATTTAAAATATATGTCACTACACATTTAAAAAAAATAACTATTATAATTCATCAAATTATAGTATATTATAATATAAAATATAATTATTATGTTCATATTAAGAAAATACTTTCATAATATTTTTTTTCTAATTTTATCAATATTTATTAAAATATATTAATTGTTAAAGTTTGTCCTCGAAATATTATTTGAGTTGGAGGAAGTAAAAGTTTTGGAATTGATTTTTCTTCTTCTTATAGTTGTACATTTTTATAGTATGATGACAAATACAATAAATTGTATCTATATGTATTCTTATAAGTAAAAAAAAATCACAAAAATAGGTGTTGTTAAGTTCATTAGCATTTGTTCCATGATGATTGACTAAGGTACTCTCGTTTGTTATTTAAAGAAAAAAATTATTCTATTAATCTGTATATTTTTTAAAAAATTAATAAAATTAGTTTTAAAATTATACTCGTATTTTGTATTAAAAAATAATAAAATATTTAATGTATAGATAATAAAAAATTAAGAATAAAAAAATATATTTTAATTTATATATATATATATATATATATTATACGTTGTTTCATGATAGGCTTTTACCTTTGTTAGAAAAATAATTTTATTAAATTTTATATAAAATTTTAAAAGTTATAATAATGAACCGCTCGTTGGAGAGTTTTTTTTTTTAGAGGGGGTGGGGGTAGGGCTGTAAACGAGCCGAGCCGAGTCGAATACCCTTAGGCTTGGGTTCGGCTCGTTTAACTAAACGAGCTTAAAATGATGTTTGAGCTCGGCTCGTTTAACTAAACGAACGAGCCGAACCGAGCTTAAAATGATGTTTGAGCTCGGCTCGTTTAACTAAACGAACGAGCCGAACCGAGCTTTTAACGGGCCGAACCGAACCGAGCTCACGAGCCAAAGTCAAAAAATAAACCGAGCCGAGCTTTTTCGAGTTTGGGCTCGGCTCGTTTTAGGCTCATTTAACTAAACGAACGAGTCGAACCGAACTTTTAACGAGCCGAGTCGAATCGAATACCGAACTGGCTCAGCTCATTTATCGTCCTAGGTGGGGGCATAAGAGAATACTGATCGGCAAAACGGAATCGGAGTGGCTCACTCTGTCGCCCACGGGACGCTGGTCGCAATGCGACAAGATCGGTCAAGTGAATTTTGACGGTATTGACGAGGGTCACTTTACGCAATAAAATTATTGCAAGGAAATCCCAGACAGAAAACGCTCCTCGAATCTCATATGATTTCTTTTTCATCGGTGTAATATAAAAAATTATCCATGAAATTCTTTTAATACCGAAATTCGTCCCAGCATCTCACGTTCCAACTTTCTACTTAACACCTCCCAACTCGGGCCTCTCCCAGACCCCCTAATTTATTGAAGCACCATCAATTTATTATTTGCCGCAGATTTTTTCTGCAAAACTAGCTTATTTCAGGCAGGATAAAAGTTTATAATTCACTGGGCAATATTTGACTTCTCCATTTTTGAGCGCGGTGTGCCGTGTCTGAAGGAGGAACTCAATGGCTTTAAGTTTTTTGTCACCTGCTGAAATCAAGTCTATCTCCTTTCTCGATTCTTCCCTGTCCAGTCATTATCCAAAGCTCAAAGGTCCTTTATTCCTTGCTTTCTCTCTCTTTTCGAGTTTATCTGTTTGTTCCATTTTCCCTGCGCAGATGGTCACTCTTGCTTCTGTTTCTTTATATTTTGTCCCCTCGTGTTTTCATTATTTTGTAACTGTGATTCTGTCATAGTTTTCGTTATATGGATCTTCTTCATCTGTGAGCTTGAATGGTCAGCGTTTGAGTTCAATCAGATTGTATTGATTTGTACGAAGATGATGATTTTTTGGTAGTATTTAACGCCTGTGAAGTACCTACAAATTGGGGATCAATCGTGATTTTGCTTCTGTGTTCCTGAATTTATGTGTTGTGTTGGGAGTTGGGTCGCTAGCCTGCTGATGGTCCTCCACCTATTCGAAGTACGGATGCCTAAAATGGCGATGCCAATAATCATTACTGGCTCCGTAAAGAGGTCAATGAAATTTTGATGGTGTTGCAGCGATATACACGTGTTTGGATAAATCGTAAATATGAGTTAAAAAGCCTTTGTTCTGATTTGTGGTCTTATTGCAATAATTTCACTCCTAACTTCTGTTTATTTGCTGCTTATGATGCTGAAGTTCTTTTGAGTTAGTTAGGCTTGTTAACGAACATTCTTGACCACAGGATTGGTGCGGAAGCCATAAAGTGCGTGAGCTTTGCTGCTGTAAATGATGCCAAATTAGGCTGCTTCAGTGCTTAGATGCTTTGTTTTATTCGTCATTTCTTCTGTGGTGACTTTGAAATTTGGGCTGTTCAAGTTTCATTACCCATTCTGCCGTTTTGGCAGTCAAGAAATTTTATGCATATGGTTTCTAAGCTGTATATCGATACCTTTGGTTGCTAATGAATCGCGTTTCTTGCATTTTAGTTGTAACTATTTCTGATAGTGAGATAGGGTGGTGAATATTCATGTTACATGTTTATATTTTCCTGACTGTAGGTGGATTTTCTCTCAGAAGAAGGGACTACAGACAAACATTTGATAAAAAGATCAATTGCTCAGTCCAACCACCTCCTCCAGCCTGGCCAGGAAGGGCTGTAGCGGAGCCTGGAGTGCACAGGATCTGGGATGGTCCAAAGCCTATATCTATTATTGGGTCTACTGGTTCTATTGGAACTCAGGTAATAACAACTTCTTCTATAGATTAAGTGGAATAATCAATTCTGACTTTTCAATCGTTTCTATTGAAATAAATATCTGAATGAGTGATGTTGGTTAGACGAGCCGTCTTTTAGTGTTGTCCATCTTATCTTCATTGGTTGCTACTTAATCAAGACTGTTTCCTTCACAGACACTAGACATTGTTGCAGAAAATCCAGATAAGTTCCGGATAGTTGCACTTGCTGCTGGTTCAAATGTGACCCTTCTTGCCGATCAGGTGAGGACTTCATTGACTAGTTGCCAATTAGGTGGTTGCATTGGATAGTAAACATAATGAAAGGCGATGCAAATATATGTATAGTCTCATAGCATTTTCTTATAGTCGACGGAATTTTGGATAGATTATGCTCTTTAGCAGCTGCCGTCTTCGTAGTTCATGCGGCAATAGTGTGGGACAAATTTTCCTCCTGCAAATGTTTTAATGGAAGCTATATTGATTTCTATGTTCAAGTGATTCACTGTCATAATTTTGATTATTGAATATTCCTTATTTCTCAGGTAAAAAGATTCAAACCTCAACTTGTGTCTGTCCGTAGTGAGTCATTAGTTGGTGAACTCAAGGAGGCTCTAGCTGGTTTTGATCACAAGCCTGAAATTATTCCTGGAGAGCAGGGCATTATTGAGGTAACAAGTGGTTTTGTCACCTAGTTTATCTGGATCAGTGTTAAATTCTTTCTAACCTTGAGACCGTTCATCTTACAATCTTAGGTTGCACGCCACCCAGATGCAATCACTGTAGTTACAGGAATAGTGGGTTGTGCAGGACTAAAGGTAAGTCCTGTAATGTGTCATTTACAAAATTGAGGTATTATTCAGGGTACTAAAATCTAAAAATTGTGACTCAAAATGTGAACTATTTTTTATTGCTGCTAGCCCACTGTAGCCGCAATAGAGGCAGGGAAAGACATTGCCTTGGCTAATAAAGAGACTCTGATTGCTGGGGGTCCTTTTGTTCTTCCTCTTGCTCACAAGCATAATGTCAAGATTCTTCCTGCTGATTCTGAACATTCTGCCATATTTCAGGTCAGCTGGCATATCTATTGCATTTTTCACAGGGACTTCTATTAATTTTTATGCTATTTCTCATGATTATCTGTCTTGCCTCAGCTAAATGCATTCCTTCCCAACCTGATCTGTACTGATTATTAGAAATTAAAGCACCCATTATTCTTCAGTGTATTCAGGGTTTGCCAGAGGGTGCACTTCGACGTGTTATCCTGACAGCATCTGGTGGGGCTTTCAGGTTTGTAGACAGTCTAGTTTGTTCAGTTTTTCCCTTTTTAGCTTTCTTTCGGAGTTGAAATATGAATTGCAAGAAACATGTGGGTGCACTGTGTGGTATGATACTCTTCATGGAAGATTGCAGGATTTTTTGGTCCCTGCTTGTGCCCGTATCTCATAGCAATAATTATAGTACCTAAATCAAAACCGTATTCTTGTATTTTCAAGGGATTGGCCTGTTGAGAAACTAAAAGATGTTAAAGTTGCTGATGCTTTGAAGCATCCGAACTGGAGTATGGGGAAAAAGATCACAGTGGACTCTGCTACTTTGTTCAATAAGGTCTATCGTTCTTTTGGTTTCATAAAATGCCTCTTCTTGCTTGGTATATTCTTATTTAGTTTATGTGGAACTCATTATTTGGAAGCTTCTCTGTATTTTAATGAATTGCTCATAATATTATTGAAATGCTGGCAGGGTCTAGAAGTTATCGAAGCCCATTACCTTTTTGGGGCTAGTTATGACAACATTGATATTGTAATTCATCCACAATCTATAATCCATTCGATGATTGAAACACAGGTTTGAAAGCTATTCATTTTGATCTCCTTATTTCTAGTTTTTTTTTTTTCGTGGATTTGATATTCCTGGGAATTATTGGGAGCCTTGCTGGGAAAATGCATTCTTATTATTTTCTTTGAAATGCATTTGTCTATAAGTTCTAGCAATGCATTATTATAATTATTGAACTTCTCAGAGATATTATCTTCATGTGTGCTACACCGTACGCCAACCCATTTAGGACAAGGTAACTGAGGTGATAGTAGCCAGTAATGTTTCTATTGTAACTCTAGTGACGATGGTAATGGGTTCACTCAGTAACCAAATATTTCACTGGTCACAAGTGCTCCATTTTATGCATGTGTGGAAACAAAAGAAGTGGGCAATTGCAGAACCGTAGAAGACTTGTATCTGTAAAGCTATAAGGTATCATACCTGAGAGATTATGACATAACAAAAAGGTAAAAGTGACTAAGATGCAAGGGAAAAACTTTTGTTTTACATTTCCGGAAATACCACCTATTTGATCGTTTACTGATTTAAGCATGAAATCATAAAGAAGCTCTACCAAGGATTGCCAAGCATTTGGGTACTGAGTTTCCCACTCTGTTTTTAGTAGCCAAATGAAGAAGTAGGACCAAACTATGTATTCTGTGCTGTAATGCGGGTGCTATGGCGGCGGCTTGTTTGTGACAGTTAAGGTTGATGTGTTTGATACATACTTGCATGATAAAAGAACTTTTAATTTTTGCATTGTTGAACCACCTGAAGATTATGGGCTTTATGTCGGTGAAGATTTTTGCATTATCAAATGACAAAGCAGCCATGTAAATGAGACGAATATAGAGATTCACTGGTCTTCTATAGTTCTATAGTCTATGAACATTGCATCTTCATAAGATGTGTATGGTGTTGTTACCTGTCCCTAGGGCTGTAAATGAGCCAAGTTGAATACCTTTGGGTTTGGGCTCTGCTTATTTAATTAAATGAACAAACCAAACTAAATTGAGCTTTTAATAAATCAAGTCAAGCTCACTAGCCTAAGCTTTAAATGAGCCAAGCTGTATTTTTTCGTGCACAAACTCGATTTATTTAATAAACGAGCCTAAAAGTGAGGTTTGGGCAAGACTTTTTTAACTAAATGAGCCGAACCGAGCAGTTTGTGAGCTAGTTTGGCTCATTTACAGCCTTATCTGTCTCTGTCCCCTCACTTGGTTTCAGGAGTGTGCTGCTGAAGTTGTGATAAAAAGGCCACTTATTTAGATTGTGCAAGCATATATGACGTGCTACATCTATGCTGATTTCCTGATGTGACAGGATTCTTCTGTTATAGCACAACTGGGGTGGCCTGATATGCGTTTACCAATCCTTTACACCTTGTCATGGCCAGATAGAGTATATTGCTCTGAGATAACTTGGCCACGGCTTGATCTTTGCAAGTAAGCATTCTCTCTCTATTTGAACTCTTAATCTTGGTAGCCTTGAAAAGCTGCCTTTTCATTATTTACTTTTAATTCCCGATAAATGTTGGACCACATATACTTAGCCATTTTGGGAAGAGGATGATTGAAACTGCAAGGCAAAATATACATGCTTGTACCTGGCAACAATGAGTGTATAGCAATGTTGTGTTGTTCCAAAGTATTTGAGATTATTTGATATCGAAACTGAGTTTGTGATGCCAGACTTGGCTCCTTGACATTTAAAGCTCCTGACAACAAGAAGTACCCATCTATGAATCTGGCCTATTCTGCTGGACGTGCAGGAGGCACTATGACTGGTGTTCTTAGTGCAGCTAATGAGAAAGCAGTGGAGATGTTTATAGACGAAAAGTAAGTTCCTGTTTGCACGAAAAATGATAACCAATTCTGTCAGTGTGCTACCATCATCTTCAGTTGCTAGGCAGTTCTGGTACCTTATATAACTAAAGATTACTATCTTTTCAGGATCAACTACCTTGATATCTTCAAAGTTGTGGATCTGACTTGCGATAAGCATCAGGCTGAACTGATTGCATCACCTTCACTTGAAGAAATTGTGCACTATGACCAATGGGCGAGGGACTACGCTGCCAGTCTGCAACCTTCTATTGGCTTGAGTCCTATTCCTGCATAACCTGCAGCCACTTGTTTTGTTCTCCACTGAAGAAACTTTGTTATTGTGTTGCGGAATCTTTGGGCAGGTCAGGTGCCTTAGCGTGATGCAAGAGTCCAATGAGGACGGTGCAAACAGATAAAATATGGGTTCAATAGGATGGTTTTGTGGCGTGGCATTATTTGAGGGCTAGTTGGATTGAAGTTGAGCATGAATATTCTGAATGTTGAATAAAGCTCATTTTGGATAAAGAAAAAAAAAAGATGGTGGGTTATAAAAGGGAAATTAAGAGAGCCCTGGTGGGTTACCAAATTCGCAGTGTTGCTTAACTTAGGATATAAAGTTCCGTATGGATTCCTTGTTCTCTTTCCTTCTATTGGAGAAACTAGTAAAGTACTAGTAACTTCAATAAAAATCGTTTGCTGTATTGTTGTCCGAACAATGGCATTTAGTTTCTGAGCTAAGAATTTGGAACAATTGTTACTTCCTTTGAAAGATCCCAATTAAGCGTCGTCTCCCCTATATTTTTGAGTTGATTGGTGTAGCCTCCCAAGTACGCTTGCTTGGCACAGACCGCAAGGAGTGTTGTTCTCTCTCAATTTACCGGTGTTGAATTAACAAATTTGAATCACATGGAGGAAACATCATGAGTGGGTATAGGTAATGTTGTAGGGGACTATTCTATCTAGTAATTATCCATCGATTTTGATTTTTTTATGTATAAAACGACGCTTATTTGTAATTAAAATTAAAATTCTAAAACAGTGCTTCTTTATAAATGGAGGAAATAAATTAAAATGGGGGACATAATTTTCAACGTCTATTGCTGCCTCCTCCCTGATAATAAATTGTTGGTAACAAAGGGCTTCAATTTCCATTCTGCATTCCTTTTATCTTCCATTTTTCATGAAACAAATATCAGAATATATAAGGATGTGCGTCTTTTATCCCCAGTGGCCACAATGTGAAAGGTTTTCTGCGCTGTTTAATCCTTTGGCTGGTATCTTGATTAATTCATATGGAATAAAGCGTTTTAACAAAATTGTGATTCTTGATAGTATAGTAAAGTGTTGGGCTAAGCATCGTTTTTTTCAGTTCATTGGTTATATTGGGGGTTTCATATCTTAGTTCTTCTCAAATGATGTTATGCGGACTTTTTGGAAGCACAGGCTAGCAGAGGGATAAAAGATCCTAGTAAGGGGCTGTTTGGTAAGGATGTATTGGGTGTGTTAAAAAAGGGGAAAATTATCTCCCATGTCTATCATGTTTGGGAAGGGGTCGTTTTATTAATGGGATAATTATTCTCAATCGTTATTTCCCTACTAGTTCACGTGTAATTAAATTCGGAGAAAACGAAAACCCCCATCCCGACTCTTTCACTTTCTCCTTGCATCATCGTCGTTGTTGTTCCATAGTTGTCCATATTTACACCTTCATTTCATGCCAACTGAAATAGAATAAGAGAAGAGGAACAGAGGTAGGCGAAGAAGTGAAGCAGCAGTCATCTCTTTTTCATGATCCATCTCTATCGTATGATAATTTGAAAAGTGATGATTTTAGTATATTGAATTTTGCTCCTTGAGCTTGGTTATATATACTCTATAATTATAGTAATATGTAAATTAAAAGTATTCAATATTTGATGCATGTAATAAATAATTTTAAATAAAATTTTAAATTATTCATCTCATACCAAATATATATATATATAAAGATATCCTTGTATTTCTTTATCTTTCGGTACCAAACACAAAGGAGGGAAACAATTTCCTTAACCATTCCTCCCTAGTTATCCCCTCTTCACCCTTTTATCCATTACCCTTCTTTTTTACAATAGGGATGATAATGGATTTCGGATCCAATCCAAATCTATTTTATTTTTAGCGGGTTTGAATATATAATTTTTAGGTTTGATAAATTTAGGTCTATATATATATATATATATACTTAAATAGGTATGAATTTGGCTCTCGATCTAGTAGCTCTAAATATATCTAAATCCAATTAGCTAGACTTGTTGTGCGTGCGTGCGTGTGTGCGTGCGTGCGTGCGTGTGCGTGCATAGGTACTAAATTTTTATTTGTCATTATTGTCATAATCTTATTTGAGTTTATTTTTTTAAATTATATATAATATTTTATTCTAAATATATTAAAATACTATTCAAAACATTAAAGTAACTATTTTAAGATGTTAGTCTTTTCACTTGAAAGATTTTTTTAACAAAAAAATACATATTAAACTATATAAAACATATTTATTATTTTATTTTATTATATTCATATCTTGAAAGGTATAAGTTAACTTTCCTTCAATATCTACCTTATGAGGTACAAATTTATCAGTCTCCTCATATTTATCATATGATAGGTAATTGATGTAATCCCTTAGTTGGATGTTCAAGGGATATCCTCTCTTCAATTCAAAGAACATATATATATATATATAAAGGTTACTTCTCAATGAAGTTATAATTGTTGATAATTAGATCAGTTCTCAATAAGTATATATGACTACTAATCACCGAACTTAGTCAACATGGTAATAACAGAAATTCAAGCATAGTCTGTGGGTCGAAACAGATGGCAAAACACAATGAGTATAAACTAAAACGTACTAGTAGTTTGAGTGGCCAAGATCATCAGAACATGCACCCTTATTATATTATATGGTAGCCACCCAGATTTTTCTGAGTAGTTTCTAACCTTGTAAAACTCTAATCATCTTACTGATTATAAATCAAAGCTCCTTGATTGAGATAGCCAGCCAACATGGTCAGTGGCTCCTCATCTGTACTAAAATTGAGATAATCTTAAATAGTGAATTCTTGTGAACACATGGATCTTCCAGCTATGACTCGAGATAAACAACAGTAACACTAATCAACACCCTGTAGTGGCATAGAACTCTGCCCTTTTCTGCTTCAATTATGCAACAAAGAGAGAGATGAAGAATGTAGTACTTAAGCTTTTAGCTCTTTCTTCTCCCTTTTACGTTGTCTGTCTGTCCGTCTAGCTAAAGCTATAGGCTACTAAGCTACTATGGTCTATGAATATATATATATATATAGTACTATAATTTTGAACATGGTTTTGCCGCTTCATGGCTTGCACATGGTCATTCAATTATTGAACCATAATCATTGTTTTATTCCTTGCGGATCAAGTGGTTCAAACCAGCAGTTCTTTTCCCCGATAAAATTATGAGATTCAACAATCATACGAATACACACACACACACACATACAGAATCAATATTTTATATATTTTGACAAATGTGTTAATTTTTTTATTATAGTTTTGCATTCTTCTTCCCCCGTTTTAATCAGGGTAAAATGTCTTAGACATCAACCAGGATTGAAACTCGGTACATTCCAACTTCTCACGTACTAGATACCGACTGCCTTCTTACATGCTCTTCGAATTTCATATTCATTTTGGATGAAAAAAACGGTAACCCTAAACAAACATAAATATTGAGTTTTTGTAGGTTGGTTATGACTTTTTTGTATTTGTTGCTTTGACTAATCATCCTAAGCTCAAGCTTAGTAACTTATTTTAGCATAGATTGTGAATCAACATGGGATGACCATGTCAATTAACATGGACATGATGATCGACATTAATTATCGGTATGCAACAATAACGTACACCTAAATTTATTAGATTACTGCTCGTATGTTAAGGGTTGGTGGATAATAGTATATTAAATGATATAATACATGTAACACTTGAAATTAATGATTATCAAAAGGAGACTAATCTTGTAATAAAAGCACAACTACTTTAGCATTGAACAATATCAGGTCATTGGCAGTGACTACTTAAGAAGTAATGTGCATGGGGGACTATAAATTTTTATTCTAGGTCTTAATTAAAATTTAGTTGTTGAAATATGGTTACTTTTAAGAAATATTTTCAATCATATTTACGTATGCCGGAGAAATTAAGAGCCATCAACAATTCGTGAATATTCAAATTAGAAGATGGTAATCATAAGTTGCCTTTCATGTGCTTATTACGTATGAAAAAAAAAATTCCAATCATTGATTGTACGGATAAGAATGTGCAGAATAAATAAAAATTGAGAAAATGTCCATGTTAATTGACATGGTCATTTGGAGGGGTGTGGAAGCCATTGAGAGGTGGATTCTATGAGGATTCGTTCGGTTATCCGAGAAATACGAATTGAGGTGTAGGGAAGGGCTTTTGGAAAATTCGCGGGCTTTAGTGAAGAGATTAATGCATGCCCCAAAAGCAAAAGAAGAAAAAGTGACACGATTGTGATTTGTATGAAATATCTCACGGTTAAAAAAAAAATTCGACCGTAAAAGTTATAAAAAAGAAAAGGGAGGGGGGTGGTGTGAAAAAGAATCGATCGGTAAATATGAGAAGCTTTCATTTGATAAAATATTCCTACCATTTCTACCTATGGTACTCCTTTAGTTATTTCTCCTCTATCAACTAATAAACGCAGGTTGCCTTGAAAATTGGTACCATGTATATACATTTACATTTCGGAAAATTGGAGATGCAGAAACCAAAAAAAAAAAAAAATTGATACAAGAGATCAAATAAAATTTTCATCAACAGCTAATGATAAATTATTTTTATACAAGTAAATGTTTCACTTGAAAATTTATGCATTTACTTGATATGTCTAATAAGCAGGAAGCTTTTTAAAAAGTGCTTCACTTGTTTATCAAGCAACATTTCATAATAGATACTTCAGTAGCAGTTTTATTTATTTGAAAAGATAATTAATTGACTTTTATTAAAAAAAAATATATGAAATAAAAATGGATTATGCTAAGGAACTTCAAATGGAATAGATAATACAATTTTTATTTCTTTTTTAGGTAAGGACTTAAATTTTAGTCCTTTTGTGGGATTCAACTCTTAATGTATATGCAAGTTGAACATGACAAGTAGTTAATACCATCTAAGCTACAAACTCTTTGGTCCAGATGATAGCAAAGTTACATTTCCTTTTTTTCATTGCTTAGTAGAAAGAATATAGCCAAATAATAATAATAAGCTAAGGAAAGAAATTTTCAATCAATCCCAAACAATATTATTCAAAATTTCCCTTATACCCATCAAAACAATCACAAAAACATCAAAATATACCAATTCTCATACCATAAAAAGTCAGCATGGAATCTAAATTGGCCCCTAAACTCATAGCACAAAAAATAACCATCATTAGACTACACCCATCAACAAATTAAAGACTCCCTCCATCCTTGAGAACAATATCCATCCACATCAAACCTTTAATGTATTATCCAATGAGCTTCCATAACATTTAAGACAATCTCATTGATATATTTATGGTCTATAGCCCATCCTTCCACAGTTCCACTCCAAAACCTAACTCTCCTCTAAGAAAGAATAAGCATATTCTTTCACTTCATTATCTTCAAACAAAAATATATTTTTGTATTCTCACACAATGGTGACACTAGTTCCTTATTGAATGTATCATTAATAGCTAATTCCAAACATTAAAAGTTGTCTTTGCATGCAAATTCATAAGCCAATTGAACACCCATGACAATAAACATTCATATCCTCGATGAAATCACACAACATAGAAAGATGAATAGAAAATTCAATTTTCTTTTGAAGTATGGATAATTTCACTGCTTTTAATCACCTTCAATTGGACTAGTTTATCCTTTGTGTTACCTTTTTGCTACATAATAAATTATTGAGATAAACACTTTCATGGTTTGTTTGTGGAAGCACCAAATCTTATATGAAAGATAACATAATTCACTAGTATAGTGTTGTAATACATGTGTTTATTCCTGCACTTTAATACCCCAAAAATTTATTTAGTCTAATCCTGCATCATTAGCACCCTAAATTAATTCCAATCTCAATAAATGTTATGTTATCCTTAATCCCAAAATTTTAACTGATTCTGAAAACCTTAAATTTGATAAACCCTAATTCGTAAATCAAAATTAAAATCCGCTAAAATTTCTACTAATCCTAATTACCTTTGACTAATCTAAAATCACCCTAAAATAATCCCCCACCCTTCTCTTTTTCTTTCCCTTTCTCCCTTTCTTTTCTTTCTTTTTTCTCTTCCTCCCATCAACCTTGAGCTGCAACTTGCACTTGCAACTTGCACCACCTACTTGCACCATCACCTTTCTGCATCTATCACCCATCACCTTATCCCTACCTGACCGCATCGCACACTCTGCACACCCCTCTTCCTTTGCCATTTTCCCTTCTCATGCAACATTTACATCAACCATCACCACCCTCACTTTGCAGCTACTACTCTACCCTAACTATCCTCTATAGCCATCACCATCACCATCACTTTGCAACTGCATAGCACCATCATCACAGTCGCCCACCGGCCCCTACCCTTATCTTCATTCCTAACTCACACCACACATGCACACATGTACGTATATATATACCCCACACTCTCCATATTACTCTTTGATTTTGCCTCACTTTACTCATATTTGTGCAAAGAACCATTACCGATCTCCCTCTTCCTTCTCCTTTCCTCCTTCTTTCTTATTCTTCTTCTCCTTCCTCTCCATATTTATGGCTTTTGCACCACCATTTCCCCCACTGTGCACCACCTCAGCCACCATTTACCGCCCTTTGGCTAGTAGACCGACCACCAAGGTCGCCCCAACCTTCCCCCCCGCCTTCGCCGACCATTGCCTCCGACTGTTTTTCCTTCTTCTACTTCTCGTGTGTTGTAGCATTGCAGAGTGCACGGCTGGTGCACCGCTTGCTGCATGGTCGTACAATGTTTAAATCTACTGCTATACAGTCGTGCAACCCCTACACCTTTTGACCGTGCATAATTTTTCCTCTCGGCCTGTACCTTATTTTCTCTCGACCAGAAGCTGCACCGCCTGCTAGACAGACACACAATCTTATTCCTTTGGTCATGCATCCCTATTTTCACCCCCAAACCTCAACCAAACACCACCAAAATTTAATCATATCTCCACCACACATTTATATACACATCCACACATCTCAAGCTCCCATTTGACTATGGTTATACCTATTTTTACCCTCTTTACCTTGATTTTTCTTTTGGTTTAACTCTTCAAGCCTAATAGTAAATTTTATTATTTTCGTAGGTGGTATTTCAGTAGCTTCAGAGGAGGACGTCTAGGATTTGTATACTTAGATCCCGGTGTCCTAGTTGGTAAGGATACTATTCGATGTTTAGGAATTTTGATTATATTTGCTTGTATGGCTATATGTGATTTCATGATATTGTTGCTATATTATGTAACATATGTGGATATTAATAATTTTTGATGATATGAATTTTATGTTGAAAGAAAATAAGAATTGGTAAGAGATATCATTATGTTATAATTTTTAACGATAATTTCATATTTGTGAAATATATCTTATGGTATGAAATATGGGTTGAATGAGTTGTGCTAAATGGACTTAAGGTCTCTCATGAGGTATGATGATAAATGGGGACTTGGAAAAATAATGTGTAAAAGATATAAGATTTTATAAAATAAAGGTTTTAATTGTACTTAAAGGGTAAATTGGTCATTATGGGATAATAAGGAATTTTTGGTAATTTAGGCATTAGGAGGTTTAAATTATGGCAATAATAGTTTGAGTAATTCATGGGAGGATTATAGTTATTTGGGGTTCATAAATGTTTAATAGTAAATTTGGAGCAAGCTATCTTAAAATGTTAATATCATTATTCCATGTTCAAGGCTTAGAAGTTATCTATTGGAATTAGAAATTATGAAAATTTCATGGGAAGTGTTATGAAAATCCTATGAAATTGGGCTTGGATACTTTAGTGATTAGTGTATCGAGATAAAATTATTAAAGCAAACTCACGGGAATTAGGATGTGCATTTTGGGTATAAGACTAATGATGGAATTTGGGAGATGACATAATATAATGTGAGTAGAACAACCAACATGGGGAGTGTTGTGGATCGATACTAATTCGGAAAAAAATAATATCTAATTAGAATCAATTAGAACACACAAGAATTGAGAAGAGAAGAACACTCAAGAACACAGATTGGGGAAACAGATGATCTTATTGATGTGAAGTAATTGTGATTACAAAGAATCAAAGAAATTCTCACATAAATCACTCAATTCATCAAGGAATTACAATAGAACTTAATAGAAGAAGAAGACAGCGTTCGCTCTCCGATTAGGGTTCTAATTGCATGGTATTTATACTATACGAAACTGTCATTAGCGAAAACCGAGGCGGAGCGAAAAACCCAAAAAACACGGACCGTGTTAATAAACACGGTACCCCCGTGTTTATTTTCTATCTCTCGGCCTCTCCCGGAAAACAGAACATATTTTCCTGATGAAAAAACATGGATCGTGTTTCCAAAACACGGGCCCCCGTGTTTATTTCCAGCTTTGACAATATTTAGTATTTCAGCCACAACTTCTTCATCTAACCTCCGATTGAGCTGATTCTTGATGCGTTGGAAAGCTAATAGAAAGGTATAAAACTTTCATGTTCAGTACATTTCCAAATTCTAATTTCTTCAATGTAAAATATTTACATATTTACAGAACAGCTCACAGTTCTACTTCAAATTTCTCCGAAACACTTCACACACCAATCCAAGCTATTCTACACATCAAATACGAGTCACAAGCTCACAGAGAGATTGAACACTAAAAGGAGTATAATTAGGGTTTGACAGGACTTAAGGATTTAGACCTATGTTATATATATATTTATTTTGACTGTTTCCTATGCCTAAGAATCAATATTGAATAAAATATTAGTCACTTAAAGTGAAAGAGTACATGAGTAGGGCCATGGTACAGGGCCGACCCTAAATATAGCAGCACTAGGCCCGTGCTTAGGGCCCCTAATTAATATGGGCCCCGAATATATATATATAACAAAAAGTTTGCCGAGCATCTATGTTTACAGAAGGTTTCAATCCCCTTTTCAAACAAATTATTTTTACTTTTTATTAAATTTTATACGTTATTGGCAATAGGCAAGCTACTGAATTGCTGCACTATTCACTATCGTACACTGTAGCACTGTTGCACGTTACTGCACTGTTCACTGTCGCACGCTATTGCACACTGAGTTGCTGACTCTTCATCTTCAATAGTCTCGTGACCCTTCTTCTTCAACATCCGTTTGGAAAACAAAACAAACGGCAACAGAAAACATGGCAACAATAAAATCGTCCAACAAACCATTCTTCTTCTCTTATTTTTCTATTTATTTGAAAAACATTATTCTGTATTATTTAAATTTCTTTCGGCTCTCTCCAAACTCTAGCCTCTGGTCTTCATCCATTTCAGCATTTCCTATTCAAAATTTTCAGCTAGCTACCTTCTCAATTTTTGGGGTTCAATTTGTTGCCGATTCCATATTATTTTTTGGTAAGTGATTTAAATTGCATCTATTTATTTTTCATTTTAAAAAAAATTCACTATATTATTTGAATTTCTTTCAACTCTCTCCAAACTCCAGCTTCCATTCTCCATCCATTTCGGCATTTCTTGTTCAAAATTTTCGGCTAGCTACCATTTCAATTTTTTGGGTTCAATTTATTGACGATTCCATATAATTTTTTTGGTAAGTGATTCAAATTTCATTGTGTAAGTTATTTTTTATTTTTTATTTTTATAATAAGATAAAATTTGATTCAATTGCATAATAGAAATTTACATTTACACTATAATTTCTGATTCCATATGCTGATATAAGGAGTTATGTATAGATTTGCAGCATCTTCTAATGATGAATAATTAGTTATTAGACATTTTTCTAGTTTTTTAATCTCCCTTATTGTGTTTGAACATTTTTAGAAAGAAAGCTAAATATTAATCAGAATTTTATCAATTATGCAGGGCCTAAGTATGGCTCTTATTAGAAAGTACCCATCTGGAGGCAAAAAAAGAAAAGAGAAGGAGAGAAGAGAAGCTTAAGTGAAGCTTCAAGCAGGTTCTCTCAATAAGTTCTTTATTAAACAAGGTGATACTTCACAAAATGTTGTGGTAAATGAAGAGCATGAAAATGAGAAAGATATTGGTTGAAAAATGAATTCCAATGTAGAACATGATCAATCGATGAATGATAATGAAGAACTAATTCAAGGTAATGAAACCATGAATGATGATAACGTTGAGGGAAAAATTCTACCATTAGAAGAAGAAAATCAACCTTTGAATAAGGAAAAAGAAAGTGATGAGAATATTGATCATAATCAACATGAAGTAGAAGTTGAAGAATTTGTGTATCCCTTTGATGTTGATGATCCAGCAAATTGGGACAAAATGAGGAACAATTTTAGGGAGTTCTTAAGTGAAAGAGACCCTAAACTAGATGATGATATTATCTATCCTACAAATGATTCAGATATACATTTTAGCTCTTCACATTATTATCGTATACTTCCAAATGGAGAAAAGCAAGACCGTCGATGGTTGGTGTACTCAGCTTCATTGAACAAAGTATTTTGTTTCTGTTGTAAGTTATTCAAGCAAGATCATAATAAGAACCTTGTGGGTCATTTTGGAAATGAAGGAGTGAAAGATTGGAAAAATATAAGTGCACGGCTTGTAAGTCATGAAAAGAGTTGCTATCACATGTCTTGCTTTATGAGTTGGATCCAGTTGGAAAAAAGATTGAAGGAGAAAGATACAATTGATAAAATTATTGAAGAACATATTGATAATGAAAGAGAGCATCGGAGGAAATTACTCACAAGAATCCTTGTTATTATGAAGAGACTTGCAAAGAATAATTTGCCATTTCGTGGAGATAATGAGAGGTTGTATAAGGAAAATAATGGAGTTTTTTTTACAGATGATTGAGATGATATCAGAGTTTGATCCAATAATGGATGAACATGTTAGGCGTATTATGAAAAAAAAGACTCATTACCATTATTTGAGTCATAAGATTCAAAATGAAATGATTCGGATCCTAGCAGGTGAAGTAAGAAACTATATAGTGGCTAGAATCAAAGAAGTAAAGTACTATTCTGTTATTGTTGATTTCACTCCTAATGTTAGTCATGATGAACAAATGTTTCTTTTGGCACGATGTGTTAATATATCTACATATTTCATAGTTGTAGAAGAATTCTTTTTGGGATTTTTAAAGGTGCATGATACATCTGGGTTTGGCCTTTTTAAGGAGCTTACAAGTGTATTAGAATCTCTGGGGCTTGACCTTGATGATATAATAGGATAAGGGTATGATAATGGAGCCAATATGAGAGGAAGACACAAAAGGGTGCAGAAAAGACTACTTGAGGTAAATCCTAGAGCACTATATACACCATGTGGTTCTCACAGTCTTAATCTTGCAATTTGTGATATGGAAAGTTGTTGTGAGAAAGCTGATTCTTTTTTCAGAGCAACAAAAAGAATATATTCATTTTTTTCATCTTCTACAAAAAGCTGGAGGATTTTTAGAAATCATGTAGTGAGGCTTACTGTTAAACCATTGTCTGAAACTTGATGGGAAAGTCGTGTTGAAAGTGTGAAAGCAATAAGATTTCAAGATTTACAAATACGAGATGCTTTAGCACATTTGAAAAAATATGGTGATGATTCTAAAACAAGAAGTGAAACTAGTGCCTTACTAACACATGAACTTGAGAATTTTGAGCATATATTTGGCATGGTTATTTGGTATGATTTATTGGATCATATTAACATTGTGAGAAAAATTCTTCAAGCTGAAGATATGCACTTGGATTATGCTATCAATAAATTAGAAAGTCTTATGTCATGGTTGCTTAACTATAGAGAAACTGGTTTTGAGATTTCTCTTATTGAAGCTCAAGAAATTTCAAGAAAGATGAATCTTGAAGCTACACTTCGTGAAAAGAGAATCAGTAAACCAAAGAAATTGTTTGGTGATAATGACGATAACGACACTGAAGAGGTGACACAATTGGTAATGGAATCATTCAAGGTTAATTACTTCTTGTATATTATTGATCAAGCTCTTTCTTCACTTCAAAGCAGGTTTGAGCAATTTCAGAAATATCAAGCAGATTTTGGTCTTTTGTTTGATTTGAAGGAGTTAAAGTCTTCTGACAATGAGACTTTGATGAGTTTTTGTTCAAATCTTGAAAGCATATTAAAGCATGGTGATATGTTAGATATTGATGGGTTCGAGTTTTTTTTATTGAACTATGTCCCCTAAAAGAAGCTATGCCACAAGAAACAAAAAGAGTTGTTGAGGTGTTGAATTATTTGAAGGATTTTCAGGCTTGTTATCCGAATGCTTGGATTGTTTATAGAATTCTTTTAACAATTCCTATCACAGTTGCATCTGCTGAAATATCATTGTCAAAGTTAAAGTTGATCAAGTCTTACTTTCGTTCAACCATGTCACAAGAAAGATTGAACGATTTAGCTATGTTATCCATCGAAAAGAATATTGTTGACAAGCTCAACTATGATAGCTTGATTAAGACTTTTGCTTCAAAAAATGCAAGACGATTGATGTTTCAGTAGTGTTTGTAATAGTTGTATTATTTTTAAAAAAAAATAATATTGTATTATGGTTGTTTATATTGGTTTGCAAATTTAATTTTATAAAACTATTTACTTTTTTTTTTACTAGACAAAATTTTATTTTTATAATTATATATATACACACACACACAATATGGGGCCACAATATTTTTTTTCGGCCTAAGGCCCCTCAAATTTCAGGGTCGGCCCTGCCATGGTAATTTATTTTTCTAAACCTATATATATGTATCCTGTTCTACTGGGTAGAATAGTGGCTCAAGAGTGTTCTGCCCCGAGAAGATGTTTTTAATCTTTGTTCCACCGGAAAGAATTATGGCTCGGGTGTGTTATCCCCAAGAGTTTCAAACCGTTCCACCAGTTTAAGAATAGTGGGGTCTCTACTCATCATGAAATGAAACATATCTTCATAACCTATGGAAAAGATACTAATGATTTACAGTGGAAGAATATGTGAGTCAGGACAGAGTAATATATTTTCTATATGCATATGTATTCCTGTTCCACCGGATAGAATAGTGGCTTTGGAGCATTCTTCCCTGAGGAGATATTATTAACCTCCATTCTACAGGAAATAATAGTGGCTCGAGTGTGTCGTCTCAGAGAGTTTCAGACCGTTCCACAGGTCTAAGAATAGTGGGGTTTATGCACTCAATGTATATAAAAGAATGAAAATAAACTATACTTAATAAAAGAATCTAGATCGTAATATGCCTTATGAAATGTTTCATTTACTTGGTTATATTCCTTTATTATCTAATGTGGAAGCATGTGCTGTTTGTATTTCTTTTTTGATAGTTTTGTTTCCTTTTTCAGTACGTAGCATATTGACCACCCATTTTATGGGTGTTGCTTATCCTCACGAGCAGAAGGCCTTATATCTTATATGTAGGTTTCAAAGGATCGGGTAGATGACTTTGCGGCCTATAACGCCTTATGTGGGGATGAGTGACTCCATCTATATCAGGGTCTGGTGAAGAGTATATGTTATTCGGAATATGTATTTAACCAAATTTCCTTTTTGGACTCTTGATCCATGGTATCCTCCTTTTGCATTTTATATTGTAAAACTTAGAGTTAAACTCCAAAACTCAATATTGTACTATAAATGTGATTTTGTTTTCTAATTTCCTTATATTACCTTAAATGTTTTAGCTCTGTGATTGATGTAAGGATGGTTGCATAAACCAGAATTATATCGATCATGACGCTACAAAATGAAATTTTTCAGTAATGAAAATTAGGGTGTTACATGCACCTTACAGGAACCCTTCTAAATACCAAATCAAAAACCATAAAACTATAACATCAAGAACAATACAATATTATGAACCAAATCAAGGATTCTAAAACTCGATACTTTTATTATTTTATCAAGTAATTAAAAAGAATAAAAAAAAGACTAAGTTTGTGTTTCTCTCTCCCTCTCTAAGATTAGTAAGAATAACCCTCTTGATTATTAATGATGCCAAAACTTGATACTTTTATTATCATCTTCTCAATTAATTATAGAAAATCAAGAAACACAACCTATGCTTTTCTCTCTTTCTAAGGATATCAAGAGTAACTCTCTTGATTAATCCACTCCATTAAACAATTTTCATTCTCAATTCGGACTTTTCTAGATCTATAACCACAAGAGACTTCCTAGATTTAGATCCTTATAACATCCCTAGAGTTGTGATTTCCACACATACTCCACTGGGTCTCTGGTTGAGACTCTTTTCCTTATCCTATTGCTCTCTCTTATGCCCTCATGTCCTACATGAGTTGTATCTACTTTTATACAATATAAACCTATTATATAGGCTAACAAGATCCTATAACCAACTAAAAGAATTAAGGTATAAGTGGCACCTCCCCCTAAACATAAGACCAAAATTGGATTAAAAAACATGCATAATAGGCCTTAACCCATCGACACCACCCCCTAGTGTTGTCAATGCCTTCAGCATATATCCCCTTCGTTAAAATCTATACAACCCACTTGTGTCATTGTGATAATCAACGATAGTGTCAATCTCTAGCACTCCGTTTGATTTCATTCTTGATTTGTATTCGTTTATTGTTCTAGCATGTTTTTCAACACTCCTCACTCGTATTAACCTTCGCATACCCTTCTTCTCTTTGCTATCCTCTATTCTAGATCATCCATAGCCATCCTAACATTGGATTGAATCTTAATAATCATTCCATTCAAGCCACATGTGTCCACATCCAAGATCATGCTACATGTCATCATCTCCATGCATTGATTTCTCCCATCAAACCAAATCCTTACACCATTGCTCTTTGGAAGCTTAAAAAGGTCACCTTTTATATTGGGTTCTAAAATAAGATTACAATCCTTTATTATGTGATCCCCATCCTTGATCATAATTTTTCTTGTTTCACAATTATTTTTTCCACAAACAATTCCATCACAATCATATACCAAGTAATTCCTCATCCTTCCTAACTTAGATATATGATTTGATATCCCACAAAACTAACCAGGCTTTGATGACAATTGTTGGGACAAACACTTCTCAAATCCGCCTATGGAAGCACCATATCTTATTTGTAGGACAACAAAATATGCTACTCTGTGAATATGCTCCTATGCTCTGTAAGAACTCTTCTTAATAGCAAGTTAGGAATCCTAAATCCAAAACATCAAGAAAAATGCAATAGTATGAACCAAATCAAAGAAGATAAAAACTTACTAATTTTATTACTCTCCTCTCAAGTAATTACAGAGAATTAAAAAAATACTCAACCTATATATTTTCTCTCTTCAAGATTATCAAGAATAAATCTTTTGATTAATTCACTCAATAATGAATATCCATTTATAATTGAGATTTCCCTTGAACTAAATCCAAGATCTAGAGCCACAAGATATTCCTAATATTTTTTCCACAAGATACTTCCTAGATCTAGACCCTCACACCCTCTCTAAAGTTGTGATCCTTATACAAACTCCCTTGGAATTCTGGGTCAATACCCTCTCCCCCTCTGTTGATCTCTCTTATGCCCTCATGTCCCATATGAGTTGTGTCTACTTCTATATAATATAATCTCTTTATATAAGCTAACAAGATTATAGATATATAACGAACTAAAAGATAGAATACATGGGCAACATTAACCTCTCCAATAGATATGGGTGACATTGGGTTAAAAAACTCACCACTTTAGGTTTGTTATGTCAACATTGACACAACTCACCCATGTTGTTGTGATGATCAACACATATCCTCAATGTCAATCTCTAGCACTATGTTTTCTTCTATTCTTGCTTTTTATTTTCTCCCGGTTAACACGAGCATGCTTTTTTAACACCCAGGGCTCAAGCTCACCATATTTAACTAAATAAACAAGCCAAATTGAGCTAAGCACATGAGCCTAAGCTATAAATAAGTTAAGCTTAAATTTTTCAGATTTAGGCTCAACTCTTTTAATAAATAAGCCTAAAGATATGACTCAAGCTCGACTCATTTAATTATATTTCTTAAAATAAGGCATTTAAAAGTAATTCCTCATCCTTCCTAACTTAGATATATGATTTGATATCCCACAAAACTAACCAGACTTTGATGACAATTGTTGGGACAAACACTTCTCAAATCTGCCTATGGAAGCGCCATATCTTATCTGTAGGACAACAAAATATGCTACTCTGTGAATATGCTCCTATACCTTGTAAGAACTCTTCTGAATAGCAAGTTAGGAATCCTAAATCCAAAAAATCAAGAATAATGCAATAGAATGAACCAAATCAAAGAAGATAAAAACTTACTAATTTTATTACTCTCTTCTCAAGTAATTACAGAGAATTAAAAAAATACTCAACCTATATATTTTCTCTCTTCAAGATTATCAAGAATAAATCTCTTGATTAATTCACTCAATAATGAATATCCATTCATAATTGAGATTTCCCTTGAACTAACTCCAAGATCTAGAGCCACAAGAGATTCCCAAGATTTTTTCCACAAGATACTTCCTAGATCTAGACCCTCACACCCTCTCTAAAGTTGTGATCCTTATACAAAGCCCCTTGGGATTCTAGGTCAATACCCTCTCCCCCCTCCCTTGCTCTCTCTTATGCCCTCATGTCCCACATGAGTTGTGTCTACTTCTATATAATATAATCCCTTTATATAAGCTAACAAGATTATAGAACAAACTAAAAGATAGAATACATGGGCAACATTAACCTCTCCAATAGATATGGGTGACATTCTGTTAAAAAACTCACCACTTTAGGTTTGTTATGTCAACATTGACACAACTCACCCAGGTTGTTGTGATGACCAACACATATCCTCAATGTCAATCTCTAGCACTATGTTTTCTTCTATTCTTGCTTTGTATTTTCTCCCGGTCAACACGAGCATGCTTTTTTAACACCCAGGGTTCAAGCTCACCTTATTTAACTAAATAAAGAAGCCAAATTAAGCTAAGCACACGAGCCTAAGCTATAAATAAGTTAAGCTTAATTTTTTCAGCCTTGGGCTCAACTCTTTTAATAAATAAGCCTAAAGATATGACTCAAGCTAGACTCATTTAATTACAAAAAAATGAGCCAAACTGAGCTGAGAGGGATCACGAACCAGTTCTTCTCATTTACAACCCTATTGACACTCTCCACTCTTATTGACCTGTAAATACCTTTTTTCTCTTCATTATCCTTCATTCTAGGTTATCCATAACCATCATTACATTGGCTTGAATCCTAGCACAAACCATGCCAATAATTTGACATGAGGTGCCAACCCTATACCACATCCTTTCATAATCAAATAACTATTTTGTATGTTTTTTTTAAGACAGTTATGTGTGTGTGTGTGTCTATATATATATATATATATATATATATATATATATATATAGAGAGAGAGAGAGAGAGAGAGAGAGAGTAGATTGAAAGGACTTTATGAAAAATAAACATTTTCTTGGATGATGATTTCATGCAATAGTATTATCTTTGTTGCTAGGTTTGACAAACATTTTTTCTTTCTAGTTAGTAAGACCCTTTTCCGAAATAAAATTTTGAATTTAGCTTCTATCATCCTATATCCCTATACCCCTGCTCTATACACAGTGTCATGATGTCGCAGAGACACACGAGACAAAAAATTGGTGAGGACGTTTCTATTACAACTGTCTTCATTACCAAGCCAAATGTCACACCAAAATCTAATCGACCTTCTTCACAACTAGGAGAATGATATGCTTCGACTATTGATAATTAATAATGGGTCTATTAATAACTTACCAACTACTCGACCCATCAACAGCATTACGTTCCATCGAGCTATCCACAAATTTGGCGTTATGGACGTAATTAATCACGTGTTATCAAAGGGAGTTCTTTTCGGAACAAAGCTACCATCGGCATCGCCAAGTGGCTGGTTCTTTAGTTCTAGGTCGCCAATATTAATTAAGCCTCTCTGTACGTTTCGGCTTTCATTTCAAGGCCCCTCCCATTTAATCAATAATTTTCTTGGTCCCTGTCCGCGCTAGAATAATTCTCTTTATATCCCGTATTAATCCTTTTCGCCTACTTCATCGGTACCTTAAACATGGTCAAATAGAATAAAGGGATGCCGTTTGAAATCTAATTGATCAAGAAGTACTGGTGTACCAACCTTAGACATATATATAGGTTTTAATTTGGTCGGAAGGATTAGGTCAATTTTAAATTGGGTTAGTTGTGGGCCAGGTCATGTAATTTAGGATTCGGGTCATTTTGAGTTGTTTTATTGTTCGGGTTGGATTTGGGTTCGGATTGTTGTAGATCTGAATTGTGTCGAATTAATTTGCCAAGTCGGGTCAGATTTGGATTGAGATAGTTCGGATTTGAGTCATGTCAAGTTTAGATTATTTTAAAGTAGTTTGAAGGGTCAAGTCATATATAGAGATGTTAACCGTAACGAATTCTATCCGAAAATCGATGGATTTTATCTCTCGGATACTTAAATAGATATGAAGGATAGAAAAAATATCCGTCAGGTTTGGGTACGAATACGAGTATGGGATATCAGTAGCCATACCCGTATCTATATCCGTACCCATTTATCAGATATATAATTACCCTTTTAACCTTAATTTTAAAATAAATATAGTATAAATTAAGGTTAAAATTATCATTTGTTTTACCTCTAAATGGGTTTATTTGTCAAGAATGGATTTATCCGTTGGATAATATCCGTTAACGGATAAATAAATTATCCATCAGGTAACAGATATCCAGCGGATATGAATATGAATGTGTTAGAGGATAACCGTTTGGGTTACTGATACAAATTTTCTTATCGGATATGGGTATGGACATACCAGCCCGAACCCGCCCCCTTTTTTTTTGATAGATGGAAAAGCAAGATAAACAAATTACAGAGATCGAAAAAGATAACACAAAAGGAAGAAAGAACTCACCTCGTCGATTTTATAAGGAAAATCCTCTCGGCTATTTTTGATCCAGAACTCGATCATTATTTTGACTAGTGTAACTATTTACATTTCTATTAAGTAGGGTTTGGGTCGAACAAGCTATTATTCGGGTGATTTTGTGTTTGAGTTAATTTGACGGGTCAAGTTTGTGTTAACTTAGCAAATTGGGTATTTTAAGATTTGGATTGATCGGATTAAGTTTGGGCCAAGTTAATCCTACATCGAATAACTTTAGATTTGGATCAAATCGAATATTAGCTATCAAAATTAATCTAACTCATTAACCTTGTAGGCTTGTAGGCAAGTCTTAAGTTTACCTTCATGTAATTATGTGATTAATAATGTGTTATTAATTACTATTTGTTTATTATTATAAATTAAAATTTTTAATGTTGTGTTTTTACATAAAAAAAATAGGTAAATTTAGAATATCGCTGATAAAATAAGCAAATTCACAATAAAAGTTAAACAAAAAAATAAAAGTTAAATAATAATATATTTTTTAAAAGATTTGAATATATTATTGTTATAACTAATTAATATCGAATTTAGTTTTGTCGGATTTTGTTGATGGCAAGTTATGGGTTGGAGTCGGGCCGGATCACTTATGTTCGGGTTAGTATCGAATCGGATTTTAGTCGGATTTAATTGGTAAATTTATTGAATTATGTCGAATTAGGTTTTATGCGGATCGGACCAACTTTTGCGGTCCGTAGATATATGTATAATATTAGGACAGAAAGTAGTCAAATATTGAAAATAAAATTACAATGTTAAGTTATCTAATTAGTGGCAATACGAAGAGCACGTATATTATATCAGGGTAAGCATTTGTACGAATCCGATCGATGGATTTTTGCACTGTTCTCAGGGTCGCCGCCGATTAATCTACCGAAACATGCTCCAACATTTATCTGACCGCGACTTGGGTATCCACTTGATGATGTCGCGGTCTGTCATAGCTTCTAGAAGGCAACTGAATTTTCAAACTTCAAATGTGTAAGGCATTAAGCAAGCTACTGAGCTCGGACGTCGCATGAATTTTAAAATGGAAATTTTTTTATTAGAAAAAAAAAAAGAAGATAGATAGATAGATGAAGGACAGGCTCTAGACATTGAAAATTGACTCCAACAATGTGTACATAAAAAAATGCAAGTAGGAACAGTTGACCATTTGTAAGTTTATTTATTTATCTCCATTAGCTCGGCCGAGCCAACACCGCTGCCATATTATATTTATTAGTATTATTTACTTGCAAGCGATCAATAATGGAGTTTGTTGTTGTTTTTTTTTTTTTCTTAAATAATAATAAATTCAGGTTTTCCTTATCGCCTATTATATTTTCTATCGAGCAAAAAATGAATGAGGGAAGCACAGTTTACCGAAGAATTAGCCCTTCTGGCAGTGCCGATCGATAAGGATGTGTATATATATGAATATGATGGGTTTTTATCTGGAAAAGCAAAGCAAGAAACCTTTTTTATACGCAATCGAAGTTACCTGATGATGAGATACGCATGATAATGGAGTTTCATTATGTTATGATTGAATTGGTCTCTAAAATACTATAACCGATTAATTTAAGCGCCCTATCTTTTCAAAAACAAATTATTAACAAGTACAGCAGTGCCTTCCGGACTGTATTGCCTCCTGAGGATTATATAATATATAAAGAGGAGATTCTTCATCAAAGTACGACCATGCTCATAAGTTGATATTGCAAAAATCAAAAAGACAAAAAAAAAAGAGGCTTAAATATGATTGTGGTGGTATCGAAGTTATAGTGATTTTCATTCAAATAAGCTGTATGTTGACCGGGACGACAATTCGTTCATTTAACTACTTAAGAATAGAAGATAGAGTCCAAAATGCATTCTAATTAATAATATCTGATACTCGTTCCGATTCAAAGTTCCAAATATATTACTCGATAATACTATCTCGTTTAATTAATATCTAACCAATTTTTAATCTTCACTTTGTTAATAAAGCGAATAAATTAAGGACAGATTAGGAGAAAAAAACAAAAAAAGACATGAGGGGTCTGGACCAAGCTCAAACTTTTATGGAATTTCAATGTACACCCGGCACACGATGGAGAAAAATATCGTCCGGCCGTGAAATCACTCCATTCTATAATCGACGAGACAGTCCGGGAGCAGAGCCGAATAGATATTAGATAGTCATCTTCACACTTCTATATACATACATATATGACTAAGAGAGAAAAACCAATCTCCTTATTGATATCATGCTCCAAAAATAAATCACCCAAAATCTTCTCCCACCAACCGAAAACAAAATAACTTCAGTAGGATATTTACACACACTTACTATTGTTACTTAAGTAATCAATCAAATAACCCCAAACTAAAATAATATAATATATATAAATATAACTTTTTTTTAATAAAAAATATATCTAGAACGGTTGAACTGTCCGGCTAAGACCATTCGCATTAGCAAAGAAGCCCATCAAATCCTGCCGATACGGCAGATACGACTTTTTCCGATCATCTTCTCTCATCGCTCTATTCATCAAGTAATGCTTCTCATGAACATTCCCTCTTTTACCAGCACCGCCAACGGCCGTCGTTCTCTTCCTACCGCCGCCGGACTTAGCCTCCTTCTCCTTTTCCGCCTTAGGCTCCTCTCCCTTGTTCACACTCGCAGTCTGTTGGTGCCCTTGCTCACGTTGGCGCTGATGATGAGGACTCATAAACACGTACGTGTCCCTCCCGTCGCTCTGACTCCGATACATAAGGTCGCGGAACTTCCACCGCCTCGAAGAACCGGATCCGGTCGAATTACTCTTCTTGCTCATCTCCTGACGCGGCGCCCCGGGAGTCCAGACGCAGTACGTCTCTTGCGGCACGCCGTCGAGGTCGTCGGCTTCGGAGGAAGAACAGGAGGCCGCCTCACGCTCCTCGACGAAGAGTTTCCTCAGCGGAAAGCGGACGGAAGACGCGGCTGCCGCCGACTGCGAACCGGCTCCGGATTGCTGCGGAAGCTTTGATTCGTCGACGGATTCACGGTCAGGAGGGCGGAGGCCGCCGTCGGTGCCGGAGCGGAAGATCAAATCGGTGTTGAAAATTGGATACATAGGCTTGATTTGACCGTTGTCGAAGATCTCGTCGGCGGAAATTGGGGATGAATTGTCGCCTGCGCACAAGACGTGGAACTCAAACTCACCGTCGTCGTCGTCGTCGTCTTCTTCTTCCCCTTCACCTTCAGTTTCGTTTCCATTTTCATTCACTCCGACGTCGTCGTTCGGCTCGCGGCTCTGATTCTCCTCCTCCTCTTCTTCACTCTCAGCGCATGATCTACCCTCTGTTTCTTCCAATGATGCGCCGTCAGAGGGGCCGTCGACGTAAGAGTAAAAAATGTCGTCATATCTTTCATCTGTTAGTTTAAGTTCATTGACGACCCTAGCAGCAATCTCAGCGAGCTTACTGGAGGTACAGCTTTCGAAACTCGGGGATTCACCCAACGCTGAGCCAGGACGGAGCATTTCTTAAGAATTTTATGGGGAGACGCGGCGATGCAGAGCGCTAGAAATTAAAACGATAGGCCGATTGGAGACGAAGGGGTCGTTAGAAGAGGGGATAAGGTAGAGGGAAACTTACTTGGAAGATATGTTATGTATATATGAGTGAGGGGGCTGGATCAATAATAGAGAGAGAAAGGGGAGGGTGGAAATAGGAGGGGCAGCCACGAAATGAATGCAGTGGCTTGAGAGTTGGGACGCAGGGAGGAGTTAAAGAGAGCAGCAGTACAGATACAGAGAGTATATTCTATTCAATTATTAATATGATATGTATATATAGTGGGCCAAAACGAGACGAAATTGAAGCGACGGTAAAAAGGTTAACGCGGGGACGCGCTAAATAAAAGGACGGCGCAGTGTTTTTTGTATCTCCTTTTCTTTACTTTTCGTTTTTGGTGCCCCAGTGGGTTTCAACTTTCAACCATCAACTCTAATGCCCCGTTTGTATTGGAGTGGATCGGAATGAACGGAAACTCTAATGCCCCGTTTGGATTGGGGTGGATCGGGGTGAACGGAGGTGAATCAATTGATTCACCCCGTTTGGCTATCAGGTTAATGTTTTAATTTAGGTGAATCGGGATTAATGTTTTACCTCCATTCACTTCGATTAACCTCGTTTTTATTAACCTTCGATTTCGGAGGTAACGGAGGTGAAGGTGAAAGAATAAGTAAATTTTTGACTTAATAGGACTAAAATATCCCTCAATATGACTTATTTATTTAATATAAAGATATAAATATCATTTATTTTATTATTATAATATTTATTTATCTCAATTTAAACGAAAATTTTAAAACGTTCACTCCGATTCATCTAGGTTAGGTTAATATCATCCAAACAGAATTTTAAAATATTCACCCCGATTCATCTCAATTCCCTTCACTTAAATTAATTTTTAATGTTTACCCCTATCTCAATTCAACTCAATCCAAACGGAGCCTAAGGTTCTTAGTTGTAACACTGGTTGCCTTCTTAAATAGGCGTGTGAACGGGTCAAAAAAACAAAAAATTAGGCGGGCGAAAGTCAGAGTAAGACCCGCTGCCAGGTTGGTGCCCAACGTTAAAAAAGGGTAAGTTAAGTGCGTACGTGTGGCAACATCTAAAGGCCAGAAAAGGAAGTAAAACGACGGAGCGTGGGAACGATGCGCACTTATCAATATGTGCTCAGTTCGCAAGAAGCGAAACGGAGCGTGGGATTCCATCCGAATGCTCGGGGGCGGACCGGAGTCGTTTGCTTACACGTGTAGGAATAGTAAGGCTGGAATCGAGTCCATGATCTAAAGAAACAATCCCCCTCATCCTCCTCGTAATTAAACACCACTTGGTCTGGTAGGGTGGTGGCATGGCATCTTTTTTTTTTTTTTTTTTTTGGTGTTTTTGCCTGGCGGTACTGGTAGATATTCGGTGGAGGAGGTCTAGAAGAAGAATGACCAAACGAACAAGTCAGCATTCTTTCTCTCCCATTACATTAATTGGGGGGGGTACTTAGTTTTCTTTTGTGGCCGCCTCTTTTTTCTCGTACCCGGTAGTTTTTTCTTCCATTTCACGTTTATTTCTCTTTATTTTAATGGGATCCTTAGCGACCGAAAACATTGATTCTTATTACAGTTCGCATAGCTTATATTATTATATGTAATAAATTAATCTGTTTTTTTTTTCTAAAAAAAAAAGAAAATAAATATGTATAGATACATCAAGATCTACCCGAGCATTTCATTTCATTCAATTAAAAGGACATCATTGCTTCTCTTCAAATTTTCCACATGTATAGATTAGAGAGTATGACCCAAACACCCACGGACCCACCCACCCGTGTATCCAATCAGCATCATGTAAAGCTTACGTCACCTGTGATCGAAGGACCGGCTTTCAAAATTAATTAATTAGTTTTAAACCTAACGAGAAAAACGTTCCCCTCCACGCCGGTGGATCATCGCGGATGCTTGGAAAAAAAGTTAGCTTTGCCTTGAAGAAAAATATTGAAATCAGAGACTTGGGGAAGGGGCACGGTAACGTGCCATGTAAGTGGTCTCCCTCAGCGACCATCTTGCTCGGCTTATGGCCCATGTGTCTTTCTATAATTAATTTATCTATGACGCGGCACTGTGCGTCGTTCTTTTTCCCTTTGGTTTTTCCCCCCTATTGGAAACACCGCTTAAGGTTAGCGGACACTTGTTACGTAATTGGGCTGGGTACGTAGCCCGTTATCTACTCGGACCTGCCAGCCAGCCGATGTCGATAGAGCACGACTAGTCCCCAGTTCCAAAGCCCCCCGTCTATTGTTTCGGTTTCCGTATACACTTAAACTCGACATTCCGGATCCATCATTATCTGACGCGATACTCCTTCCGTCTTCCACGGCCACAGATAGCATATTGCCCGATGTACGAGTAGTGCCATCGGAGATTCGGAATAAGACCATCCATGCATGTATTTTGGTAGTGGGTTTTGTTGTTTAGGAAAAAAAAAATTATTCGGTAGAACTTTTTTACAACTATATTTTCTATCTGCCGACTATCGTTGTTGTTTTACAATTTTTATTATTCCCTCTCTTTATCCACCGACAACTTTTATTGTTTCCCTACCTTTACCACCAATAACTTTTATCATTCCTTCTCCTTATCTATCGACTATTGTTATTAAATCCCCCCCCTCCCTCATTAGCAAATATGGTCAAATCTTGCCCCTACAAGCAACATTGAGAAATTTTTCTGGTCTCCTTCCCCCTTCTACGTCAATCCCCTTCCCGCAATTTCACCCCCACTTTTTTTTTATCTACATTTTTTTAAAATTTTCAACCTCAATCTAGCTGGTAGTAAGAAAAAATATTCCAAGAACTAAATCTACAATCGGAAACGAAAAAAATTTTTTTGAACTACACCCCACTGATAAAATTTGCCGTTGAACCCTCTCTGTCGACAAATATAGCCGAATCTTTCCTTACCAAAAAAAAAATACCGTGTATATCTATCATTCTGATAAAAAAAAAAGTTTATTACTTACCTTGACGTGAGGGAGGTGAGAGCCGAGAGAGGAGAGACCGAGAAGCTTAGTGAGAGAGTGAGAGAGGTGTGGAGAAAAAATGAGTTAGAAAAATCAAATAGAAAGGGAAAGGGTAGAATTAAAAAAAAAAAAATTCCATAAAAAAGTGTTTTCTATATGCATCTATATTGATAATTTATCTCGTACAACCCGCTGAAATTATTGTAAATATCAGTAACTTTTATTACTAAAAGATCGCTCCTAAGCATATGTCTGCGCGCGCGCATCCTCTGTTTCTTTCACTTTTCGTTTCTTCTTTCCATTTCAAAATATATGCCGTCCCCTGAATCAGTCTCAAACGCATAAGGTTAATAGTGGCAAATGACCTAGGTTTTCATTCATGTAGCGTAGGCCCCAGATTTATTTTTATGTAGAGTAAAATTCAAGCGGGGGTTAGCGCCCTAAGTTTGGTAAGGCCAATCCTGGATGTAATTGGGTGAGATTATTAAGTCTTATGCAAGGACCTCTTAAAAAGGCTCATTGCCATTATAAAGAGGAAGATCCGTGGATTTTTTAAAACCGTCCAACATAAATTAACAATTTTTCAAATAAAATGAGAAGATGATCAGAAAAAGGTTTGTAATAACCAATTTGCCTATTAATTTTCTGAAAAAAATAACATAAATAGCTAAATTTATTTTTATTTGAATATCTAACTAGCGAAAATAAATCACTTTTCAAATTTCATTTACCTACTCAAATGAAAATCAATAAAAATGTAAAATTTCTAAATAATAGAATTATTTAAAACATGAAATACCCATGAAATGTTTTGGCCAAATATAATCACTTGTTACTTGAATATCTAACTAGCGAAAATAAATCACTTTTCAAATTTTATTGACCTACTCAAATGAAAATGAATAAAAATATAAAAGTTCCTAAATAATAGAATTATTTAAAACATGAAATATTTTAACCAAATATAAGCACTTGTTACGATCAAACAATAAAATCGTGGTCATGGTTGTGATTGCAATCACGGTGTCGGAGTGTCACAAATGTAAGGATGGCAAATTTTTTCCACGGGTTCAGGGCCCAATCGAAAATTTTCCATTCGGATTCAAGTTCGAGGATTGGGTTCGGGTTTTGGGTCCCCATCACTAAACCTATATATATAAGTTAAAATTATAATACAAAAAAAAGGCTCAAAGATCGGAGATGGGATCGAAAATCGGGTATAAAGTAACGTTTCAGGGATCGGGTCGGATTTTAAGGTCGGAAAATTAATCGGAGATGATTAATAGATCAGGGATCAAGTTGAGAAATCTCCGATAAAAAAATCGGAGATCGGGTCTGACTTGGAGATTATTTTTCTTATCGGATTTAGAGATGGGGTCCCCGTCCCCAACACGCGGACCCCATCCCCAACACGCCCTGTTGTCATTCCCATGCGGATGATATTCAATATGTCGCCGTTGTCGGACATAATTTTTTTATATTTTTTTATCAATAAATATCAACAAATATCACTAAATATCGGATATATATATCAGTAAAATATTAGCGAATATCAATCAATAACTAATATATTACCAATAATTATGTAAAATTCTAAATCTGTGGCACATCATCAATTTCTCGTATCAACTGACGCAAAATCCGATATATATCAATTGATATTGCATATTGGAATCGATATTTTATTATATAATTAAGATAAGCCATAAGCGAAAAAGAGTAATGTAAAAATGAATGAATTGCTCAATATGATCGTAAAGGCAATACCCTTTTTAGGCAATATAGTATCTACGAAGCTTAATTCAAGGTGTAACGCATAAAACCAACTACTATATCAGTTTCTCTCTCTCTCTCTCTCTCTAGTTCTGCATCGTACATTAAGATGGCCCTAATTCGTACAACTTTTAGGTGATGATTCGACTGAAACCTATCCATATACAACTCCACAGTCCACACAAATCATCACCACAAACTCCTTAGGCAGTCAAAATTGATAAACTATATAATAAAGGGTAATGGAAAAACACGAAAGAAGAAAAGAGGCGAAGCTAGCTAGTAGCCCTTTTCGGCTCTGTAAGATTTAATAGCAGCAATCAGCAATTCATCACCGGCTATCCTCCTCACTTTCTGCACTAGTTCGTGCCTCGATAACTTCCTCTCCTGTGAAATTGTAAGACAATTGTAGGATATAAGAAACAAAAACAAGCGAAACATGCATATTCATAAACAAACAGTTTCGATGAAATAGATATATAGTACTAAAAGTCTTAAATAATTACCCTATGATCCTTGTAATTCTTCTGAATCAAATTGATGCTTCTTGGAGGCAAACATTTGGCAAGTACGGGAATCAAAGCAGTGAATGGCATCCAAGGCGACGTAGGGAATTTCTTCTCCGTAAGTAATGCTGGAATATCGCTTTCTTCGTCTTCTAACAGCCGAGTTCTAAAACTGATAACGTACTCCGGCAAGATATGAGTGTTCATGTTCGTAGTCCAGACTATATACGTTTTTGGTGAATGAAGATCGTCGGTTCCTGAATCGAAATTTTCAGTGCTAGGATATGATTGACTCGAGTACGGACGGATCTGCTCTTGATTTCCGAGTATAACTCGACACAGTGCAAGGTGTTTTAAGCCGTTCTCATCGATTATCGCCGATTTCGCACTGAGAGAAAACATTATGAAATATGTGAATTGAAATAAGTTTCAGCGAATCAAATTTAAAATTCAGATTCGAATGCCAAAAAAGATAGTTGGACCAGAAATGAGAGATTTTCATTGGAAGTGCATGGAATTACCTGTGAAAAGGACAGTGATCGGGGTAAAGATAGACTCCTTTCCCAAACAAAGCATTATCATTCTGTTGAACATCTTCAATTCCAAATCCATGATTCATTATCCTACTAACACCTTCCTTAGAGCTCCCGAACCAAGCATACTTAACATTACTGCTTCCACGCTTCTTCGCGATGGCCTGAGAATAAATCTGGAAATTCTGAACCTTAGCACCACCTAATATACACGATCCTGAATCCCAGTTCTTCTTATGGATTGCTACGACTGTTGTTTTGCTGCCTAAATTGCCTAAACACGAAACGAATCTCCGCTTAATTATGTTATGCACCTTCTCATCTTTGTTTACCTGAGTAAATTTATCGCCGTCGGTGGAGAACAAATCTAATAATCTGTTATTTCTTTCTCCGAACCTAGGAGATCCTGTAACGCTGCTCTCGCAATCTGATGACGATGAAGATTCCACATCGAAGTTGCATCTGCAGTGGGCGTTCAAGTCCATCGTAGGAAATAGATGTGAATGCGTGATTGGATTTTAACGTATAGGGATTTTGGATTATGGTGGAAGGAAAGGAGAAAGGAGGTTGAAGGATTATATACGGAAAGGTGCGAAGATCGAGAGGCTTGGAGCGGAAGGCAGGCAGTGAGAGGGCCGTTGGTATTTTCTGGTACTAGTCTAGCGGACTCGTATTCTAGGACCTAGGTATGCAGCATGCTGTTTTGGGGGAAGGAGGTGGGGGGGGGGGGGGGTTTCTGCTGCCTGCCCGTTGTTTTCATAAACGCAAATGGAAAGTTCGTCGTCAGGGATTATTTATGCTTGGCGCGTAAGGAGTAGTTTTAACGGCAACGCGCATAGATAGTTAGATTAGACACTATCGAGTATCGAACTGCTATACCTTGTTCGGTGTTAATTAGTGAATATTATAAAGCATTAAAAAAGTTGCAGTTGAAAGCTAAATATTAATCGGAAATTGAAATTGAAATTGAAAAACTACTCAGCCAAACTTATCAAAAATTTAATTTTTAATAATGTTTATCATCAAAAGCTTCTCAAGCTTTGCAGTCCAATAAATTCGTCCCCCAAATATTATTACAACTTGTCCAAATATTTTATTTTTATTTTGGGTCAAATAAATTATGTATTAGCTTAAACAATCGTCCAAACATGTCCCTCCATCGCACGATACAGTCATATGCACCTACGCGAATATATTTTATCTTATATGAGACCATATTGATCAACATGTGGATTATATAAATGTGCGTATAAGCATACACACCTAACAAAGAGAAACTATATTATATACATGTGTTTATAATCTATTTTATAAAATGTGTATTATTATTTTAAGAGAATCCACAAACGTAAAATATATATTATTATCATAAGATATGTGTGTTCTAATTATAAAATATGTATATTCTTTTTAGCACGCACATTATTACGTAGATGTGTATTTATATATTATTTTTAATATATATTTTGTAAGACGTGTATTTATATTTTATAAAATATGTGTTTATATGTGTTCTATTATATGTATATTTATAATATATTTATATATAAGATATGTATTTATAATCTAAAATAATTGTATTTTTTTAAAAAATATGAGTAGTTTTATAAGATATATATATTATGTACATGCGTATTTTTAATGAGTATAAATAAATAATGCATAAGATAAAATAATATATAAGACAAAAAAGGGGAATTGATAAGGCTGCAAGACGCAATTTGGCCCCAAACATGCAGCTAAAATATGCTGGAGTATGCCAAAGCAGCACCCTTAAATATTTAAACTGGGGTAAGGCTCGTACACAAGTTCAAAATTAACGACGAACATGTGAACCTATTTTCAACCACAGGATGATATTAACATCTAGCTGGAATATATATAAAAAATGAACATCGTGTGATCTTCTTCCACATGTATATATGTACGTATGATTTTCGTCTCGTCCGGTTACACATTAAAATTTGGGTTCCTCTTCTTTCTTTTTTATAGAATATTTGGGTCCTTCAAAATACTTATCCCCACCCAATCACTATATTTTTTTAATATTCATTTTATTTTTTTAATGCTTATCTTTCCACGCTACCTAGTAGCGCAAATAACAGGTGGCTTCTTTGAAAGATTTATTTCGGCCGTTGGATTCATGATCCCGATGCCCTACGGAGCCATACATCCTCCTTTTCCAAAACTCTTTTTTTCTTCGGCAGGTACTACTGCTGACTCTGAGCAGCTTCCTAATCGGTTTCCCGAAGTCTCAGCTATGGATATAGATAGCCTCTGTATTTCCTAATCGCCATTTGTATTTTTAGCTACACCCTCCAGTGTGGCTTCTCATGGAATGGTGCGCGCCCACTAATCCCTTTCGTCCTGCGCACGGAATTAGATAGGGGACCCTATTCCACCTTACCTCTTCATTCTTTGTATGCAACGTTTGGCTCATCTCATCCAGATGCATACAGGGGTCGATCTCAGTGCGTCGCATGCATCACTCGGGGCACTCCGTGTTTGATGTGTGGATCTAATGAATCGACGCTTCATCTCCTCCGCGACTACCCAAGAGCCAGTTACCTATGGCGGCATCTTCGAGGAGCCCTTATTTTGCCGAATTTCTTTGTAGCTGATACGGATGCATGAATGGTTTACCATGAAAATGCGTCACACACCCTTAAATGTTCCTCGGCGTGTGGCCTCTGCAGCTTCCTGTCCGAAGATTTGGAACTAGCGGGACAATGAAAAAATTATGGCGGTACGTGTATATATACTTGGCCTGCTGAGCCTATGCGCGCGAGACCGTTTTTTTTTTATAAGTTTCTAGTGAGCTGTCTGCTCGGCATACGCTAGGTTGCATACCTTCACCAACCACGCCTAAAGTCTTTCGCGTAATCTTGCTTGGTTACCCCCACCTTCGGGCACTGTTTAGCTGAATGTGGACGGGAGCGCTCTGGTCAGCCCAAGTAAAATTGCTTCGGGATGCATGGGTGCTTGGACACCATAGCAGACGATGGCTTTCTGGCTTTATGGGCAATGTGGGTTTCATTTGGAAGTATAACTACGGCGGAGCTTTGGGGTGTTTATAATGGGCTTTGCTAGAATAAGATTTCCATATTTAGCATAATATCAGTACCTTCCATATATAGCTTAGACTATTAATATCATTAATGAATGATCACGGGATTACACTCTCACATGGTATCAAGCTAGGGTTCTTCCTTCCTCCCCTTCCTCTATCGTCACTACTCTCCTTCCCTGCCACTTTCTTCCTTCTCCACCTTCCTCTTCAATGGCCGCCACCTCTAAGTTCCATCCTGCATTGGCCGTCACCAACATCCGCAACCATATTCCTATCCTTCTCCGCTCCGAAAGTGGCCTCTATGACTCTTGGTCGACTCTCTTCATCATTCATTGTACCGCTCATGACGTACTTGATCACGTCGTCCCTGCCGCTGCTGATAAAGAGCCACCGACCTCCTCCTCGCCCGACGCAGACCCTACTCTCTAGAACAGACTTGATGCTATTGTCAAGCAGAGGATCTACGGCACGATCTCCCTCGACTTGTTCCATATTGTTTTTGTTAAAGACGACACAGCCATGCACTCATGGGAGTGTTTGTCCGAGCTCTTTCTGGACAACCAATCCACTCGTGCCGTCCACCTTGAGAATGAATTTGCTGCGATTCACATGAGCAAATTTCCTCCATCGATGCGTACTACCAGAAGCTGAAGATGGTGGCTGATCAGTTGCATAATGTGGGTGCCCCCGTTTCTGATCAATGCCTTGTCACTAGGCTCGTCACCAGTTTGTCTCCGCCTTATGTCCACCTTGGCTCCGTCATCACCAATCTCCAACCTGTCCCCACCTTTTCTCGTGCTCGTTCGATGCTCCGTGCACATGAAGCAAACGAATCCTCACGTGTTGTGCTTGCTTCCTCCACCGACTCTGTTTTAATGGTCGCTACCTCCGACGAACCTCCTTCGTCTCCACATGTTGTTGCTTCCACTTCCACCTCTTCTCGCGGTGGCGGCGGCGGCAACCGTGACCGGAAACATTCCTCCCGTGGAGGCCACAAGGGTGCTGGCCAGAATCGAAGTAGTCGAGGGGGGCAAACATGGAGGGTGTGGTTCTCAGCCGCCAACTTCCGCTCCGCCTCCCGCCCCATATTTTTATCCCCCGTGGGCCTATCCTTCTTAGGCCTTGCCTCCTTGCCCGTATCCATCCTTCCCCAAGCCTTGGCAGGCTCCTCCACAGCCGGCCCAATCCCCTTGCCAACATTCTGGACTCCTTGGGCCTCATCCTCAAGCCCACATGGCTTCCATTCCTTCTTCACCGGGATATGTTCCTACGGATATCAACGCAACTATGCATACTCTCACGCTTTCTCTACCGGATGAAAATTGGTACATGGACACGGGGGCTACCTCCCAACAAGGTACTCTCTCGCCTTATTTTAATTTGAGAAAAAATGTTGGAATTGTCGTCAGTAATGGTAATTTAATTTCAATTCGTGGTCATGGTAGTACAACTTTGCCTTCCCCCCCCCATCCACCTCTATAATTAAATAATGTATTACATGACCCTAATCTCATCAAAAACCTTGTTTCGGTTAGTAAACCTACTTGTGACAATTTTTTTACTGTTGAATTTGACCCATTTGACTTTTTTGTGAAGGATTTAAGGACGGGACCTTGTGGTGACTTGTGACGTGAAAGTTGTGTTATCTTTTCTCAACAGTCCCTGTACGTCCTCGTTACCATCATCAGTTAGCTCTTCTCCAGGCCTGCAAGCATCTTACCGGATCCTTTGTCTCTTGTTCGATCTCTTATTGTTTTCGGGAGTTTAATGAAGTAGCTGATTCCCTTAGCCCACATGGGTCATGATTGAGAATCTGGTGTCCGCCCTCTTCTAATTATGTTAGGGAACCTCTAATATATTTTGGGCTAAGCCCCCATCCCCTCTCATCCTCCCTCCTTTGAAACCAAAATAAATAAAATAAAATAAAGAAGCTGTATTATGGAAGGATGGAACTAATTAGCTTGTCCAATACTGGTAGTACTAGCGTTGAAAATAACAAGAAATGTAATGGAACGTCAAAAACTTGTCCGTGGGCAAGAAGGAAAGAGATTTCGTCATTTTTCTGCTGTGTTGATATGGGTAGGTATTGACTTCAATACAGCTATTAATCCATTTTGGTTTGCTGATCACGTGCATTTTACGGGCAAGTTAAATATTATCTCATAATTCATTATTTTTTAAAATTAATACATTTATTATTATACTCTTTTTAAAACTATGAAACTTTATACTCGTTCTATCTAATTAATTTACAATTTTTTTAGACTTTTGAAGAATTTTTTCTTCTTCTTTTAGTGGACATTTATAATTATGTTTTTTGTTAATAAGTTGTCTTTGTTAGAAACTTATAGGAACTACAGTGCTATTAAATGAATTTAATAATTATTATATATATGAATTTAGATATTCAATTTTATAAATTATGTAAAATTCTTACATTGCATGAATTTTATAAATATTACTAACATAATTCTTAAAGCATTATATATATTTTTCTACGTTTTCCATATTTTAGTATATAGATAAGTTTTTTTTTATTCTTTTGTGTCTCTCCTTTTCATATGTCAATGTGATTCTTGGATGGTTTATATTTGTAATTAATATAATATGTATGAAAATAAATGCACTATAAATTTTTTGTTAAAAAGTTGTAATTAACCTATACTCTTCACAATATATGCTTGGAGATTTTGAAAGAAGTTATATGCACAATATGGTACTGATAAACAATAATAATAATAATAATACCATGGAGCTATGAACTTATGATAGATAAGTGATAGTAATTTTCTAAAGTTTGAAAATAGAAAATTCTTACAAAGAGTAAGTATTATTTTAATTAAAGAATAACTAATTAATATAAATTTTAATAAACTATTAAACTCTACATATCAATAATGAAAAAATAGATTATGAAGGATTTTTTTTTGCAGTTTTAATAAATGGAGAATAAAATCTTGATTGTAAAAAAATTGTGGAGATGTACTCGATGCTATTTGTTTCTTAGTTTGTCTCATCTAATTGTTGGAAAATGGATTTTTAATTGTGAGAAAATTTTAGAATTATTAGTACTATTAAAATTTAAAAGGGAGGAAATTAAAAAAATCTAGAAACTATGAGAGAAAAATGTGAAATTATTATTACTGTTGGAATTTAGAAGGGAAAAAATTGATAGGATAGAAAAAATTAATGTTGTCGCTATTTAAAATTGAAGAATGTGAGGAAAATTTGTAAGTAATGATATTGTTGGAATTTAGAGAGAAATAAATTCACAGGGTAGAAAATTTTAATATAGTTACTGTTTAAAAAAAAGTAAGAATAGTTTGTAGTTATTCATATTGCTTGAATTTTAAAGGCAGAAAATTGATTGGGTAGGAAAGTTTAATATGGTAAAAAAAAATTAATGAGAAAATTTTAAAATTATTAGCATTGTAAGGATTTGGAATAGAGGAAAATTATGTGGTTTGAGTTGTGCTAGTTCGAATTCTTATTGGGGCGGGATCAAATTATGTTGTCGAATCAGGTTTAGACCTAGTAGGCTCGTATTCAGTTAATTTTATATTTGAGTTAATTTGACAAGTCAAATTTGAGTCAATTTGACGAATTAAGTTTTTATAAAAATTAGATTGAAATAGATTAATAGTATCAGCTTTTGAGAGCTCTAACTGTACCTGTCGTGGCTCAAGGAGAATCTCTTGTTGCGGCCAATGCCGGCTCTTCGTGACTTGATATAATATAGACTAATAATTTTAAGTATTTAATCTCAGTGGCCATCTACTCGCCGACGCTGATGGAATACGTTTTCTATTTCTAAAACGGTGGCTCTGCAATCTTCAAAAGCCCTCCCTATCCGACTGATTTGTTGCCTGCAGAAATTAAACATGTACTGCTAATTCCGTTCAAGTAAAAGAAGACCACTGGCTGGGCAGTCATAATCCTTATGCGGATTTCTCCTCCTAATGACGGTAATAATGGCAGATTAATGAAATCGGACCCGGACCAATGACGAATGGCCGGTGCCGTAAGGCGAAAATTTCACTACGTGGGTCCATCCACTAAAATCCAAATACATGCTCTCAACTGAAACTTGCAGGCATGCTTTGGGCTTGCAGAATTGAGAACGGTGGGTGATTGAGGGAGGACAGTAAGATAATAATAAATAATTGTAATGTTTATTTTAAACTTATATTAGGATAAAAAGAGTTTCAAATGATAAAAAAAATAATTGATAGTTAAAATTGACAAAAAAAAATCAATGATTTAGATTATTATTCTGTTACAACACCCGGCCGCCGATGTTGGCCAGCTTGTTAGTACAAGAAAATTTTCATGGCTCATGGTCCCGTGAACGTACTATGTCGGCTTCTTCCTTTTTTTTGTTTCATTAGAATAGCGAATTTACTACAAAATTTGGGTTTTTTTTTTATTGCGATTGAATAGAGTAAGTATTCAATGATGCAACTGGTACGTATTTAATTAAGTAATCATAGTGTTTTGAGACAATTGGAAGAAAAACAAAATCATTTGTTGACAAAACTAGATATTCATATAAAAAACCGTCTGTAGCAGTGAACTTATACTTCTCTAATAATTAACATACCTAGCTGTAATGATATTATTATAACCCATTGTCATTATAACCGGGGAAGCACGGCAGTCGGTCCACATCCAGCTTCCTCAAAACGTTAAATACAATCAAAATATTAGAATTCGATAAAAAAAAAATGTTTGTCAAAATTTAGGAGAAAAAATATATATATACGCCAGTAATTACTGATATACAAAAATATTCATGTATATCAGCATATTTAAAAATAAAATATTATATCAGTAATAAAAATATATTAATTAACTAATATAAACACACACACACACACACATTATCGTTTTTCTCTGTTATATTTTTTAAGTTTTTAAATATCAACGTTCTTTCCGCCTCGTTTCTACGTCTGTTCTATTTTTTAACTTCTTAAATATCGACATTTCTTTCCGTCTCGTTTCTATGTCCTCATGCAACACTACATATAACTGCTCAAATATAGCTCCTTTCCGTAAGGAATTCTTCAGCAGCGACAATGCACGCTCATCACTGTGTGGATATTTTATGACCAACTTTAAAAGCTCAACCGCCTTCTCAACAGGATACCGAACAAAATCAAAAACAATACGAACACCCTTAAACCCCCACCCCCCCCCCCCCAAAAAAAATATCTTCAAGGTTTTAAGGGAGCAACAATGGGCGGGAGGCTTTCCAATCGCTCTATCGAAGATATCAAGTGACCGGAACAACATAAACTGCAAGGAATAGGGCAAGCGTCAGAAAGGGGGGTTATTACAACATGAAAAATCCTCCACAAACAAACTTCCCATAATCAAAGCATCCCAAAAATAAAAAGGTAATAATAATTCAATGCACACAACACTCACCGTCATTTCCAATGTCTGCAGAACGGGTAAAGTCGCAATGAAAGAAGCCCAGTCAAGGAGGTTAAAACACTCAAATGCATCTATATATAATTCCAAATGATTAAGAGAAGGCATGGCACTCAATAGATGCTCATTTAAAATGCTATCAAGGATAAACAAATGAGTGAGAGAAGTTCACACCTGTCCTATTCTACAATCCTATTGTCATAAGACTCTATCACTTAACAAAAACAAAAACAAAAACAAAAAACAAAAAACAAAAAACACCCTTTTCCCATTAATAGAGGCTGTTAACATATTTATATTTCCCACTGTATACGTCTATATATACACACATACGTACATATATATTCATATTCATAGGTTAGGTATAGTATTTTTCTTCCTTATGAAGCCTATTGGCATTAGTAGAGTAGGATTGCCCGGTAGAACCTACCTGTGGGTGTTACCTTTTGCTCCATACTAAAATCAATAATAGAGGTATAGCACATCGGAGGCTACATCAATCAGAGATACACTACGCAAGGAGTTGTCCAATTCCAAAACTTCACCTACAACAAGCACAAAATATAGTATATTTCGTTTCTATCCCGAATTATATAATTATGATTTTGCTCGTTTGGTACGGGATGACATGGGTGAAATAATTACCCTCGTATTTTTCATATCTTGTATAATCTATTTGAAATTTAAAAAAAAAAATCAGATGAATACTCATTTAAATCTTAATTTGACATAAAATAGGTATTTCATTAAAAATATTTTTATTATTCGTATATACTTGATAATTTATATAAAAGTCATAAAATATACCCCCACACCAAACAAGCCCTGAATAATAAAGGAAGCAGAAGCCAACTTACTCCTTTATCCATGAGGAACTTAAGCTGCAAAGATAGTGTCGTCAAGTGAGCAAAGCAACTGGAAATTGGATCAACAACAAAACCAAGGGAATCCTGGAATGGACCAATTGATACATTTGTGAATTAAGCCACCTTGTCGATGAACAGCCCTATTTTGTCTCCATAATATATAAACTTTGAAAGATTTGGGGCATAAAGTTCAACCTTCTTAAAGGATTCCCACTGAACTATCTCCAAATACTTCAATCGGAGTAATGCACCTGGTAACTTTAGGCTGACTGCACCTTTGGAAATAGCTTTTCAATAAGAAAACTATTATTTAAAATCCCTTGCACAAACCCCTCGCTCACATATAATGATTTTAGAGATAAATATGCGAGGGAACTAAATGGGGGCAAAGGAAGACTAGTAGGCAAAGACATGTTCACATCCACAGGCTGATACCAAAACCCCCAGCGTGAAAAATCCAACTCAAAGCTCTTGATGCCATAAAGCTTTGCTGACAGCAACTGAAGCCACCTATTAAGATGAACCTGAAAATGCTTCCTTATGTAAAAACAAAGGCTGAATCTATCTACAGTTGAGCCTTGATACGACTGTAGAACCTTATACACACATCTAACCATCTTTCAATCTCTGATCTCTGTCTCACCATCTACCTTCAACCCATGTCTCATCAAAAACCCAGTTTCTATGGTAGCTAACTCCCAAACTCTTTCCCCTGTGGGAAAGAATACATGTCCTTGCAGCTTCTTCCAATGGCAACATTGAAAGGATGGATATCAGTATTTCATCTGGAAGATAGCTGATCCAATCTGAGAGATAACTTCCCTTGTTAACCTAGGTCAACAAAATGAAATGTAAATGTATATTTGAAGGAAAAAATAGAAAACAAGAGAAAGTTCCAAGGCATCCTGCAAGATCATAGCTCAGAAGTTGTTTGTTTCAGGATATATTATAGGAGTTCATACACTCCCAAAAATCCTCCCAAATCGCTCAAACAACACGGTACTCACCTTGCGTCTTGAAATTGCATGCCTGCATAATGATCTCCTGCCCATGTTATGTGATAAATATATGTGCAATGCAACAAAGCTTCCTCGAGCCTTCTGATACACCACACTGCTTTGCAAGCTGTATAGATAAAGAAGTACTGCAGGTTCATACATTAGTTGCAACTTAGAGTGAAAGAGGGTCAACTAAAGAAAGAACTACATCAAATGTTCAAATGGACATAAATATGAAACTAGAGAAAAGGGAAAACAAAATCAGAAAAGGAAACAGGAAACAAGAAACAAGAAACCACACAAAAAAGGTTAAGATGGTATTTCTCTCTTACATAATAAATAAATAATAAAAAGTGCCTTCAGATCTTCCTCCAAAGATTTGAACAAAAACTGCATAGTTAAGAAAAAGGCTTAGATCATGATGGAAGGGGGGCGTGAATAGATATTTGCAACAGAATCAAAAACATTTGTTGGTACTTATTAGTAACAATAATAATAATAAATAAATAAATAAAAATAAAAATAAAAACAGAAGTATTGACATTGCTCCTTCCATTAATGTGACTCCAAGATTGGCAATACAATTCCACTCCCAATGTTAAAATTGAAACTTTTTAGATGATTGCATCCAAAATGATCAAAAACTGAAATCAAGCCAAAATTTACAAACAATTGCCCCCCAAAAGCCACACATTAAACAATGGGTACGCGATGTAATGAATGAGGAGAATATCTGTCTTGACCTGAACCTATCATAGAGAAATAGAAGGAAATCTAATTTACCAGAGCACAGTGCATCATACAATTAAATGTCATATCAGCTGATATTTATTAGATTTTGGGTCGGCCAATACACAACGATTTTAGAATTTTAGTTATCGACGATATATCAATTATCAGCTGATATTTTGCGATATTTATTAATATTTGTTGTGAATAAAAAATTAAAAAAATCATGTTGAGACAACCGTGACATATAAAATATTATTCGTAAAACCCCAATAACACGATCGCAGTTTTATTGGTTGCTGTGCATGCTGATGAGAAGAGGTCGGCATCAGCTGCGTGGCACAGGAGCTTACATGGGGAAACTGCGAGTTGTAAATATCTGTTAATCAGTGTTGCTGTATTGAGCATAGCTCATTCACACTGTTGTAGCAAATTGAAATTGGTGGGAAGTCCTAATCTTCATGGGATGAGAAATGATTGAACATTGAATTTCAGACAACATAAGAAGTAATAAAACAAGAATTTCCTGCTTCCTCTACTCATCCAATTCTATTTTCTCATCATCTAATTCTTTCTCTTTCTTTTTCTCTTTCCCTCTCACTAACACGTTCTGTTCGGGCTTTCAAAAATCAATTAAGCCATTCAATGGAGAAAATAGAAGTCTTTGCTGATAATAAGATGATTGATAGCCACTTTGAAGTTGGAGATTGTGTGTGCCTGAAATTATACACCTACAGACAGACTTCCTTGTCCCCTGAAGCTATCTAAGAAACGTTATGGTCACTGTTTCAGTACCTATGAGCTGGCTCTTTCACCTACTTCATTAGTTCACATTGTATTCAAAGCTTCTTTATTGAAGGAGCTAGGCCGCAGTATTGTTCCTCAGTCTGACCTGCCTATGGTGGACTGTGAAGGTCAATTTAAAGTGGATCCGGTGGCAATACTACACAGGAGGATTGTTATCAGAGATAACAAGGCCATCACTAGGAGTCCAAGTAGCTTTGTCTAATAGGGAACTAGAGGAGGCTACCAGTACAATTACTTCATCTCTTTATTTCCTGTTTGCATAGATTATGGATGACAAGAATCAGCTGAGGGGAGGGTATTTGTCAAGACCCAGTTGATTGGAGAGGCTTAGCAGAAGCCAAAAGTAAGAAGTTCCGAATAGTGGAGACTCATTCATTAGTATCATTGTATTGAGTTAGGTAATGTTGTTATAGAGCATAGCTCATTCAGTTTCTAGTGAAAAATTGTGGGAATTCTTACTCTTGTTACAAGAAAAATGTAAAAATCCTGAAAATAAGAAAAGCAGGATGCCCCGCATAATGTAAAAAGAAAAAAAAATGGAAACAAATTGCTTAGGCTATTTAGTTTGGGGAAAATGAACCTCCATTCACTCAATTTGAGACAAAAATAAAATGTTTACATAAGTTAATGAGGGTTAAATTTTTACCCTTATTCATCCTAATTTTCTTCATTATTATTAACTTTCAATTTGAGAGGTAATGGAGGTCAAGGAAAAATAAATAAATGAACTTGTATCAAACTGGACAAAAACAACCCACCTTAATATATATGTTGTAGAAAGAATATTAGGTATAACTATTATTTGTTTTATTTTTTGACCTTCAACAACCTCAATTCAAGTAAAATAAAACAACGCTCACCCTAGTTCACCCAAATTAAGTTTATCTCATCCAAACAACAACATAGAATAATTATCCCAATTTAATTTTATTTCTTTTACCTATATTAATTTTGAATATTTAATCTCACCTCAATTCATCCCTATCCAAATAAAAAATTAGAGTCGACTGCATACTTCAACAGGTTAAGAAATATCTCTTGCTGTTTTTGTCTTAGCCCTTTAAAAGAAGCTATTACGGAGGGTAAAAAAAATGTCAAAGGAATCTTAAACAATAAATAAATAAATAACACGTCTTTCTATCTTCCTCCAAATTGTATTGAACCGGCAAGGCAGAGAATATGCTCAAACATCCGCAAGAAGTTTAATGGTTGGTTTGAATCGGGGTGAATCAAGATGATAATAAATATTAAAAATTAATATAGATAAATGGAATGAAATTAAATATTTTAAAATAATATTAAATTAACTTATAAATCAAGGTAAATGTTATTTTATTTTATTTTTAAAAATTAAATTAAATAAAGGTTAAAAAATAAAACAAATAATATTTATACCTGAAGTCCTAACTCTAACACATATTATGCTGATGAAATTTGTGCCCAATTAGGTGAAAATTCAATTGTTTTTTCTCCTTCACCCCATCATCCCAAATTAGAGGTCATACAAATAAGAAAAATTAGGATTAATAAAGGAGAAAAATTAATCCACATTAACTTGGCTGAACTTTTTTTAATTTTGTAACAAAACAGGTGGATGGTGGTGAATCGGTTAATCTATTTTGATTGACCTAAAGCCAAACAGGCTATAAGAGTAAAACATGAATAGTTGATTGGACCATAAACTTGTATTTGGTAAACTCAGAAGCCTGATCTTGTAATGGACCAAAAAAGACATAAATCATCTAAAAAATCAATTACCACATAAGCCAAGTGAACCAGATACCGTGTTATATGAGACTAGCGGAGAACAATCACATATAAATTGAGGCTTTCGATTGATTGCACCAGAATCTTCAGTCACGCAGATCGAGCCAAATTATAGAAGCAGTCGATCCCCAAACCCTAAAATTACGGGATAAATTGAATCAGAGAGCGTGTTATTAGAGAATAACGAAGAATAATCAGATAAGAATAGAAATATTCACTCGATTGCACCCAGAATCATACGAAGATCGACCCAAATTATAGAAGCAATCGATCCCCAAACCCTAAAATTACAGGATGAATACAATACTTACCGGATTTAGTAACTAAGGAGAGGGATTGATCTGAATCTATTGGAGAAAAATGGAAAGAAGCTAAAATGTTTAACGAGACGATGTGTACGCAAGCAAGGGAACAGAGACATGATGGATGAAAAGGTTATTTACTACTAGCACTCAGTACTCACTATAAACGAGGTGTCATGCAGTTAAGCTGTAAAAATTCAGAGTACCATTTTTTTTTTTCAGTAATTCTAAAGTTCATTTTTTTTATGCCGGCCATTAAGTTCATTATAAAAGATTGTCTTTTGCATCGCTACCTCTATTACGGCGAAGGATATTTTATCGGATATTTCGGAACATTTGAACATTAAAAAAATAATTTGTAATCCGAATTAAAATATAATCATAACTAATCCGAAAACAATCAATATACATTTTCAAATACTAAATAAAGCAGTATCACATAATAAATCATCCGATTTATAGGATAATAATTCATCCGATCCCATCCAAACTAAAATAGAAAATTACGGTAATTTATATAATGATCAAATCCAATGATTATATACTATATTACATCAACAAATACCTCAAAACCTTTCAAAAAAAATTATAATGCATTAAATTATCCAAAAGTAAATTAAATAAATAACAAAAATACAATCCATGAAGGAGGAAAAAAAGTTATAAATTATGACAAGGTTTATTACAATGTTGCATCTTCATCTTTATGTTCATGCTTTGATACAATCCATAAATGAGAGGGGGGAATTATAAACTATGACAAGATTTATTATAGTTTTGCATCTGCATCTCTATGTAGATGCTTCGATGCAAGCCACAAGGAGTGCATAGATGAGTTAAGACAACAAATTTAAATGAAATTAAAATCACCGCACTAATACAATCTCATGTTTTTTGAAATTTGTTGCAAAATTAGTGTGGTGATGAAATCAACAAATCAAAATGACTTGAAGATTCACTATTGCAAACCTACTCAGAGTTGTTTTACTTTTAAAGACGAGAAAGAAAAGGCAATAATGAAATCAATTGCAAATAAAATATCTAAGTAGACTACAAACATACGATCAACAAAGATAGACTTTTAACTTTATTGAGATATAAGGAAGAAAAGAGAAGAATGAGAAAATAATTACTATCATTTTAATTGTTGTGAGGGTAGAGATTTGAGAAAGTGATGGAGGTTGAGATTTGAGGCCTTGAAGGTAATGAAGGCTACGGAGAGTTTGAAAGATAGGGTAGCGATGACATTTAGAAGTTCAAAATATAGAGGAAGACCTATCCATATCACTTGGCTAGTTACTGGTATGACACACTCCTTCAGTTGGGATGACACACTCCTTCAGCTAGCTAAGTGTGGAAGACGATATCGAACACTCCAAGGATTTAATCCTTAAATCATTAGCACAATTATAAGGAATTGTAAAAATAAAGTGTTAGCGCAAGAATGAATATTTATAGTAGAATAAATAGAGACTTTTATTGAGTCTAAAAAATTGAAGAAAAATGAGAGTTTGCACCCACATTACAAATGATCAATATGAGGGTTTTTTAAACCCTCACATCCTCAGCCTAGACTAACACAATGATATGGTCATAGCCAGTATACAATTTAAACCATCTTATTATCAATAATACTATTGATAAATGAGGGTACTATTTTATAACGGGAGTTGAAAGGGCTCACCTAAATTTAGATAGCACACAAATAATAAAATAAAAGACACTAAATCACACAAAAATAAATAATAAGAAAGCACAATTATGGGAGAATAAAATAAAAAATAAGAAATAAGAAATAAAATCAAATAAAAAAATGTGGATAGATGTAAATATAAATGAATGTGCTAGGAAAATGATTTCCACCACTAGATTAGGTTGAGATAAAACAAATAACTATTATCTCACCTATTAGTCATAAGAAATAGATTGACCAAATTGCAAAATAGAAGCAAGTCCATACACTTTATATTACTTTCCTACTTTAATTTAATATGACCAAATGTCAATATTAAATCATATTAAATTCTAGTTGTATAGTCGCACCAAGCACTCCTATATTTAACTAGATTCAACGCATTAAGAGTGCATGGAAGGATGTCAATCTAAGTATCTAAATTAGTACATTAAGCATGTCTAGTTATATTTTCTACCTTTGGCCCATACATATCTAAGTATTCCACTACTCTGGCTATAATTACAAAACTATTAGGTGGATTTTTATCTAACCTAGTTGTAATTTATATACATGAATTTTAGCATGTTCATATAGCTACCTAACAATCATATAATCATGCATATTTTTACTATGAGAAAGCTATAACGATGTATGCAGCATATAAATCATACTTGACAAAATCACACATATAAACAATGGAAATTAAAGTAGAATTAAAGAACAATCTCATACCAACTTGGATAACATAGAAATTATTATGAAAATATCAAACCATAGTCTAGTGTTTCAATCTCATCCCTGAAGTCAATCATCATGTATAAATTTATTAAATAAAACATATAATAAGGTAGAAAAATAAAAGACCAAAAAACAAAATGAAAACTGGCGGAATAAGGTAGTTGGAGGACCCCTTATCTATGCTCGGTCAATCATCAGCTAATAATTTCATCTTCTTCCTCACGTGAATAACCCTTCTCCTCCACTTGAATGTTAGCTTGAATTATATGCTACTTTGTGTAAATTGAGGCACAAAATTAACAAATCAAGGGTTTATGAAGGTACAATTGATGATTTCATAAATCAATTGAAAAAATTGAACTATGACTTGGAATAATTATGGAGATGGATGAATACCCATTAATTGCAAATTCTATGATGGAGGCTAAATTGATATGATAGAATCATAAACTAGGGGTATATGATGATTGAATTTAAAGAATTGAGGGGGAATTGAATGAATGAAAGCACAAATTGATAGATATAATGAAGAACAATGGAGGCAAATGTTGAAGATGAAGATGAAATCCTAATAATACATCTCTAGATTAGAGGGTCTAAATTCATTTTCCTATGTGGGATTTGAGTTTGTGATGTATATATTGGTGTACAAGGCCAAAAAATCATGTATTAGATTTGTGGGAAAATAAGATAGAAGTTGGGAAAGATTTGAAAATTTCTTATGTAGAGGTTGAGATCACCATGGTTGATCCAATGGCTTTGAATGACCTCCAGCGTAACTTTCAACATTTTCCATTTGACAGCTTCAACGTCTAGTGCTACTTTTGTAACCCTTAAAGTTTTGTAACTTTTTTTTCCTGATGTTTAGTCTTTTATTTGATACCCAACTATTAAATATTGGCCTAAATATTTTATTTTTAATATTTGACATGTAACCCAAATAAAATCCTTAAATAAGTTTTCTAATTATTTTATCTTTTCTCTTATTAAACCTATCCTAAACCAAATTATTTTTTCTAACAAGTACTCTAACCTAACCAAACTAAACCTAAAATAAAAATATAAATAATGTTATCCAACTCCTAGACTATCCTACCTTTGTAAACCCTCTCTCTCATGTTACCCCTACCATGCCATATTTCCTACCCAAAAGCACTCCCCGTATTTCCCTCATCTTCTTACGCCTCACCTAACCTCCTTATCGAACCATTGAATCCCCCAAGCGGCTACATATATGTAACACACCATAATTTTGTAATCATAGCTTTAAATGTTTAGCATTTTATCCAAAAACATAACCCTTAAATATTAGCTTAGTTATTTTTCAAAACCCTTGACCCATAACCCTAGAGAAATTCTTTAATAAATTATCCTAATTATTTCATCTTTTCCCTTTCCATTTAATCCTACCCCAAACCCAAATAAATTAGTTTTATCTTAAAATTAAAGTTAACCTAATTCTAATTTTAACACTAAATTTAATTTATTTTTCATTTTTCTTCTTTTCCTTTTTTCTTTTGTTCCCCTCTTTTCTCTTTTCTTTTTCCTTCCTTTTTTATTTTTCTCCTCCTTGCGCTCAGCCCAACCCACTTCTTTCATTTTTTTTCTTTCTCTCCCTAGGCCCAACCAACCCATTTTCTTCTTTTTTTTCTTTCCTTCTCCTTCTCCTTCTCCCTCGACCAGACCCAAGCACACCTCCCCCTATAAAAGTCCATTCGCATGCATTTCCTTTCCCTTTCCCCTTCCACACCTCCTCTCCCATCAACCCTGCATGTATTTGCCCTACCTTTGTGCCTACCTATAGTTTGGTAGTAGCCTTTATACCCATCTGTAGGTTGGTAGTAACATTTGTATATACTTGTGGTTTAGTAGCAGCTTTTGTACCTACCTATGGTTTGATAGTAGCCTTCATGCTCATCTGTATTTGATATTGTGCCTTTGATCCCTACTTGGGTTGTTGTAAATATTATTGGTGTTGATTTTGGTATACAAGATATATGGTGAAGTTATGTTTATTATGTTGAGCTTGGTCCTAATGATTATTTTAGAAAGCATCTCTTGGATGATTGGTTGTTAACTTTTATTATGTTGTAAATGAAAGAATATGAGCAGTATGTGGCTTTGTTGTTATTTTTTATCTGATATGATTCTTGTATTTTGATCATTACATGTATATTTTAATATGATATACTATATACTGTTGTGATACCTTCTATGCATTCTATGCTGGCTTTTCAAATTAGTTTTGTATAATGGGTTACTCAGTATCATTGTACTGAAGGATTCCTTTTCACGGGCCCTTAATTATTTAATGGGTAGTGGTATTTGTAGGTTATCTTACAAGATTAGTTGAAGGTTAGTACTTGGGGTTAAGAGTTAGGATTATCTGGTGTTTTTTCCGGTATCTTTTGATTTGAATGATTATGTACTCTTATACTTCTATGTTTTTTCTTTTCACTAAATTTTATAACTAGTGACAAATAATTTTAATTTAATTTAATTGTCTCTAATTTTATTCTTAAAACCGTGTTATTAAATTAAGTGGAGTAACATTTTTAACCTTATCACTTTGTATAATAATGGTAGAGGAAACCAGACTTGTATAAAGTTTGGCAGTAACACCCTATGCTTTATTATTTTAACTTCTACAATTAGTTTAATGTACCAACCCTTTCTTACTTAAAATATGTAAACCTTTATTACTTACATGGTCCAACCTTAAATGCCAAAGCCTTTCTGGAGTAAATTTTGCCATATTCACACCCCTTTCATGATCCATAATCACTACTCTATCTTCTTCTTCCTCTTATAGGACACAAAATCCATTCATCAAATGACCTTTCAATGCAATCATCAATCCACTATTTACCTTCAAAGTACCACCTTCTACTTTAACCATGCAACCTTCACTATCAAGAGACCCTAGTGAAATCAATTTCCTCTTCAGTTTAGGGAAATGCCTTACATTCTTCAAAAGGAACTCACTACTAGTGTTTGGTTTAAGTAACACATGACCAATTCTAATAACATGACAAGATTTGTTGTTTCCAAGTAGTACTCAACCCTCTTGAGCCTTTGAATAGTTCAAGAAAGTCCCTTTATCAGAACACTATAAAACATACACCTTAAGTCTAATACCCATTCTTGATCACCCATATTTGTGGACACCATCAGTACTTCTGAACTTTCATAGCCATTAGAAATTACTTTGGCATCACCTTGATCATATTGTTTCTTTTGTTGCTTCTTATTCAAACCATTTTTCTTTCTTTTAAGGCAATATTTCCTCAGGTTCCTCCTATTTGACAATAGAAGAATTTCTAATTAATCTTTGATCCACCTTGTGATTGAGACCTCCCTTTCCTTCCACTTTTCTTATCCCCTCCTTTCTGTTCTTCCTCTTATAGTAAGATTGTAACACCCCCAAAATTTACTACTAAAAATTTTTATTTTAATTAAAAGTTAAGGGGAAGCAAAATAGTAAATTTTTGGGATGCTACCGCCGCATTTAGTACCAGACCGACTTCCTTCTATCATTCCAGTATCAAGTGCTAAGGCTTAAAAGGAACATAACACAATTTTCACAAATCTAAGAGTACGTTTAAATCATAGTAATGCATTAAAGACGTTACAAAAGATAAAACTCACTATTAGTGGTTATAAGAGTAAAATCATTAAACAAAGAGATAGTAAGGTTAAAAGAGAAACCCTAAAAAGCTTCATGGACAATCCTTATGCTCTCACCCAATAATAACTTGAATAGCACATGCGGCTAACCTGCAAGGGATGCTACCCATTGAATAGGAAATGACCCACAAAGGGAACCATTCAGTACTATGGAACTGAATAAACCTTTATATAAAACTAAAAGGTAGTGCCCGCATGCAACACATCATATATATATAAAAACAATACATACACAAGGCATAGAAATAAATACAACAAATATAAGATAAACTCGTATCGTAAGAATCATATATCACAAGTCCTTTTACTTAACATTTCCAACACTTACCACGAGAGACAGACACCGATGCCATCTTTATACTATAGCAATATATCATAAAGGTGAAATCAATACTTCTGATCTTAAGCCATAAATCAAGATTATTCAATATCATCTCTCAAATTATATCCATGTGAGTATATGAACCCCACTATTATAGCCGGTGGATGGAAAATACACTCCAGGACAGAATGCACCTGACCACTATTATTTGCTAGTGGACTGGTCTCTAGGGAAAAAGGCTATTGGGCACTATTCTTACAAGTGAATCAGTCTAACCCCGACTCACATGGTGTTCCACTATAAATGATTAGTATTTTTCCATTATTCATTATCATCTAATGTTTGGTTTATTGAGATTGGGATCCCCCACTATTATAGTTGGTGGATCGGAATATACTCCAGGGCAGAACGCACCTGACCACTATGATTCGTCGGTAGATTGGTCTCCAGGGAAAAATGCACCTGGCCATTATTCTAGTCGGTGGATCGGTTTAGGTCAAGCTCAATAATATTGCACTTAAGTAATTAGTGTTTTCCATTTAATTAACACAACAAGTCTATTTATTTAACTAAGAGGGAGATCATGAACTCGAAGACATAAAGGTACACCGGTCATACTGGCTCATACAAGCAGCACAATACCCTCCAACCATCAATCCAGGGATGCAAATGTACCCTAGTCATAGTGGTGCACGAGGATACATAGTACCCTACTGACAATGACTCATAATCCATATGTATGCATACCCCCTAAGTAGGTCCATAGAGCTAAATAGAGAAAGGTGTAGGACCTGGCTGGGGTACTAAGGCACACCAGCAAAATCCAAAATAATCGTGGGTTAAACCACTTCTTTAGGGTAGCAATCCCTAAAGAGCCACCGGTCTCAATCTTAAGGTCTTCCATTATTAGTGTTTTAATTAAGGTGATCATGAGAAACACATCAATCATATACTTAATTATTTTTATTTGTTTATGTTATTATTAAGTAATCCTTATTCGTATTATTGTCCATGTTAACTTAAATAATCCACTAAGGACATCCTAGGTTCCAATTCTTATACTTAGGCACCATAGGTCAAAATAACCAAAATGCCCATAAAGCTAAGGCTTCCTCTTATCCTTTATTTTCACCACAGAGTTCATTTTCATTTATTCACATGACATAATAGGTTATCATATCACATTTTATATCATCGGTCATAGAATCAAGTACCCTATACCAATATATCATTAAACACATAAATCCTAACATATACTTCTAGCACATCCAGCACACATTTCCATGCATAATTAACAGTTAAGGCACCTCTTGCATGATTATGGAATAAACATCATAACTCATCCTTAGTTATCCATTCAATCCTATAACATGCATTATCCTTATGATATTTACCGATTTACCGAAATACCCTTATTCTTATAATATACATGATTATACTTAAATAAGTGATATTAAGGTCATAAACCTTTATTCTATTATTTAATATCCCTTATGTCTTATTATGGAGACTTTTTAAATCCTTTGCCATGTTATATACAAATTACCAATTTACCCCCCCCCCCTTGCTTACCAAATTACTAAATTACCCATCTTACTTGCCTATTTATTAAAATACCCTTTGACTTGCCAAATTACCAAATTACCCTTCATACTTGTGTAATTATCCAAAACACCCTTCATACTTATATAGTTACCAAAACACCCCCTCATAGACCAAATTACCCCTCAGGTTTGTTAAATTACCAAATTAACCTTTATACTTGTTAAACTAACAATTTACTCCCTCATACATGTTAAATTACCAAATTACCCTCCATACTTGTATAACTACGAAGTTACTCCTTTTTCATGCCAAAACCATCAAACTACCCTTTTTACTTATTAATTTACCATATTACCCCTTTTATTCATAAAATTACCAAGTTACTCCTTTTTCATGTCAAAATTACCAAACTACCATTCTTACTTTTTAATTTACCATATTACTCCTTTTATCCATAAAATTACTAAGTTATCCATTTTTATGCCAAAATTACAAAAATACCCTTCTTATTTAATAACTTACCAACTTACCCCTTTTTATTCATAAAATTACCAATTTACCCCTTTTATACTAAAATTACCAAAATACCAGTAACACATAAAATGTTAATACCCATGGTCCACATGTATTATCTAACACCACCAACCATTATTATTTACTATTAATACCCATTATCACCAACCATACATACTTATTTAGGCCACACCCTTTGTATAAGAAAAATTACTAAAATGCCCCTATGGCTCATATTAACATTATCTCTACTACAAATGGCCATATTTACTTACATAACACGTACATGTATCTAATATTATTTCTACACATGGAACATTTCATAATGTAGCATACTTTTCATTTCAACTACCATCATATGCTACAAATCATAATATACTTAACATCACATAATATGCACATAAATATATTCAAAACCCTAATGTTCTAGCATACGTATATCCACACATTTTAGTAGGGTATAATGGTTACCTTAATTCTAGTAATAATTAAACGTTACAGTTACCCTAGTTAAAAGTTTAAGCTTTAATTGGTAAAAATTAATACCTAAGAATAATACAAAAGTTAGCATATTAGTAGTAGAAAATTAAAAGGATAAATTTTTATCAAAAGCTTATTAAATACATGATAATACTAACTATATTTATACTTAAAAAATTAGTTAATTTAGCTCAAAATATGTAGCAACACTTATGCTGCATGAGTAGGGTGAGCTATATGCATGAGGGGAAGAAATTGTGGACGAAGAGAAGTGATGGGAGAAGGGAGGAAGAAGGGCGTGGGTAAGGGTTCGTGGCTTTGGTTGAGGGCTTGTGGAGGGAAGTGAGGGCAGTGGCTAGGTGCAGGGAGGGTGGCAGAGTGTAGGTGATGGCCGGGGGTTGTAGATCGGCGACTTAGGGCAGTAGAGATGGCGGTGGTAGGGGCTGGAAAATGGGTGCAAGGAAAGGAGAAGAAGAAGAAGGAAGGGAAAAGAAAAGGAGAAAGGAGGGTGTTGAAGGGGGATTTCGGGCAAGGTGAGGTAGGGAGGTGGTAGGAGAGGTGTCAGGTGGTCAAGGGGTGGCTTTAGTGGTAGCGAAAGAGGGGAATGGGCAGTGCAAGGTGGCGTGCAAGAAGGAGGGCCGATAGGAGAAGAAAAGAAAAAGGAAGGGAAATGTGGGTTGTAGGGGCACGTGGCGCCTGCTAGGTGGTGCAAGAAGGAAGTAGAGGAGTCCAAGGGGTTGGTGTGGTGGTTGGTTGGGCGGAAAAGGCAACGGTTGAGGGTGGTAAAGCAAAAATAGGGGAGAAAAAGGAGGAAAGAAGGGAGAAGAGAGCTTCTATAGGGGGGAGAAGGGGAGCTCGAGGGAATGAAATGGGTAGGAGAAGAAAAGAAGGGGCAGGAAGGGTCGGTTAGGTGAAGGTGCAGGCTAAAGGCGCATGGGTGCAAAGTGGTAGGGAGAGGGAGAAGAAAGGGGAAAGAAGGTAGGCACACGGGAGGCTGTGCAAGGGGGAGTTTGTCTCGAAATGGAAAGGAAAGGGACTAGAGAGAGAGGGAGAGGGCAGGGCTACAAATGGTAGAGTAGGGGGAAGAGTTATAGGAGGAGTAGGTGCAGACATGGGGGATTGACGTGCAGGGGCAAAGGAGGAGGAGGAGGAAGAAGAAGAAGAAGAAGAAGAAGAAGAAGAAGAAGAAGAAGAAGAAGAAGAAGAAGAAGAAGAAGAAGAAGAAGAAGAAGAAGAAGAAGAAGGGGGAAGGCAGATCGGTCGGGCAGGGGAGAAAGAAGGGAGACGGGCAGGCCCATGCACGTGAGAGAGAAGGGAAAGAAGAAAGGAGGTTTAGGCTATCCTAATCGGGGGGAGAGGGAAAGAAGAAGAAAAGAAAGAAAGAGGGGGGTGTTGGACGGTGAGGAAGGAAAGAGGGCCAGTGGCCCAGTGGGAAAAAAAGAAGAAGAAGGGGCTGATCGGCCCAACGATAAAGGAGAAAAGAAGAAAAGGAAAATGAGGAAAAATGAGAATGAAAAAAAGGGAAAAAATATAATAATTTTTAAAATTGGGGTATTTAATTCTTTAGATGGATAAATTATTTTAATAAATTAATTTATTTAAAATTTAAGATATTAATTTAATAGGATAATTTTACTAAAATATGGGTTGGAAAAATTATTTAAAGAAAAAGAGTATGATAAATAACAAAATAATTATTTTAATTTATTAAATAATCATATCTATTTTTATAAATCAAAAGTCCAAAAAATAATTACATTAATAATTTAAAAATTAAATTATCCCAGATGAGAATTAAATGTTAAATTCTAGGTTTTACAATCTTGGGGTATTACAAAGACTCTTGGTAGCATTCGCTTCCTTCAACACTTACTGCTTCTTCATTTCTTTAGAAGTTAAAGTAGAGATGACATATTCAAGACTCTATTTGTCTTAACTAAACATGATAGTATCGACGAATTTCTTGTACCTTTATATTAGTAGCAAATTTAACAAGATGATTGTTTTATCTTCATCTTCTATCTTAACTTCAACATTCTCAAGATCTGGTGGCACTTTATTGAAGTTGTATAGATGGTCCTCCAAAGATCTATCATCTTGCATCTTTAATGAATACAATCTTTGTTTTAATAGTCTTGGTAAGTTATTTAGTGAGGTAAAATTTCTCTAATTTCTCCCATAGAGCCTTAGTTGTATTTTCCTTTGAAACCTTTCTAAGCACCTTATCTCCAAGACTCAAGATTATGGCATTGTCTTCCTTCTCTAGTATCTCTATTCTTTCTTTCTTTTTGACTATTTCAAGGATTTCATCCTTACCCAGGAGCGTCATTTGCAATCTTTGCTAAAATAGGAGTGCCTTTACTTTGAGTCTCCATAAGCCAAAATCACCTTTCCCATCAAATTATCTACATCAAACCTTGCAGAGTCCATCATTACCAATTCCTAACAAGAGTGCTCTGATATCAAATGTTAGGATAAAAATTATCAGAGTTCAACTAAGCTTGAACATACTCAACAATCAATAACAAGATCACAACAATAGATTATACACAATGTTGCATTAAGCTCTAAATAATATATGCTAAACTGAAACAAATACAAGAATATAAGAGAGGAGTTCTTATATATAGAAGAAAAATGTAACTTCTTGTATATCTCCTTTCATAGATAATACAATCTAATTTTATTGCCATCTGAACTTAGGGATGATAACGGGGCGGGTCTGGGACGGGGACCCCACCCCCATCCCCAAACCCAATAAGAAAAAAAATCCCTGAACCCAACTTAATCCCCAAAATCCGACTTTATACCCGATCCCCGATCTCATCCTTGATCCTCAAGCCTTTTTTTATATTATACTTTTAATTTATATTATATAAAAAATTATATTATATATGTATATATAATTATATTAAAAAATATAAAAAAATATTTGGGGTGGGTTCGGGGATGAGGACCCCAAACCCAACCCCGCTCTGTCCCCGAAAAAATCTCGAACCCGAACCCGATCCCCGAATTTTTTCCCCAAACCCGAACGGGGAATCCCCGACAGGACCTTGAACCCGCAGAAATAATTGTCATCCCTATCTGAACTCCTAAAACCATCAGGTATTTATAGTTACTAACTCTACTGCTAATTTACCCTAATAAAATACTAACCATTGGTAAGTTAACAAGATTTTAATTAAACATCCTAACAACTAGTTTATTAGCCAATAGCAATAAGCTAACATATACTAATACAAGTTAGAGCTCTTTATCCTAGTGTAAGTTAACATAATCCTACAATTATTTTTAAAAATTAATAATAATAACTAATTTTACTTTGTATTATCATTTTATTAATATATTTGTATTAAATGCATATATATTTTGCTTTATTATTTGCATTTTTTTTTTCATATATAAGGCAAAGATATATCGGTAGCATACATGTTCCAACTATGTACATGGAGTAAAGCTAGTACCTACAATGGATTAGATAGTTGAAGATGAACACCAAAAAGTAGTTGTGTTGACGAACTGATCCGATCATGAGCCAACATGGTTTAGCTCGACTTGTTTGTTTAAGTAATTGAATCAAGTTCAAACCTTAATTTTAAGCTAATATGTTAAATGAACTAAGCTCGAGTCATGATAGGCTAGACTTGTTTATTCACGTGTTGACTTTAATTCAGCTCGAACTTGACTCGTTTATTATTTCATTTATAAGCTCGACTCGTTTGTATAGAATTTACTTAATAAACAAGCTAAGTATTTAAATGAGTCATTAATCAAGCCGTATACTTAGACGTGATATTTTAATTTATCTTTCAAATAAATTGAATAGTTTAATGAATTGAATCATAATAAATAAACTAATTTGATTAATTTATATTAACCTAATTGTGTCAAAAAACTCGCAAACTTTTTCAAGTGAATATCGAATTGGGTTTGTTTTATGTTTTAAATTTAATATTAAGAGTCGATGGGAGTTCTGTTCGATTTTGCTTGTCAATAATTCTACAAAAAAATGACATATTTTATATATTGAAAATTTTAAGTTTTTATACTTTTTCATCTATTTCGGCGTTGGAATACATTTACAATAATTGTGATATTTTTGAAGTATAGAAGATAGAAATATACGTGTACCATTATTATTATTATTATCTTTTTCTTTCGTAACAAAAGTGCCACGTACAGACGTACTATCATTATTATTAGAAGAAAAAACGCGCCCCAACTAAACATCTTCGGTTCCTTCTCATTAGGGCCGGCCAACCCACCATCGCCCTACACATCCACCGTTGCCCAAGCCTAAAGCAATGCAAACAAAAACAACAAAATTATAAATAAATAAATAAAAGGACTAAAGTCTAAACTAAAAGAAAAAGGTCGCTAGGGAAAGACTTGCATAGACCTTATTTTTCTCCTCCATCTCTCTCTCAACTTTTCCTTCTGATTGGAGCTCTCATTTCCATCCACCTCCAACCCTAGACCAAATGGTCGAATGGTCCAAATCCGTTAGTATCATGTATAATTCATCAATCAATCAACCAGAAAATTAAACCAAAATCAACCAGGGTCCTTAGATTCAGATCTCGGTAACACTTCTAGTTGACGATGGGATCTGTAGGAGCACCACAACCACCATGGCCATTATCATCAACAAAACCACCATCAACGACGACAACATCATCGCCAGCACCTGCATCATCTTCCACAAACAATTACAACTACAATTTCCGAGACTGTTCACTAGGTATCTGTACGCTCTACTGTCCTCAATGGTGTATTCCACCGCCTTACGATCCTTCCTCCATTGGCAACATCAACAACGACGACGATGGCTCAGGTGCTCGTCTCTCACCTCTTATGGTAGCTTTAATCAGTGTGTTAGCTTCCGCTTTCCTTCTATTAAGTTACTATACAATCGTCTCTAAATACTGTAAGCGTCGAAGACATAATCGACACAGTCATCAAGACTCGGATGAAGAACTCCGATTAGATCAGTTGATTTCGGATTCTGCTGCTTCAGAGACTACGACGGCGGTGGGGGGATTGGACGAATCGCATATTAGATCGATTACGGTGTTCAAGTACAAGAAGGATGATGGATTGATTGATGGAACGGATTGTGCTGTTTGTTTGAATGAGTTCAATGAAGAAGAAAGATTAAGATTGATGCCGAATTGTCAACATGCGTATCATATTCCTTGTATTGATACTTGGCTTAAGACTCACTCGTCTTGCCCAATTTGTCGTGCTGGTATGATCGTCGGTAGCAGTAACACTAGTGCTGCTGCTCCTACTAATACTCCTACTACTAATAATAATAATAATTCAGCGGCAGTGTCGGCGGCGGCAGGGAATGGGAATCGGGGGCAAAATTCCGGGGGAAGTAGTGGTGGACCAGTGAGATCGAACAATAATCGAAGTGTTTCTGCTTTGCAGCTTCAGAGTAGGGTTCGGGAGGTGACTGTGGTGTTGGTTGGTGATGATGAGAACCGAGGAAGGGAAGTGACTGTTCAGCTGGAATTGCCTGTTTTTCATGGTGATAATAATCAAGATCGAGGAGAAGGTAACGAAGAATCGGGAGTTCTGCAGCAGCAGCAGCAGCGTCGGGTGATGAATGAGGTGAAAAAAGAAGAGATTCAAAGATGAATTATCTTTTAGATCGATGTTTCTTTTCCTGAAATTAAAGCGTGTAGGAAGAGGAATAATTATTGTTGAGCTGTATTTGTGCTGTTGTTGTCGTGATTAGATCTGCATCTGGAAAGATGGTTGTATTATTCCACGATCTCCTGGAAAAGGGAAATTTTAATATATAAGAAATATGAATATGATAATGGAGGCTTATTTGAAAATTAGCTGAATTTGAATATTTTTACTAGAAAATTACATTATTGCACTTAATTAGCTGATAACTTCTCAGACAATATGATTTATTTATTTGTTTAACAAATTAAATCACTTTTTCCTTTTTTTTTCCCTTTTTGATAGTATTTCTGAAGTTACGTGATAGTATGCAATTTAATATAAAATTTATACTACTTATCTAATATCTGATTGACCCGGAATATGTAGAAATGCTTTTATACTTTTAAAGCATATAAGACATGAAGTAAGTAATGAATTACTATAGTTTTTGTATATATTAATCTTTAAGTATAGTCCATTTAAAGTTTAGTTGTAAAGTTATTTATAGAGTAAGGTCTTAAGGTAGTACATTAGTCTAATTAATTATTGATTTATTTTTATAGTAGAAATAATTGTATGGTATATATGTGTTTTGTATTAAAATGGCATGTCCTATTGAAAATTGGGGAGGGGGGGGGGGAATTAGGAAAGTTATCTTGAAATTAGAAGTGAATAGTTATGCAAAATAACCAATACCTATGATTATCTATTTAAGAATCATAATTACGTCAGTGTCATTAAGCATGTCATAAGTTTAGATAAAAGTGTTTAATAGATTAAATGAAGTCACTTTGATCTTCAATTGGGTGCTCCGCTTGAGATAATAATAATAATAATAATAATAATAATAATAATAATAATAATAATAATCATAAAATCTATTTATAGGAAGATAACCTTAGTCTGGTGGTACAGGATGTTTTCTCTGCTCCTTGCCATAAACCACGTTCGATAATCATTCATCCCCATGATATATTTTAGATGATGAAAGAATATGTAAGCCTCTTGAAAAAAAAATTATTATAGTAATTTGGATGGTTGCGATACCATGAGATTCGGCTTTTTTAAGAGATAAAAATATCAATGATTGAAGGTTGATATTTTAAAAGCACCTGCAAATATAAATACATATTATTTATACTTTTAAGATATATCTTATAATTTATGATCATCATAATAGTCAATAATAAGATTAGCATCCGGGTCTAAGATAAATTTATTATCTTTATAGAAAGAAAAGTACTCACAATCAAATCCATTGAAAGTGTTTATTTTATTATGTATATATAAAATTATACCTTTGGTATTTGTACAACTATTTAAAAGTTCTATTTGCCAATATTTTATTTGATTCATGTACGCGCCCTCTGTTACCATAATCTTTCACTCGCGCAGCCGCGCTCAAAATTTTATATGCCGAAGAACATTGCAGAAGCATCCGACCAGGAAAAAAAATAACAATAAGACAAATATCAATATTTAGTACCGCGCCCACTACCCCTGCTTTTATTTAGTTATTATTGTTACTTTTATCATCTATTTAGTGTCGGTGCTTGTAAATATTGTTAGACAAATGCTACCCACAAGGGTTAGGGTCTGAAAAACCAATTATTTTTAATGGCTGCTAAAATTAAGCTCTACATGTTTGGTGGTTGCAAACATTTTCAAGCCAGCTTCAGCGTATTTGGTGATTACTATAATACCCCAAGCGATCACGATAGCTGGTAAAGCATCTAGCAGACTAGCAGCCTAGCACCAACCCTAATAATTAAACCTTGCTGTTTTACACTGACTATGAAATAGTGGTAGATGATGTCAAGGGCTTGAGCTCGTCTTCTTGAATTACCAAGCTCTGCGTTATTTACGAAGGAGTCCCGTGCGTAATTAATGGGGCGATAGGGTCCATAGGGATCTATGTATCAAAATTAAGAGAAGTACGAGGGCCTTTCCTTGATCTCCCTCTTCAATTTCGTCCCAAGTAGTTTCTTGTATTTTATTTACCGAGAAAAAGAAGAAGAAAGAATCGCTTCTTGTATTTTGCTGAGGCCTTGTTCCCTTTGATTTATTTTTAAAGCTTGTTAGGTATGGTAAGTAATAGGGGTGAAATTTTTTTTTTCCTCTTTTATGTCTTTTATATTAAGTATTTAATAATAATAAATATATTTTTAATAAAATATTCATTTTAGATCAAATTAAGATCTAAAGTGGACATTCATTAGAATAAGTATATTTAGTTATAACTAGATCATATAAAATATATAAAATACAGAGGTAGTTTTTTCACTCCTATTATTCCCTAACCAAATGAGCACTTACTCATATAATTTTATTCTATATTTTTTTTAATGTCAATGGGCATAAAATTTTATTGATAGTGTTTGTCCATGACAAATCTATCTTTAATACAATAAGAAGAAAAATACATCCAATAATTAAAAGATAAAGAGTTGACAGTAAAACTAGACAAACCATCAACAACCTTTTTGCATAACCTAGGAATGAAATCACTAGACACCCTGAATGTTGGAGTATTAATCCGCGATCTTGATTGTCAAGGGATCTCCTGTGAACTCAGAGTTCGATAACTCAACAAGTTTTCCGTTGCACTATGGTGTGTCCATGGCACAAACATCTTCTTCCCAAATTCAAGAATTATAAATGATTGGCATCATAATTAATATTAATAATCATAATAATAATAATTAACATTTTCACTAATTCATAACTATTAATTAAGAATATTAAAAATAATATTGATAATTAATAATTCATAATATTGACAATTAATAATCTTAATAATTAATAACACATAATAATAATAATTATTAATTAATCACAATATTAACATTAATAATTAATATTAATGATGAATAATGAATAACAATAATGATGATGAATAATTAATGATATCAATAATGTTTAATTTATAATTAATAATAGTTCATAATTAATAATAATAACAATATTAATATTGGTGATTTGTGGGTATTATTAATGATGGTATAAAAATAATAGTGTAGAACACTTTAAAATTTTAATTTAAAGTAGTGAAACTTACTGATGAAGTAATAATATGATAGATAATATAAATAATAAAACTATGAAAATAATATGTAAAATTAATGGCCTAAAATTAATCTAAAGTACTAATATAAATAAGGATGGGGTTAATAGCCATACAGTAAAATACCCCTGCTGTGATTGAACTTAGTCACCAATGGTTGGTTCGTACTTCGTAGCTCTAGGAAAAGAAAGGGAGCGATAGTTATCCACAAAAAAAAGGATTATCCTCAAATTTGATTCTCAAATTTTATCAAAAATTGAGAGTAAATTAGTGCTCTGGGAGTGATTAGGATCATGTATATTTATAATGAGATAGATGTGTATGATGGGACAAATGGAGAATGAGCCAAAAAGACCAACCATAAAATAAAAATAATAAGAAATTAATGACGTAAGATTTACATGAAAAAATCCCTCTAAAGAGAAAGAAAAACAACCACCAAATGCTTTGGTTCACTTAAAAAATCTTTAACTATAAGAAAATTGAGATTTTTTTTTTATAATATCCTTTTATTTAAGTGTTAGGGCTCTTTGAACCAATGTATTCCACTCATGCATGCTTAGGGCCAATAATTTATTTGATTATTAAAATTAGGATTGTTTATATTATTTAATATATAATGAACGAATTTGATTCCAAAAATTAAATAACAATCAAATATTTATATTTTCAAATCAAATGTAGTTAATAAAAAAAGTTAAATAAATTAGATATCTAATCTAAAAAATATAAATAATATTTGATTTAATAAATTATATACATATATATAATTGTTTATTTTCAATAACATCTTATTGTATATAATCATGTGTGTGTAATATTCAAAATTTTATCTAATTTTAATTTTAATTAGTGTATATTTTAATCTAATCTTAATATCGGATAATTAATAATTTTATTTTATCGAAATTCCTTAACTCTAAATCTAATCTTAATTTTAATTTTTGGGTCATTATATTTTATTTAGTAAAACCTTAACCTTGGATATTTGATAAATAAAAATAAATATTAAATCCTAATGATAAACCTAAATCTAATCTTAATCTTAAATCCCAAAATTTTTCTTTTTCCTTTTTCTTTTCTCTCTCCTTTTCTCCCTTCTTTTTCTTTCCTCCCTTTCTTACTAGCCCAGCTTACCTTTCTTTCTTTTATTTTTCTCCCCTGACCTACGCCTCCAGCCCGACCCATCCCTTCATTCTTTTCTCTTTAGTTTTTCGTTTTGTTCTGTCCATGATCGACAACATCCCCTCCTTCCTCCTTTCCCCTTCCCCTTTCCTATTTCAGCCAAACAAAGTCTCCATTCCTCTTGTGTACCTATCATCCCTTATTCTCTTCTGAGTCTTGCACCCTTCCCTGACACCAGCCCTGCACCTCCGCTAGTTTTTCTTCACCTGCCCCCTCGCACGCCTAAACCCAGCCCTTCCCTGTCGCCTTATCCTCTTCCCTTCACCTCCCAGCCATGTACATACGCATGAATATATGTATATATATATATATATAGACACACACACGTACACATGCATGCCCTACCTTTCCTTCTTCCCTTTCCGCCCTTTTGATCCTTTGTCATCAAAGAAACCCATCCTCTGCTCTGTTTTTCTCCCACTCACCACCACCACTCGTCAGTCGTCAGTACCAACACAACCACCTCTATCATCGCCCTCACCTTTGGCCGAGCTCCCTTCCCTTCCTCCTCCCCTTAACTTCTCATCCCAGCACTATCACCTCCACCATGTCCCATTTTCTCCTCACGTATGCCTTACAACCCAGACCAGCGCCTCTCTACCTCGTCGCCACCCATCCCCGCCAGCACCACTGCCACTATCGGCTCTTTCCTTTCCTTCCTCTGATTCTCCTTCCCTTCTCCTCCTACCCTTGCCCTGCCATCGACCACAGCCCCAACCCCATCTTCCTTGCCTTTTTTCTTTTCTCTCCTTGCCCAGCCTCCAGCCACACCACTTTCCAGCCTCGGTTGCCGCGGACAAGCTACCAACACTTTTGAGCTATCACCGACCAGTACCAAATCCATCACCTCCGGCAGCAAACACCACCCAACCCCCACCTTCATTGCCTTTTTTTTCTATTCTCTTCCTGCCCAACCTCTAGCCATACCATTTCACAAGCTTGGTCGCCACCGGCAAGCTACCACCACTGCCCAGCCATCACCAACTAGTACCAACTCCATCACCTCCAGCAGCAAACACCTCCCAACCCCCACCTTCATTGCCTTTTTTCTTTTCTTTCCCTACCCAGCTACTGACCACACCACCCCTACCGTTGGTCACCATCGCCACTAGCCACTCCATGTCACCAACCCCTATCGTTCCCAGTACCACCATCACCACCACCCTCAATTACCACCACCACCACCACCTTAGCCACCACATTGTTGTTGTGTCCTCCACTACATTGTTGCTGTGCACTAGCCCAAGCCTTCTACTTTTTGGTTATCTCTATTTTTTCTCCCTTTAATTTACCTTAGCTTTCCATATATTAATTTTTCCTCATTCTAATTTAGTGTATTTTAACTTCTAGGTGATATTCCAGTGGTATCGGAAGAGGAATCATCGGTCTTATGTTTTTAGAGATATAAAGATACATGTCATAGTTAGGCTTTTATGTAAAATATGTGTATATTTTTTATGATATCATGCTTGAAATGTTTATATGGAAAACAATGTTATAATAATTATGTTATATGATATGTGGTATTGTATGATAAAAAAATTGAGAAAGTTAGGAAAGCATGAATCGGTGTATTTTGTTGGTTGGTATGAATCTGGATTTCTAGTATCTAAATATAATTTTGGTTATGAATTTGTAGGAGGATATTGGAGGTTTAAAAACTATTCATATTTGAATTTGTAAGATTTTTGTGGAAAATGGGTATTGTAGTTATTTTAGGGGAATTTTGGTTAATATGAGTTAAAAATAAAATATTGGTTATTTTAATGCAACAATATATTCAAAATAGTTTAAGCATATTATGTGGAATTTTTGGATTGAATATGAATGGTTTAAGTCCAATAAATGAGAAAAGGGTTTTAAGTGAGAATAGTAGTCTTTGAGGGCGGGATTATTATCACAAACATGAAATGTTGGAGGTTGACCTTGATTTATATGTGTGTGTGTGTGAATATTAGAATTTTAGGAATGTATATTAAATTTGGTAGTCACATGAGTCTCATGACAAAAACTATGATTAATTTATGAAATTAAGGTTTTTGTGGGAATAGGTGAATATTAACCATAAAGGAAGGTTGTTATCGCATATATAAGAAACGGGAATTGGACCTTGATTTTTATATATGATTTAAATAACAATAGTTTTGAAATTTATGTTAAATTTTGTGGTTATGTAGATTTTATAGGGAAAGTTATGGTTAAATTATGAAATTAGAGTTTTGTTGGGAATTATAAATAGTAATTCTATGAGTAGGCTATAATCACATTTGTAAGATATTGAAGTTAGACGTTGATTTTTGGGTATATTATAAATAATAATATTTTAAGGATGGGTATAAAATTTGGTGATAAAATGAGTACTAGAAGAGAAGTTATGGTTGACTTATAAAAATTAAGGTTTCCTAGGAGAGGTGTAGCCTCTTCCTTAGAGAGGTTTATTGATATTCATGTGGTTGTATTTTATATGTTTCAAATGATTATGTTAAGATATACTAGATACTTTTCATGTCTATATATGAGTATTTATGAGGACCTTGAGAAATAACACCTTGAATAAGATAGTAATTGTTTAAAAATAAAGATTATATGAGTCGGGGTTGAAGTATTGTATGTCCATTCCACTAGATAATAATTTTAACACCCTAATTTTTGCTACTTAAAAATTTTATTTGGTGGAAGCGTTAATTAGAGAAATAATGGTTGTTACTGCCACACTTAGTCTAAGTCAAGTTCCCTCACATTTCTTATGCCAAGTGTTAAGGCTCAAGACAAGTCATGTAAAAAATAAAGTGGTGGAAATAGAAGATAATAAATAGATAAAAGTTACAGATAATATTTTTTGTATAAAAATGGTAATCAACATACAATAAGAAATATAAGATTCCAAAGAAAAATTGATTATGGTAAAAACTACTACCCTAAAGTACAACATCAATTTATTCTAACTCTTAGACCTATAAGCCCATTCTGAGAATGGAACCTCTTCCCAATGACTCTACTTATCCTTACCACTATTATACGCCTTGAACTACTCTATGTCCTTCACATAGTCATCAATAGATGTAGTATCAGTATGAATTTCTAAAATTGAGAAAATTACAATACTTCACAAGAGGTAGCATGCTCACATTGCATATAATCACACAATAACTCTAAAAACACGATCAAGGCACAAAACACATGTCATAAAAATATGCAATAGTCATAGGATAATTTATATCATCAAAGTCTCATACTCGGTAGTCAATCATACTTAACCAATTCACATTATCTTAAAGTACAAAATATCCTTATCAAAATCCATAACCATAATCGACTAATCAAATCTAAACTACACAAAAAAAATTACAAAATATCGTCTTCTCCATGCTACCTTAAGGACCACCTAAGCAAATAACACCAAATAACATTTATGTTAGCTACTAATACAACACAAAAATAACTAAAATTAATAAAAATGTACTTGGGAAAAAGGTTAGAAAATAAATAGGGCAAAGAAAGACACATAATGAAACAATGCAGCAAGGAACAATGGCACAAAGTCACGATGAGAAGTAGGGAGGCAACGACACTTGTTGCTGGAAAGAGGAGAGCAACAAACTTGTTATAATACCCCAAAATTTACTACTGAAAATTTTATTTTTAGTAGAAGCATAATACCAAGTTAATTGGTGTTGCCACCATAATTAACATAAGACTGACTTATCTTAGCATTCTTATGTCATTCACAAGGAAAAACGATTAAAATGTAAACAATATAAATAGAAAATGAGATTAGATTTATAAACATAATTATGATTTTGGAGATTACCACCAAGTACAATATCAAAATACAGACAAAAGGAATACCATGGATCTAAGAGTCCAAAAAGGTATTCAGATAAAAACATCATCCTGTAACATAACTCTATGCTCAAAACCCTAGTATAGAAAACCACTCTACCCCAAACAAAGCATCGTAGGCAAAAAAATCATTTAGTGGGTCCTAAACAACCTACATAAAATCATTAGGGCCATCTATTTGTGGGAATGAATAACACCTATAAAAAGAGTGGTTAGTACACTATGTATTAGGTACAGTGATAATAATATCGAGTAAGGGATATATAATTACATATATTTATAATGGAAAGTAAAAACATATGTGAAGCACATAATGCAATATAAGGTAGTTACTAACTCTCATTATTAGATGTGATGTAATCAATTCTTTTATTTACGTTAGGTTCAAAGACCTTACAATTCTCAACCCATGGAACAATATCAATATACAACCCCAAGACAAAACACTCATGGCCACTATTTTATACCAGTGGAATAGTTATCAATACACACTAGTAAAATATGCTCTAGGCCACTATTTTCATCTAGTGGAGTAGATAAGTACAACAGATTCTGACTCACGTAGCCTTCCACTTTAAGTGATTAATATATTATCATTGATTATGATTGTTCTTAGGATCTATTTTAGATTGAGTTCAAGACCCCACTATTCTCAACTGGTGGAACTATTATCAATATAATACCCTAAGGAAAAACACTCCTAACCAGTATTCTCTATTGGTGGGATGCTTATCAATACAACCTTGAGATAAGATGTTCCCAACCACTATTCTCGTCCAGTGGAACGAACAAGTATAAATGGTCTCGACTCATGTAATTTTTTACTTTAAATGGTTAATGACTTATTCATGATTGATTTGATAAGTATAAATCATAATTAAGGCAAGCAAAGAACCAACACATAGATAAAAAAAAGTTGTTTTCAAAGGTTGAGATTTTTATATTTTTCCAAGACACCATAATTTAACATTTTAGGCATAATTTCTTCTCTATTATTTTTTATCCACTATATTTATTATCTCTTCCTATATTATTATTATTAACATTCTAACTCCCACGTTTACACATGCAATGATAGCCCTATCTCAAAAGTTACTATTTATGATGCATACAAAACCCTAATCTACTATTAAATCATGACTTTTTTTATAAGGCTTATGTAGTTACCAAATTAAATAGACATCCCTAGAATACCAATATTAAAAATATATCCAAAAATAATGGTCTAACTCTAACATTTCATACTTTTCATAACAACATTCCCATTTTTAGTGTTACTATTCCCAAATTTAACATTCTCATTTTGTGGAACTTATGCTATTCAAGATTACTCCAAACATTTAATATGATTTCCTTTAGCATATTTAAAATCTAACACATTAAAATACTATAAATTCCACATTAAACCCATAATAACCATAATGCCCTTAAGGATAACTAAATACCATTATTTCACAAAAACCTTATATGTTCAGTATCATATATTCCAAGTCCTCTATTTAACACCATACATATGAAATATACTCACTTACCCCAATTATCATACTTTATTAATTCCATATTACAAGATTACAAATCCTAAAAAAATCCTAGACGTTCATACATTAACCGTTCAACAAAATACATATGCCAACATCTCATGTTTAATGGTAAGTCAAACATACATACCAATTATTTATGAGCATGTTATCATTTTATCATTCATTTCATAGCACTTGCATAATAGAAAACTCTATCATGATTCTATATCTAAAAAACTAATCATTCTTGTACATAAATTCTGCCGTCTCATGAGTGATTAGATTTACCTAAATCGAAGCTACACAAAAGCACAAAAGACCATCTTCTCCACAATATTTCAAGGATTACTTAAACAAAAAAACACACAATAAAATATATTTTATCCTCTAATACGACACAAAAATAATCAACATTAATTAAAATGCACTTGAAAAAAAGATTAGAAAATAATTAGAGCAAAGGAAGCCACTAGCTATAATAAGGTAGCTAGTAACAACGATAAAAACTTGCAGAGAGCAAAGGGAAGGCAATGAAACTTGTTGTTGTTGCAAAGAGGAGAGCAACGACACTTGTGGTTGTTGCTAGGGAAGACCTGTGATGGTGGTCATTACCAATAGGTAAGCTTCGATTTTGGAGGACAATGTTAGGGGAGTGTTCAGTGGAGAGTACTGTAGATAAGAGGGGGAGAATGGTAGGAATGGTCATAGATAAATGTGGGTTTCGATGGTTCTTACTATTGCTAGGGGTAAGGTGATGAAGATAATGCTGAAAGGAGAGGATAACGATAAGGATGGAGCTCAGGAGAAGGGGAAAGGAAAATAGGCTAAGGGTTTGTTTTTGGTGGGATTCTAGAAACAAAATTTGGGATGGAGAAAGTATTATATAGGTGAGGGTCATGTACGACTAAGCAAACAAAGAATGAGGAGAAAATGGTAAAAAGTTAGAGTATGGGTTTGATAGGAGGAGTATGGCATGAAGGAGAGAGAAGTGTTGGGGGAAGATGAGGTGGCATTATGTGGGTAGAAATAAGATCCCAATAGGGTAGGATACAATTGCTAGATAAGTAAATTGAACAGGAAAAAAAATATAGTTAACATAATTAGGTTCCTCATTGCAACATATACTAGTTAGGTTCTAAACTATGATTAAATCATATAATCTAATTTCCATCAAATTTTAAACCAATTAATTTATATCTAACTTTTCATAATAATACACAATATAATTATAATACCCCAAAGTTTTAAAAACTGATAATTTAATAAATAGCTCTTATTTGGGATAAAGTAACTTTTAAATTTGTTAATTTAATTATTTTGTGTATTTTTGAGTATATAATTGGATATGAATATTTTATAAATTCGTTCTACCAAATTAAGAATAGTGGGGGCCCTTCTCATTGTGAAATAAAATTATAACAATATAACTTATGGAAAAGACATCGATGATTTAAAATGGAAGACTACGTGAGTCGGGACCAAGGTGTTGTTTTTATATATATCCTGGTCCACCAGGAAGAATAGTGGCTCAGGAGCATTCTACCTTAAGAAGGAGATGTTTTCATATCTCTTCCATTGAATGATAATAGTGGCTCAGGTGTGTTGTCCTTGAGAAGGTGGTTTAGATCGTTCCATCGGGTTTAAGAATAGTGGAGTTCCTGTACTCAATGTATATAAAAGAATGAATATGGATTATATCTAAAAAAAAGACTTGGATCATTATCTATCTTATGAGGTGTTTCATTTATCTAAATGTATATTTTCATCTGTTGTGAAAGCATGTGCTAATTGTATACCTATTTCGATAGTATTGTTTCCTTACTCAGTATGTAGTGTACTGACTACCCGTTTTATGGGTGCTGCTCATTTCCATGAGTAGAAGATTCTGATTCTTATGTACAGATCTCAAAATATTTCTAGATGATTATGTTGCCCATGATGTCTTATGAGGGGATGAATGACCTTATCTGTATTGGGTGTTTGAGTGAAGAATAATGTTAACCGGTAGTTGTATTTACCCGGATACCCTTTTGGACCCTTAATCCATGGTATTCCTTGTTTTACATTTTGTATTGTAACTTGGAGTTAAACTCCAAACTAATAATTATATTATAAATGTTTATTTCATTTTTAATTTTATTGTATTATTATAAATATTTTAGCATTGTAATTGATGTAAGGATGGTCAAATAAACCGTACTTATGTTAATTACGGTGGTAATCCCTAATATTTTACTTGTATACTTCCATGTAAAATGAAAAATTTTCAGTAGTGAAAATTGGGGTGTTATAGAAAGATTATGTGAGTTAGGACCGAAGTGTCATGTACGTTCCACCGGAAGATAATAGTGGCTCAAGAGCGTTTTATAGTAAAAGATAATGTATATTGTTTTACCATTTTAGGAATAGTGGTCAGGAGTGTATTACACTCAAAGGTGTTGGGTCCATTTCCACTTGACGATAATAATGGCTCAAGTGTGTTTTTTCTTGAGAGGTGTTTCAAACCGTTCTACTAATTTAAGAATAGTAGGGTCCTTGAACTCAAAATAAGTAAGAATATGGATTGTGGTTATATTTATAATGATTTTTGAAATTAATAATATCTTACATTATGTTATTGTGCTCGCTTATGCTTCCATATGATTTATGTTTTCGGATAACTTGGTTATGGATGTATTGTTATCTTACTTAATACGCATTGTACAAATTATCCATTTTATGGGTGTTTCTCATTTTCATGAGTAGATCTACCTTGTTTTGTAGGTAATTATTGATTACTACTTTTATTTTTTCATCTTTGGTGAACACAAATTGAATTGGTGTAAGATATGGTTATCTTAATATTTCTATCTCTCTATAGATTCTTAGTCCTTTGTTTTCATTATACATTATCTTCTCTCTATTTTGTATTTTGTATTATGGTGGAATCGAGTGCTTACTACACTTTATTCCTAGGTACGATATGACATTTACCTTGCACCCAACATATACTAGGTATAGGAAATGTCTCTTCTATGTTAGATATTGTATGACACCCCTATGTTTTGTGTCTTAACTTCCACAATCAACACTTTCAAACAAAAAATTTTAGTATTAAATTTAGGTGTTATAGTGTGTGTGTGGGGGGGGTGTACATAATTTGAAAAGAGAATGTTTATTGTAAGTAAATTGTATACATTTTAATTAAATATTTAAATATTAACCAAAATTCTAAATTACTAGTGGAATATATTATAATTTAAGACTCAAATTAAATTATTAGATAAAATTAGTTCAAATTGCATTGTTTAATGATGAGTGCTAATCCACAAGTGTACGGCTTCGTTGTAACACGTTGAGGTCGTATCCCATAGGGACTTTGCAATTGAATACTGATCTTTATTATTTTAGCTATCTAGATCACGATGGATAAAAATATGGAAGTAGATAATGAACACAAATTCAATGACCTACTAAATATATATTCTAAAACGATAAATAGAAAGCCTAGGATTGAACTTCGATCTCGTCCTCGATACTCAATAATAAATTATTGTTATTTTGTAGTATAGTTCAAATGGTTATGAACAATCGATCTAATGTGATTCACTAGTCTCTTTTAAAGTCTAAGAACATATTTACCTAATTCATTGACTATTTTTATGACTATAAAATTAGATAAAATCCATTAAGCACCACCGATTCAATAGTCCCTAAGAATCAAATGTCTTGTGATCATTTGAATTCTTGTCCGTACGTTAATTTTCAACTTTGATTTCAATCTTTTAGTTATAGTCAAGTCTAAATAAGTTAAATTCCATCAAATCCGATTTATAAAAGTGATTCCTAACATACGAAACAACACATAAGAACCATACATACCACATATACTTAAATTCATCATATTCATACCAAATTGAGCCTAATTCAATCTTAGAAAAAGAAATTAATCACTCATGGTCACAAGAAAATGTAAAGAATAAAAACTTAACACCATACTTATTAACATATATAATAAATAACTAATGAGAGTGTGGATAGATTAAGCCGTGAATTGAAGATAAACCAAGTTGAATGTAGAGTTATAATACATGATCGTCTACTTTGAATTTGGAAAGAAAAATTACATAAATTAAAATAGATTACATGGAGCTTTTGCTTGGGAAAAATGGAGAAAAAAAGATTCTTCTAAACTCATCCTCAAGATGTCAAAGAAAAGTGGAAGAAGAAGTGTCATAATCATAGGCCATGTCGTGCTTAAAAGTGGTGGTAACCACTGCTGCACGACTATGTAAGGTTGCACGGGTTGGCCGTGCAACAATTTTACTTTCAGCGCTGAATCCAATTTTCTACACTACTGTGTAAGGCAGGTATGGTGAGGCTGTAAAACGCATTTGCCTGCGGCTGGCTGGAATCAAGGGTTGCACGACTGTGCAGCTGGTTGTTCTAAGGTCGTACATCACCTTTTTCTTATTCCTTTTGATTCCTTTCGTCCTCTTTTTAGCTCCTTGACTTTCTTGACTCTCCATAATTATATGGGGTTGATTATCTTCCTTCAATGCCTTTCATATTTGTTTTTTTTCTTTGATTCCATGCACCACTTCCTTAGATTTGTGCATTTTGTGTAAATTTATGAAAAACAATTACTAAGAGAACAGTAACGCGAACAAGAGATTTGAACTACGATAAATCTCATAATTCATGTCAAACAAAGTTACAAAGTGAAGGCAAAGTAAGGTAAAAATATGAAAAATATTCGGTCTATCAATTTATTATTTTTCAATTGAATAATTTGTATTCAATATTCTTCATTTATGGCTTACTTGAAAGTTTTAGATATTCGAGAAATTATTTGTTATCTAATTCAAAATTTCAAATATCCAATTTTTTTTTTAACATCTAATTTTCTTGATATCCGAAATTTTTTACCAGATATTCAATCCATGAAAACCTTAATTGAAATCGTAGTTTAGTCTATAAAATTTTTAGATCAGACCATCTTTGGTCCTTTGAATACATATTTTTTATACTATATTAGTGACTTTCAAGGTCGTTCATGGTCTGGATATCTGGCATTTCAAATATGAGATTACTGAATTTCTAAAAGTTCAAATATTTGATAACTAATATTTGTTATATGATCCAAAAATTTGGATATTCGATGTTCGGGACTTCCAAAATTGAAGAATGGATAAAAAATATATTTGATACTATCTTAATGAAATTTGAAATAATGGATATCCAAATACTGTGTCGACAAGGCAAGTTGTAGAGCTTAAACTAGATCTCCAACTTAACTAAGTAATCAAACCACCACAAGGACAAGGTTCAAAATCTTACCAAGGAGAGAGAAACAATGTGAGTCGAATAAAAACGATGTAGTGGAGCTCTAGTTTGAAGTAGAATGCAATAAATTAATCAAACCACGGTAGCCCTTTTCATTCAAGTCTAAGGAAAATCAAACCAACAAAAGGGGCTCTTTGATTCCACCAAAATGCACGAACATTCGAGGAACTTTGCTTTCTAGTGAGCTAAGGATAGAGAAACCTCACAAATTCAAACGAACTCTTAATGATGGGAAACATTTAGGAGAGTAAGCTAGAAGAAATAGATTGAATAGAGGGCCAAGGGAAATGGAGATTTTGGTAGGTATGGGATGGAGTGAAAATTGAGTGAAATGAATCAAGTCATTAGGTTTAGGTGAATGCCTGACCAATAACACACTCCTCTCCTCTACAAAGCAAATGTACAATTTGGGTGGGTATGGGCTAGAATAGATTAATTATGGTCCAAATAGGATATCTACTAGAAGAAATTTTGATACATATATACATCTAAATTTATATATATATATATTCGGATAAACGGATATTATTTATATTTTTTGGATCGAATATTCAATTTGTTTAATTTTTCATTAATCGGGTCAATTAACTGATTTAGAAAAAACATACTGGTTATTTGCCTTTTCAAATTGAATCACTTCGAATTATCAAATATTGGATAATATGAATAGCCAATAGTGATTTCTATCATCATCAAATATTTTAAAATTTGGTTTTGCTAAGACAACCTTTAGAGCCATTATCAAACATTAATCGTATTTATAAAATAGTATTAATTTGATCAATGTGTCAAATGCAAAAGTTGGTGGGCATTATTAAATGACAAATATTTTTGTTTTTAGTTTCTCAGCCATGGCCTTAAGGACCACCGTCGTAATTTCCCTTCAAAATTTATCATCTCGTGTTAGACAAAATGTAAAATACCATTTTAATCGTTCTAATTTGCTACTTTGGATCCCTAAATAAAATAAAATTTTATTTCAGTACCTTTTATTAGTCTCTTATCGTTTAATTGACATCCTGCATTGGATTAAATAATAAGCGTACTCTTGATCAACTATATTACACTATAATAATTATCCTATATTTCTTATTAGATAATTATAATTTAAAATTCTATACTGGAGAGTATAAAGTAAAACCTAACAAGCCTCACAAGATTGAATAAAATAAGCAAAAATGATTTGGAGACTATCAAGGAGAAATTAATAGATTCAAATCCAAAATAGTCTAAAAATATTTAGTTCCAAATAAAGAATTTATATACATATAATTATGTTTATACGTATGGCTCAACTGTATAAAATATACAAAATACATTATCTACATGTACATATAAATTCTATACAAGGTATTTAGTACCAAAAGTGAATTAAATACTAAAATTTGTGGATCAACTTTAAATAGTTTGAGTCCGGTGAACCTCAAACTAATTTTTCCTAAAACATGAAATATTAAATAGCTTGCCCATGCGGTTTACAGCTATTAGATAAGAACATAAAAATATTGAACTCCAGAAATAGCTTGTCGCCAACTACGTTGGTAATTTGCAAACATTCTGATGGAGCAGGACAGCTAGGGCAATGGCTGGACTGAATTGTCTAGCATCAATGACAGAATTTTGGGTGCTTCGTAGGTCGACTGGCCTCCGATGGTGTAGGTATTGGGTGCAGGAGCTGCTGAGGAAGACGACAGGTTGGTACAATTTTTTAAGCTTGTAGTTCTATGGTTCGGTTGCAAGTCCAAGTCGGCGGAGGTAACAGCTTCTTGGCTTGAACTTAAAAAATGCCAGCTTTGATTTGGTGTAATTATGATTGAACTAATTTTGTACTAATCAAGAAACTAGCACTAATATATTTTGTTACTGTTCCGATGGAACGGACGAAGTTGTATATTATTAATGGGATTTAGATTTTGAGTTTCACAGAACGGAAGCAAGGAAAGGGGTGTTTAGTTTGCTCGACGGCTGAACCCTGTCAGCAGGCAGAAGCTCATGGGCCTCGGTCGAAGGGCGCGGATAAAGAGTAATGCTATACACGTAAATTTTAAATCCAAACTCAAATTTAATTTTTTAAAAAAATATATATATTAATATACTAATTTTATTTTTTTATTATTAATAATTAGGTAATATTAATTATTAATAATATAATATAAAATAAAATTATGACTTAAAAATACAATAAATTTATTATTAACATTATTTCTATTATAATTATCATTATAATTGTTATTATAATAAAAAAATATTTACACTTTTTTATAGTATATATTATTATTATTAGTTTGTATTACTTAATTATTAATAAAAAATAAAATTAGTATATTAATATATATATTTTTAAGAAAATTTGGATTTGAGTTTGTGTTTAAAATTTGGATAAGTAGCATTTTTCGTGAATAAAGGAGATTAGTTAGGAACGACCATAAAGAACAACTAATTTCTTTAATATAAGAAATCTGATATTCATGGGCATGATAATTTATAAGTTGAAGTGGGTCCATTTATAGAATTAGTTATGAAATTATAATTTATACATTATTTTAATTATGACTGATGTTAATTAGAAAAATATTTAAGTTGGACAAGAAATGATGATTAAATCTATTGACTAAGGATTATGGAGGTCATAAAAATATTTTCTGATCCTTTGTAAGTGTATGTACAAGCTTTTAATTTTTTTCTAAAAAATTTCATATCCATTAAAATTCTTTAAATCTTTCCTTCCATAAATTTTTATTTTTTATATGATTCTGACCTACTTTTATAGTTTCTTATAATTGTACAATGACTGAAAACTTATTATCTATCAGAAAATTGGGAGATATATTTTTCAATAAGAAAAATATCATAGGGACAAGAAATAAATAGGTTGGTTCCCATGTCCAACAATTGGAAAAGAATATTGACTGGATCTAGATTTTAAGAATATTCAATTAATCTAGTTATAATAGTTAGTATGTCGATCTAATAAAAAAAATTAGCATGTTGATCTTATAAAAAAATTAGTATGTTGTTTAACTAAGAGAAACCTGTGAAATTACATCCTTTAACTTGTTAAAGGAGGTTAATAAAAGACATAAGATAAAGAAGAAGAAAAAGAATAATTTATCGAAGCAATTATCGTAATCGTTGCTTTAGTTTTAGAATAACAATTTTTATAATTTTTTCATAATTAATGTACAAATTGGTAGAATGCCAAATAATTTGAAATGGAGGTAGTAACTATCATACTAAATAGGAAAAGTATCTCACCTGTGCAATACACAATATTTTATTTAAAATTAGAAATAATAATATAACTAATATTAATTTGGTCTTAAATATAATCCTAACTATTTAATAAGTAAGAGATAAATAATAATAATAATAATAATAATAATGTGAAAAAAATGATTGAAAATAATATGGTAATATATTGATGCTTATCATTGAATAAAAAATATATTGAATGTAACTATTTAGCTATCAATATTCATATTTACAATAACATAATTCTATGCATCATAACTTGATAAAAAAAATTGAAACTTTATTATAGCAAATAAGTTATTTATTTGCTTATAAATGGTTAATGTAATTAATGTCGTTGTTATACGGTTATTATTGGCTCAACGTTCCTCGTATATGGAAAAATTGACGAACTCTTATTTTTGCTTGCCCCTAATGTGATAGAAAAATTTAAAACATGCAGTGGATGTTTATTTGCAAATTACATTTTTAAATAAATCAAAATTTATCGAATTAAAATGAAATTCAATAAAAAAAGAGAGAGAAAAAAATGTATCACATGAGATGAAAATAAATTGATTCCATCACTTATGGGTTCGAAGGTACTTAAATATTATGTGCATAAATTTTTTAAGTGAAACTAAATGGAACGAGAAAGAGGATAATGTAGTTGCGAATTCAAATAAATTTGAATGATAGACTTGATTGTGTAGTATAGATTATGAACTGTTAATTTTAAATTAAATTATAAGTAAAAATATGAGAGAGAATATTGTGGATAAATAATATAATCTCCTATGACCAATGTGGTGATTGAAAAAAGATTAAAATAGTTTTTATTTTATTTTTTGTAATTTTTTATTTCAAATATTTTAAATATATTGGGTTTGAATTTGAAAAAGGAGTAATGTGATACTAATATGCAGAGTAAAAAGTGGGTAATTAAATTTATGAACAAGATAATTTTTTAATAAATTTTTACTCATGCTATATAGATTAAATATTTTTTTTAACCATTGGAGAAATTTTAAATAATGGACTTGATTGTGTAGTATAGATTATGGGCTTTGAATTTCAACTTGAGGGTTATGGATGAATAATTTAAGCTCTCATTAGTAACATGGTAAGTAGAGAAATATTAACACCATTTTTTTCAATTTTTTGTTTGAAATATTTTAAATTTATTAACCTTGTCAATATAGTAATATTTTTTCCCATGTTATATAGATTAAATATAATTGTTTTAACTATTTAAGAAGTTTTGAATGATGAACTTGATAATGTATTATAAATGTATGAATATGTACTTTAAATTTCAATTTTAAATTGTAACTAAAAAGATGAGAGAGAAGGTTGTGGATGAGTAATTTGGCATTTCATTATCAATGTGGTAATGGGAGAACGATTGAAAGCTTCTTTTTTACATATTGTTTTTTTTGAAAGATTTTAAATTTATTGTTCTTAAATTAGAAAGAGAAGTAATTTGATACTAAAATTTAGGAGAGTTATAAAAGTTTTCTTCGGTTGATGATTGATGGATATAAATTTTTTATTTTAAGTTTAATTAATTAGTAGGATGATAACACATAAATATTACTGGGAATACCTATTTTAAATTTTAATTGAAAACTATGTGTTATGGACAGAAAAGTTAATTGATATTTATTTAGTAGGAACATCTCTTTTTTATATAGAATAAATATAATATAGATATATATTTACATATAGATTAATTGTTTTAATGTTAATTGAAAATTGGATTTAGGTTATATATGGGTGAGCAAATAGTTACTTTTGTTTTTGATTGGAACTCATTTTATATATATAGAGGGAGGGAGAGAGATTTTAGCATCAAATTACTCAAATTGTAAGGAGTTTTCGTTAATTGATATTTGATGTATTTATTTTTTATTTGAAATTTAATTAATTAGTAGGATAATAATATATAAATATTATCAAAATTAGACATGAGTTATGAACAGAAAAAATTAGTTAATATTTTTTGCAAGAGATTCTCTTATATATATAAATATACATAATATAAAATAGATTCATTGTTTTAATTTTAGATGAACATTAGACATGGCTTATAGATGAAAAAGTTAGCTAACTTTTTTTAGGCAATTTTTTTCCCTATATATACATATAGATTTTACTCGTCGAAAAATTAACGACCCTAATAAAAATTAAATTGCTTGATTTATATATTTATATTACACCCTAATATGGAACATTGCATTAATACGGAAAAATTATATGATTGTAGAACACACTAATTTTTTTTAGATAATATACAGGTCTTTAATGCGCATGCATTAATCATTATGATGAACTAAACTACTTTTTCCTCCATTTTGAGACAAGAGTTAATCATGAACTCAAGCGAACAAAAAAAAAAGGCAAACCAGACAAATGGCAACCAATGTTGCATGGCTAGAGTACGAGAAAGAAAATAGACAAACAGAGATGAACAAAAATGAAGAAACGGTAATTTTTTTAATTATGAAGTATATATGTATATATTTTAAAGAACCATGAACGCAAAAACAAAAATAGAAAAACAATGTCAAAACGAAAGTGACTAATCAAACGAAATTTCAGTGCATCATTGATGACAACAAGCCACTACCCCAATCAACACCGCATCAATTAAAACATACCGACTTAAAATTTCAGCCTCTACACCCAGCCACTAACTCCTACCATCATATTATACGATCTGAATTTTAAATAAAGTCGAACCAAGTTATAATTTATGAGTTATTTTAGTTTACAATTTAAAAGTTATAGTTTTATCTTGTATCTATAAAAATAGTTTTGTTCAAAAAATATATATAATTTTCAATATAATATATTTTTCATATAACAATTTGTAACTTTTGAGAAGTGAATTGTAATATGTATATATATGAGGGTTTCAAATGAATTAAACTCAATCCAAATTGATTTGGCCCATAAACAAGTTAAATTGAAACAACAATATTAGTTTGGCAAATGAATCACAACTTAGCTCTATGTATTCTTCAAATGAATTGATCTTATAATATGTTTGGTGACTTTGATCGATGAGTTCATATATGATGCAACCAGTGATAAAATCATAAATATATCAATTTTTGTAAGTGTTTGCACCTTAAAAATAATAATAATATGCCGACATACTTCTATTTCTTCATCTCCTCTTGCACCATTCTAGATAATGTTCTCCAATACTTCATCTCTTTATCCTCTCTGACAATGAAAAAAAATCTCTCTCTTTTCACTACTTCGATGTTATGATTTCAAGGTAATTATGTTCAATTTCTTATCTATTTGCTAAATAACTAATAAAATTGAACCATATTTTTCCTTGACAAAACTTATGCAATACTCCATCTATTGAATCCCTGATTTATTTAGGTTCTATAATTTGTAGGGATAGGTATACATTAGTTAAATGTTTTATTACATCTTTTCAAGGATTCAAAAACCTAATTACACTTTTGAAGCATTCCGTTTAAAGTTTCTTAACCTTTCTTACGATTTTAACTCTCGTAAAACTTTCAACCCACTTTTAGTCTCTGAACCCTTCTATGACTCAATTTTAATGTGGATATTTAAAATCTTTATATTTTTTCTAAATTTCTTAAGCTTTATTAAAATGTTAAACCAAGACTACCAAGTTGTTGGTAAAAAAATATTATTTATAGCTCGGGTGTACATTATATCACGCTTTAAGCCCCGAAAAGCCTTTTTACTTATATTAAAATTACAAAACTTTGGGAAACCTTTTATTTTTATTTTTGGGCTATACTTAATTTAAAAAGTTCATTTACTCATTCTTATCATTTTTTGTATTTGTTTAGCTTTATCCGATGAGATAAGCAAGCAAAACCAAATTGTACACTTCTAATCTTATCTAAACTTTCTTCCATACTCTTTTATCTAGTTATTTACCTTCTAATATATGTGAACTATTTAATTGTAGGCAGCAAGGATTTCACCACCTGCCACTTTTTTCTTTTCTTATTTTTTTGATTATTTTCTAAACTTAATGCTATACTTTACTAAAATATCTTACCCACCTTTACTCTTTTATATTATAACTTCTGTACTAAGTCTTGAACTCCCCCCTCCCAAATTTCCCACCACCGCACATCTTCATCCTCCTCGAATTATTTTTTTTTCCTAATATACTTGTACTCTGATTTTAAGTAAAAGAAGATTAGGCTAAGGAAAGGGTTGAAGAATTTGGGTTTCCATCATCCTTTAGAGTTTGAAATCTTGGTAGAAGGGTTCTCTCTCTCTCTCTCTCTCCATCCTTTGGTTTGATTTATCATAATATTTAGCAATCTTCCTATGTTTGAAGGTTTTCAATAAAGCATGATTATAGCCTTTGAAGAGGCTTTTGTTCTTCTTTCTTTTCATTTTGGGAAGCTAGGTAAACCCTCCCTACTCTTTATATGGTAGAAGAATGAGTGGATGTTGGTTTAAGCCATTTCTGGTCCTTTTGATTTTCTCAATTTTGTTATTGTTAGTATGATTCATGCTATGTGTTGGCATGAATATTTTTACAGTTTGTTTATGAGGTTATTTAGGCCAACTTTTATGCATAACATGTTAAGGTTTGGCATGTTAGGTTTATGTTTTTTTTTTGTTGTTGCTGAAGTTTTAGCATGTTTAGGAGTAAAATAGTCAATTTACATAATAAATGCCTTCATTATGGTTTTTAGATTATAATGTTTTTTAGCATCAATATATTAAGAATTCAAATTTTTGTGGTTTAATTCCAAGTATGTTAGGTTTTATGTTAAAATTATGATTAGGCTGTTTTAGAGGTAAAATTGTCATGTTACATGTTCGAAGTTTTATTTTTATGATGTATGAGTTATAATGTTTTATAATAATGTTTAGATTTAATTTTCATGATTTTTAGTAATTATTTGGTATTTGTTAGCAAATTTTCTAAGTATTCGCATAAGTATGTGAATAATAATCAATAGTATAAATAGTAAGGAATAGTGTAAATCATTAAATTTCATAATTTAGTTGAGATTAGGGATATTATGATAATTATACCTAAATACTTGATTAGAAACACCTTAAAAATTATTATGATCGTTGATCAGAATCATTGAATTTAATATTTGAAACAGTAACCGCATGTAAATAGTAATCAATTGCAAATATTAACTTATGGCCTCCATCAATCACCATTCTCATGAATTTATTAATTTTCGTAAGTTAAGGAAACTTAAGACTCTCCAAACTTGAATAAAATTTGTGAGTTAATTTGCCTAGCCATGCAAACCATCCATTTTCCCTACTTAGATTAGCTTTAACATGGCTCTAAAATGGCTCCTATGCCAAGCATGAATTCTTCTCCACCATCCATGCAAGTTGTCCATGTAAATTTTCCAAAGCACACCAAAATCAACAACAATCTTCCAATATTTTTTCAAAAAAGCATAGGGGATTAACTTCAACCAATGGTAGTATACTTAGAGAACATAGATGAAAATTTTCAAGACATTAAATTGAGATTAATTTAATGCTTAAGCAAGCCATCCATCACTCATATTTATTGCCAACCCTAAGCATATTTTCCAGCAAAGTTGTTTCCATATTTAAATTAGCATAGCTAAATTTTGTGTCTAATCTTTCTCTAAATGTAATTTTTTAAGCAACGACTTAACATATAAGCATTCCAATCAGATATTAAGGCATCAGGAAGGCCACATATTCCCTATAAAACTGTTGAAATCCCCTGCCCAACACCCTTATAACTGATTGAATTTAGTTACATTCTAACTAGACTAGCTATTTATATTAGGTAACTAGTTGGTTAGGAATTAACTAAGTCTGTTTGTAAAAGGGTAAAAATGGTCTTTGAGCACCCATACACTCCCTATAATTGTGGTGTCAAAAGGAATGAAAGGGAATATTATTTTGCCTACATAATGTTGTCAACACACACACATATACCATAATACTTGAGCGAAGGGTGTTGTGTTGTGAGCTCAAATCTTCTACACTTTTTCTCTAGTTTCTACAGCATATAGTGATGTTTGTGAGTAGTTGATTTTCTAGAGTTCTTGAAGACCAATTTCCTATCTTCCCTTCATCTCTTTCTCTTTTAATTTTGGTGGCAATCGACCCTTAACCACCGCCATTTCCTTAGCTTGATCCATTTGTTTAGTAAATTATATATCAATAACACACGATAATAAAACATTCTCATCTTTTACCTTAGTGGTTCTTGATATAATTTGATATTTTTGTTAGACATGAATGGTGTTTCGATAAATAACCATTTTTATTTGAAATTAGTGTGTGATGATATGATTTACTATTTGAGTTTTCTATTACAAGAGAGCGTTCAACCTATTTTCTAAAAGCATGATAATTTGCTAGGAAATGACTAAGTGTTGGAATTTATGGCTCGATGCCTAACCCTAAGTCTTTTTACTCGATCGTTTGTGACATTGACTTGATCTGGTTATAATGTAGGAGCATCCCCTAGTCATATTAATCTAATTAATTTTTCTAAATTAGGAGACTATAAAATACTCTTAACTTAGAAAAAATTAATTAATAAAAACTAGGGAAAATTGAGCACAATATTCACCCATGCACAACTGTGCAACTACATGCAAAGGACATGCATTGGGCACACTAACCAGCTACCAACCTACCCCTTTTGGTTGTGACAAGAATAGTCACAATTTTTTCCACTTAAAACAAATACAATCAACTAAAAAATTGGCTTGGATTTTCAAAAGAGAGAATAAGAAAAGACCATGCAACTTGATGGTGGAGTAGGTAAAAGTCAACAACCATTTTTAGGTAATAACCAACCACAAGTTAATGTCTAACCCAAGCCAATCCCCCTAGTTGTCCGAATACTTTAACTAATGAAATCAACATTGTTTTGATTGATCATGTATGGAAGACAATTTAATGATTTTATCTTAATGTATTACCTACTAATTCAACATGTAAGGGATGCCATAATGTGGGATGGCTATTGAAATTCATCCCTCACACCACTCATGTGCTAAACCTAATCTAGTTACTAGCCAATTACTTATAAGCCTGTATTAAGTAGCTAGATTAGCCACTGCCACTATACATATGGGTAGGCCTAAGCACATTGGGATATACTACCCCTTAAGCTCAAAATCAAATTTTCAAGTACCCACTCCCACTAAGTTGAGTGAAGACTTTGTTTTAAGTTTTAAAATCTCACAAATTCTATCTCAAGTGTTGAAAACTTGAGTGGTAATTGTGAGTGTTTAATCTTTAGCTTTACCTTAGATCAAATACTATCCTACTTCTCTTCCTTTTTCCCATTTGAAGTTTTGGTGATTAATGTAACACCCCCAAAATTCACTGCTGAGAAATTTTGTTTTAAGTGTAGAACATCTAAATATAAGAGGGGTGTTACCACCATAGTAATCGGTATAAGTTTTCCCCCAGATCATCCTTATACCAACTATAAGGTAGACTAAAATAATACACACACTATGATAAGGGTAGCAGAATAATAATCCATATCATAAATAAGAGTTAGGTGTTCGTTTCCCAAAAGGGCAATGTTCATTTGAAAACATTAATAAGAAGAAAAATGATAAATAAAACAATCGGATGTCACACTCTTAGGTCCCCAGCCCCTGTCATGATAGCATCACTCTTACCCCAATCACAACATTATATACAGTAAAGTTGTCTAGTGAGTCCTCATTCACCTATACAATCTCAAAAGGAGTATCTATTTGTAGAAATGAGCAGCACCCATAATATGGGTGATCGATATGCCACATACTGAGTAAGGTAAAAACACAATCAAGTATGTCATAGATATCAATAACACCACAATAAAGAATGACACGTGCATAAGTAGATCATGCTGACTAATTCATTATTATTTGAAATCAAGGTATTAGTGTAATAAATAATCAACTCATGATTTTATCTACTTTAGTTTCAGGGACCCTACTATTCTCAATAGGTAAAATGGTAAATAAGTATAACTTTTAGGGTAGGACTCTCTTGGCCACTAATCAGTAATCAAGGTACAACCCTAGGGCAGAACGCTCGTGGGCACTATTTTTACTGGTAGATCAGTAATCAAGGTACAACTGGTCCTAACCTATGTGGTATTCCACAATAAGTAATTAATGTCTTACTAAGGGTTATTGTCATCCAATGATTCAATTTACCTAAGTTTAAGACCCTACTATTTTCACCAATAGAACGATATAGGGTAAGACTTCTAAGGCTAGACGCTCCAGGCCATTATTGTCATTGGTGGATCGGTAGGTACAACTGTGCCTAACTTAAGTAATATTCCACTTTAAGTGATTAATGTATTATTTGTGTTTTATTTATTCCAAATTTAACACACCTAACCCATGCATAACACCTTCCCTACTACTACCCTGAGACAACCTTATTCCCACAACTCTGGTACATCTTCACCTCTAATTCCCCTTGGATTCCCCAGTCTATCTAATGAACTCTAATATTTCATTGGAAGCCCGTGGTAAAGGTTCATTGCCTGTTACCCTCGTTTCTCACATATGATAATAATTAGCCTCTAGGGTTACTTCTTAAAAACCCTCATTTCTCCTAGTTGGCTTAGCTCCTTCTCTACTAATTATCTTGCACTAAATTTCCACACCCATGCATATATTGATATGTTTAACCATCATATCAAAAATCCTAGCCTAACTCTCCTATTTTACACATGTGATAATACCCTTCCTATTCAAACCCCTTTGAAACCATAATTCCTTATTTTGGTTATAACTACTTCTCTCTACCCTGCATGGCTACTAAATTTGGTACATAGTCCCAAAATGACATGGTTAACATCATATTCCATGATCATAGTACAACTCTCCAATTTTGTACATGTGATAATAGCCTATCCCTAGACTTTTGTGCCTTGGCCTCCCAAAACCCTAGTTTCACTTTTTGGTCATACCTCTTCCCCTAGTACTCAAAGCACTTCCCAAATTCACATGGATACCCAAAAATACCATCTTTGACCCCATATCCAATTTTTTTTATAACAAACCCCTCATTCTAATCACATATGATTATTAGTTCCCTTAGGTTTTACTCCCCCCATGGTTATTCACCCCCATATTGTATTTACCCTAACCCTCCTTATTTCTTCAAAATTATCTTATGTAGTATATCCAAACTATTTTATGCCTTTTTCACCCTGAGTTACCCTACATGCCATTTTTTACAATATCAATGGTGGCGGCGCAGTGGTGATGATTGATTTTTGGTGGAGAGGGGTAAAGGTTGGAAGCATAGAGGTGAATGTGGTTATGGCACTAGTACATGATGGAGTGGGTGGTGGTTAGTGGTGGTGGAGCTAGAGGTCAGTGGTGATGTAGGCTGGCACATGATCGAGAGGCAGAAGAAAAGAGAGAGGGAGAGAAAGGAAAGAAAGGGGTTGCTAGGATGGCTACATGATGTGTATCTCAATAATTTTTATTTAAATAATTATGTTGATTACTGTAATTTGCATTGTATATATAATTACTTTTCTTATTCTGTGAATAATTAGGAAAAACTCAAGTAAATGGAAATGAAGCATACTGTTGGCTGCTGTAAGTAAATGTTGCTGGTTGCTGACATGGAATTGCTGCATAAGTTGGTTCTATTTTGTTAATATCAGTGAGGAAAAATTATTATTCCCATATGATACATTCGCCGGTAAATCATAGCTAGTGGAATTAAGTAGGCCGCATGGTCAGCCACCAGATCCATTATTGGGTTAGAAAGACTGCAGATTATGCAACCCTTAATTTCTACAATTAGCTACATAATTTAGTTGATGGGAAATTAGTTGTAATTTTAATTACTTTGTAAATAATTGTAATTCTTATATTTGGGCTAAATAGTTATAATCAACACCAATAGTTGTGTGTATTGGGCTATTTGGTGTAAGGTTTGCTTCGGCTAGGCCCACCGATCGTATATGTATAAGTATTTGTATACGCGTGTATATATAGGGTGATATACGGAGGTTGTACACAGTTTTGGCAAAAATACAATACGCATATCTTATTTTCTCTCTCTATGGAACTCTCTCTCTCTCTCTCTCGCGAAACTCTCTCTCGCTCGAATTCTTCTCTGCTTAATTCTTCTCGCTTGATTCTCTTCTCTATGATTAATCTCAGTTGCCGTTGATTACCAACTGTGCCCTGAGTTTCTTGATCTTCCTTCGGTTTAATTCCTTAGGCTGATCTCTATATTTATTGGTCGAACACATCGCTTGACTTACGATCTGGTGATTTTGCTCGAAACCTAACCAGGTTTCATCACTACACATGCTAGGGCACCTGTGCAGGGTAGCTGAGGCATAGTGGTGGCAAGGAGGGAGGAGAGCATTTGATGGTTGCGGCTAGAAGAATGCAGCCTGTAATGAATGCAGGCTCAGTAGAATAGGATAAAAGGAAGGAGGAGGGAGAAGGGTGGCTCTACACGTGTGGGTAGGGTGTAGGCAGGGAAGAGGGGTGACACAGGAGGGTGGTTGGGCATCAACGGAGGTGGCACAACGCTGGAGAGGGTAGGTGAAATGCCCCCAAAATTTCTAATTTTAAATAGTATATTTAAATGAGGTTTTATTATAAAATATAATTATGTATATTATTTTATTTAAAATAAAAGAAAATTTATTAGGGAAAATCCAGAATAAATTTATAAGTATTTTAATTAGGAGGAATTTGGGTATTTTGACTAATTAAAGATTTTAATTTGGGAATTTATTTAAATAAATTACTTTATTTAAAATAAGAAAGAGAAAATAGTTCCAAATTAATATTATTTTTATAAATAATTTAATGGAAGAAAATTTGGGTGTTTTGCTAATTAAAATGGAATTTATGGAAAATCTTTCAAAAATCTTATTTTAGCCTAAAAAGGGATTTAAATATTATTTTATTTAAATATTATTATTTTTAAATATCCTAAATATTTAGATTAATTTATTTGGCCCTAATCTAATTTTTTCTCCTTTCCTTTTTTCCTTTTTCTTTTTCTTTCTTTTTCTTCTTTTTCTTTTTCCTCTTCTTTTTCCCCGAACTGGGCTAGCTGCGGCCCAGTCTTCTTTTTCTTCTTCCTCTTTGACCCAGCCCGCGCGCCCTCCTTCCTCTGACTCCGTAGCGCCGCGTTTTGCATCCTTTTCCGCCTGAAGCTCGTCGTTTCATTTAACGCCTCCTCCTGCGTCGCCGGACTGCCCGGTTCTCCCTTTTTTCTTTTCTTTTTCCCGGCCGACCGGTCCGCCTCCCTTCCTTCTTCCTTCTTCCTCCCTTCTCCTCCGTCGACGATGGCGCAGTCCCGACATCGTCAATGGCATCTCCGGCTACGGTGAATAATACCGTCCGCTTCTTGCCTCATTGTCTTCCTCTTAACTCCAGGAATAAATTGGCATAATTATTGGACGTTAAATCTCGCCCATTTCTTCTCCCCAGCCTCGTGAAATTTCGAAGCAAACCAAATGATGCCCGACCGTTTACTGCCACCGGCCACCCAAATTCTTGCATTTAACACTTCCATGTCGACCTCCAGCTCCTCATTATCCATTCCAACATCTATAAATAGCCCTTTTATAGGAGTTTTTGGAGTTTTTCTACCCCGAGACCCTAAGCCCGAGCTGGCCGTCACCGTTACTTCAGACGCCAGTTTCACCATCTTTAGCCAACCTCCGCGCCACCGCAGCATCCCAAATTATTTCCTGCAACGCCCTCTAGTTAACTAAACTATTTTCAACCTTCGATTCTTCTTTCACGAGCCTCCATAACCATGCAAAGTTGGTTGCTCGTTTCGCCATAATTTTTACCCCGAAATCTTAAACCACCGTCCTTCGTCGTGCGCCGCCACCTTTGGCTGCACCACCACCATCATTTTTTTCCTCTCCTCCTGGGAAACCATAAAGACCTCTTATCTCACCTCAATTCTCCCTATCTTTTCCCAACATCCATCTTTCCCTTTTTTTCTTCTAGTTTTTCGGCCACCGCCGTCGCCGCCGTGCACCACCGTCGGTGCCGTCTATCCCCACCAGCCTAAGGTTGAACCCTAGACCCTCTCAACCATTTTCCATATTATTATAAGCCTTGATTTAATTTATTTCAATTATTTACATGTAAATACCATTATTATTATTCTTAATATTTATATTCTTAATATGTTTTATGATTATTATTAGTAGTATTATTGTTTTATTATTATTTATGTTGAAGGCTGAAGCCTTATTGTATTTTAATTCTATTTTATTATTAGAATAATTATTATTAACATTTTGTTATTTATTCTGGAAAATCTTAGGCCCTAATTTTGTATTAACATTCGCACTTATTTATTTTGGTATTATTATTTCTATTATTCTTATAACCATTAATAATAATATTATCATTATATTTGTTATTTCAATATTATTATATATGCTATTAATTTTATTATTAATATTAAATAAATGGTAAGTCATTAGTTATAAGTAGGGTCAAAACCCCACTTTAAATTTTAAAGCTTATATATTATTGTTATTGTTATTATTGTTGTTGTTGTTGTTATTATTTATATTCTCATTGATATTAGTTTTATTATCTTTGATATTATTATATTAGTATCATTATTATTATTAGGGTAAAGTCTTTAACCCTATATTATCAAGGTTTATAATATCTCTATTAATTTTATGTCTTTAGCAAAGTTAGAATTTTGTTAAGGTTATTTTTTTTAATATGTTATTATTCGGTCAAAGTTCTAAAGAGGCGTAGGAACGTGCTCCAAGACCGGTGTCATTTTAGGTAAGGGGTGCTAAGGCCTTTTGTGTGCTAATATGCATTGTGTTCCTTATATGTTATGCATCCTATGTTATTATTGTAATTATTGCATATTTGGTATGGCATGAAGTCCAAGCATGCTTTTGTGATGCTATATGGCATGTGTACTATGTGTATGGAATAATATGTGTGCATATGACCCTAAAAGACATGCATGTGAGGATGTTATATGGGAAATGTAGGGTTTCGTGGAAGACAATATAATTTATGATGTTATATGGGAGAATTGAATTTATGGTTTGTTAGGGAGAATCTAATTTATGATGTTATTTGGGAGAATGTAAATTACGATATTATATGGGAGAACCTAATTTATGATTTGATTGGGAGAATATAATTTATGATTTTTTTGAGGGAATCCAATTAATCCAAATTATGGTTTTGTTTGGGAGATTCTAATTTATGATTTTATGTGGGAGAATCTAACTTATAGTCTTGTATGGTGGAATCTAAATTGTGGTTATGAAAGGGGAGAATCTAATCAACTGTATTATGTGGACAAATCTTAGGTTTTGCTATGGATTGAATTTAGTGTTTTATATGGCAGAATCGTGGGTTAGATGGTGGTACTAATGGTTATATGGTGGTATTAGGGTTTACATGGCGGTATTAGGGTTTACATGGCGGTATTAGGGTTTGTATGATGTTACTAAGGTTTGTATGGTGGTATTTATGGTTTGTATGGTGGTATTTATAGTTGTATGGTGGTATTAGGGTTTACATGGTGGCATTGATGGTTGAATGACGATATTAGGGTTTTCATGGTTAAATTTAGGGTTTCACGTGGAAATTTTAGGGTTTGTATGAAAAAGGTTTGAAGGTTTACATGGGGAGATTAATGTCTGTATGGGTATGAAATTTACGTGTGGGAAGTTAATTTGGGATGTAAGGAAGGTAATGTAAGTGTTGTTTGGGTGTTTGAGCACTTGGGATGAAAAATAGTACGTGGATGATTATATGGGTACATAGGAAACCAAGCTAGGGTTTGTGTGGATAATTAGGGTTTGTTGTGGGTGCTTAGAGTTTTTGGTGGCATCATGTTGGTGATTAAAGTGTAATTATGAGAGTGGAATTTATGATTTGTGATGTGTGAAGTGTAAGGGAGTGAGTCATGCATGTCCAGGGGTGAAAGCCTTTGAATAAGATACTTAATACATTAATCACGTAAAGTGGAAGATGTTGAGACGGGCCCAGACCGATCCACCGGCATAATAGTGGCAGTGAATGTTTTCCCTCGAAACCGATCCACCGGCTATAATAGTGGGGGATTCCGAGCTCAACAAAACAAAACGTTATATGTTGAAAGATATGGGAAGACACTAATCACTTATAGTGGAACACCGTACAAGAAGGGGCCAGACCGATCCACCGGCATATAATAGTGGCAGGGTATGTTACCCTCGCGACCGATCCATCGGCTAAAATAGTGGCAGGGCATGTACCCTCGCGACCGATCCACCGGCAAAAATAGTGGGGTTCCCTTAATCGTATGGACTTGAATAAAATTATGGTGTGAAATGATTACTGATAAGAGATAAACGAAGTAATTGAATCGGATTATATATATGAGCTTTTATACTTTTACTTGGATGATCACATGAGTTATGTTATCATGATTATGCTCTTTTATTCTTATGCATGGTTTATGTGCTTACGTGTTGGCCTTAGTGCTCGGTTACCTTACTCAGTACGTAGCGTACTGATCACCCTTTTCATGGGTGCTGCTCATTCCTACGAGTAGTATGCCTTTCTGAATTTATGCAGGTGGGCGAGACATCAGTTGGGGCTGAGTGTTGAGCATGTTTGGCTCGAAGTTCGAGAGTGTTGTGGCCGTATTCATTCTTTACGCGATTTCATTCCTTTTGTTATTTCTTTGGTATAGTATTTACCATTTTCTGATTCAGTACTCGATTGAGTATTTTAATGAACCTTTTGTCGGTTGTAAGTTTAATTCTCTTTTGGAAATGAATTACATTTCTTGATGCGTACTCTGATTTTGTTTTACAACCGGTTAATGATTATTTGGAGTTTAGTTTGTATTAATTTTGTAATTGATTGTTAATCTCTTCTTTATCCTTAGCACTTGGTATTGGAACGGTCGGAGAGAACCGGTCTGGTACTAAGTGTGGCGATAACATTTCCAGAATTCACAGGTTTTAAGTGATTCTATTTTAATTGCTTTCGCTTTTAAAAAAATTAGTGAATTTTGGGGTGTTACAGTAGGTACGGGGAGGCGAGCAAAAACTTGGGATGGTGGTAGGTGGAGAGGAGAGGAAAAGGGGAGCTCGAGGGTTATTTATAGACAGAGAAGAGCTGAGGGAGTGGGGAAGACAATAGGGGGCTTGACATAGATAGCTGTAGGGAGGGGAGGAGATGGTTGTAGGCAACATGGTAGGGCAAGGGTGCAAGGGAGAATGTATGCAAGGCCAGGGGTGCAAGTGAAGGGGTAGAGGCGCGTGTCGGCATGCATGGCCCTGTATAGGGCTGTTGACAAATCAAGCCGGCACGACTCGACTCGTTAACGGCTTGACTCGGCTCGCTTGACTAGATAAAAAAATCAAATCCAAGCCTCGATCTTAGGCTCGTTTACTTAACAAGCCAAACTCAAGCCTAGGTTGACTCGGCTCGTTAGCTCGCAAACCGGCTTGATTCGAACCCGACTCGAATTCGGCTCGTTAGCTCGTTTATCAAATAAATTTTGAGAATATATACAAATATAAAATAAAGTTAAAAAGAACTAATTATTTTTTTAATAAATAATTATCATAATTTAAGTCTTTTTTTAATAAAAATAATTCTTATAAATTTTTTATTTAATAAAAATAATTTTTATAATTTAACCGGTTGTGCCGCACAACGAACCGGGCGGGGCTTTCAACCGGGCACAACACTAATACTCAGCGGGATTTTTTGTTTTGAATTCCCGTGACTCCCGACCCCGGGCCGTGTCCCGTCCCCAGTTCCCACTCGGCCACTCACGTGACTCACCTAGTCCCCAACCCCAAGTCCCCATCGTCAAGTCAAGAGACTCAAGACTCAACACTGTGATTCTGTGAACAACGTCAAGACTCGAGACTCTCGAGTCTCGACCCCGACAGGCGACAGTCACCGGCCCTCCATCACCTCCCCCTTCTCCCTTGCACTCTGCTCCAGCGACCGACCTCCTCCTCCTTGCTCCTCCTTCGTCGGGCGACATCCACCACGAGCGACGCACATCCACCACGAGCGGGCGACAGTAGCAGCTGACAGCGACGTGCCGCGCTGGTTGCGCCGCCGTCCGGCTCCAGCAAGCAGCTCTGACCACCAATGAGCCACCCCCAGCCTCCGACGAAACTTCCCCGGCCTTCCCTTGCCTCGAATCGTTGATTTTCCTGTGGTATAATTTTCTGGAAAACCCTAACATTAATTTGTGTAATTGAGTATGATTTAGCTTGTGATAAGCTAAATTAATGGTTTGGTTATGTATATATGTGCTGCAGGAATGATTTGGATAGTTAATTATATGGCTATGCTGGAATTTTGGAAAAATTGGATTTTTGGTCGGGTTATGCCCGAATTTTTCGGATTCGTCCGATTTAGCTATTTTAGGTAAATTGATTATACAGTATGTTTTAAAATGTATCCAATTTCATATTAGAACTATCAATTTGAGAAATTTACGCAAGTTTTATCAAAATTTGATTCGTAGGTCAAAATTCGGATGTAATGAAATTGGGTCATATAAATGAATCATTCCGCTCAATTGATTTTATAATATCATTTTAAATGTATTTAATTTCATATCGGAAGTGTTGATTTGGGCAAATTGTGTGTAATTGATCGGAATTGAATTTTTAGGTCAAAACTCTTACGAGATTAAATTGGATTGTGTAATCGGGTTGTTTTATTCAATTGACTATATAATTTATATTAGAATACATTTAATTACATTTTCGAATCGTTAATTCATATATTCTAGCAAGAATTGATCGGATTTGCGTTCCGGGCTCAAAAACCCTAATTGTGCTCAATTGTGTATTTCTTTTATTGGTTTTGAGCAATTGATTATTTGATATGTTATAAAATGTGTTTAATTGCATTTCTAAACATTCAATTTGATTAAATTAATAGAATTCAACCGAATTGTATTTTTGGGCCTAAAACCCTAGATTTCAAGTGAGATTATGAAATTGGTTATTGTATAGTTGTTTTTATAAAATTAAATTTATAGAAGTAGTTGAAATGATCCTAATTGTATTTGAGTGGAATGCTTGGTTTGAGAGAGTGAGCACTCTGGAATTTGATCTATCGGGTTTTATCTTGTTTAACTGTATTCCTCTTTGAAAGTTACTTGCATTGTATTTGAAATTTCAGGTTGGAGATGTTTGGAGATGTTTTCAAGCTCTTGTAATTGAAAATATCAATAAAACACTTGAAGTCTTTCTCAAATAACTATTACTAATCTAGTTCTCTTATTTATTCATAAAATTATCCTTGCAGATATGAAGGTTAGTGGATTTTGGTGCCATATTTTGAGATTCAGTGTAGAAGTGCTTATGATGGATTGGATGAGATGAAGGTTGCAAATTTGCTATAATTCTGGATATTGGAATTTAGAATTAAGGATTAAAGAATATTTTATTTTGTAAAAGCATGTAGGGTTGAAGGCACAATCTTTGAATATTTTGTATGAATGATTTGATAATATACGGTCTATGGTCCTATTTTAGTATTTATAATCAAGCCAAACAGGTCTTTATTTGATATTTAATTTTTGTTGAAAGTTACAGGTTTAATCGGCTAAATTTTCTAATAAACGAGCCGAACAAATCGAGCCGACCAAATCGAGCCGGTTTGGCTTGTTTAAAATTAAACGAACCGAGCCAAACCGAGCCACGAGTCGAGCCTAACGAACCGAGCCGATTTGGTTTGTTTTCAATTAACAAACCGAGTCGAATAACTCGCGAGCTTTTTTCGAGCCGAACTCAAGCCTCAAATACTTGACTCGATTCGAGCTCGAGCCGAACTCGAGCCTTCCAAAAAATTTAACGAGCCGAATCGAGCCAGGGAAGGTTCGGCTTGATTCGGTTCGTCAACAGCCCTAGCCCTGTATGGCCGAGAAGGAAAATGTAGGGAGGATGGGTGGCGTGCAGTAGTGCAGGTGCATGGGTGAAAATGGAAGGGGGTGACATGAAGGGGATGGGTGTGAAGAAGAAGAAAGGGGAAAAGGAAAGAAGAAAAGAAAAGAAGAAAAAAGGGAAGAATAGGCCTATCCGCCCCAGAGAAAGAAAGGAAAAAGGAAAATATGAAGGGGGACTAGGCTGCTCGAAGGAGAAAGGAAAGAAGAAAAAAAGCCTGGGCTAGGAGAAACAGCGCAGCCTAGGGAAGAAGAAGAAGAGAAAAAAAAGAAGGACTAAAAAAAGGAAAATGAAGAAGAAAGAAAAGGAGAAAAGGAAAAAGGGAAAATTTTTGGGAGATAAATTAGATTTTAGAGTAAAATTTTGGCTTAGTACCAATAAATAAATTTAATATAAATTGCCTATAATTATTTTAGACTCATTAAATAAAATAAAAAATTTCAGAATTAGGTTAAATTTATTTCTTGATAATTAAATTTTTAGATTTCAAAATTTTGGCATATTAAAGTTAACATTCCCTAAACTACCCTCTTCCACTAGCATGTGACAACTTCTTTAGCATATGCATTTGGTTGTTGTTTGGATCTTAGAATCCTTGTTTGAGTTAGATTACTAGATGTTTGAAATGAAAGATGATTTGAATTGGGAGACATCTCAAGCCTCTAGCCCTGCGAATTAAAGGCCTTCGGACTGAAGTGTTCGTTCTACTTATATTGGTATAATCACAAACTCTATAAGGGAAAAAGACGACGGAATCCTTTTTGATTTTCTTTGTCAGCCGACTTGAAAGGTGCTCTCGGTGTATTGCCATACGCACTCAGACATTAGACCAATTATAGCTGGCCCAACAGTTTCCAGAATGCCGTTGTCATGATGTTGACCCGGCTTCTGCGATTACGGCACCCGTGTAGCTCCGAATATGCGCATTGGAGCTCTTCGCTCAATGTCTCGGGTTGTCTGAAAGAATCTTCCAACCGTTATAATAAAAAAACCCTGGGAATCCATACGCATACTTAAGAAATTGGACACTTTTTTTATTAGGTATTCTGTTCTCATGGATGAGATTGTGGTCCCTCTTGAGTCAAGTTTAGATCTCTAGCTTGAGATGCACACGACTAGGTCACTAGGTGGTTTCCATATTTTAAATTATCAACATCTTAAACAAAATTATGTCATCTTCCATATTCAAAATAAAGATAACAGGCTAGATGTTTCAACAAAGCAATGCTAAAATTTCAATATTATCAAGCTAAATTTTAAACAACATAATACTAAACTTACACCTCACCGTAAAAGACAAAGAACTTAAACTTTCAATAGAACAATGCTAACTCTTCAACACAAATATACTAGTTCTTCAACATCGTAATAATATAGATGCACCTGGTGCTAAAAGATAATGAGATTAATGTTTCAATAAAACAATACTAACTTTTCAATTGAATCGTACTAAATCATCTTAATATTTCAACAAATCAATACTAACTTTTTTATAGTATCATACTAAATTATCTACAGAATCACAATAATAAACCACCCTAATGAATGATAATGTACTATTGAATAAAGCAAAAAAGAAAAGAAAAAATATTTATAATCTTCAAAATAATCTAAAAGCCTAACAACAAAATCCATAACACACTTAAACATATATATAGAAAAAAAGGAGGTTGCCTATACAAAAAAAAACTTCTAGTAAATAAAATGGCATGTATCTTTTAATAAAATCGTATATAATTTTTAACACAATTCAATATAAACTGAAAGTTAGAACACATTGGATTAGTAAAAATAGAACTTTGTTTCAGTTTTAGCATACTTCAAAATAATTAAAGTACTCTTAAGAAATTTTTTTCGCTTTCTCTTCATGTGCATAATTTATGCTTTGAATGTGGGAAAACCTCATAAATAGATGTTGACCAATTTGTCATGATAATCTTTAGACTCATTTAATATAAAACACACTAAATATTATATTGCAATTGTGATGGTTCATCCTAACAAACGTGCCATGTATCATGTTATCCTTATTAGTCCTATAAAAAGTGTCATGAATAATTAAGTCACAAAAAATCTCATAATCATCTCTCATCATCTCATCAAGGAAAAACAATAATCACGTATCTTACCTTCATCATCTAAGTGAACATCAAAATAAAAGTTGTTCTCAATAACAAACTATTCCTTAAAATACCAACAAGGGCCCAAAATATGAAACCAACATAGGAGAACCACCCTACCTCATTACGCATTGTTCTAACAATAGTAGCAACAAATGTACCACTATAATAAAGGAGTTACCTATAAGAGGCAGGTAAATGTTTTTGACAACTATAAACCAACTAATGGTTATGTAACATATCTACAATCCATACTCCATCTTTAACAATATCAAAATACACCTTCACCATACAGTTAGTCCTATAATCGACCTTGGTATACACCTTACCCTCAGCCTGTTTCTTACGTTTCAAACCAGCTTCCTAGCAATAATTTTACTTCATACAAACTTATTTCCCACCAGCTCTATACTTTTGATTAGACCTTTTAATGCCAAAACCATATCGTAAAACTCATAAGCTCCCCCCCCCCTCATTACTGTCTTCCCCAACTATCCAAATTCTTCCCCTTCGTCAACCTCCAACACAAGCTTACCCTCTTCCACCGAAGACAAAAAATAAATAAATTGTTGTTTCAAAAGAATGATTATAACAATTCAACTGCACAATCTTAATCTTTCAATCAAGTCATAGTAAAATTTCAACTTCATCATGCCACACAATTACTAATAATAATTTCAATGTCGTATAACATTTCAACATTATAACACTACGTTTTCAACAAGAAGTTAACCTTACGAACTACAAGAAGTTACTACAAATTTCAACACAACTAAAATATTTTCAACAAGACGCAATTGTTCTCCAACTGATCAAAAGTCTAAGCTTCTTCTCCATGCTCAATATATAATCCACCTTCTGCATTATCAACAACCATTGTCAATAACTATGACTCCATATACATTGTCAACCGTAGCTTCAATCATCATCCTTCATATAATCAAACCAAAATTGCTTCACAAAATCGAAAGGAAGCCGAAATTACTGATTAAACAAAACATGAGTTTGATTGACAGCTGAAAACACACACACACACACACGATAATCGAAAACAGCAACACAATCACGTACTACAACTAGAACAAGAATAATAAACCCAACAAATGAAATTAAAAATATAGAATTGCGTGCATGTAAGAGAAGAAAACTAAAGAAGCAAGCTATGGAGAAATTCTTGAAGAAGAGAATCCAGAGAAGAAGCGATCGCAAAAGTAGAAGATGAAGAATAATTGACGGAAGGAGGAGAACATGTGAAAAAATAACTAATTACTAAACTGAATTTATTTAGAATTTTTTTTTGAGAAATATGACGGTGGCAACGGGTTTTTGAAAAACTATAAGTACTCGCAACGATAAAAGCAGATGTTACGAAAGCATGAGAAGCACCATCAGCGGAGCAGAAAATTTTCTTTTATCATTCTTATTTTCCATTGTTTACAGAAATCATGTATCCATTCATTTCGGGCATTACATCGATCGTGAAATCGTGTGATATGATTACTACTACTATGTGGAACCATAGTAAGCTAGACTGCCCGAATGATAGTAGTTAGTTAAGGTAACTAGCAGACCATTGAACCAACACTCCCCCAAACCTCAACTCACAGGCCACAAAAAAACAGAAATAAAGGAAAAAGAAACGTAAGCTACCGGAGCAAGTACCATAAATGCAAGTGTTAGAACATAATCTGAAACATAGCTCCCGTAACAAACTTCTGCAGTATGTTAGCTCAATCTGCTACTCTGGTGCACGTCAGTCGCCCACCCATCACTTTGTGCCCTGATTTGGTTCCGGTTAATTGGTGCCTTCATGTCCTGCAAAATCAGCAATTTCCAAAACTAATTGGGCCATAATGATCAACGGGCCAACAAAAATGGGACTAATAAATCTGGCTGGCCAAGCCCAACAAGGTAGTCACTGACTGTAACTCGTAATAGCATGAAGTTGAACGCTACCCAATAATCCATTATGCATCTATATAATTACTATAGTACTCCCTCTGTTTATTAAAAAAAAAAATAGCAATTCCTTGTTTTTTTTTAAAAAAAGAAGAAGTGTTTTTTAGGTTAAAATGTTCCGTTCGAAACAAAAATTCTCTAAAAATAGTTAATATTCTTTTTTTTTTTAATCCTTAATTTTCCTCTTCTTTCTTCTACACAGGTTATTATGTTATTTTCTAATAAAAGATGTAATTGTAATATCAAAAATATATATTTTAAAATTTGTAGTACTATTTTTAATAATTTAATTTTTTAAATAAAGTACACCATCAATGATCATATATTCAACAAACTTGCAGAGCGGGGTTACCGTACCGACATCAAATTAGTTACTAAAAGAAAAAATAATCAAATGCAACTACCGACTTCAAGATAATATCAATGCTTCATTTTGTATTAGCTGGTAACGTACGCATATACTAATTACACGTGAACGGTTGCCTTACCGTCTGAAAGATTTTATGATTCTTGACAGCAAGTCGTCCCCAGCCATTCGCCTGACGCGCTTTATAAGTTCCGGCCGCGACATCTTCTTCTCCTGCAAATTGCACAACAGACAATCAATCCCATTGCAATCATAAGAATAAAATAAAGGAACAGAACTAAAAATAGTGATTGTTGACTCATAAATCAAAACGAAATTGAAGACTTAAACGTAGCCATAATTTTACCTTAAACTGCTTATGGTATTTGGTTATCAACCCCACGCTCTCCGCCGGCAAAAACTCAGAAAGAGTTGATATCAAAGCAGGCAACGGCATCCAAGGCGAGGTCGGGAGCCTCACACCATTGTTCCTGCTATCTGCAAACCCCCTGCGTCTTACGCCACTGGAAGGAGAGGGACGGAATCTGAAGCTAATTACATATTCAGGCAGTATGTATGTGTTCATATTCGCGGTCCAGATTACGTAATTCTTTGGCGATAACTCGCTGTCGATTCCTGAATCGAATTCAGCCGAACTCGGATAAGATTGCCTCGAACGTGGCTTGATTACCTCTGGTTTACCGATCAATACGCGACAGAGCAGTACGTGTTTGACGCCGCTTTCGTCTTCTGTAGCAGATTCTACGCTGAAATGGAATTCTTCATTAGTTGGATTATTCGTTGGGTTGGAAAAGAACCACTCAATGCACTTTATGACAGAAGCAGATGTTTTTTCTGGACATCGAATCGAATGTTCTCCAGAAAAAAAAAGATGAGCAAGAAGAGAGGAAAATAATAAACAAAAAAAGGGTAATTAAATAGTTAGCGGTTACTTGTATTACGTCACTATTACCTTTGGATCGCAGCATCAGCCGGAGAAAGATAAACTCCACGTCCTAACAATCCATTATTCTGCATAGCTTCTTCATGACTAAATCCATAGGCCATAATTCTTTCGATACTGGACTTGGAACTCCCAAACCATGCATATTTCATTAAACTCCGCGGGTTGGTACCATCTCCATGCTTACTTACCATAGCTCGATAACATAATTGGAATGCATCGAACCTAGCATGTCCAGGGAAACTCGCCCACTTCTTTCTATGAATCGCAAGGACATCCGTTTTCCCTACACTTCCCAAGGAAGACGTTAATCTATGCTTGATCACGCTGTGCACCGCATCGGCCTCTTCGAGTCTAATTAAATCTTGATCGTCAAACCGGACGGAGTTTGAATCTGAACTGGCAGGATTATTGCCCGACCGAGAACCTGATATTCCGCTTTCGGAATCGGAGATTGTTGCGTAAGTATCTGGAGTAGAGAACGTCGTCGATGAGTTCTCGTCATCCACGTTGAAATTATCGGCAGAGAGTTGTCTGGCTGGGAGGATTCCGTCGAATTGGATTTCGTCAGGGATTGTTGGCGGTTGATACTGCGGGGGGATATTCTCCATTGTTGGAGTATTTGACCTTACGAGAGTTCTTGAGCAAGGATTTACGGGAACAGAGAAAGAAGACGAAGATTGAATATGAATCGAAAGATATATGTGCAGCGGAGAAGGAAAGAAAATCTATGTACGTGTACAGCAAGATTTTATGAGTTTGACCTCCATTTGATTAGATAGAGCGTCGTAAATATTTGAAAGTAGGATCGAGGAGGGAATGAACAGTTTAGAATTTAGAATTTATTTTATTTTATTTTATTTTTTTGTGCGGGATGAAGAAGATTTGAAAGATTTATTACGAGAACGCAACGCAAGAGAGGTCCCGTCCGGATGCCGAAGTTGTTTAAATACCCGAAGGTAACCGACTCCTACATGAAGATCTTGCCACCGCTTTCTTTTAAATAAATAAAAAAAATCTGTTGGCATGGCGGTCTGACCGGACCCAACTCCTAGTCTAGCCTTGGTCGGCTCTGCCTCTGGCTCTCCGTGTGTCCAGAGCCAGAGAACCGTCCTTTGTATTGCATTGAGTCGGGGAGAAAGGCGGTTACCTCCTACAGATTTTTTTACCGTCCAGTACAATTTTCTAACCTTTTTATTTTGCCTTGTGCCTAGGTTGGTACGTAACCTCCCGTCGACATTAAAGCGTTCCTTTTCGTCCACGGAATTAGGTCCACCGAAATTGAACATTTCGCTTTTGTCCCCAAATGAGTTAAGCGACTACGCAACGGTTCGACTACTTGTTTATTTAAATAAGGGATTCAGAGTTTTAGTTTTGTATATTTATTTAATAAATAAGTCGATTAGGGTACCCCAATAATCTATGCTAGATTTATTTATAATAATAAACCGACAATCTTAACTTATTTAAGTATTATCTATGCAATCTTAATTTGCCGTTAAATATTTAATTTTTCTTACTTATTTATTGTAGTAAATTATTAATTAATTATAAAATTGTATTTTATATTTATTTATTAAATAAATTAGATAAAAAATAAAAAATAATTAACTTGACTCATAATAATTTAAAGAGGTCGTTTGGTATCAAGGAAGTAGAGGGAGGAGTATAACTTCCTGGAAAATACAAAATACATTATTGTTTGGTTTAAGGGAACCGAAAAGTCAAAGGAAAAAAATACTTCCTCTGAAATTCTAAACCACCCATATGTTGAGAAAGCTACTTCCTGAGGTGAGATTTAGTAAATAATACTTCCTAAGTTATAAATTACCTAATTATCCTCAACTACTTATAATTTCTTTAATATGGATGAGGATTATCGAAGGATATATATTATCAGTTTGTTGATTTCAGATGTTTAAAATAATCCTATCACATTTATTATTATTATTATTATTATTATTACTCAATAAGTTTTTTTTAGTATTGTATTAAAATTATTTCATCATTCTAGTTTATGTCATTGCATTTATTAATTTTTTACAATAAATTTTGATATAAGAGCTACTTCAATTACTTGATGATATTTTTATAATATTTTATTGTTGTCCGTTATGATTATTTATATTTTTGTAGTGGTAAATAAAATTTTTATTCATGTAAAAAAATAGTTAGAAAAAATAAATGTTGATATTTATTAACAAAGGATATTAAAGTAATTTTATGTCTACTTCCTAAGTAATAAGAAAATAAACCAAACAAAACAACTAAAGAATTCACTTTTTAAGAGGTACATATACGTAACAAACACAAATATATACTTCTTTCGGGGAATTACTTCCTAATATCTAACTTATCTAAAAATTATATTTATTATAGAAATAACTGTAAGTATACCAAACGACTCTAAAATTTTAACATGTCGAATCTAATACTAAATTAACTCAATTTATCTACGATGATGTCTTTTTATCTTCCATAAAGTCTAGATTCTTACCCTATTTGTAACAATAGCTCCTTAATATGTGGAGTCCGGACCCCACCCTAAAGATATTCGCTGACATCTCATGCTTCTCCTATAGTCTTAATGAAAGGGTACTTGAATGAGCAAGTAATCAGGGTCGGTTAGAAACAGCGATGTGAGGAAAATCGGGTAGTAATATATATATATATAACGAAGATCATCAATAATTAGCTTTAAATTTAGTATTATTTTTTCGTAACTGAATTCTTAATTATACTGTAGTGTTCATTGGGTTATATTTTTATTTTTTGAGAATGTATTATGTAGCTGAAAGCCCAAAAATAACCCAATATATTGTAAATTACACAAGCCATAATATCATCCGAAAACTCTAGCGGTCACTGCCGCCTCCTTCCTTTCCATCTTTCATTCACTTCCCTTCTTCGTCCTCCATCTCTAACTCGTCTCCTCTCCTCTCCTCTCCACCCCTCCGTACTTGTCCATTCAAGGTTCGTGCAGAAAATAATATTTGTGGCAGACAATCGATTCGAATTGGAGCTCCAACCATCGATGATGATAAACTAACAGCGAACTTGTGCGTCATGCGTTCACAGTCGAAGTGGCAGCAGCTCCGGTAGTCGATCGGCGATCGCAGGAAGATGGGACATCGACAGAGGAGGCGATCGGGATCTATGTCTGAACGAACCTCTGTATGTGGAGCTCGAAGAAGATACGGGTTTTCGGGGTTTTTTTTTGTGTGTTTTTTGTTTTCACTGAAAAAGGGTCGGAAACGCGTACTGACGTTTCACTCAGCAAATCCGTTTGCGAAACGATCGGCGATACGAAACGGTGGGCCTCGGCCGTTTCCGTGCATTGCCGTGCCGCTTTCCTACTTTATCTTCTTTTGGGACAATTATGTAGACCGTTCTGGATGGACGGTGGGATAATGTGCCATCCCGATGGTGTGCCGGTGTGCCCACACCGATAATCATGATCTTTAGATAGAAAGATAGACGAGCGAGATTTAAGGCATCCAAAAAAATGGTCGCTGGTACAGCTGCAGCATTTGTAGATCTCGGGAGGGGGGGGGGCAGGAGGGCTAAGAGGAGAGCCGGCAAAAGTTAATATGATTTGTTTGACCTGGTCTGAACGAAGCAAAATTCGATATGATAAAATTTGAAAAGTTTAGTAATTCGTTCGTACTCAAATTTGATTCGTTTTCTGATCAGATTTTATATAGATCTGATGATAATAATAAATTCGATCCGAACATAATCTAATTCGTTAGTAATCTGGCCTGATATTGACTCAATCTAATATTGATCCGTTAGATATTAAAATTTATTATTATAATAATAAATTATATATATTTTATTTTTTATTTAAAGCATTAAAAATATAATATTTTATAAATTATATTTATTTTTTATATTTTTATTCTAAACATCTTTATTTACCAGTAATATTCTAATAAATTTTTTCATATAAAAATTATAATAATTTAATAAATATTTAACAATTAATAACACATTTTTAATTATATATTTATATAAAATTAAACTTAATACTTACGAACGAGTTTAATGAATTGGAGTAATTTTAATAGTGAAGATATATAATAGATAATTTTTTTAATATCTTTTATCTTCTTTGCCTAACTACTTTTGCAAGTTCACAGCTTGTAAACATAAACATGTCCTCTAATATCATATGATCATTAATATTACTCAACTAAAAAATTATTAATTTATTATATTATATGTTATTACTTATGAAATAAAATAATATTTTTCTCTGATTCCATCATCGATGAAATGTATAATAAGTTAACAACTAACATATATTAATCTGTTATTCGAATCATTTTGATCATTAAACCAATTTTTTAGATAAAAAAAATATTATATGTATTAGCAAACTCATTTAAGTTGACAAATGACAATATCTTATAAAATTTTCTATCATCTTCCTTAACAAATAAGATATATGATTGACAAATTAAAAACCAAAATAAAATATGATTGTCTCTAATATTTATAATGTAATAAATGATAATTATACATTGTATAGTCAAATTATGATCACCTTTTTTTATTTATAAAATTATATTTTTTTAAGTAATCAAACAAATAATAATAAATGATAAATATCTTTGTTATATTGAATTATGTAATATTTGTTGTTGTTAAAATACATAAATATTTTTATTATTTACTTGTGAAAATAAAGCAGATCTAATATTCTTATTTTATTTATCTATACTAGTAATGTTATGATTGTCTCTAATATTTATAATGTAATAAATAATAATTATACATTATATTGTCATATTATGATCACCTTTATTTTATAGAATTATATATTTTATTAAGTAATCAAATAAATGATAGTAAATGATAAGTATATTTCTTAGATTGAATAATGCAATATTTTTTTATTGTTAAAACATATAAATATCTTTATTATTTACATGTGAAAATAAAGCAGATCTATAGTAATTTTATAATTGTCTCTAATATTTGCAATGTAATAAATGATAATTATATATTATATCGTCATATTATGATTACTTTTATTTTATAAAATTATAAAATTTTAATTAATTAAATATTTTAAGTAATCAAACAAATGATAAATATACTTGTTAGATTGAATCATACAACATTTTTTATTCTTAAAATTTATAAATATTTTTATTATTTACTTGTGAAAATAAAGTGGATCTAATATTCTTATTTTATTTATCTGTTTTAGTAATATTGTGATTGTCTCTAATATTTAGAATGTAATAAATAATAATTACACATTGTATAGCTATATTATGATCACCTTTATTGTATAAAATTATATTTTTTTCAGTAATCAAACAAATAATAATAAATGATAAATATCTTTGTTATATTGAATTATGTAATATTTGTTGTTGTTAAAATACATAAATATCTGTATTATTTACTTGTAAAAATAAAGCAAATCTAATATTATTATTTTATTTATATGTACTAGTAATCTTATGATTGTCTCTAATATTTACAATGTAATAAATGATAATTATACATTGTATAGTCATATTATGATTACTTTTATTTTATAATGTTATATCTATTTTTTAAGTAATCAAATAAATAATAATAAATGATAAATATCTTTGTTAGACCGAATCATGTAATGGTTTTTATTATTAAAATTTATAAATTTATTTATCTATACTAGCTAGTAATATTTTGATTGTCTTTGTCTCTAATATTTATAATATAATAAATGATAATTACTTGAACCCAAATTTGACTCAACTCATAAAAAACCGATTCATCTTGACCCATTAAGTTAACCCATAATTTCTCAAATCCAACCCGTCAAATTGCACAAAATGACCTAAACTGGCCGAACTCACCTAGTCAAGTTAACCAGAAAATAATATGAAGCCAACCCGACCCTACCAATCAAGTTAATCCTAAATGATCCCAACCCAAGTTTGCTTAATCCAAACTCGACGAATTAATCCGAAATGACCTGACCCGATGCACAACTAAACCATGAAGGACAAATGACCCGATCTAACCCGCTATAATTCTATCTAAACCTGATCCGATTATCACCTCTAGCTAACTGAAATAATGCCATCTCTTTCTCCCGCTTGAACATGATAAAACTATTCTCCTATAATATAAAAACATGATTATTTTATTATTTACATAAATATATAAAAAATTTTATATCTATCTATGAATCTATATATATATATATTGCAAAATAGATAGATATTCGGGGGCCATGATTGCTTCATCTAATTTTTCTGATCCAATTTGATTTGTTAATTTTATATTATTATAAAGAAAAATTACAAAATCTGATTACTGTGACATACGGTGGGGAAGACAACAGTCACCAATTAATTAGTTTTGTTTTCCGTTATGCCCATCCTTTTCCATGTGTCTTTCGTGTTTGACTCCGTTGGCAGCAATCGACCTCACAGATTTCGTACAGGTGGGGGGGGGGACTTAGATGAATATCTAACCTCTCCTTTCATTCCATCGAACATCACTGAATAGTAGATATTCAGACGCGGCGAACCGAAACGAACGCTGAAGAGGTGAATCCAGTAGTAGTACTAGTAGCCATCTCCTCCCCCCTTTATCGTTGCCGATCACAGCTTCGTTAAGGCTATGTTTGGTTCGAAAAAAATTTAGTGAAAAGAAAAATATAAAAAAAAAGAAAATTAAAAAAAAGAAAATTGATAAAATTAATTTTTTTTATTTGGTTGTTGGGGAAAATTTTATAAAAAATTAAATTTTTGAAAAATGTTTTTAGTATTTGGTATATAGAAAAATAATTTTAATAAAAATTAAATGTTATTATTTAAATATTTTTATATATTTAATTAAAATTAAAATATTATATTGCTACATAAAAAAATTACAAAAAATTTCTAAAAAAATTATAAAATTCCATAAAATCAATACTAATTTTAAATTTTTTTTATAGAACTATTCTTAAATATTACATGAATAACTTACAATAATTTTTAAAAAAATCTAAAAAAATACAAAATATTTCATATTCCTTTCCATTTAAAACATGTTACAACAAACATAAAAAGGAAAAAAATATAGTTTCTTACTAGTACACTTATTTTTTCCGTAAAATATTAATTAGGGATAGCAACGTATCAGGTACTAATACGAATATAAATTATTAATTGCTCTCAAAACTACTCGTAACAATCAAAAGTTAAAAACTCTAGGGTTAGTGAAATCAAATTGAATGGATCACCCAATTAGCCTTCAAACTAAAATCTAATCTTAATTCAGGGTCATCATCGTAATATAACCCTAACTGTAGCTACGATGATGGCTAGCACTTTCAATTTCTTCCTCCTCTCCATCGTTGTGAACAACTTGATTCGAGCACACCGATTCCTCAACGGAGTTCTCGCCCACTTCCTCTTCAACAAAGTACCTATTCCACAAACAACAGAAACGTTTCGTCACGGCTTAAACTTTATCTTGTGATTCGATGTCGTCACCCACATAATCAATTTCAGTACAAAGTCTCTTCTTAGATTGTATTGATTCAACGGGTTTGTCTTGTTCTACTACTCTATTTCTACTCCAATTCTTCGACATTGTTACTGATCTGTCGTCATTTTCAGCAGAAACTGATACCTTCTTCAGACGCAGTGGTGTTGTGGGCTTACTTCTAACAGCAACCTTGCGTCTTCTCCAAATATCTCTCGTCATGATTCCCAATACACTTAGACTCATTTTACGCTCCGAGAAGGAAAGTTAAAACAAGAAACAGAGAGTATCAAGAGGCAGGCAGAAGAGGCGAATGACACATGAACTCGTAGGAGGTGCAGTAGAAACAGAACATAGTAAGACACATCATTTATGGTACCTTAGATGGAGAATGAAATAGCCGACGATGGAGAAGGAAGCAGAGGAGATGGAGTCTCAGGATTCAAGTTTTCCACTGTTTCTGTTATTTTCCTCAGGTTTAGCTTAGGAAAACTATCTCGTATAACTTTCCTCAATCATTTCCTCCTTATTTTATTTTTTCATAATTTTTCTAGTAACCAAATAAGTAATAACCATTTTCCTTCTAATTTTTTTTTCTTTTCCTCATTAATTTTTCTAAACCAAACAGACTCTAGCCTCTTCGTCATATATTATTCAGGTTCCCTCGACTAGGTAGATAGTTATTGACGGCACCATAAATATAAAAAGGCATCACCGCCTCCGTGTCATTCTAGCTCTTTTCCTCATGTATTATTATTGAAGGAGGATACAACCGAGAAGTTAATTTATTTGTACGGTATGAGGGAAATTCGATGTGATTATCGTATTCTCTTGTCTGTTGTATTTCCTCAATTGCTAATCACTTATATAATAAGAGTTCCATGCATACGGCAAGCCATGCATGCATAAGGGAAAAGAGAATAAATATATTACGTAAGGAGCAGGCCGCCTCTCGCAAGCCAACGCTTACAATTGGCCCCTTAATTATAACATTTTCTAACCGGCCGGAATGGGAAATTACCTGCTGTTAACAAAGTTGACGCCGACCGAGGTCTCAGCCACTACTATATATAGGATAGGATATTATATCATTTATATGTCGACACACAACCACTCTTATTCTTATCTCTATGCATTAATTTATTACGGAAAAACTGAAACAGTTCATACACGGGGCTTCCTTAGGGATGACTAGGGTCGTAAACGAACCGAACCGAACCGAATATTTCTGGATTTGGGTTCGGCTCGTTTAGTTAAACAAGTCTAAAATAGTGTTTGGGTTAGTCTCGTTTAATTAAACGAACGAGCCGAACCGAGCTTTTAACGAGTCGAGCTGAGCCGAGCTAACGAGCCAAAGCAAAAAAATGAACCGAGTCGAATTTTTTTGAGTTCGGGCTCGACTTATTTAATAAACGAGCCGAGCCCGAGCCTCATTTTTAGGCTCGTTTAACTAAACGAACGAGCCAAACCGAACTTTTAACGAGCCGAGTCGAGCCGAATACCGAATTGGCTCAGCTCATTTACAGCCCTAGGGATGACAATGGGGCGGGTCGGGGACGGGGATGGGGTCCCCATCCCCATCCACGAACTCGATAAGAAAAATAATCCCCGAATCCGACTCAATCCCCGATAATTTTTTATCGGGAATTTCCCAACTCGATCCCCGATACATTTTTCATCCCCGATTTATTCCCCGTTCTTAAAACCCGACCCGATCCTCGATCCTCAAATTATTTTTGTTATATTATATTTTTAATTTATATTCTACAAAAAAATTATATATATTATATATATATAATTATATAAAAATATATATATAAAAAAATTTCGGGACGGGTTTGGGGATGGGGAACCCAAACCCGTCCCAAAAAAAATCCCCATTAAAAATCCTCGAACCAAAATCCGATCCCCGAATTCTCTCTCCGAACCCGAATCCGAACGAAAAATCCCCGACGGGATCCGGAACCCGCTGAAAAAATTGCCATCCTTAGGCTTCCTATCGCCGACCGGGAGAAAGATAGCCCGCGACAAGTGAAAATTATTCATTTCATATACGATTGTTTGAAAGGATCAAATAATTTAAGAAAAAACAAAAAAATAAATTATTCATTACATTTATGATTGTCTGGAAACAACGCCCTTGCACGGTTGCACCTATCTAACCCAATAAATAGTACAGTATAATAATAGCAGTGCACCGCTTCCCGGATGTTGCACGGGAAGATAAACACAAGAACGATATATTTAAAAAAAAATTTAAAGTAAGAACGGTAGAAAAATAATAATAAATTATTTTTATTATGATTCAGTAGTTCTAGATCTAAATTTAATCCGTCAGATCCGTTTAGTGTAAATATTTATATATATATAAATAATCATTATGTTTATTATTATTATCGTAATATTACTTGAATTCCTTATTTATTTTTTTAATTTTATTTTTATATATTTATTTATAAATAATATATATAATATCGTATTTGAAAAGTATTAAAATATTATTTAAAAAATAAACATAATTATTTTAAAATATTTATTTTGTTTATTTGAAGAATTTTTTAATAAAAAATACATATTAAATTATATAAAATAGTAGGATTTATTAAAAATTTATTTAAGATTCGTTTACTAATTAAATCTAATAAATCTGAATCTGTATATCAACTTTTAAGACTGAGAGGTCGGTTGCTCTGGTACAAAGTGACAGAGGTGGCCGGCAAATTAGAACAAGCATGAAGCACCTCCTAGACTCTGTCATATATCCACTGGCCGAGAAATAAGACACGGACGTCCGATAAATAATAATAAAATAAAATAAAAAAATAAATTGTTTGTAATACTGAGTTTAGGAGATAATAATAATAATATCGAATATATTATGACGCATGTGAACGTGGATCATCAGTCATCACCGACGTATGTAAGTATATTTACGGATTATATAATTATTTGTTAAAACACGTATAATTATCGGTGGATTCGGTGCATCTTGATGATTACATCCGGACTTATATCATACGCGAAGAGTTTATTAAAAAAAAAAACTCATTCTGCGCCTCACACGAATTCTATCTCAGCAAAATGTACAGTAATTTTTATTTATTTTTTCAGTTTTAAACAATAGTTCACCTACCTTACTCCAATCAAAGTTAATATATTTATTTACTAATATATCTTTATATAATGCGGTATTTTATTATATAGAGTTATTGACGTGTAAATCTAAACAAAGGCAATGAGTCCGTGTAATAAAAAAAAAAGTTTGCTTCGAAGTTTCACTTTCCAAAACCATTAATTAATATTTTTAAATCCGTGTACAGAAAATCATGGAATATATTTATGGGATAGAGGGAATAGTTTATACGTGCCTTGTATCAGTCGGTCCTTATCCACCTAGAGAAACCACCCAAAAAGAAATAAATTGGATATGAAAATCCACGTCCCATTTCTCAAAGATATCTGATATCTCCTCTCTGACTCTGTGCGCTCTACGTGTCCATTTCTCAAAAAGGAAAAGAGGGAGAAAAAAAAAATGATTTTTTCTTCCTTTTTTTCATTTAACTTTTTTTTTAAAAAAAGTTCATGTATTAACATTGATTTTGTGCAAAAACATTGTTTACGAGCCGTAAATAAGCTGAGTCAGTTTGGTATTCGGTTCGTTAAAAGTTTGATTCGACTCGTTCGTTTAGTTAAACTAGTCGAATCCAAACTTAGGGATATTCGGCTCGGTTCGACTCGTTTACGGCCAACGAACAAAAATATATTTGATTGAACATATTTTATTTTAAAACAAACATAAATATTAGCCGAACATATATAGGTACGTACAACGATAGTACGCACGTGTATGGATTCTATGCACCCGGTACCAAACGTGTTGTTTTTCATGAGATCCGTGTGACTTGCACAAAACTTATGTCCGAACCTCACACATGACATGAGTCGTGTGCAAAGAGTATACAAAACACTCATGGCTTCTATAGGATCCGTATAATCAGCGCAGATTCTCAATGATCGGAGGTCCCGTGCCAAATTTGAAATGGTCCATCTTTTATGTACTATTAAGCCGTGTTTGTATCAAAGTTTAAATGAAGTTCCTTAACTTTTAGTATAACTAAATTCATATATGTGTTTACAATAATATTAATAATAATAATGGTCCAAAATTACGTTGTGCATGCTTCATAAGATTAAAGATTGTCATGCTCATTGCAAAGACCCCGCCTCAAAATCTTCTACATTAAATCCGTTGATGAGAACGTATTATGATGTAATGATCAATGTAAACCCATATAATTGAGAATAAATCATTTAACTATATATAAAAGTATATAACATTAAGTTTTACTTGAAAATGCACTACAAAGCTTTCACGGGCCTTTAATATAAAATTGGTACTGCTATGAAACAAGTGCTAAAAAGAAAATAGATAATAACTAGGGCAATACTACTTTTTGAACATTCATCTTCTTGCATTTTTAGAAGCAAAATTATCGATTAATCTTCCATAATCCAGGTTCTATAAAAACTCATTTTCAATTGAAATCAAAGCCAAAACATTTAATATTTCTTTCGATGTGTATGGTTGATCACAAGTAATATTTTGATAATTCAAGTTTTGAAAAACTTCTTTCGACCGATGCAACTGTAATTGAAATGTTCAATAAAATCCTACACTCAATACAAATAGTTGGATAATAATTGCTCCTTTCTCTTTTTTTTATTATAAAAAATAGTATTGCACTAGTTATATCATATTCTTCTGCTAAATGTTTACGTGGGAGTTGCAATTTATTGAATAAATCTTCCCCATCAATGTACGAAATGGGCACATTCTCTTACTTATTCTCAAGATTGTTGCATCCCGTCTTCAATTCATATTTGCCCTTTGATTTTAACATTTTTGATTTGAATAAGAAGCCAAATTTATCTCCATACTACTGACATTGCTCAAATCTTCTTTCAATTGAACCAATTGCTCGATCAACTATGTATAAAAGTATTAAATTCTAAAAGATTCTTGAGGTGATTCTTTAAATCATTAGCAACCACATCAAAGTGCCTTTTTCCTATGAGTTGTTCTTTTTTTTTCTTCTTTTCCTTCTATTTAAAAACACTAGATTAATATTCAACTTAAAAGCAATTTCTTCGGCACAATCCAATGCCTTTACAAACCCAACTTCATGATACTATTTGAAAAAAAAAAACAACCAATGCCTCCACACTATCCATTACCACATTAATAAGAATATTCTCATATTGTAACTCTTTGCTAACTATAATGAATTTAGCAAAATTTTGATACCATATAACCATCCCAATGATAAACTCAAAATTTTCAAGTTTATACTCTGTTCAACAAATAGCTCTGCCACTATCTTACTTTAAACAAGATTAAACGGAGCCAATCATATCTCAAGAACCTAAGTCACTATTACTTTCACACTATCTATTCTACTTTCCCAATGATTAGTGGACAATGACTTCAAAGTTTTTTCAAGATGTATTATATTTCAAAATCTTCCACCTCTTTTTAGAATCAATGAACAATGTATAAATATGTTGAACTACTCTAAATAACTCTATACCTCTACTACAAGGGTTTGTTCTGTCAAACAATGTTGAGGGAATGACAACCACAAGGTGTATAAAATGCTCCAAGAGTAATGTCTGGGAGCTTTCTTTACACACATTAAATAACATAGTTTGCAAGTCATCAAACAACCATTGATGTGTTTTTTCATTTACAAGTAATTAGAAATCTTAGAAAATATTCTTGCACCTTTACCGGAGCAATAGAGATATCAATGTATCTTAATATGATCAACCTTTGTTTATTGTTTCCTAACATCAAGAGTAAAACCAAGTACTATAGAAAAGAGCATGGTATCTTTGATCTATTTTTAAGATAGCACATTTAATTTAGGTAACTTGCAAACTCATTTTGAATCATGTGACTTATATAGTGGTAATGAATATCATGATTTTGTGATCCTCAAATATGTTCTTTCATGGTCGAATCCCACTCCGCAACCATTTCAACTAATGCTATAAAGTTTCCATTACTTTCTTCATAAATTTTCTCATTACTTCCATGGAATGCCAAGCTCTATTTAGCCAAATATTTCACTAGTGCAAATAATCTTTGTAGAACCTTCCTTCAATGTCATATCTCTTTGTTGATGCAATCTTGAACAACTTTATCAGTGAGTTGATACTTTTCCATCCTTGCACACAATTCAACCCATATGGTCTTATGATAAATATGCTTTGGAATGCTTTCACGTGTCTTCAATATGTTAGCAACCTTTCCCCAATATTTGAATCCATCATGTGTTAAGTGACTTAGTTGTGGTTTGCTCTTTAATACTTATCAACAAAAGCAAAATATTTTGGCAAGATATTTTAAATATACCAACCAATCTCGATGATGATTTTCTCCATTAGGTAAGTACTTGTCATAAAATTCAAACAAAACTTGTCTTTTTAGTCCGTCCTTGGGACCTTTTTCCCTTAATAAATCTCTTTCATGACCCTTTTTTTTCACCCAATAGATCCCTCCATTTAGGATAAAGATTTATCCTAATTTCTTGGATCAAATATGTTCAATGGGGTGTCACCAATATCGTTACCTTCATCATTCAAGCTAGGTTCCACCATATTTTGTTCCACGGGATGCTCCATACTGCCTTATAATACTTCAACTTCTTCTTCTGTAGGTTCCACCATGGTTGTACTGACATTTTTATCCTTTTCTCCACTATCTTATATATTATTTAAATTCATTTCATGCTCCTAAATACTATTTTTCTCTATGTGCACCAACTCTTCATTGGTTGGACTTTGTTGTTGCTTGATGAAAAATATATCAAGTGCTCCCTTTAACTAGCAACTAATTTCTCCTTCTTCTTCTTTTTTTTTTCGGGCATTTGGCATGAGTGGATTCAAAATTTCTCATATGAATGATTCTTAATATCAAAAGTTTATCATATAAAAAATATATAGTACTTTTATTCATAATTATAATTAGAATGAGATCCTATTTTGACTAAATCACAAATTAAGAGCAGTCCTATATTGCTTTATCAATGATGTTATAAGGATAATTATGACATAGTTATCAAATAAGAAGACTCAAATTTTACAAAATGATTGAATAAACAAGTTATTACATAAACAATATATACATTCTAAATTGAGATAAGAAAATTTAAGCCGCATAGAAGATATATACATCAAAAATTATTCTTTGACATTAATGGCATAATCCTATATATGTAAGCTGTCATTCACTCTAATACAGAGATCATTCTTCATAAAGGAATCATAAAAATCTTCTACGTCCTAATTGCTTTACTCTCTCATTGTTTCTTTTGGTCATTTTTATATTCCTTCATTATCAATATTTTCCAAGGTCATTCATGCTTTACTTAACAGAATAAGCATTAGTTGTTATTATTTAGTCCTGGATAACATGAATTATATAGTATTAGCAATGTTCACGCAAAGTAAGAGTTTAATCAAATTTCATATCGAGCTTGAAAGTAAAATTCTAGATAGTACTAGCATCCATTCCAATTGTCTTATGTTTTCTTGGTCTGAAAAATATAATTGGATCATAGAGTAATTTTTTTCCCCAATCCAACTATATGTCCGTGAAAAACATAGTAAAACTACATTAATATTTCTGGAACCAAATTCCTCATTGACTGCCGATAAAAAAAAAAAAAAAAGTGTGGAACTTGATTCCATCTCATGATAAAGATGGTTTTTATGACAACGATCGGAACAATTGGTACAATCCAACTAAAGAATAGCTAATTATGAGAAATTCTAGGAGAAGTAATTCTTATTTTACGCATAATACGTTGTACAATAAACTCTTATTCTTCTTCTGTCATTTTATTATGAATATAGCAATACACACCACCTAACGAGGTGTGAAATTCTACCAAATTATAACAATAAATTAATTCACCGCAGATAGCCATATAGTCATCACTTGACTTTATTAAAAAAAATATATATGAAACAAGAATAAAAAATAATGATAAATTGGAAATACATATATCTTTTATCCATACACTCGAATTTCCTGAACAGAAAAAAGAAAAAAAAATGATGTGAGATTGATAATTTCCAAAAAATATTTATGGCCGATGATTACTAAAAAGCAAACAAGGACTCGCATTTAAATGTCAAATTGGGATAGAAATTAGGGGATTTTGATTTTATTTTGTTTTATCTCAAGCTCCTTCGAATCTTCTGCTGTTCTCACCACCGATGCATGGGAACGGCGGTCAGGTACTGTCCCTCTGTCTGTTTCAAGGTTTAAATTTTTATTAAAATTATTAAATTAATATTTTTATTAAAAAATATTAATTAATTAATTTTTTTATTAACTATAATTATTAATAATTAAAAGTAACTAATATAATTAATAATTTTAGAATTTTTATTTTATTTTTTCTCTTTTAATTTTAGTAAATTTAATCTATTTTTAATATATATATAATTTTTTGAAAATATTTTCTGCCATTTCTATTTTCTAAATTTTTTAAATTAAAGTTTTTGCACTTCGTTTCGTTTTCCGTTTCTCCGTTCCCGTGCAGGTTCTCACTTTGTGTTTTTCTGTGTCTTTGAGTTTCGATGACTCATCCGATGCTTGGCATTGAGTCGTTTCAGACTTTCCAAAGTTAAAAGATGAATTTTCTTTTTTCTAAATAAAATTAAAAAAAAAAAAAAAGTGTAGAAGGAGCGGCTGATGTTACAGAGTCTGTCCAAAGGACATATAACAACAAAAAGTGTTTAAAGTGGCATGGGCTGGTCCATTTGTAGGCATGCAACCCTAATTTTTTGATCAAGACCTGTGCCTGTGACAGGTATGGATCGAACGTGGGTCCCCGCTGCACCGCTCAAAAGCTCCTAACCAGTTGCGCTACCACGTACGCTTATTTATATTTATCTTTTATTTTATGTTTACTCTTAGGAGCAGGATAGTCTTAATAAATTTGGAGGCTTTATATAGAAATTAAAAATTAATCCCTTAAAAAATATACAAAATAATTATTTAAACATAAAATATAATAAAAAAAACTATCATACATATTGTAAGTTTTTTGCTCTAAAAGTTTTGATAAAATTCTAATGCAACATTTTATTACTCAATTATATAATTGTTAAAAAAATAATAGGACTTTTTTTTTTAATTCTAAAAGAATATTAATAAAATAGAAGGAAAAAAGTTGGATTCTCCTAGTGTAACAGCTAAGTAAACCTTCAATTTTATTAAAGTTTAAACTTTTCAAACTCAACCTTACACTTGAAGAATAACGTCCCTCACAGTCACCATACACAAATATTGATCTCAACCAAAAACTTCAAGTCACACTAGTAAACGCAGATCATAAAATATAGTTGCTCTAGTTGCACTTGTCCTTAGACGCCCTTGCACATGTAAAATAAAACTGGATATCGCAAAAATATTTGATTTCAACAAGAAGCATAAACTTAAAATATCAATAAAACCTATTCTAACACAGTAAAATATACTCCAAAATGTAATATAATGCTTCAAAAATATAGTATAAAAGGTTCTAACGGGTTTCACATATGAAATAATACAATTCTCGTAAGGCACGAAGTGTTTAGTACGTAATTTTAATGTGACATCAACATTTTTTTTAAAAAAATTTAAATGATTAATCATATTTTTTTTCACCATTATTATATCAATCTTTCACTATCTTAGTTTCACTAAATATTTCACCCTAACATATATATATATATATATATATATATATATATATATATATATATATATATATATATATATATCACCATAAATATAAGTATATTTTACCATGATTAATCATATTTTCACCATTATATATATATATTAATTCATCATTGATATAAGTCTTGTACATATGTTTTGCCACAACTACACACACACATTTTATTATGTATCTAAGCATCTTTCACCATTATTACACATATTTTTCATCACTATTTTTCTATAAGATTAGACATAAACAAATCTTTCACCATCAAAGAACTAATCTCTTTACCAAGAATGCACTAATTTTTACCAGAAAGTTGATATTTTATTATTATTCTATTTTAAAATGATCTTTCACTACTAATATACTAATCTTTCACTGTAAATGTAATATTTTTGTAACCTTTAATGCACTAATGTTTACCAACAAAATGATCTTTTATCATTAATATATTGATATTTTATCACTAAAGTATTGATCTTTTACCACTAATGTGTTGATCTTTCACCAATAAGTTGATATTTCATAACTAATGTACTGATTTTTTATCAATGAATTAATCTTTTACCATTGCTATTCTACATAAAAAATTATCTTTTACCACTAATGTATTGATATTTTTTTAATTAATGTACTAATCTTTCACCACTAATATACTAATATTTCACTCGTAAGTTAACTTTCTACTATTATACTAATATTTCACCTGTTAGTTAACCTTCAACTATTATTCTACTTAAAAAAAATATTTAACCATTACTATTAATGTATTGATATTTTATAATTAATATACTGATCATTCACCACTAATGCACTTATCTTTCATCATTAATGTACTAATTTTTTCATCAATGATTTGATATTTCTATGTTCTTTTACTTAAAATTGATATTTCACCATTAATTTACTCATATTTCACAACTAATATAATACTTTTTCACTACTAAGGTAGCGATTTTTCACTAGAAAATTGATCTCATCATCAATTGTACCGATATTTTACCACTAATGTATTAAAATTTTAGCACTAATATATTAATATTTTACCACTAATGTATTAATTTTTCACTATCAATTTTATCTTTTATCATTAATGTACTAAATTTTTCACTAGTGAATTTATCTTTTAACATTATTTTTCTACTTAAAATTGATCTTTTACCACTAATATATTAATCTTTTATCACTATTGTACTAATCTTTTAGCACTAATTGATTTTTCACTAGTAAGTCGACATTTCACAATTATTCTTCTTAAAATTAATCTTTAACCATTAATATACTGATATTTTACCACTAAAGTATTGATATTTTACTATTAATGTACTAATGTTTTACTACTAGTGTACTAAGTTTTCACTAGTGAGTTGGTATTTCCTTATTCTTCTATTTAAAACTAATCTATCATCACTAATGTATTGATTTTTTTTTTTACCATTAATGTATTAATTTTTCACTAGTAAATTGATATTTCATCATTAATGCACCAATCTTTCACCATAAATATATTAAAATTTTACCACTAATGTTCTAATATTTTACCACCAATATAGTGATTTTTTAACAGCGAGTTGATATTTTCCTATTCTTGTACTTAAAACTAATTTTTCACAACTGCTGTACTAATTTTTCACCAACGAGATAATTTTCACCATCGTTCTTCTTAAAACTAACTTTTCACCCTTAATATACTATTTTTTTTCAAAAATATATTAGTATGGATCTCTATATATAATTTTTTTAGAAACATTACAACATATTTTTTTTAATAAACTAAAAATAAAATAAATTAATAAGATTTTTTTAAGAAAAATCAATACTGTAGCAATTGATGTACAATATTAGACCATGCATCAGGTTGTATAGTATACATTGTCAATATAACATATAAGCATATATGGATTATATATATAATATAATACTTCATCCTTATAAAAAAGAAAGTCAATATATCAATTTGCATACTTTTTAATAAAGTAATGACAATAGTTTTAAAATTACACTTACATCCTTTATTGAAAAATAACTAAGCATGTAATACATATACAATTAAAAAAAAATATACACATAGAAAACAAACTTTAAAGTTTTTAAAATAATTTTTTATATAAATTTAATCATAAAATAACTTTGCTTTAACACAAAAAAGTAATACATTAAATATTATTATAACCTTTAAAAAGACAACTAAATATTTTTGGACTGGATTTTTTAAAGTAATACTTTTAAAAAGACGAAATAATTTGTTGCCCAAAGTAATATTTCTTGTTGTGCCTCCTTTACACAACTGTGTTTTACATCCACTTGATCTGCACAAAACTCAAAAAGTGTTGCATTATATGATAGGTACAAAGGTGATGGATTCAAGAAATTATATGTCATGGACCAGACTCCACCATATGTACACGCATGAGCACACGGACACATAGGATTTCTTAGTCTAGTATAAAGAGCTTTAGCTCTTCTCTACAAGGTCTTATATTCGAATCATAACACCTTTAATGCATATCTCAGATGTAAAAGGACATGTGTGACTGTTGAGATGAAATATATGTAGTCATTCGGATAACCTTAGTATGAGAGTTCAATTCCTTATGGGCATTTACGGTATCAAATACGTATTTTTTTCTTTTGAGATATATGACGTGATTTACTTCTGTCATGTTGGTGCAAGATAGAGTTATCGACGGTGCCTAAGATAAACTTATTACCTTTTGATATGAGCACAGAGACGGCCCGAATTGATGTTTTCCATCCCCAGCACATTTGGGGACTAAACAAAAAATAAAAATAAAAATCAAGTTTGATCTTGAGAAGAGAGGAAGTACGAAGGAGAAGAAAGAGATGTGCTCTAAATATAGTGGATTTTAGGTGTTTGTTTTAGTTCTCTCTCTCTCTCTCTCTTAATTTTGTTAGATCTGTTTGTTGTTTGATTGAATATATTAAACTTCAGACATAGTATGTAGATTATTGTTTGTATCTCCGTCTCCGTACGATACTGTATCGAGATAGAGATTAGATATCAAATCCAAGCAACGGAGTCATGCATGGTGAATTGACGTGCCGTTTTCATGAAATGTCCCCCCGCCCTAAGGTTGTTCCTACGATGTTGAGAATTTTTACATGCACGGTATCTCCACAAAACTCTACATGGGAACTTCTTTTCACACTGATATATAGCGAGCCTTACTGGACACGAGCGTCAGATTACCTAACTAAATCATAGTCAATTTGGGAAAGTTAAGGAAAAGAGTGATCAGAAAGAGAGAGGTGAGGGATGGCGGAGAAGTTAACATAACTTTTTATGTCTTTATGAGGATATCCACGAACATAAGTATAGAATACCTTGTTATTATATATGTACTACAATACTGATAAATGAAAGAGAGAGATTCACAGGGAGTACATCTAGTATTCATGAACTGTTCTTTATTATTAGATCTAACTTTATTTGATAAAATATAGAATTTAATTGTGTAAGAAACTTGCAGAGGACAGGACCGGTCTATGTGGCGCAATTAATAAATAACCGAAAGGAAAATAAAAGATCAAAAGTAGTTTTGAATTATTGTTAAAGTCGACAATAATAGCCCAGGGTATTGGTCATTTGCGCAGCTTGTGATTTCATTTAAACGAGCCGCCAATATTGGCTGCAATTCGTGCCTTGGGCGAAAAGGAAAGAAAAATACCAGTGCTACTAGATCGGATGAAAGAGTCGCGCCGCGCGCTGGTGGAATAGCTTGGGAATATGAAATATCAGTATCATGGCCTACGTAATAATATAACAGGAAATACAAAGCTTTTTTTTATTCCATGCAACTTGTCCTGCACCGCCTTTAATACAAACAGCGAGCTCCGTATACCATCGGATCATGATGGATATAAACAAAAAAATGATTGTACGCATATATTTCTTAAGGGGGATATATGTTTTTATTTTTTCTCTAGCGGCTACCCCAAGATAAAATGATGCGAATATTGATTATTTTACGGCTGGGATAATAATCTCTGAATATTAGTGACAAAATATTCTTGCATGGGGCCAAGGGGGTTATAAGGACAACCAAATCTTATATTTTGATTATTAAAAAACCCATTCTTGATAAATTTATAAATTCCATTCTCGGGTACAAAATGGCGAGAATTAGCTTTACATATGCGTTTAAATGTTAGAATTCGGGGATGCTTCAACATTAAGGTGTTCGACGTTCCTTAGTCCTTGAAAATCAATCATATTCCAAAGTCTTCTTTTTTGGCCATTTCTTACTCAAAAGTTCTATCATTGTGGAATGGAATTAAAGCAATCCCATAGAAAGTTTGCCCAGCTTCAAGCCAACGCATGCTAAAGCGAATGCCAATGGCTATCATCTGTCACATGGCACTAAAGTTGTAAGGAGCTTTCTTTTTAGCTAAGGACATCATTGATCACTCTGGCAAGAAGAACGTACGGTGGAAATTTGAAAATCCAGTTCTCAATACAAGAACTGGTAGACAAATCCTAGGCAGTTCCGAAAATTTGATAGTACAAGAAAGTTAAAAAGTTCACGTTGAAATTTTTGGTGCAATACTTCAAGAACCGGTAGACAAATCCTAGGCAGTTCCAAAATTTTGATATTAGTCTATCAAGAATTTGATAGTACAAGAAGGTTAAAAAGGTTCACGTTGAAAATTTTGGTGCAATACTTCTCTATAGTTTCATCTATATGGCTAACATGACATTATGTGTAGAAAATATTTTCAGTCTTACCCTGCACTACCCTACCCATTTTTTTCTTTCTTTCCCCTTCCTAACACACTTCCTTGTACCATGATTCCGCCGACGATAGGCATATTAAGATATAGAGGTAGTGTCATATTGATCAACCGAAAATCTTGTATGTTGCTGGATTCAACTTTATGGACATATGAGATTTTTTTTTTGATAAGTAAGATAACAACCAATGTAACACCTCAAAATTTATTAAATTTTTTTTTAAAGCGGAAGAATTTAAAATTTAAAACCTGTGAATTCTGGGGATGTTACCGCCACACTTAGTACCAGACCAGTTCACTCCGACCGTTCTAGTACCAAGTGCTAAGGCTAAAAGGAATATAATAATTAATTATTAATCAAAACAATCTAAACTTCAAATAAGCGATAACCAGTTGTAAAACACAAATCAGAGTACGCGTAATCAAAATTGCTCGGAAGGAATAATATCCATAAACATTAATATTTAATTCTAGAAAATCCAATACATAAAAGAAATATCATAGAGAAATAGAATCACATGAAGAGTGAATATGACTACGACACTCTCGAACTTTGAGCCAACCATAAGCTCAACACCCAGCCCTGACTGATGTCTCACCCACCTGCACAAAGTCAGAAGGGCCTACTACTTGTGGGAATGAGCAACACCCATGAAAAGGGTGATCAATACGCTACGTACTGAATAATGTAACCGTGCACTAAGGCCAATACATAACATCACATAAATAATGCAAAGGAATAAAAGAGCATAATCCATCATGATAACATGATAGCGAACAATCATTTGGGTAAATACATAAATGCCCATTTATAGTCCGGATTAATTATTTAATTAATCTCTGATTATAACTCATTTCACACCATACTTTTTATCAAATCCATACGAGTACGGGAACCCCACTATTATAGCCAATGGACCAGAAACACACAGGGCGTAAAGCTCCTGACCACTATTATAGCCGGTGGACCGGTCTGGCCCCTTCTCGCATGGTGTTCTACTGTAAGTACTTAGTGTCTTTCCCATGTTTTGGCGCAAATATGTTCGGTTTTGTTGAGCACGGAATCCCCCACTATTATAGCCGGTGGACCAAAAACGCATAGGTACAAAGCCTAACCACTATTATTACTGGTGGATCGGTTATACATAGGACATCATGTCCTAACCACTATTATTCGCTGGTGGACCGGTCTGGGCACGGCTCAACAATCTTCCACTTTAAGTGATTAATGTATTACGGTGTCTTATTCAGAAACCTTCACCCTAGACATGTATGAATCACTCCCTTACACTTATCCTCCAACTGATCTGTAGTATACCATGAGAACCCTACACCTCCTATCTTGCCCAACAACCTTTCCTCTACACTCAAACTCATACTAGAACTCCAACACTGAAATATGTGGGTCAAGGCCCACTACTACACACCTCCAAGTTCACTCCATATCTCACTCTAGGGTTTTATCCCGAAACCCTAATTTTAACTTTTGTGGTCCATCCCACTCCATTTCACACTACCCAAATAATTTAAACGCTCCACACACCACAACTCATAAATTCCACTCTCTTAATTACACTTTAATCACCAAATACACATGATACCACAAAAACCCTAAGTAGCCACACCAAACCCTAATTGTCCACACAAACCTTAGCTCGGTCTCCTGCGTACCCTTATATTGCTCCATGTACTATTTTTCATCCAAAGTGTTCAAACACCCAAACAACACTTACATTACCTTCCTCACACCCCAAATCAACTTTTCATACGTAAACTTTACTCCAATGCAGATGCTAACCTCCCCATGCAAACCTTCAAACTTTTTCATGCAAACCCTAAAACTTCCACGCGAAACCCTAGATTCAACTATGCAAACCCTAGATCCATCTATGCAAAACCCTAGATTCCACCATACAAAACCCTAGATTCCTCCATGCAAAACCCAAGATTCAATCCACACAAAATCCAAGGTTTCTCCATACAAAACCCTAAATTCAATCCATACTAACCATATATTAGATTCTCCTATGTTACACCATAGATTAGATTCTCTCACATAAAACCATAAATTAGATTCTCCTATACAAAACCATAGATTAAATTCTCTCACACAAAACCATGCAAAACCATAAATTAGATTCTCCCATACAATCCCACAAATTAGACTATCCTATTTAACACCATATATTAAATTCTCTCACACAAAACCATGCAAAACCATAAATTAGATCCTTCCATGCACAACCATAGATTCTCCCACTCTTTTATTTTATTTAAAATCCCTATTTTATTCTTCCACTCATGGATCATTAAAATACTTAGATCAACTCACATCCCTTGGTCAACTTAATTCCCCATTCTCCTTTTTCATCCTTTCCCCCACACAAACCATATTAACATCCTCACATGCATGTCTTGTAGGGTCACAACATATAACATCACATTTCACAATATTTCATCACATATACATGATACACATACCATGTAAACACACAAAAATATACTTCAACTCCACATTATACCACATACGAAATAATTAATAATGATAAACACAGAATACACAGCATACGAAGCACATAATGCACATAAACACAAAAAAGCCCTTAGTAACACCCTTACCTAAAACAACACCGGTATTGGAGCACGCTCCTACGGCTCCTTAGGGCTTTGACTGGTCTCACCTATATGAGGGAAAAAATAAAATTAGATTCCCTCCTACCAAAATTATTAAATACTAACTTATTCTAAGACTAGGATTTTGATAAAATACTAAAATAATAATAGCAAAAATACCAAAAATAATATCAATGTAAATATTAACGAGAATAATAAAAATAGTAACAATAATAATAAAAAGGGCATTACTCAAAAACATAGTGAAATAAGGGCTTTAGCCCCTTTATCAAAATAATACTAATAATAACTTTGGTAAAATTAATAACAAAATTTAGCATTAATAATAATAATAATGATAAAAACCATAATAATATTACAAAAATAATAATAATCATAATGGTAATAATAGTAAGGATAATATTTGAAGATAAAATGAAGTAGGGTTTCTACCCCACATTGAATAATAATAAACTTAATAAATAATAATAATAATAATAATAATAATAATAATAATAATAATAATAAATTCTAATGATAAAAATGATGATAATATTAATAATAATAAGACTTGATATTTATAATACCAACAATGAAAATAATAATAATAATAATAATAATAATAATAATAATCGCATAACAATAATAATAATAATAATACTAGCAACACTATTAGTAAAATATTTGTAACAATAATAATGAAATAATAATAGTAATAATTTTGAAATAGTAAAAAAAAATAGTAATAATAATAAAATATTAATATTAATAATAAAGATAATAGAAACAATAAGAATAATAATAATAATAAAATCAAAATAAAAATATAATAGGGCTTCACCCCTCAATATAAATAATAATAAAACATTAATAATAATAATAATAATAATAACCATAATAATAGTAATAATAATAATAATAATAGCATATATATTCGAATAAGTGAAATAAAATAAATTAAAGCTTGTAAAAATCTAGAAAAAAAGGGTTGAGAGGGTCTAGGGTTCAACCTTAGGCTGGTGGTGACAGGTGGCACCGACGGTGGTGTACGACGGCGGCGGCGGTGACCGGGAAAAGAGAAGAAAAGGGAAAAAGTTGAAGGTTGGGAAGAAAATAGGGAGAATGAAGGTGGGAGTTGGGGTGCTTGAGACTACCTAGAGGGAGAGGAGTATAACGAAGGTGGTGGCGCAGCCAAAGGTGTAGGCGCACAGCGACGATGGTGGTGGCCAAAAGAGGAAGAAGAAGAGAAAGAGAGGAGGAGAGGGAGGAAGGGGAAAGGAAAGGTAAAGGAAGGTAGAAGGTAGTCTGCAGAACAAATTGGGAGGTGAAAGGAGCGGCGGCAGTGGCGGAATTGGTGGCTAAGGGTGGTTCGAAGGGCAGCGGAGATGGAAGAGAGGGCTGATCGGGAGGGCTATTTCACACAGCTGGGGTGGCTTGTGCAGGAAGAATCGTGGGATATGGGAGGCGTAGTTAGTTAGAGGGCGGTGCAAGGATGAGTTGGTAGGCAGAGATGGCGGCAAAGTTGGCCGGAGGCGGCGGAAACGACGTCTGAAAGGGCGTCATCGACAAGGGGGAAAAGTCTGGGTAAGAAATCAAAAGCTCAAACAGGGCTAATTATGGGGGTATTTATAGAGTTTAATGGAGAGGTTAGGGTTATGTGGGTCGGTCAGGGGATAATGCAGTTAGGGTAAGGGTCACCAACGACAACAAAGCCGGTGAAATTCAAATCGGGGCAGGGGGTTGTGCATAGAAAAAGAATGCCCGTGCACGAAAAAGAAGGGAGATGGGTTGGTTCAGCGTGGCCGGCGAGTCAGGGGGAAGAGAGAGGAAGGAAAATAGCCGGTCAAAACGGTTGTAACCGGCGGCGAAAAACCAGGGGATGAAGCGATGGTTGTATGTCGTTGACGGGGCTGGGGAAGAAGAAAAGAAGAAGAAGAAGAAGGAGGTGGCTGGACCGGGCGGCTGGGAAAGAAAAGAAAGAAAAGAAGAGGGAGACCGGCCGGGCAACGATCATTAAAACGGGGGAAAGAACACAACGTTTAGGGGGAAGAAAGGATAAAACGCAGCGCAACGAAGGAAGGAAGAAGGGGCACACTAGCCTGCACCAAAGGAAATGAAGGAGGGGGGGGGACTGGGCCACGGGAGAGGGTAGGCCCAACGGGGAAAAAGAAGAGAAAAGGAGAACGAAAAAGGAAGAAAAGAAAGAAAAGGAAGAAAGAAAAAGGAAAAGAAAAATGGGAGGGTCGGGTTAATTAAATTAATTAGGATATTTGAGATATTTAAAAATAATAATATTTAAATAAAAATAATATTTAAATCCCTTTTTAGGCTAATTTAGGGTTTTTAAAAGATTTTTCATAAATTTCATTTTAATTAGCAAAACACCTTAATTTTCTCCAATTAAATTATTATAAAAATTAATATTAATTTGGAACTATTTTTTCCTTCTTATTTTAAATAAAATAATTTATTTAATTAATTTCCAAAATAAAATCCTTAACTAGCTAAAATACCCAAATTTCTCCTAATTAATATACTTATAAATTTCTTCTTAATTTTTCCTAAACCCTTTTATTTTAATAAAAAAATTTATTTAATTAATTGTTCTAATAAAAACTTATTTAACTATAATTTTTAAAATTAGAAATTTTCGGGGCATTCAACTAAGGTCTTTAAGGCTAGATCAAACTCACAATAAAGTATGAACATTATGAACAACTTCCTCAATTCTATAGGAGAAGTCCCTCCTACTAAACTTAATCCAAGAACCTATTCTAATTTTAATGAGTAAAATTAGCCATCTAACGCATATTTCGTACTTGTCGAATACAGTTTTGTTCCTAAACTCCTAAATAGCTCCTGTTATAGCAAAAAAAAAGTTGTATGCCAAATATCTGCCCTCAAATATATTCTTCTAACTCCTAGCTAAGTAGAAGCATGTTCCTCAATAGAATTTGGCATCACCCATGAGAAACTCAGCCAACCGCTAATCTCATACCAAATCCTCCCTGTCACAGTGCAATGAAGAAACACATGATTCACCGATTCTTGCTCCACTTTATAAAAAGGACACTCTGTCTCCCTTCCATCCACAATTTGAAGCCTAGCCAATCTGTCTTTTGTGTTGAGCCTTTACTGAACCACAAACCAGGACATAAGCTCAACCCTCGGAGGGGCTAAGCCGCTGCAAATCGTGCTGAGAGTCTCACTTCCAAACCTATCCCCTACAAGTTTTTGGTAAGCTGCCTGACAAAAAGACTTGACAAAAAAATCCCACTATCCTCATAAGCCTATTTGAACGTATCCTCCTTATCTTTGGTTAATGGAAACTGATTAATAAACCCTTCCAATTAATCCATTTTCTCAACTTCCCATTCAAAAAGGTACCGTCTCCACCACAGAGTCCAGGTCCACTACGATTTGTCCCACCTCCCCATACCATCTATCTTCTCTTCCTGTTGTCCTAATACTATAAACAGTCTTGTAAATAAGGTTTTTAGCGCTCCTGATTCTATCCAGTCATCGTGCTAGAAACTATCATTTCTCCCATCTCCTAGAGCAACTGACAAGCCCCGCTTCAGGATAGGATTCAATCTTTCCAACTTGATAATATCCGCCCACGGGGTCCATCCTTGCTGAATACCCAAGTTGTGAATACCCCTATACTGGTCCCCATAATGAATTGAGGAGATAACTTCCTTCCACGACACACCATCAACAGTGTAGTACCTCCACCACCATTTGAACAATAAAGCATTATTCTTTATGACTAAATCCCCCTCTCCAAGTCCTCCCAAAGACTTAGGTTTCTGAATCACACTCCACTTGACTAAAGTCAGATTTTTCCTATCCCCCCTATTACTCCAGAAGAAGTTACGTTGTATACTAATAATTTCTTTGGCAACCCCCTTTGGAATCCTGAAAAGACTTATATAATACATCAGAAGGCTATTAAGAACACTCTTGATCAGAACCAATCTTCCTGCTCTAGAGAGGACCTTTGATTTCCACCCTACTAGCCGCTCTTTCACTTTATCGATCATTAGTTTCCAAGTCTGTCTGTGTAACACCCCCAAATTTCACTCCTGAAATTTTTTTTTTGAAAGAATAAAGCGGAAGTTAGGAGAGAATTTGAGAAATTTTACCGCCACATCTAACACAAGATAAATGTTAACCATCTATCTCATGTTAGATGCAAGGCTAAAACCTGTCAAACAATTAAATCCGAATTTTAAAAACTTATCAGCGTACGAGAAATTAAAAGTCAATTACAAAGCCATTGGGAATTTAAATACAACACTTGTAACCTCCAAAGACGAATACAGTTGAACACAACAAATCCCGAAGGATCAATATTCGGATTGCCTACTCACTCAATTCAGGCCTTCCGCCCCAAAACAATATCCAATCTTAAACCTGCACAAGAGGTCTGCTCCCCACCATCAGTGGATCATTACAGGACTCATTCAACAAAGGTAGTATCAGTACGGGTCCAATACTGAGTAAATCTCACTACCCTATCTTATGGGAGAGACGTAAACTATAACATCAAGTGCATATTGAATCATGGTACATTTACGTTGATATAATATTATGCATACTCAAAACCCACATCATAAGTCCTACCATACATATATAATAACATGCGAAACATATATAACATTTATTTAAACATGTAAGTGTGGCAGCAAACATCTTAATCCAATAAGACATTCAGATAAACTAACCGAGCATTCATGGACAATATTAGACCAACCAATCGGGCATTTTTGGACAACGCCAAACCAAACCAAGCCGAATCGAGTCCTCTGCTTGTGGAAACGAGCAGCATGTAGTAATACAGATAATAAAAGTAGGCTATGGTTCGGGTAGACTCATTCTTTAGATCTTTGGTAAATATAATCGATTCACACCATAGTCTTTATCGATTCATGTGAGTGCGGGAACCCCACTATTATAGCCGGTGGACCGAAAATCATGTAGGGCAAAACGCGCCTGGCCACTATTATAGCTGATGGACCGGTCATGCAGGGCAGAACGCTCCTGGCCACCATTATTCGCCGGTGGACCGGTCTGGCCCCGACTCACATGATGTTTCACTGTAATTACTTTGTGTCTTTCCCATATCTTAACGTTATTACGTTCGGTTTGTTGAGCACGGAATCCTCCACTATTATAGCCGGTGGACCGGAAATCATGCAGGGCAAAACGCGCCTGGCCACTATTATAGCCGGTGGACCGGTCATATAGGGCACCCCAGCCCTAACCACTATTATTCGCCGGTGGACCGATCTGGGTCTGGCTCAACATCTTCCTCTTTAAGTAATTAGTGTCCTAACATATCTTATTTGAAAGTACTTTACCCTTGACATGCACGACTAACTATATCCACACTTATCCTCGTAGGAGAGCCCGTCCCATATCTTGGGACTCTTACGCCCCTTATCACACCTCGATATTGTAACACCCCCGAATTTACTACTGAAAAATTTCGTTATATTTGAAAGAAGTTTAGCGGAAGCAAGCAAATAAAACTATAAATTCGGGGGTATTTCCGCCACACCTAGTACCAGATCAATTCACAACTATCGACCCGATACTAAGTGCTAAGGCTAAAACAATAGAACCAAAACAAATCATTAGTAAGGCATAAGTGATAAGGAAATCAGAGTACGAAAGTCAAGAGTTATGTTCGGAAGTACAATTTAAAATTCCAAATGTCAGAGGAATTAAAATAACGGAAGGATAGGGTACGAAAAAAACTTTGAAAATTTAAATACAACACTTGTAACTTCCAAAGATGAATACGATTAAACAAAACAATTTCCGAAGGGTAAATATCCGGACCACTTACTCACTCAAGTCAAGCCTTCCACCCCAATTTAGTAACCGATCAAAACCTGCATCAAAGGTCTGCTCCCCACCATCGGTGGATCATCACAGGACCCATTCAACCACTGTAGTATCAGTACGGGTCCAATACTGAGTAAGTCCCACTACCCTATCTTATGAGAGAGACGTAAACGATAACATCAAATACATATTAAATTATGATACAATACGTTGGTACAATATCATACATACTCACAAACCACAGCAGCAATCTTGCCATACACCTATAGTAACATATGAAACATATATAACATCCCATTTAAACATATAAGCGTAGTATAACCGAAATATAAAGTGACTCATGTGCCTCAAGTAGGAATAATCTATATTATTGGAAACTCAACGCGTGACCTAATCACGAAATCAGCATGTAGTAATACAAATAATAAAAGCTAACCATAGTCCAATTAGACTTATTCGCTTTGAGTCTTTATTAAAAGTAGTCATTTCACACCACAATCTTTATTAATCCACGTGAGTGCGGGTACCCCACTATTATAGCCGGTGGACCGGAATATATAAACTCAGGGCAGAACGCTCCTGACCACTATTATTTGCCGGTGGACCGGTCTCCAGGGCAGAACGCTCCTGGCCACTATTATTTGTCGGTGGACCGGTCTGACCCCGACTCGCATGGTGTTTCACTGTCAGTGCTTGTGACTCATTCTTTATTCTTATCAATAATATATTCATTCCACACATATTCTTTAATAGTCCATGTGAGTGCGGGAACCCCACTATTATAGTCGGTGGACCGGAAAGTATACACTCAGGGCAGAACGCTCCTGACCACTATTATTTGCCGGTGGACCGGTCTCCAGGGCAGAGCGCTCCTGGCCACTATTATTTGCCGGTGGACCGGTCTGGCCCCGAATCACACGGTGTTCCACTGTAAGTATTTAGTATCTTTCCCATGTCTTATAAATTTTACATTTGGTTTGCTAAGCACGGTAACCCCCACTATTATAGCCGGTGGACCGGAAATCATACAGGGCAAAACGCTCCTGACCACTATTGTTCGCCGGTGGCACGGTCTCCAGGGCACCCCGGCTCCTGGCTACTATTATTCGCCGGTGGACCGGTCTGGGCCCGGCTCAGCATCTTCCTCTTTAAGTGATTAGTATCTTAACGTATCTTATTTGAAAGTGTTTTACCCTTGACATGCATGGCTAACTATATCCACATTTATCCTCCCAAGAGGGCCCGTCCCATATCTTGGAACTCGTGCACCCCTTATCACACCTCGACATCCATTTCCCTCTATAATAACACATGATAAAAACCAACTCCTAATGGTGTGGGTTAAGACCCAACACCTCGTGGCATCAGACTGCACCCGCTATCTCCCTCTAGGGTTTTCCCTTGGAAACCCTAATTTGACCTATGTGGCCCAACTTTCTCTCACATACACTAACATTACTCCATTTATCACCCCACACCTCATCTCATTTAGATCAAATCCCAAATCATATCTCTTTACCCATCGATTCCACCTGTGACCCTAGAACCCTAGTTGGCTACTTCAACCCTATTACCTTTCTTCTCCCACAAGTAACCTCTCCTTTTTACCCGATACTTCTTCTCTCCCATAACACCCATAATCTTTCCTCATAACATAAACTCTCACTCTCAACCCGCACCTCACTCACCGTTAATCATTTTTTTACTTTTGCCTTTTCCAGATTACTAATTCTTCCCAAACCCTAATCGGATCCCTTATACTCCCTTTTAGCAACTCACTTCCCATTTGTTTCTTTTTGCCCTTTTATCTCCATGTCATAATAATAATAATAATAACCACCCTAGCATGCATGTCCTAGAGGGTTACATCATATCACATCACATCATAATCACCACATATGGATATCACATTCATGTCGTAAGAAAACGCATACCACATACCTTAACTCGAAGCTGCGCTACGCATAAAACACATTAAGGACAACCATGCGATACACAACCGGATAAGGTATATATACAAAACATCTAAGGCATGCAAGTCACATAGCACATAGGGACCTTAGCCACATCCTTACGAAATACCCATAAGTAGAGGTAAGTAGAGAACTTACCTGGATCCGAAGCTAGCTAAGCGAGATAAGAGGAAGAGAGAGATCACTAACTCGTGGATCCACGATAAGGCTTTCCTAGATCCGATAGAAATCGAAAACTAAATTAGAAACTATCCTATCAATCAATAATTTCAATTCTTATAATTTACTCGATACAAAGAGACACAAACTAATTTTCTTGGAAAACGTGTCCAAAACTTAGGACTTAAAAACATAGCTCTATTAAGATTTAAGATGAAATATAAATCAAAATAGATTAATACAAATGCACTTAGGACATTTCAAATTAATTTGGAAAGCCCGAGAAAGAATAATCGATCATAAGTTAATTTATCGAAAATAACTTATTTATTAGGTTTTACAACTAAATAAGTAACCCAACCAATTTACATAGAATCAAATCCAAACCGATTAGGTTAAAACATAATTTAAATGATTTAAAACCTAAAGATAGAAATCAAATTAGATAAAATACACATAGCAAAATCAATTTTATAAAATCATCCCCGGAAATTAGGGTTTTTAATACCTAAACCACAAATCGGCCAAATCACTTTGATTACCTCAAATTGATAGTTTTAAAACACAATTAAACTAATTTTAGATAAAGCTAGACAATCAATTTCAACAAAACGATCTCCCGATAAATCAATTCCAGATGATCATTTTTCAAAATTAGGGTTTTAAAGCCCACGACATAAACTCAGGTAATTCAAATCAATTAATTCTAATTAGAGGTATTTGAATACAATTAGGATCATTTCAACTACTTTTATAAATTTAATTTTTTTTGCGAAACAACTATACAAATAACCAATTTCATAATCTCACTTAAAATCTACGGTTTTAGGCCCGAAAATACGATTCGGTAAAATTCCATAAATTAAATCAAATTGAATGTTTAGAAATGCAATTAAACACATTTTATAACATATCAAATAGTCAATTGCTCAAAAACAATAAAAGAAATATCCAATTTAGCACAATTAGGATTTTTGAGTCCGGAACGCAAACCCGATCAATTCTTGCCAAAACATATAAATTGACAGTTCGGAAATGTAATTAAATATATTCTAATGTAATTTATATAACCAATTGAATAAAATAACCCGATTACACAATCCAATTTAAACCCGCGGGAGTTTTGACCTAAAAGTCCAATTTCGATCAATTACGCACAATTTTCCCAAATCAACACTTCAAATATAAAATTAAATACATTTTAAATGATATTATAACATCAATTGAGCGAAAAGGCTTAATTATACGATCCAATTTCATTACACCCAAAATTTGACCTAAGAATCAAATTCCGATAAAACTTGCATACATTTCTCAAATTGACGGTTCCAAAATGAAATTGAATACATTTTAAAATATATTGCATAATCAATTTATTAAAAATAGCTAAAACGGGCGAATCTGAAAATTTGGACATAACCCGGCCAAAAATCTAATTTTTCCAAAATCTCAACACAACCACACAATTAACCTATCCAAATCAATCTTACAGCATATATATATATATATAAACAAACACTCAATTTAGCTTTTTATAAGCTAATTCATACCCAATTAATCAAAACAAGGGTTAGGGTTTTTCGGAAATTTATACCGAATAAAATCAACACAATCGGGACAAGAAAATGCTGGAGAAGCTTTGTCAGGGAATAGGGATGGCTCGCCGGTGGTCGGCGACGCTTGCCGTGGCCGAACGACGGCAGAACTGGCGTGGCTCATTGCTGCCGCTGCTGCTCCTGCGCTGCTTCGGTGGCCGCTGCTTCTGTTGAGGTCGAGCTAGCTGTTGCGGCTGCTGCTGCAGCGTCGCCAGTGGCAGCTGGTTGGAGGTCATCCTACGGCGGCTGGAGGTCGACGAGCAGGGAGGAGGAGGAGGTGAGGGAGGTTAGGGCTGCGAACAGGAGCACGCACAAGGCACCGGCGGAGCAGGGGTCGGAGCAGTTGGGAAAAGAAGAGAAGCGAAAAAGAAGAAAGGAAAAAGGAAAAGGAAGAGAGGGGGGTCGGGGCATCGGTATGGGTTTGAGCTTTTTTTTTTTTACAAATACAAGTATAGAATAAATACTAAATATTTAAAATTGTTATTAGAAGAATTTTACCTATTATTTATTTAACGAAAATTTATTTTGAACGGATCTGAAGGCTTAGAATTGATATACAAGCTATATAAAGAATTTCGGGATTGTTTTCGGAAAATTAATCAACAAACGTAAAAATTCATTTTGATTACGGAAATATATTATAAGACCTCGAAATAATGTTTAAAAATATATAAGGAAATATTTAAGTCAAATTCTAATAAACCGAGACTAATTTAAATAATTTCCGAAACCGATTTTCCGTAAACTGAAAAGCGTAAAACAGAAGAAAATTAATTTCAAAAAGAAATTCTTAAATATATCTTTTAAATTCAAAACTTCCTAAAAATATTAACTATTTCCGAAAATGAATAAACTTAAAGTCGGAAATATTTTCTACAGGTAAAATCATTAAAATAAATTTAACTATTTAAACAGAAATTCTATAACTTAAATAATATATTTCGTTTACGAAATATAACTTCAAAACAAAGCCGTAATCACACGACGAAGTTATAATCGAAAAAGAATTTAAAATATTAAAAATTAAAATACGAGAAAGAACGGAAATATATATTTTTAACCGAGACTCGAACTCATAAGAATATAATAAAATCATTGTCGTTAACGAATTTATCTAGAATGGTTCGCAACGACAACGATTAATTAAATTCAAATATGAATTCGAAATCGTCGATAAATTCATAAAACGAATCAAAATTAAAATAATTAAATATTTGCATCAAATTACGTTAATCAAATCATTTAACTTAATAATTTGGATTTTAAAAATACGGGGTATTACAGATATCCATTCCCTTTTACGCTTACTCAAAATGAAACCAAGACTATTTAAACAGAAATTCTATAACTTAAATAATATATTTCGTTAACGAAATATAATTTCAAAACAAAGCCGTAATTACATGACGAAGTTATAAAACGAATTTAAAATATTAAAAATCAAAATATGAGAAAGAACGGGAATATATATTTTTAACCGAGACTCGAACTCATAAGAATATAATAAAATCATTGTCGTTAACGAATTTATCTAGAATGGTTTGCAACGACAACGTTAATTAAATTCAAATATGAATTCGAAATCGTCGATCAATCCATAAAACGAATCAAAATTAAAATAATTAAATATTTGCATCAAATTACATTAATCAAATCATTAAACTTAATAATTTGGATTTTAAAAATACGGGGTATTACAGTCTGTTGCCCGCATTTACCCCTAAAGGAAGGCCAAGATAAATGGTAGGAAGTTTACCAATGACACAACTCAATATGTTTTCTGCCTCCCTCTGGAACTGCTCATCCACACTAAGTCCTATGAGTTTCGTTTAAACAAAATTGGTTACGATGAGGCATTCGCCATAGAAAAAAGCAAAGATACGTAGGGAAAAGAAAGAGTGGAGGTGAAACTATTAAGCCTCAAATTAAAAGAAAACATTTAATTTTGTAGCCTTTAAATATGGAACAATTGATTTCGTTTCTAGTTTTAATGTCAAACTAGTGCTGCGAGCCCATATAGGAGAGGCTATGCAAGACTTTTGCAATATTTGAGTCTGGGTGCAAGAATTTTAGTTTTAAATTCAAATCAAAATCTAGAGGTTTTGCATGCTTCTGAAAGGCGGATATCATTACCTGTATATTGTCCATTATGTAATTTATGTATCACGGATTAGCCGATTCTAAAGAAGCAACCTATAGACCTAGATTGAGACTAGGTTAACAATCAAAACAGAGAAAGGGAAGGGGGGCTAAACTGAATGGAGATGATGTAGGAGAATAATAGTGATGATAGAATTGATTTTTTTTCTATACATAAATTGTTTGTTTTGTTAACCAATAATCCTTTTCTAGTATCCAATTCCAGATGCATCTCGGTTCTTGTTAATGGTTCTCCTTCAACGCCTTTCAAGATGGGTAGGGGGTTGAGACAAGGTGATCCCATATCACCTTTCTTGTTTTTATTAGTAGTAGAAGCGTTTAATCAACTCAACAGGTGAGGCATGGAAAAGGTCTATTACATAGGCTAATTATGGGTAGGGATAACCTTGAAGTTACCTATCTTCACTTCGCAAATAATAAAATGATTTTCTATGGGGCATCGACTGGTAATATCAGGAATTGCAGAAGTTTAATTGATTGCTTCTATTTACTGTTAGGTCTTCGGGTCAATTTTGGCAAATCAAAACTCATCTGTCTGGGTGTGGATGAGAATTTTCAGAAGGAGGCTACAGGGATTATAGAGTGTAAGGTGGGATCCTTACCTATCAGTTACCTTGCCCTGCCATTGGGGGTTAATGCAAGGAAAAGAGAGGTATGGAAACTAATGATCGATAAGATAAAACAGAGATTATCTAGGTGGAAGGCGAAAGTTCTCTCAAGAGAAAAAAGACTAATATTGATTAAAAGTGTTTTGAATAGTTTACCAATGTATTACATGAACTTGTTTAGAATTCTAAAAGGGGTGGTGAAGGAAATAATCAGTATTTAGAGGAACTTTTTCTAGAGCGGTAGTGGGGACAAGACGAATTTATCACTGGTTAAATGGAGTAGATTTAGAGGCCCAAATCTCTAGGAGGTTTAGGTGTGGGGGATATAGCCTTAAGAAATAATGCTCTACTATTCAAATGGTGGTGGAGATTTTTTAGAGTTGAGGAGGCATCGCGGAAGAGAATTATCTCCTCAATTTAATCGGGAGATCATTTTGGGTCACTAGAGATTCTGGCTTCAAGGAGAGGATGGTCTCCGTTGATGGATATTGTTAGAACTGGGAGAGGAAATTCTATCCTTAATTCAGGCCTGAAAAATTATGATTGAGGATGGTAAAAATATCAGGTTTTGGCATGATGATTGGTCTAGTCAAGGACCATTGGTGGCAGGGTAACAAGATGAAAAGGCGGCGGGGATGGGTAGTTGGAAAGGGTCTCAAAAGATCTGGAACCTCTAGTGGAGGAGACAACTCTTTGAGTGGGAGGAGTTCTAAGTGAAACAATTGTAGATAATAATTCAGCAATTCTATCTGAGAAAAGATAAGCCTGATTCGATCATATGGATTCATGATGATACTAGTATCTTTTCTGTGAGATCCTTCTGTCAGGCGTATTACTAGAATTTCTCTAGGGAAGCCTCAAGTAACAGACCAGCCAATCTAATGTGGAGTAGTTTAGTATCCCCGAAGTTTGAACTTACAACATAGTTCGTGGTTCAACAAAGACTCAATACAAGGAAAAATTTGGCCAGATCGTAAATTATCAATATAAGTGAGGTAGTTTGTCCTTTACTCCTTTTTATAAATCGAAACATGAATCAATCAATCATCTTTTTCTATACTATTCTATGACGGAAAAAGTTTTGTATAAGATTTACAATTGAGTTAGTTGTTCTTAGGTAATTTCAAAATCAGTTGAAGACAACGCTATTGTTTGACCATGAGGTAGAAGTAAGGGACTAAAGGGGGGAGAGATTTGACAAACAACTTTATTTGCTATTATGAAAACTATTTAAAAGTACAAGAATAAAAAAATATTTGATAATCTTAAAATTTATAGTGGATAGAAGCTTATGCTCATCAAGATAAAAAGTAGCTTTTGGATTAAAAATAGTATAAAAAAATTTCCATACAAATTAGAGGAAATAATTCACAATGTCCAAGTCTTTTAAGATAAGAGTTTTTCTTTTATTTCTTGTTTGTAGGGGTGTCATTGTGGCCTTTGTAATTTTTTACTATTTTTTTAAGATCGCTTCATGTTTTTATACACTATCACTTATCAAAAAAGAAAACAAAAACCCTTTTCTACTCGGTAAGTGACAAAGTGCCTACGATTCTCGCCTTCGCTAACATGACCAAATTTCGTTTCACGAAGTATCAAAGCATTTCCCTACTTTATAGACCGCAATAGTACACAGAATTTCCAAACAGATCGTGCATGCAGGAGTTGAAACTCTCAATTACCGAAAACGGAAGGTTCTCACAAAAATTCTTATACATTCGCTGTACAGCTTTCTCTTCGCTCATACAAACGCCTACATATGTGCAAAACACTAAAAAATTGGAATAATGCTGTCCACTCAAATGCTAAATTTAAATTAAAAATCAAAATTTACTATATATATATATATATATATATATATATTAAACTAATTTTAATTTTTATCAATAATTAACATAAACTAATAATAATACAAAATAAAAGAAAATTACGGCATAAAAATGTAAATCTTTTTTTTTCTTATAATAACAATAATAATATGATTATTATAAAAATAATACTAATAATATATTTATTAAATTTTTATGCCATAACTTTTTTTATAGTGTATTATTATTAGTTTATATTATTAAATTATTAATGAAAATTAAAATTAGTATACTAAGATGTATATATTTTTTTAAAAAAAATAGATTTTAATTTGGATTTAAAAATTTGCTATATAGCATGACGGACGAAATTGTACATCCTAATAGTTTGTACTTTGTACTTCTGACATGGCGTCAAAGCCTGACACCACGAACTGTGCATTAGCAATTGGATATATTGGGGCCTGAGAGATTTCATAGAGTCACATCCAAGCAGCCCATCCTGGAAACATCTGGCACAGTCGCTCTGGATCAATAGCATCTTGGATCAGCTGTTGGACCTACCAAATGCAAATCAATCTTAGAAAAAGGCCTTAGTGAAGTAAGAAAAGCCTGTCATGACCAAAAATAAAATGCAAGATAAGACGGTGCGTAATTATCGGTTGGGACATGGGGTTTATGATGCTAATCAGTTAATCTTTCTGTTTCCTAAAACAGGTTATGTTAATAATTTATAAATTATTTTAGAAGATAATAAATATATTCTCAATTTTATAATTATACTTTAATTGAAAAACAATATAACAAGAAGAAAAAGAAAAAGTAAAGGTAAAACATTAAATAAATATTGACTTTTCTAAAAAGATTTTCTTACCTAAAAAAGTTATTTTTTTGTTTTTTGTTTAAAAACGGTGATAGCGTATCACTATCATTTTCAAGTGATGTGGGAATTGCCATCTATACAATGAGAGTTGCTGTCGGTCCAATGGCCAGAGTCCAAATGCTTGGTTGGAGTTAATATTCTGAAGATCGTGCCTTTGTGGTTTGAACTTAGATACCAGCAAATAGAACACACACGTTTCATGCTTCTGATCAGTTGATCGATTCAAATAATAATAAGTGGATTCTGGGGCAAGCACCACATATTGATGTGTTTCTAATGACTGATCGTCCAAAACCTAATGGGGTTAGAAAATGAGGAAGAACAACGTTCGCAAATGCGTCCAAGGTTTATGGGGCAATTTTAAAAATTCATGGCACATCAGTGATGTAGCTCAAGAATAGGAGGTAGGAAAGAGAAGAGGAAGAATTGCGGGCATCCGATCTCTATTCATCCAGATATCTTAACATTGCGGTTGAGCGGATGCAACTACTTACCTGTCCATGTACGCTTCTGAGCTCACCCTCTTCGTATCCATCTAGTTTCTGTTTGACACGCAAGAGTGCACGTGCCGCATCTTTGTTGCCTTCATATTCATCTTCTGAGTCATCCCAGCTCGTCTCCAGGTCATCTTCTGTCTCCTGTCAGTCGTAACGAATACCACATGAGCTATTTGAACAAACATGAGTTGCAAACACTTGAAACGCGGCATAATCAGTCATCTAGGCGCTCGATCTCATTTTGAACACTGCACCATTTCTGCACTAATTACCGAGTATTATAAGCTGACAAATAACACCGTTTCCATAGGTTCCTGTGCTTTTTATCCACCAATTAAAGTACGTTCTGCCACTCCCCATTTTCTCCTTTTGCAACAACATGGCTATATCTAGCATTTGGCCACTTTGAAGAATTTTAGACGGGTCCTTTCTGGACTAGAGCATGGAGAAGATGGCATTCCTTGCAGGAAATTTGATTGGCCTTCAGAGAATTCTAAGCTTAATGAAACACAAATTACACTGGTCTCTTCCCTAACACTTTCTTTCAGGGTCGTGTCGATTGAATGCTTCTCATGCATAATTACGGATTTGAATTTATTGTTACATGTGCCACATACAATGATGAATAATAGACAAAGGAACATGCTGTTCAGCATTAGGCATGTTGCAACTCGCAAGTCCTGCAGGAGCGATTATGTTAATTGCAGTGACCATGGTGATAAGCCAGAGAGAAGAACCTGACCTTTTGACGTTCTAGTGCCTTCAAAGGAGATAAAGCCCACTTGTAGAGAGGATCATGAATAAAAACCTGTATATCAATCGTAACAATGATCAACAGGGATAATAAGCTTATTTTGCATAAATGATAGGAATAGAATCTGTTACTCCAGTATCACCTCAACGATGGTTAGTAAGGCTTCCTTATTTGTCCTCATGACGGCAAGTGTTTCTTCACAACATCTTCTGAACACTCCTTCCACACCAGCAACACCCATACCATCAATGATATCTCGTGTTAACCTAAAAGGAACCTGACATATACATTGGAATTGAAAGCAATGAAACAGATTGTGCTAAAAGAGGCAAAAAATCAAACAAGTTTTCCAAGTTGCAAACCCGCTCCGGAGTCTTAAGCATCAGGCCTTGTTCAAAAGCAACACCAAGATCAATGTGAATAACTTCTGCAGAGGCCTGATCAATTAAGATATTCATGGAATGTCGATCTCCAAGTCCAACAATGTAACCCACCTATATCCAGCAATAACGAGAATGCATATGACCAAATAGGGGGAGAAAAGAAGAAAAGAGAATTCATTAGGAATTTTGAAACATTAAGCTCAATTTGACATGCCACAGGCTTCAAATAAAAGCAAAGTAATTCACATTATAGAGCACAAGAGGGTGGAATCTAATATAGCAGCATACAAAGGTAAGGATGGGTACAAGGTACCATATCTAGTCAAAATCAAGCTTCAAATTTAAACGAAGGACCCATGCTAAAGAAAATATTTAGAAGTTTTGATATTTGTTCTGAAATTCTCTGTGGAGTACTAGTTTGATTAAGAATGCGTATATATTTTTAAAAAACTTTTCCTATGAATGCAAGACGATAAGCTCTAATTTGATTAGAAATAATATACTAAAAAGATCTCTATCATTAAGGGATTAAAAAAAAGAAAAAGAAAAAACAGAGCATTCATGCTCTGACGAGCATGTGCATGTGAGCACAACAGGCCCAGGTGAGCCGATTCTGGTAGACAATAGTCCTACCCTTCTCCACCAGTTCTACTCTTAAGGCTGAAACACATTAGAAGATTGAATAAAACTGTCACTTGAAGATCAGAAAGAAGCAATCTTATAACTGCAGCAACCACTAACATTAGCCTCTGTTGACTAGCACAATTATCATGCCAAACGCACCATTATATTACTACCATTATGTCCTAGCGGCATGCCATAAGTAATCAGCTGCATGCTAATTACTATGTGTGTCGCAAACAAAATTATAAGGTGAGATATGTTCTGTTGGGTTTTCTTCAGACTCTTTGGCCTAAAACTATTGCAGGCTAGGAGACGTGTAATGTAATTCATGTCCTACATTAATTGAGAATTTGTTACTCCACTATCCATATCACCCTGTCAAGTCAATCATTAAAGAATTACAACATAAAAGGAATATTATGAACATAATACTGCATATACAATTGAATAAGGGGCAGCCATTATAGTTTGACAAGAAAAATGCGAGGGGCAGGAAGGGCGGGATTGAGGGGACTGGTTAAATTCGACGTAATAACATTATTGAAGATACTAACCATAGAGCTAGCAGCTACACTTCGTGTATATGCAAGTCTTTTCTGGAACCAATCAGCAGGTTGCAAAAATCGTTCCAGAAAGAAGTAGTGCATGACAGGCCTGAAACAGCACTAGGGTAAGCACTCTGCTTTAAAGTAAATTGAGATCATTGATCCTTCTTGATGCTGCATACCTAAAGTTCCCACACACTTCTTGAAAGGCTTTTCTCTTGTCTTTTGCCTGTAATAAATCAAGTTGTTCATTTCAGAGGCTGAAATTAATATCACTTAGAAAATGATACAAGTACGCAAACATTTGGCAATTCGAATGCAAGTGGAAAACAGAGTGGCATAGCGACTTGCATTTGTCATGTGCTCCCGGCATTTAGAAAATGACCAATCTCCCACACCATAACATCCATGTGCCCCTCCATTCCTTGTGCTGATCAGTAATAGCATTAGCTTGCCATTGAAGCAAAACATCTATCAGTGACAATATGGTGGAACACGACTGACCTTGCTATGAGATAATCACCCAAAGGTAGAGTTCCGTTCACCCATTCAATAACACCAGCACTTGGGGTAAAGGGTACAACCTGAAACAGATGTCAATGATGCATTAACAAAATAAATTGTCCTATTTCAAAAACTTTCAAAACCCAGTATTGATCATTAGACTGAGCAAATTCACAAATGACATTACATCCAACCACAGAAATAGCTTGCAAAGTCGATCATGACCCTTTGGTTAAACTCACACCCAAAAGCTAGTTCAATGGGGGAGCATGCCCAAGGACCATATAAACCACACATCATTATCTTATACTACCGATGTGGGACTCAAGCCCCATAATTTCTAATATAATCATGATAACTCACACTTTGACCCCCCCCCCAACCACAGCATCCACCTCTATAGGCAGCCCCTTCCATAGGCCACTCCTTTCCAAACCCATTAGGACTATCTACCCACTCTATGACAAGTGTCACTCTACCATCAGTGGGCATCCCTTTCCACCGGTCACTTCTTTTTGGCCTGTCATTGTTTATTTTGACATCAACCAGGATACCACTGTTATGACCCTTGGTAAAATTCACCTCTAAAAACTAGCTCAAGAAGGAAGGGTACCTAAGAACCATATTAATTGCAGTAGAATCATGACTATTAATTTTTCTATGACAACATAATCACAATGCAACAGTCTGTGCTCTCTCGTCATCATGGTTCAATATTCCTTCCAATCTTCCCCCACTCCTACCCACAAGGCCACAACCTAGAAACCCCTAGTTTGCCAAAAAAATAAAAAGGTCACTGAAGCCTGACAGTCTTAAAAGAGGAAAAAAGAAGAAGAAAAGCATAGAAAAGAAATTAAAAAATCCACAAGATGTCAAAATGAATCATTGATAAATTCTGGAATCAGAAAGAAGCTAAAAGGAGATTATCCAAAACATGCAGCATACTTAAAAGGACTTGAGTTTAAATGGAAAGGCACCTTGTAAGTACGTACTCCCAACTTCCTCTTCCATGTATCGCCATGATTCTGTAAGAAAGTATTAACCAAACCAAAAAATTGCTCCATGACCTGTTCATGTGGCAAAGTCAGGACTAACTGACAATAGAAGGCATGCCCACTATTCTAAAATAAATATCTTATTTCACCAAGTAAAAAGAAAAAGTGGGCCTGAAAAGACAGGAAAATATTAGCACATTACATGTGAGTTTTATTTTAGGAAATCTCAGACCCCACAGCTTCAATAGTTTGATATCAGATATGATACCGGGCAAAATAACAAGTGATTGAAATGGATGACAATATGTACAAGTTCAATTACGGAGTTCATACAGCATCTTGTCTCAGATCATCATTTCCAGATTTAGCCAGTTGTCGATAGGTTTTACCATCTGACCCATAACACTCCACCACTTTTGGAGCATTTATACCATTCATTACTCTGCAAAAGGCAACAAGATGATCAGACCACATAAGAGATTTAGCAATCCTTTGCTAGAGAGACTCGAGCCTAGAACATACACAACAGAATCTGCCAATCCTTTGAAGTGAGGAAAACTGCCTTCTTTGTATTGGCAAGAACGGTCAATAGGAAAAGTGGATGTCACCACAGGTACCTGAAGCAAATTATAGGAAAGAATACTATTAGGGCCATCATCAAGGGGAAAAGAGTACTCATCTGAAAAAATAACAGTAAATGAAACACGAAGCTTCATCAGATGATATACAAGGCCAACCGTTATGCTAAACCTAACAACAGTCACCAATATTAGAAGATAAGCCCCCTTTGTGGGATATGGTAAACAGTTGGTAACTTGTCATATTTTTAATAATGCTAATAACCTGAGTTATCATCTTATGATGCATGATGCAAATACTTCAATCTACTCAGATAAACCAAAGATCTAGGGGAGAAGCAAATACTCCCTTTAAGCATCTTCAAGTATCACAAGTCAATCAAAAGAGATAGGCAATCAAAGTCAGAAATTAGGAACTCTTATTAGACACAGATGACAGGAACTTACAAGCTCAAGTTGCTGAAATTTACGAATTTCTCTAGGGAGGTTTAACCTTCTATTTGTATCCTGTCAAGAAAAAATATTGGCTGATTGCTAAATGAATGTACGTTTAACTGACCCCTGCTTTTTTTTTTTGGGGGGGGGGTGTCAGAGTAGATAATCAAAATCTACTAACAATAACAGTGTACTGAACCTCAGATACATGACCAAAAATTTTCCAAAATTCAAGTTACCTCCCGCTTTGTCTCCAGTTCAGCAAGTTTGATATAGACGTCCACCATCTGTTTCATCTATATTACAGATCAACCAAATATAATGACGTCAACAATCCTCAAAATTCATACAGATGGCAATCTACCCCCACCTATAAGTCACTACTTCAAGTGTCCTAAATAAAAGGTAGACTTTTTCTTTGAAGTTTCTAAATTATAAATAAATCTCAGCTACACATAAACCTAATTGCACACAAGATGGATGATCATTCTATTGCTACCAGCAAATTAGAATACACATCGTCTCTTTTGTGAAATATTTGAAGTCACTTTTCAAAGTGCAATGTTCAAAGAATCTCTGCCGATTCTTCTCAAAATTATGGTGGTATAAAAAGTGGCATAAGATTTGGGAGTGAGGGAATGAAAATAATGATAAACACACACACACACACAATATTAAATGAGAGATGAACATTTGTGATCTTTTTAATTTCAGCATCAATTTTATTTCATTATTCAATGATATAGAAACATTTCCAATTGTTTCAATTAAAAAATAGTGACCAGATTTGGGCAATTCTGGTGGCACATGGGCTCACTTCCCATTTAATTTTATTTTTGAAGTAAAATTTTCTGCTAAAATAATGATGTAGAAAAACCTACAGCACCAGCCTAATTTTATTTCCACATCACCATATTCATTGCACGAGAAATGCAGTCAATTCTTTCATTTATTATTTCATCAACATTACATCCACTGAGATGAAGCAATGGAATTGTCACAGTACTTTCTTTGTATAAAAAGCTAATTGAAATACCATAAATTAAAGGCCTGTTTAATATAGCGTTTGTTTTCTAAAAACTAAAATATGTTCACATTTTTTTAGCACAATTCAAAACTAGTTTTTAATATCTAAAATGTATTTTCATTAAAGTTACCACACCTACGACGTAACGGTGGTGGTAGTAGTGGTAGTAGTAGTAATGATAATACTCGAGTGATGGTGATGGTGATGGTGGAGGTGGTGGTGGCAGTGGCGGCGGTGGAGGTGGAGGTGGTGGTGGAGGTAGCAACAGCGACGAGGGGCGGCAGTGGCAATGGTTGTGGCTGTGGAGGCAGTGGTTGTGGTGGTGGTCTTGGTGACTTATTTCTCTATTCCTAATATAAAATATTCAAACCCATATTTTGTAGTTTCCTAAAAATCGTTTTTGATTTAGAAAACAAGCTTGAATTTTAAAATCAACACACATGTAAACAAACATGTTTCGACTTTATAATGACATTTTCAAAACAGAAACCTTTCAAATAAGTCGATACATTTGGGACCATACAGACCCTCAGGAAACAAAAACCGTATCAGATGGGTCTGCACTGTTTCACATTAATCAATACCATTAAGTTTTTACTTGATTCAGGTATGTTTCCTCTACCCTGTTGCCTTCCTCCTCGAGACCAATAGCATCCCTCAATCTCTTTACCACCCCAAGTGATATTGAGCGCTAAACCATTAGCTATAATCTAATTATGCCCTCATCTTACTAGTTAATGACATTCTTCCTTGATAGGATGCCCTTCGCTTAATTCTCTTCCCTCCTCCCATCAATTTTGTCACTGGTGATTGCTAAGGGTGGTGGTTAAAGGGCATAGTTGAAGGTGGTGCGATTTTGTCTGGTCATAAGATCGGTGTTTAAATTGACAGGATGATTAGCAGTAGAAGTGGGGGATGAGGTATCATGCTACTATGGAAGTTACAGGTTGATGTGGAAAAAGGAGACTACACAAGTAGTTTTCTTTAATTCCAGCTCATTAATTTGATAAAGATTACAATTGTAAACAAAAAATTAAAAAAATAAATGGTGGCACATGATCTATGTATCACCGGACAGTATTCCTTAATTGAAATTGGAAATGTTTGTCTTAAATAGAAAAAATTATCCCCAAACATTTATGCCATAGATATATATATATAAGCACTTACTTGGGTAATAATGGGCCCATGATATGAAGACAACTCTTCTAAGAGCCTTTCAGCTGCAAGTTTCTTATCCATATCTACAACAAATGAGTTTCTGCTACGCTGCTTATCTTTAATCCGATCGCCATTTGCAAGAGCTAGAAGCTAAGAGAGAAAACAGAAAACAATGGATGATATAGGAGGGCAAAAAAGGGGGAAAAGGGAAAAGATTAATGAGGACCATCAATGGCAAGAAAACATGAACAGAAAGGTTCATATAATATGCGTCCATAGGAATTACAATAATTATATAGTAACATTTTTTTTTTCTTTACCTATATGCAATAACATACCTGAAACATAGTGTGATATGGATGATCCACGGCCATTTTCTTCACAAGAGAAACCACTGCAAACTGCAAGGATAACCATACAAAAATGAAAACTGCAAGGATAATCATACAAAAATGAAAAAAAAAGGCTGCTTTGAAGGGACATGCTACATGCAAACCAAAAGATGTGATTTACATTGCTAATTTTCAGTAGGATTGTTCATGTAATCCGATAATTTGATGAACTAATCCAATATTGCTATGAAAAATCAAATAACTAATCTAATTTTTTAAGGGATAAAATAAAAGATTCGATAATCAAAAAATAAACAATCAGGATATACAAATAATATTTGATCCAGTAAATTATATATATATATATACATTTTTATTTTAAAAATTATGTATTTTTCATAAAATTTTATTATATATATGAATGTACATTTTTCTTTTGGACTATTTATTTTGTTTATTGTTGGAACATTTTATATTTTCTAATTTTATTTTTGTTATAGATTCAACTATTATTAGATATTTTAAATTATTGGTTAGATATTTTGTGATGTAAGACTAAGATTAGATCATAATCACATGATATTATCATTTCAATTTATTGTTTGGATCATATTAGTTCAAATCGGATTAGTTTATTATTCATCAATCGTATAATCTTTTATTCAATATTTCTTATTTTTTGTTGCTTGGATCATTTTAACTCAGATAGGATCAATTTATTATTCATCAATTGTATAATTTTTTATTAAATATTTCTTATTTTTTGACCTCATTGAAAATTTCAAATATCCTACGGATTATTTGATCCGAAGTATTAGATATTTAAAACTTTTTTCTGGATTTATCTGTTTTTTTTTCAGGATATCTGATTCATGAATACCTTTAATTTCTATTTCTGGGGTCTATTGATCGAAGAAGAATGCAGCTGGTATGCTAATAGGGCATTTTCATTCCCATATCTGTCATTTGAAAATGTAAGGGTCCTTTGATAATCACCAGAGTTTCATATTTCAAGGTTCAGTTGGATGGCAGGAAACTTAAACAAAATGTGTTTCATAATTCTTCTGTTTGTCCCACTTCAGATTAGATCAGAGCCTATAACAATAATACAGATTCTGCTGAACACCTGAAAACTATGTGGACTCTCAGTCTCTTTAGAACTGCCCAGTCTAGAAGCAATCTGATAAACCAGTGGTATAAATTTGTAAGATTGAACCTGCAAATTGAAAAATGAAAAACAAAAGATCAAAAAGTTAATCGCACAAAAGCAAGGTGTCAAATACTTCAACCAGGTATGTTTCTGAAATCCTTGAGCCATGATTTCATCAACTAATAGTATAAGCATTTTTCTCGAACATGAAGAAAGTTGCAAAAGGATTTTACAAATCAATTGCTTCAGCTTCTCTACACAAAAGGAGAATTTTGTTCTGATTAAAGAACAAAAGAAATGTAAATATGGCAACTTTTACCTATGATCAACCAAAAATTGTAGAATTGGAAATGAAGAGGTAGGGAACTGTACTAGATCAACTTAGCTACCATTTTATCCATTCTAAAAGTGTTGGTTGATGAGCTAAAACAGAGAGACCCTATCCACATATACTCATTGCTTATCCATTCATTGCTCATCCATCTCCATACCCTCCCAATAACTTATCAAATTGACCACAAAACAGAGGACGAATTGAAATAAATTATTTCACAATAGTACATCCAATAGAGGTGCATGAGGAAGTATTTGATGTGCATACAGCATTTACCTCTTTGATTGTGCTAAGCATGGCATCTATGACATTTTGTCTTGAAGAAAGACAGAACCACAGCGAAATAAGTCGAAATACCTGACACAAGAAAGCAATCTGTTAATAATCCTCACACTACATACATCATTAAAAAGGATGGGACTCATCAGAAGGAACAAGAGAGATGCCTAATACATCTACCAGTTATCCAGCTTTACATAATTGGGACATATATTTCATTTTCATCCAGGTACAGAGTGAATAACATCACCCATTAAATGGAATCCTAAATCTTAGTGACAATTCACGGTCAAAATGAGCTCATAGAAAGTGTTACAATCATGCATGACCATTAGCAGCAACACATATTTCCATCTAATCTATGCTGAATGAAGCACTAACCACTCTAACATCATATTTGTCCCCTATCACCAGGCATCGTTTATAGCCATCCAACGCCAAGTTGAGAAAATTGTCCCTGTCATCCTGAAACGTATATAAGATAGTTAATACTGTGAAAGCTGAAAGGCTCCCATGAACTACTGATAGGTTCAGTTTCTGACTCCTTAGAAGAGTGATTCCCTGAAAACACAAGGATCTTCCATAGATTCACAATTGCGATATCTCATAAATCTTAGGACCTTCCTTTATGTAGATAAGTTCAGTTTCAGACTAGCAGCCATCGAAAAAAAAAATGAAGCATTTCAGAATGAATAAAAGTAGCATGAAAAATGATAGTGGCAGATTACTTCCACTATGTACAAGCAATGCCAGCACACATATAACATGACCTGGTTTGTCCAGATAGGAGTTAGGACATTAAGTACCTCCAACTTTTCAGCCTCTTCTTTGTCCAATGTAATCTGCTTCTGCAGCTCTTGTATTTTTATTGAATAGTCAGTCTTCTCCCCCTAAAAATACAAACAATATAATAAATTTATTTGTCAAATATAGACCATTGTACAGAATCATTAGCACCAATTTCACACATTATTTTGGGCATATCTACTGTAATAGCGATCACTTGCCTTTGTTGAACTTCTCAGTCGCTTAACAAGAGCTTCAAACTCCCTGGTCTGCATGGCAAGTTCAGAACATTATGCAGAATATTATCATTTATTTACAATGCTCCAAATCTTTTCCCCCTTCCTCAAATAATCAAGTACCTTGTGTTTCCTAAACCGCATTGCTGCTTGCCACTCACTGGAGTTGATCCTTTCCTCGTGACTTTGAAACAGAGCATCTGCGTAATGTGCGAGATGGAAATAGGTTTGACACTGTCTAGCAGTGGACTTTTGATCAACCTGTTTAAGATTTTGTTCAATTGAAACTGCACGTTTCAGGTATTTCTCCATTATCGTTCTGGAGCTGCATGGACACATAATTCAGATAACACAAGAAATCAGAATCTCTGAGATGAAAAAATGGGTAAGAAGTTTTTTCTAAATCAGAAGCATTCATCCATCCACTAACTTGCTAGATCGAGTCTCTGCCAGCCACTTGCCAACAAGGCGATAGACATCTGAAGTGTCTTCATTCATCTGTTTATGTTCTGCAATATATTTTCCTAGATTGACAGCCATCTGATGCTGACCCTGCGCTCGCAATAGCTTGGCTTCCTCGAGCTGCAATCACATGCACAAATGAGATAAACAATGATGTCAAATATTTAGTTTCTCAAAGTTAGTAGTTAGGTAGATATTTTAATTCCTGTTTTTTAGGAGGCAGAATATCTTTCAGTTGTGTAGATGTATATAAATAGAACATGTACTCTCTCAGAAGATATATAGAATATTATTCTCTCAAAATTCTACATGGTATCAAAGCAGGGAAATTCTAAAAAACCCTAGCCGTCTTCCTCCTCACCGGCATCCTCAACTTTTTCCAGCATTCTCAGTTTTTTTTTCCTGGCAAATCTCAATTTTTTTTCTCCCTAATGGCGAATGAACAAACCAGTTCCATCTCTGAAACCTCCTCCTCTCCCTTCCATAATTCAAACTCTGGAAATTTTGGAATGTCTGAAAACGCCTCTCTTCTCATCACAAATCATAAACTCAATGGACAAAACTAGCTGTAGTGGTCCCAATCCGTCCGTATGTTCATTGGTGGCAGAGGAAAAGAGGATTACTTGTCCCGAGAAACCAAAATTTCTCAGGAAAATGATCCAAACTACAAGAAGTGGAAGGCTAAAAATCATCAAATCATGTCTTGGCTCATTAATTCAATGAATGTTGATATTGGTGAAAATTTTCTCCTATATGAAACGGCTCATGAAATATGAGAAGCAGTGAAAGAAACTTACTCCAGTTCTGATAATACTTCAGAACTATTTGCAGTAGAGGCAATCCTTCATGACCTTCGTTAAGGAGAATTGAAGGTAACACAATACTTAAATGTACTAACCCGACATTGGCAGCAGTTAGATATGTTTGAGTCCCATGAATGGATATGTCCGGATGATAGTGCATTATATCGTAAGATACTTGAGCAGAAAAGAACTTTTAAGTTTCTGTTGGATCCAGATAAAAGCTTAGATAAAGTCAAAGGCAGAATAATGGGAACAAAACCTCTTCCTAGTCTTCGAGAGGCATTTTCAGAAGTCCACCGAGAAGAAAGCAGGAAGAAAGTGATGTTGGGTAACCCACAACCATCTTCAAACCTAGATGGATCTGTTTTTGCTACTCATAGTTCATGGCCTCCAACGTCCATATACAAACATTAGCCACGAAAGGGACGACCTTGGTGTGACCATTGCTCTAGACCTGGTCATACAAAGGAGACTTGTTGGAAGCTACATGGCAAACCAACAGACTGGAAGCCAACTAAACCAGTCAAAGACAACCGTGCAAACTCAGCAAGTGTTACTAAAGAACGACAAGGCATAACTGAGTCCAGTCCATTCACTAAGGAACAACTAGATATGTTAAAAGTACTGCTGAATAACAACCCTTCACATCACTCTACCACTGCAGTTGCGACTAGTTTGCATGCAAACTCAGGTAAACTGCCCTCAAAACAACGGATTGTTGACTCAAGGGCGTCAGATCATATGACAGGAGATAGGACAATTCTTTATGACTATCAACAGTGTTCCTCTAATCTCTGAGTGAAGATTGTCGATGGTTCTTTATCTAAAGTGGCTGGAACTGGATCAGTTCAATTATTACCTGGAATTATTCTCAAATCTGTGTTTGATGTTCCAAATCTTGATTGCAATCTCGTTTCCATCAGTAAATTGACTCGTGATAACCATTGCTTAACAGTTTTTTTCCCAAATGTGTGTGTTTTTCAGGAATTGGGTTCGAACAGGAGGATTGGCAATGCTGAGATGTGTTTTGGACTATACTTCTTCAAGCCAATCAAATCCCTAGTTGCTGCTAGAAGTCTCTCTACCCATCAGTATGATACTACTCTTTTTCATTCAAATCTCAGTGTCAATAAAGATAGTGAAATTATGATGTGCCACTATCGGTTAGGACATCCAAATTTCTTTTACCTCAAAAAGTTATTTCCTAATTTGTTTATTGATAAAAATCCAAGATCTTTCAATTGTGAGATATGCCAACTTGCAAAACATACTCGATCTGTCTATTCAGGGATTCCCTACCACCCATCAAAACCTTTTGCACTTGTTCATATTGATATATGGGGCCCTTCAAGGGTTAAAAACATTAATAGAGCACGATGGTTTGTAACCTTTGTTGATGACCACACAAGACTTACATGGGTATTCCTTATGAAAGAAAAATATGAACTTGCAAAAATATTCCAAACTTTCAACTATATGATTCATAATCAATTTGGTACAAATATCAATATATTAAAGTCTGACAATGCTAGGGAATATTTTTACTCTGTCCTAGGAGACTACTTGTCTAAAAAAGGGATAGTCCAAGTGAGTTCATATGTCAATACCCCACAGCAAAATGGGGTAGCAGAGAGGAAAAATAGACAACTGTTGGAAGTGGCCCGCGCCATTATGTTCTCGACCACCGTACCAAAATACCTATGGGGGGAAGCTGTTCTTACTTTGGCATATCTCATAAATCGTTTACCATCTCGTGTCCTTCAGTTTAAAACACCTCGTCATGTTCTTATTAATTTTTTTCCTCATGCTCAATTCCTATCTTCAAATCTACCTCCAAAGGTATTTGGATGCTCTGCATTTGTTCATGTCTATTCCTAAAGTAGAAGAAAACTTGATCCACGATCCACAAAATGTCTTTTCATTGGTTACTCGGCAAACAAAAGGGGGTATAAATGTTTTTGTCCCATTACTCGAAAAGTGTTGGAAACCATAGATGTCACATTCTTTGAAAACAGTCCACATTATTCCAAGCTTGAAATTCAGGGGGAGAACACGACAAAGTTTCAGCCTTAGTGTTGGGATTCCATACTTGGAACACAATTCTAAGTCTATTTCTTAAAATCAACCCTTGAGTCCAGCTTGTGACTCTATTCCTTCTACACCCGATCAACCATCTTTACCCACATGCTCTAACCAACCAATACCTCAATCTAAAACCAAAGAGCTTCTAGTTTATTAAAGAAAGATTAGGCAAACTCAAGGGGAGGTTGAACCCAATACACATCTCACACCTATCCAAGGTTCTGAAATGGATCCGACAACTGCAGAAACTCATACAAGTGGGAAGAATGATCAAGAGCAAAAGGAGATTCCAACAGAAGGAAACTTAGAGCTACCCATTGCTCTAAGAAAAGGTACTTGAACATGTACTCAACATCCAATTAAAGATTCTCTCTCCTATGCAAATCTGTCAGGGACCTACAAGGTATTTCTATCAAGAATGGATGAAGTTCAAACTCCAGCAAACATCCAAGAAGCTCTTAGTCACCCAAGATGGAAACAAGCAGTTCAAGAAGAGATTAATGCTTTGGAGAAAAATGGTACATGGATTATTAATGATCTTCCATCAGGAAAGAAAGCAGTAAGCTAGAAATGAATATTCACTGTGAAGTATAAGGCAGATGGAAACATTTTGAGGTTTAAGGCGCGACTGGTTGCTAGGGGCTTCACACAGTCCAATGAAATTGACTATCAAGAGACATTTGCTCCGGTTGCAAAACTCAATACTATCAGGATACTTCTATCGTTGGCCGCAAATCTAGAGTGGTCTCTTCATCAACTAGATATCAAAAATGCATTCTTAAATGGGAACCTTGAAGAAGAGGTTTACATGGAGATTCCATCTAGAATTCAAGAAAGGTATGATAGTAGAAAGGTGTGTAAGTTATTGAAGTCTTTGTATGGACTAAAACAGTCCTCAAGAGCATGGTTTAGTCGGTTATCAAAGTCAATAAAAGGACACGGCTTTACCCATCGCCAAGCCGATCACACGTTATTTGTGAAACAATCATCATCAAATAAGTTGACAGTTCTTATTGTCTATGTGGATGATATCATTCTACCTGGAGATGATATGGACGAAATAGCAAGGATCAAACAGGCCTTAGCTAAAGAACTTGAGGTAAAAGATCTTGGTCCTCTTCGGTATTTTCTAGGAATGGAAGTGGCTCAATCAAGGGAAGGTATATTTGTGGGGAGATACCAACGTTTGGTTGGAAAACTCATTTACCTCTCTCACACTAGGCCAGACATTGGTTTTGCAGTGAGCACAGTGAGTCATTTCATGAATAATCTGATGGAAGAACATATGGAGGCGGTATATCAAGTTCTCAAGTATCTAAAAGGACTCCTAGAAAGGGGATGCTATTTAGAAAAACTGACTGTCGAGATGTAACTCTATACTTTGATGCAAACTGGACAGGAAGTCAGATAGATAGCAGATCAACCATCAGTTATTGCTCCTTTACATAGGGAAACCTTGTAACGTGGCGAAGTAAAAAGCAGTCAGTTGTCTCTAGGAGTAGTGCTGAATCAGAATTAAGAGCACTTGCAGTTACTATTTGTGAAGGGATATGGATTAGGCAAATAATGACTGAATTGGGTATGGATTTTGGAGAGAATGTGAAGCTCAAATCATACAATAAAACTGCGGTCGCGGTCGCGATTGCGGTCGCGGTCGCGGTGTCGCGGTATCAGAGTGTCGCGGTCAATAAATTATGTGTCGCGGCCGTCGCGGCGTGATTTCTGATTTTTTTTTTCACAATATAGATTAAATATTATTTATTCATCATTTAATTACTTATACAACTATGTATGAATGTTATATGTTATATTAGAAGTCTTTAAATGACTTATTATATGTTAAATTATTCTAACAACACTACTTTTGCTAATTAATAAATAATAAGTTATTATATGTTAAATTATATGTTATAAATTTATTATATGAAAATTTATAAATAACTTTTTATAGAACTTTCATGTAGCATATGAAAATTAGCAACATATTAATATATTATTCAACTAATAAATAATAGCTAATTAATGTCTGCCGCCATATTTTAGCTAATACGAAGAGTGGAAAGTCGAAGGTCGTGGATCGTGACTTCTCCGGTCTGCCGCCTCGCCTCCGCCGGCACACCGTCCCCTCTCCAGTCAGTCCGGCGACTCCGACCTCTGCGGCATCGAAATCGCTGCTTCTCCGGCCACTTCATCCAAGGCTAGCTTTTTCGATTGGCTGGTTACGATTCTCCCTGTAAAATGGACATGCTGCTGCTGTTCGGCGTTCGAGCTCCACTTCAGGGCTGAAGGCTGGTTCGAGGCTTAGGTAACGGGTCATCTCTCTCGCGAGGCCTGTCTCCTCTCCCCTCTCTCCTAGGGTTCCCGAGTGAGGCACGCCATGGCCAGGAAGAAGAAGTCCCCTTCTTCCACATCGGGCAAGCAGGGCTCGAAGGTATCAGCCCCTGCGACTGAGAAGATGGCCCAGCAGCAGTTTTCGCAGGGCTCGATGGCACCTAATCTGCATGAGGATCTGTTGACAGAGAATTTGGGAAATGGGCTGTTTGACGTTGCTATTGCTTGTGCTGGAATGGAGGACCCTGTGCTACAAACGCCAAACCCTAACACTGCCTCCCCAACCCACGTACCAAGGGCAACTCAACCTGCAGGGTATAATGAGTGCTCGAACCAAACAAATCAGAGCAGAGGAAGGGGAGTGCATACTGAAAACCCAAATCTTCCGATTGCTGCCATGAATGAGAGAAAATCTGTTTGGGATCGGCTTGAAGAGATCTCCCCTTCCCCTCCCCCTTCCTGGAGGGATATATTGGCAGGGAATCGGAACCCTAACCAGGGAGAAAAGCTCTCTTATGTCCCACCTTCTATGGAAAATGATTCTTTGAGGGTTAAACTGGATAAGAAGGAGGTGGATTCTGAAGCTGATTTATGGGCAAACACTTTGGTTGGTTACGTTTTTGGTGATGCCCCATCCTATAGCCAGATTTGTGGGTATGTTCATGCACATTGGAAAGAGGTTCCTTTGCCACAAATAATCCTTCATGCTTCGGGGTTCTTTCTATTTAAGTTCAAAAGTATGGAAGATGCAAATTTCATCCTTGGGCAACATTGGACTTTCTTCAACAAACCCATTGTCTTGAAGCTATGGCATAGGAGGATGAAGATTGATAAAAATGAGATGCAGGTTGTTCCTCTTTGGATTAAGTTCCCTAACCTGCCTCTTGAGTATTGGGGCAAACATTCTTTGAGCCGAATAGCTAGTGCAGTGGGGAAGCCTCTCTGCACGGACGCCATCACTGTCTCCAGAGAACGTGTGTCCTTCCCAAGGGTGCTTGTGGAGATTGATATCAAAAAACCACTCCTGGACTCTATGGTGATTGTTGATCCTGAGGGATGTGAATTAGTTCAGAAAATTGAATATGATTGGAAACCTATTTACTGCCATTTCTGTGACAGGTTTGGTCACGCTGCTTCCGCTTGTAAGTCTCACAGGGCTATCAACAAGACCCCCAAGGAGTCTGGTGGGGAATGGGTAATTGTTAGAGACCACAGGAAAGGTAAAGAGAGTGCTCCTGTAAATGATGTTGGCAGGGCAGGCTGCGGCGAAGATGTGTTTTGTGTGCATCCCTCAAGTACCCCTGCCCCTACAGCCAGGGCCACTCCCCGAAGCCCGGGCTCTCAAAATGGTCCAGGTTTTGGTCAGCGGCAGAGCTCGCAGGAATCTGTCCCCCCGGAGGTCTCTTTGGACCCTATTCTACCCCCTGAGCTGAGCGTCATCTCAAGGAATCGACCTGAAATGGAAACTCAAAGTGGCCCAGCTGGCGTATCGGGAGTTGTGCAGAAACAATATGTTAGGAGAGGTGCCCAGCAATCTGATCCGGGTGGTCATGATTAGTTCGTGGAACGTTAGAGGGCTGAATAAGGCTTCCAAGCACAAGGAAGTCAATCTTTTCTGCAGAAGTAATGCTTTATCTTTAGTTAGTTTCCTTGAGACTAGAGTAAAAGAAAATAAGTGTAGTAGTGTATTTAATAAAGTAAGGAGTGGTTGGAATCTCATCCAAAATTATTCCCAGCATCATAATGGGAGGATTTGGGTCACTTGGGACCCATGTGTGTGGAAGGTCATAGCCATTAGCATGTGTGATCAAGCCATTCTTTGTGAAGTCAATCACTTGATGGAGAATTATTCTTTTCATGTGGGGTTCGTTTATGCTATGAATAGCGGTATAGAAAGGAGAAGGCTATGGAATTGGTTGAAGCAGCACAAAATTCTCGGCTCACCTTGGATCCTTATGGGGGATTTCAATGTGGTCCTATCCTGCAGTGAGAAGTTCCAAGGTGACCTGCCAAATGCTACCGATATGAAAGACTTCCAGGATTGTTGTTTAGAGCTGGGATTATCTGACTTACAAGGGCAAGGAACGTTTTATACTTGGTCCAGCAAACGAGGGGGTGCTGAGGAAGTCATGTGTAAATTGGACCGAGCTCTGGTTAATATGGAATGGCTGGCATCTTTTCCCTCTTCTGTTGCAGAGTTCCTCAGCCCCCTGGTATCAGATCACAGCCCGGTAGTGGTTAATCTTCGGGTCTCTACTGTCCAAGGCAAGAAGCCGTTTCGGTTTTTCCAATTCTGGACGAACGATGAGGCCTTTTTACCCCTTGTGCACGCTGCTTGGCATCAACCATTGCAAGGCAACCCCATGCTTAGAGTTTGGTCGAGACTCCAGATGCTCAAGAAGGACCTCAAGCAATTGAATAAGGTAAAATATGGTAGTATCTCCCAGAAGGTCGCTGCTGTGCGTGAGGAGGTGTCTATCCTTCAGAAGAAATCTCTTTGTAACCCTCCCGACCCCCGTCTCAGAGACCAGCTGAACAGCCTTGAGAGCAGGTATTCATATTTGCTACACTGTGAGGAGATGTTTCTCAGACAAAAAGCCTGTATTCAATGGCTCCACTGTGGGGATTCAAATCATAAATTCTTCTATGCAAGGGCGAAGGAGAGGCAAAAGCGGAAAACCATTGCTTTCCTCATAGGAGAGAATGGAAGGGAGATAAGGGGTGCTCAGGAAATCCAGAAGGCCTTCAGTGACTATTATAAGCAGCTTTTAGGCACTGATACTTTGTCTCTTGAAGTTCTTAACCCTTCTATCGTGGATTGCTCTCTGACGTATGAGCAAAAGTTAGCTCTAAATGCCCCTGTTTCCAAAGAGGAGGTCCGAGCAGCTGTTTTCTCTGTTGGTGACACTAAGGCTCCAGGCGTAGATGGTTACTCAGCAGGTTTCTTTAAAAAGAGCTGGGATATTATTGGAGATGAGTTATTCATGGCTACTAGGGATTTCTTCACTACCGGTTTCCTGCCTAGGCAGATAAATATTACATCTCTTACCCTAGTGCCAAAAAAGCCTAACCCGCAAAAGGTCACCGATTTTCGACCTATTGCTTGTTGCACCATGCTTTATAAGATCATCTCGAAGATTCTTACGCAGAGGCTTCAAGGTATTTTGCCCTCAATCATTGACCTTGCTCAATCCGCTTTCTTGAAGGGGAGAAGCATCGGTGAGAATGTGTTATTGGCTCATGAGTTGGTGAGGAAATATGCTCGAAAGGGAGTCTCCCCTAGATGCATGATAAAGTTGGACCTCCAAAAAGCTTACGACATGGTCAACTGGAGTTTTGTGAGGGACCTTATGCTTCTGTATGGCTTTCCTTACCAGTTCGTAAAGTTGGTTACCGCTTGCTTGAATACTGTGACTTTCTCCCTCTACTTAAATGGCGTGTTGTCTCCACCTTTTCAGGCGAAAAGAGGGTTGAGGCAAGGAGATCCCCTCTCCCCCTACTTATTTGTCCTTGTCATGGATTACCTGACCAGATGTCTCAAGCAGCTATGGACCAATGATACTTTCAAAGGCCACCCTAGATGCAGAGCTTTGAAGATAACAAATCTGAGTTTCGCTGACGACATCCTTTTGTTCTGTCATGGTGATTTGCATAGTGTCCAGTGCCTTAAGGATGTCCTTAATCATTTCTCTGGGATCTCAGGTTTGATCCTAAACCCTCAGAAATGCACTGTCTATTTTGGTGGCGTGTCGTCCGATATCAGAAGAGCAATTGTTGATCTTCTGGGGTTCCAGGAAGGTACTCTTCCGATTACTTACCTTGGCCTACCTCTAACCTCTTCTAGAATCTCGGCTAGTCTACTTCAACCTATGTTGGAAAAGGCAACAGCTCGACTTAGGCATTGGAGCACTATTTATTTATCTTATGCGGGGAGACTACAGCTTATCAAGTCGGTCTTGTTTAATATACAACTATACTTCAGCCAGGTGATCCTCCTACCAAGAAAGATCCTCCATCAGTTTGTGAGTCTCTGTCGAAACTTTCTATGGTCAGGAAAGATACATGTTAGAAGACACGCCCTGGTTTCATGGGAACAGATTTGTACCCCTAAGGCTGAGGGTGGTCTTGGTTTCCTTAACCTGGACATTTGGAATCAGTGTGCCCTGGGTAAGCTACTCTGGAATCTTGCTACTAAGAAGGATTCGCTTTGGGTGAAGTGGATCCATGCTGTCTACCTTAAGAATATAAGTTTGTGGGAGTACAATCCCACTACTTATACCTCTTGGTTGTTTCAGAGAATCCTCCTTGTACGCACCCAGTTACAAAGTTTTATTCTTTCGAGGTGGTCGAATGGTTTTCCAGAATATAGCATCAAAGATGCTTATGAAGCGATGCGACCCAGACAAGATAAGCAGAAGTGGCCCCAGCTTGTGTGGAACTCCCTTAACTTGCCAAGACACAGTTTCCTTCTTTGGCTGGCATTCAGGGACAGATTGATGACCAAAGCTAAACTTCGGGAGATTGGTATGGATGTATCAGAGCAATGTGTGTTCTGCCAGCAGGGTCTCGAAACCCGGGACCATTTGTTTATCCACTGCCCTACCACAGCGGCTATATGGAGGAAAATTCGAAGATGTGCTGACAGAAGGGACCCTATCCAAGGGTGGCAACAGGAGGTGCAGTCCTTGCTGAAAAGATCTAGACAAAATAGACAGAAAAAACAGGTCCTAGGAGCACTTTTTTCATCTTATATTGCTAATGTATGGTATGAGAGGAACTTGAGAGTTTTTGAAAACCGTAGTAGGGATATAGATAGTATCAGTCAAACTATTGTCTTAGTTGTAGCTAGACATTTAATGCACCCACATTATAAGGTTAAATTCCAAAAGTGGGCTAGTCTTGTTGATTGTATGGTAGTTTGATCTCAGGATTGTAATCCTTATCCTTTCGTAAGTAATAAAATCTTACTTATCGAAAAAAAAAAAAAAACTAGATAGCATAAATTAAGTAGATTAGTTAGCTAATTAATAAAACATAGATAATATTATCACATATTAGTAGCATAATTTAACATAAATTTTTTAAAAATTTTATATCTACTTAAATAAAAAAATATTTATACTAACTTTTGAGTTTTGAGGCACTTGTGAGTTGTGACTTGTTCGAATGTTCCACCGTTTATAAACTTCAGGACTTATGTTATGACTTTTCCTCTTGCACCTATCTGCCGATGTCGGACTCCCAGACCCCAGCCTTTGACTGTTCGACAATCGACCTCCACCTCCGCGGCTCCACTCCGGTGCTCGACACTTAACAGTCGACGGTCGACGGTCGACGGTCTTCCTCTTCCCACTTCGCAAACTCCACTTCCCGTTCCCACACTTCGCAAACTTCACTTCCAATCCAAGGTTGCAGCTAGCTCCTCGTCGCCGTTCGCAGCTCGTCGTCAGCCCTCGCCGCTCGATTCTTTGGTTTTTGTGTTGCTGCCTTGCTGGTTTGTTGTAAATTAGGGTTAGTGTTCTTTTCCTTCTTCCATCTGATTTTTATAAGCATTTTTTTCATTTTCATTTGTCTTCTACTCCTACTCGCAGTCGCAGGGCACCATGGATGGTGCTGGCTGCTGAGTTTTTTCGAATCTCACTGTGTTTGGGTAGGGTAACCGATATTTCGGGGCAATATCGGTGATATTTTCCGATATCCGATATTGCGCCGATATATCAGCAATATTGTCGTGAAATTTTTTTCCGTCGGTGGTTTTGCGTCGCGGCAGGCTGGGATTCCGCGAAATTGCGGCCGATACGCAATATCGGACCCGCGATTTAATTGTATGGCTCAAATGTGATAACCAAGTAGCTATCAGTATGGCAAAGGATCCAGTCCATCATGATCAAACCAAACATGTGACAATTGATAGACATTTCATTGCAGAGAAGATAGAGAATTCTGAAGTACAAGTGACATACACTCCCACTCGGGAGCAGCGTGCAGATATTCTCACAAAAGCTCTTCAAGGACCTAACTTTGAGAGATTGTGTAGCAAGTTGGGTATGTATAATATCTACAACCCAATTTGAGGGGGAGTGTCGAATATTTAGTTCCTCAAAATTAGGAGTTAGGTAGATATTTTAATTCCTATTTTTTAGGAGGCAGAATATCTTTCAGTTGTGTAGATGTATATAAATAGAACATGTACTCTCTCAGAAGATATATAGAATATTATTTTCTCAAAATTCTACAATATCCATGCAAGTCCCTAAGCATCCATGATATACATAATAAGAGTTCTCATCCAGATATAGGACATTGATTGTTCTTCTAGATAAGACCCACTAGTGGCAACTCACTGATGGATAGCAGTCAGGACAAATTAGTTTTCAATTTAGGAACCAACGGTCAAAAAGTTCCAAAAAAAATGACCTACATTTTTGTGTTTGACATTTACAAGCATTTCAGATGAATCTTTGGCTAAATCAGTTGCATTGTAGCAAGTCAAGATTTCCTAAATGCTACAAAATATTGCTATAATTTATTTGGTTCTTGATTTTATCCAATTTTGAATATTTTTCCCTCTGAAAGGTCTAATCTTCTTCATCTATAAACTCATCAGCGGTGCATATAACATCTTAGCATATATCCCCCCTCTTGCTTCTTTCTCTCTCATGGATTTATATTCAGTCTTAGCAATAGATAATATGCCACCATTACAACAACAAAAGGTTGATCTTTGATATACAAGCATATTTAAGTACAAAAAGACGCAAGGCAGTGTCTAGGGGACCAATATGTAAATTTCACTTAAAAAATAGGAAATGGGAAAGAATGATAGGGGGATGACAGTATGGAGAAAAGAGATTTCATTTTCGGAAAGCCTCATCAGTGAAAAGGAAGAAAAATCCATAGAAAAATGATGAGGGACAAAATAAAATTACAAATAAAAAGCAGACACACTTAGCTCCACAAAGTCTTTGTATAGTCAAAGGAAATAAATGTCATAGAAGACCAGAAAAACATTTGAAAGAAACCTGGAAAATCTAAACGTCACCTCTGTCTTGTTCCTACACCAGCAAATAAATTTGCTGAAAATGCCTGAAAAATCATGGACTACCAAAATTGGGGAATTGTCTGCTCCTGAATTGATAACCAAACCTTAAATTGAATCCAAAAACAGAAGTTTCATGTGACAGAGCTATGTATAAACAAAAACAGGCCAAAAAACAAAAGGTTCTCAATATCTACATGTATATACGACTGCTTTTGGGTATTTGGGGTATATGACTATGAGTGAAATAGCCATGAACAATTGAAACCACAATGGAGTGACAATAAAGAGATCGACAAATAAGCTTTGTATAATCTGTGTGATTACGCAATCAGGCTCTTTTAAGAAAAACTTTCTTACCTTGCAACTCCTTATGCTTTTGGAATGTCCCAACACGATGGTAGTTTTATGTACATTAGTAATGATTTCACTATTTTCTTTCAACGCCACCCTTCTTAAACAAGGTAAAAGTCAAAACTGTCTTTTTATGAGTTTCACAACTCATCATTGAAATAGGCAACAATTTGGCAGGACAACAAGATATAGGCAACAAATTGTATTGGAATCAAGTGTAGGCTCTGTTTTGCTGAGTGAAGGATCCATGAGGTGAAAGTAGTTTTGTACATGATTAAAACCTGTATAGGAGAAAGATGTAGAAGAATTTACCCGCCCAAGCCAATAGTGTGGCGCATCTTGGTCACCCGACTTCGTGCAGATCAATTTGAACTCGTGAAGAGATGAAGCAGCTTGAGAGAACCGGGAGCCCTGCAGAGGCACCTAAAACTTGGCATAGGAGATAACTAAAAGAGAATTTAAATAGCCATTTAGTAACAGAAGGTTACCTTCCGTAGAATAGAAGCAGCTTGCAAAAGATGCTGCACCATAGAATCCTTACAGCCCAAAATCTGAAGCAGTACTCTCCTGAAGGCTATAAATGGTTCTAATAGATTTGTATGCAACTTTGTTTGCAACAAAAAGCAACTCCAGTGTGCACCTAGTCTTGACAGCTAATATTAAGAGAAACACAATATTAGACTCAGGTTTATGTGCTTGAAATTCTTAATGATGCGGGAGCATTCATCATCATTTTTAATTTTTGCTATCAAAATTAAGATGATATGGTTATTGTCCTAAGTACACATCTAGGGTCCTTATTCAAGCTCAAATTCATTCAAAAAGGAATATATTATAAAGAATGCGTCAATCTCAGTGAAGGTTCTTAGACATCAAAAGAACTCCAAGACAATCACCAAACACCACGACTTCATCATTGGTTTATTAGGTGTTCATCTTCATCAACCAAGATTTAGATGGCTCAACATGGTTCATATGGAGCCAAAATGAGCCTCAACCAACATAACCACTTTATGAATTTTTATTTTTTTTTCGTTTTTAAGTCCCTTAGGACTGATTTTGCTATGGAGGTTTCTAAGACATCAATTGCATGTATCTCAATTAAAGAAACAAACCTCAAGTATTGTGTCCCAAACATTTTGATAAACTTATGTGGTGATACAAGTCCCTAATTTAGTCATTAATTCCTCAAAATTCAAAGGCCATAATTTTCTCATTAATACATAGAGAAAAAAGAGAAAAATTTGGGGTAAAAATGTAAAGTACGCATTAAATTTTCTCAAAAAAACTTTCATTTGAAACAATTTTTTTACTAAAAAAGACTTTCTTTAGGAAAAAATGGAGTGATATTTATAATATAAACTATAAACTAGTAACATATATTATTTATCAAAACATTTTCGATGATATATTTATATTTCCTAATTCTCTATTATCTAAGTTTTTGATCTTTCATCCATGCTATTATGGATGAAATTAGTCCCAAATGAAGATGAAATATATATGAACAATATGATACTCATTAATTAACGAGAAAGAATGTTCCTATAGGAAATAAATGGATAATAAATTAAAGTAAAGTTTAATAATGAAGGTTGAATATTAGGCCAATGACGAAACAAATAGGCATAACAGGTTGAATATTATGCCAATTAAAGTGAATTAAAGTCTGGACATAATAAGAAAACTCTATTTAGAAAATGACCAAAAACAAACAAAAACCTATTAAAAACCGTAATGAAAAAATGAACCTAAAACCTGACCTTATAGATAATTTTCTATATATTTTCTTAAGTCACTATCTTTGTGCTTCTTCACATTGTATGTCAGAAATTTTCTTCGGAACCTTAGAAGATGATCTACACTTGACAGCTTCATATACAGTGATTCTTACTCTTATCACCCCCTGAAAGGAAACATTATTAAACTTTGGGGATAAACACATATATACAGTAGATTACTCATAGGTATATGTTTTCATTTGAATTGTCAAACAAGCTTGGTTATGCACATGGCCTAAAAGAGAGAAAAATGCCTGAGTACCTGATCCATGGTTGGTATGACAGATTCGGAAAATATTTCTTGGTTTTCCTGGAAGGATTTTGGCTGTCCAATAGAGGATTTCCATCTCAAATTCCATGCCAAGCCAAGGTGATCAAGGACCTAGATTTAGGTTTAAAAGGTTAGATCCTCAGCTTGGACGTGATAGAACAACAATAACAACAACCCAGTTTGAATTCCACCATAGATGGGGGATGGAAGATCTGGTGTACGCAGCCTCACCTCTATAGCAAGTGATTGTTTCCATAATGACCCGTCACAGAAGCTAGTATAGAAGCTTTGAAAATTTTGAAGGTGTAAACTAACCATACAAGAAGTAAAGGAGCGATGGGGTGTGTAAAATAACAAAGACTGAACAAAGGAATAGCAAAAACACTAATAACCATAAAAGTACAACAAAGAAAAAATATATCACCTAAAAATAGATGCCCCAAAGACAACTGCCTGACTTACAACCAAAACAGCCTAATATTACCAACACCAAAGACACTAATAAGAAACAGGAAACTAACAATGAAAACAGTCTAATACTACCACAACCAAAGACACCAATAAGAAATGGGAACAAAAATCCTAGTCTAGCGGTTATGAGTATACTATTTAACATTGAAACCAGTTTATCCGAGAACGGTATACAAAAGAACAGCTAAGAATTAAATAACAGAATCTTCAATAAGCAACACAGCCGACTCAATGAAAAACTTCTCCGGCAATAATAGAAAAGGAAAGAAAACTAATAACTCCAAACTTCAAAGGTAATTCACTATCATCATAAGCTTATTAAAATTTCATCTAGATGTAGACAACAAGTGGAATGCTTGAAGCAGATACCTGCAGCCTAACAATTGTTGAGTAGATATAATATGTACTCTCCTTGCTTGCACAGTGTACAGACAACACAAGCTCCTGCAACAAATTAGAGATATTATCAGTTGAGCTACGCTGACAGCTGCCTGTCGTTGACGCGGGAATGGCCTTGCTTATCACCTGCTTAGAGTTGGTCAATCTACTATGAAATTCCTGAGCATCTCCTTCTTGAAGTGCTCTTAAGCAACTAACACATAGCAAGAGAGTTAAAGAAACGAAGAATAAAATCTGCCAGTAAAATATGTATACAGAACAAGATATGAACACTTCTAGGATTGCTTAATGTATTCACATGCAGACATGAATGGGACACGAAGGAAGGAAAGACAAAGGATCATAGTTAGAATTCTGTTATTAAAGCAGAAGGCAGTTCAAGACAGGTGACTTGCTGCTGCAAGATTAGGGGAGGCAAAATGTGTGCTATCTTACCAATGTATAAAGGAGGAATCTTTGAAAATTAAAACACATGCCTCCATATCTGAACTGTTACAAGATTATAGGCTGTATATATGTTTTGCTGTAATTATGGTCAGAAGTCAAATTAGTATTACGGGCTGATTATATGCTGTAATTATGGTCAGTAGCCACAATAGTAATAAGCTTAATTATAGGTTTATTATTTACATAACTTGAGTTCTGGGCCTAGCCTCTCCAAAAAGTTACAAATACACATACTGCACTCACAATTGAATAAGAAAGAAACTACAAATACTTCTCTCTGTTACAAATAACATGGTACCAAAGCCGGAGACTCTCTGATCCCCTCTTATGCTACCTTAGTGTGCAGCAGCCACAATCTCCAGGCTGAGATCTGCTTCTGGCAGACACTACCAGGGGCATTGGAACCCTAAGTTCAGCCTACCCACCTAGTCCTGAACATGCATAGTTCTCCAGTGATGGTTGTTTGGCTAGAAAGTGACTCTTCTTCATTCTTTCTCTTCTCTGTTCCCTTTGTCTTGTGAGTTATGGCAAATGAACACAAGTATTCGGTTCCCAGTATCATTTCAATTTTATTTAAAAAAGTACTTCTTAGGGATTAAGATGCTGAGGAGCAAACGAGGTATCTTCCTGTCACAGAGGAAATATGTTTTGGACTTCCTACCTAAAACTGGAAAAATTGGAATCAAACCATGCAATACTCTTTCCCAACCAGCAACTCACCAAGGATGGCGTCACTATGCCCCATCCAGAACAATATAGAGGACTAGTTGGGAAATTGAACTACCTCACGGTAACTCAACCAAACATTGCTTATTCAGTTAGCATTGTGAGTTAACTTATGTCCTCTCCTATGGTACATTGGGCAGCTTTAGAACAAATCTTGTGTTATTTGAAGGGAGCTTTGGCCCTCCGGGATGTGGGGAACTGTATCAGAAGCATGGCCACAACGATATTGAATGTTTTTCTGATGCAGATTGGGCAATTTCCTAGATTGATCAAAAATCCATAACTGGCTATTGTGTCTTTGTTAGTGGTAATTTGATCTCATGGAAAAGTAAAACAGAGAGTGTGGTGTCACAATCTAGTTTGGAATTTGAGTATAAAGCCATGGCACAGGCTTCATGTGAGATCCAGCTGGTTTCTCAACTCATGACTGAAGTTGGTTTTAAGGTCTCAACTCAACTGCAATGAAGCTATGGTGCGATAATCAAGGTGTGATTCACATATCTTCAAATCCAATATTTCATGAATGAATGAAACACATTGAGATAGACTGTCATTTTGTTCATGAGAAAATACAACAAAATATAATTTCTACAGCATATATGAAGACAGGAGATCAGCTTGGGGAATTATGTGTAACAAGATGGGCATGTCTTACATCTATGCTCCATTGTGAGGGGAAGTATTATAGGATTACAGGTTGTTTATATGCATAAGCTGATTATTTGCTGTAATTATGGTCTGAAGTCAAATTAGGAATCAGTGATCATACTCAAAATAGTAATCAGCTTAATTATAGGTTTATTATTTACATAATTCAAATTCTGGATCTAGCCTCTCTAAAAAGCTATATATATGTATCTATATGTATATACATACATACATTTACTACACTCACAATTGAATAAGAAAGAATCATTACAAACTATTTTCTCCATTAAGAGTAACAAGAACAAAAGAATCACTATAGTGCCAAGGCTCATACGCAAGGACATTTATCAAATTCAAGAAAAGAAAATTATAATTGATGAAAAACAGAGGTGCATGCCATTTTCACAATTATACAGATGGAATCAAAAGGTTGCAATATTGGGAACCAGCGAACAAACATTAAACATCCATACTAGAAGAGATCTGGTATGCATAAAAAATTTACTTGTGCAAATTTTCGTTGAAATAATCGCATTTAGAATCTTGTCTTGAGTTTGGAGGACTAGCTCCCACATACAGCACCGAGAAATCCCAATTTCCTGCACGCCAAGCAGCCTCGTACTGCAATGCATATTGGAAACACAAGGAATAGAAAAAAAAAATACTGACATCAATATCATTAAAGGGAATCTATTTCATTTTCTATCAAACCATAATAAATAATCCAATGCTGAAACTGCATCAGATATATATGTTAGTATAAAGGTGATAACCTCTGAAGTCTCAGCAAGCATAAACCGAGCTAACCTGCAGTTCAACAAACTCAAGGTCATGCTGAAACTGGATTTTTCGAGAAACAAGTCCTTGACAATAGAGGTCAAGGATGTGAGCACAACCAGTTTGCTGCAATGACCTAATCAGCCCTTTGAAAGGATTCCTTTGATTCATTTCATCACTGCTTTTGGAATCAGAAGGGCAAGTTGTTGGTTGACAATCTTCCAAGAATGAATGAGAAGCAGCATCATTATTTGCCTGTGTTCTCACTTGCAGATCATAATATTCAAGAGCCTTGCTCCAGTTACCCTCATGTTCGAGTGTAATAATTTGAGAACTTAACTGTTAACACAAGACATGCATCATAATAAAGCAATTCAAATTCAATGAAACTCACACACTTTGTGTTTACCAGTCAGACATGGAATATTACATTCACACAGAAAGTACACCAAGGAATAGGTACAAAAATTGAACAGGAAGGCAAAGAGTTGGCTATGTTGTCTTTCAAGGAAAATGGCCATGTTGACTAACCTTGTGTGATTGGACAATCCCATACAAACTGTCTGGCTCATTGATTCGAGTAAATGCCGAGAGTAGTATCTCAATATGAAGAGGCAGCTGAGAGACACAGAGAGAGAAAGGAAAAAGCATAAGCATTCTAAAGCAACAAGTTCACAAATTATGAACCACCAGAAAATTTTCCTTTGAAGTGCTCGCATTGGTCTAAAATATGAATTTCATATACACCTTTGACATAAATCAAGGAAGGAAAATTAAAAATGGTTTCAGAATGTCTGGTGGCCTCTTACATCGTCATTGTTTGCATCCCATACAAGTTAGTACCCAGGTAAAACTATTTTAGAAAAAATGTAAAAGACCCATGAAACATTTCAACCACCTAGTGTTTGAAAAGGCTTAAGGTGGACCTAGCCAATAGGGTCCTGGAAGTGAGGCACAGGTGAAGACTTGTAGCTTTGCTTGATATGCTACATCACTGCTGACTGCTGTCACATTTAAATTCTTTTTCTTCTTTCTCTTTTTTGGTGAAGACTTTTGGTCTCCCATTAAACCTGATATTTTCTTTCCTATTAAATATTTTCTTTCCAAAAAATGTATATTGGCCTTCCCATAAACCTTATCCCATCCTCCCTTTCCCTCCCAACCTAGGATATAGTTACCATATTAATTGTAAAATATCTTAAATGATTTTTTTTTTTAAAAAAACTGCTAATAACTTGAAAATAGAAAGCATGAGCCTTCGCATACCTAGAGCACTTTACACATGCCGACTCACCTAGGACTAAAGAAGCACCCACCCCTAATTGCCTCGCACTTCAGACACATCCTATGTGCCTTTTCAAACACTGCAACCACTAACAACCACTAGCAAGGTCTGAAGAGTCAAGATGTATGCAACCTCAAATTGACTAAGTTACTAGTGACAGACAGTTCCCAGTAGACCTACAAAAATTATTTTGGAGAATTTATACACAGTTTTTTGTATTAGCAAGAACTAGTAAACCAAGTCAACAAGAATACAGCAAAATAAGTCAGTAATAGCAAACATACGTAGCTAAATAAATAAACATTATACTACATATAATAGTAAACATACCGCAATGCAAATAACAAGAATAAGATCATCACATGAGGTCAGGTAAAACACACAATGATAAATGAATACTAATTAACAATAAGACATGGCACACCATCTACCCTAAAAAAGAACTAATAATTCTCACTTAAGCCAGTAACAAAGGTTGCCTTTCAATCTCTGCAACCCAAATCCTCATGCTCCACCGTTTTCTATATATGGACATGTCCTCAGTAGGGCCAAGTCCTACATGATCATCTCCCTCAAACTCTTCTTAGAACTGTTCCTCTGCCTCTTGCAATCGATATGCAAAATCTTCTTGCAACTCCTCATTTGGGACCCGGGATTATGCCCCTTAGTATGATCAAACAATTGAAGTGTATTATTGAATTCTACCACTAGTAGGGTTTTACATCAACTGTAGAATGTCATATCCAACATTACCTTACTCAGATAGTAATGCTTAATTGGGCAACAATCTATACAACATGGTTGACCTAGTAGCAAAAATCTTCCTCAAATTTAAGTGATAATTTCCTAGCAAACATGATTCTGACGCACTTCACTACTTTAGCCACTAAACATTCACTTGATGGACAATATTGTAGTCAATCCTCTCCTTTTTCATGTTATAATAGACGTTAAGATGCATATGGAAAACAAATTAAGCCATGCTAAGAAAGATGGTGGATTAGGAAAACCACCACCGAAAAATGAAAACAAGAAATTGAAGTTGAAGAGGAGAAAAATATAAACTTAATTACCCCTTAAATTCATACACTCACAATCACTATCCAAGGCATTTAACTCTTAGAATAAAGAAGGTAAGATTTTTAGGATAAAATTCAATCAAACTTTTCACTCAAGTTTGAAGGTGCATTTCACCAAAAAGGAGGAAAATATAAAGCAATCAAATCTGCTTTCATTCATATGTGACTCCAACATTTATAAGGAAATGTTAGGTCCTTTGATTTACAAAAAATCCATAATAACCTTCTATGGACTGATTTAGTTACATCCTAACTAGCCTAAAACTAAAGGGTTTACTTTGGTTAAATTCTAACTAATAGTTTTCAAATGGGGGCAAACTAACTAGTTTGAGTTTCAACCATGGCAATCAGCAAAAAAGGGTTTCTTAAGGTTAGAATTTCGACCAGGAGGGGTGCCCATACCCTTACAACTTGACTTAAACAATTTTCCACAAGTTAACTAGCTAGAAAAATCATAGGAAGCTAAAGTATAAGTAGCCTTTTATGTGCAGGCCTAATAGTAAAATCAGGGTCTGAAATGGGTTGCTTTTTCTGCTGACTTCTTGTTGCTTCTTGTCCTCTGTCTTCGTTTTTGTGCCAAAAATGTCTCCAAAAGCTGGCAAAAATTGTGGCTATTAGGATGCTGAATTCTGGTGTTGCGTTATAATCATTGGGGCTGGAAAAGGATCCATACTTGAGCCATAAAATTATGCACAACCCTCCCCCATGCCCCTTAATCTGACTCGTGATTGTTTACAAGTTAAAGAGCTACTTTCCTCGCTAACACACCATTAAACTTATAAAAGTGAAGCTAGAATGCATAGCATTTTAGATGTTTTGTCTATAAGTACAACGTGTAAGGAAATGTCATAAAAAATACTGCAAAAACACTCAACACAATTAGGCCTTCCCATTGTACTTGTGTTTGCTCTTGAATTTCAATGCCAAAAATGTTCCCAAAGCTGAACCTTCTCGCTGCTACAGTAGCTGCGAGTTGGTGGCTTGATTTTATATTGCTTTTCTTCCATAATCAGTAGTTGGCTGTACTTGTTGCTTCTTTGCCTCTTTTCCTCTATCTTTGTGCCAAAATGCTAGCCAAATATGCAGCCATGGGCTGCTGTTGCTGATGATATTCATTTTCAATTCATGGGGCTGGAAATGAGCCATTTTTGAGCCACCAAGAGTTATCAAGAGATGGTGGATTGCATCGCTTGGATGGAAAATTGATTCTCAATCAGTTTATTGACGTTTTCAACACTCTTCTTTGGGCTGGCTGGGATGCATACGAAGTTTAAATCTTTGTTCTTCAAAATATAACACTTGAACGAAATTAAAGAAAATTCAGCCTATTGACGTAAGCTTAAGGTAAAAATAAAATCATCATAATTTTTGTTAGCAAAAACTAGAATGATAGTGGATGCTCCTGCATCACCTTAGATAGCTAAAAATATCCCTTTTCGGCATAATCTCCATCCCAATCCTACTGAGCCTTCACCATCTCCCTAAAATTGCATAACTTAACCTCCTCAGACTCTAAATGATCCCACCATAGTTCTGATGTCTTCCCTTGAGTCAGCCACTAAAACTGTGTCATTATAAAATAATACACCCCATCTTTTATTACTTTAGTGAGCTCATTTAAAATGACATTTTAGAATCAAGCCTGGACCTTAATACAACTGATATTAATAGAAAAGCTCTCTTTATTTCCACTTATCATCCTTAACGTAAGAATTCACACTTTCATACATGTCTTGATTCATCAGGATATAGGTCATAGACTCATAGGTAGTGTAGGCTTAGCCGAGGGTTTTTTTCTCACAAAACCACACTCAACTCTATTCAATCCAACTCTGATTTTGATAATATGTACATAAATTAGGGAAGTTAAGATTTGACTGACCATATTTTAATTAATTTAGGAGATATATTATTTGACCAGATTTGAATTAATTTAGGAGATATATTATAGCAATAAATTTAGAAGAGAACCAAGGAAAAGATATTGTTAGTCAATCTTGATTATTAGGCATAGCTAGTCAGTCCCTGATTTTTAAGGATTCTAGAGATATTATCTCCTATATCTTTCTATATTTCTCTATCCTGTTAACTATTTAAAAGGGGTTGTCTGGTTTTCAGTGGAATAAAACGACCAACTTCTACTTTTGTCATTAATTTACATGGTATCAGAGTTTTTAGGTAGCCGTGACTGACCCAGGTTCATTTGCCTTTGATACTATCAGTGGCGGTCTGCTTCTGAAGGGTATCCAGCCAATAGTTGTTCCTCTTTCCGATAATTTCCTTCAGATCACCATTCACAAATTGAATGGAAAAAGAAAAAAAAAATTACCTCGACCGGTCTTAGCCCATGTGGTTAGTGATATATGGCAAAGGGAAATTTGGGTAATTGAATGGGCAACTTCAACCACTAGCCACTAATGATCCAACTTAATTATTAAAAAAAAAAAAGTGGCGTTCTGAAAATTCAGCAGCTACCACCTGGTTGATCAATTCTATGGATCCCATGATTGGAAAACCATTCATGTTCATGCCAACTACTCACTATGTATAGGACGCAGTTTGGGAAACTGGACAAAAACACTCACAGTTGTTTGAATTGAATACCAGAATGCGGAAGATGCAACAATGTGAACATGGAGTGACAGCCTGATGGTTGTTTGGCATGAGCTACATCTATTTGAGGAAAAGAAATGGGAATGTCAGTAAAATAGCTCTCAATACAAGAAGTTTAAAAGAAGTCAGGTATTTATTTATTTTTGGCTAGTTTGAATATGGAATTTGATGAGGTTTGAGGGAAAAATCTTAGGGTGGAAGCCCTATCCTACTATAAGAGATGTTTTTTCAAAAGTGCGCAGCGAAGAAGCAAAACGACAAGTGATGGTGAAGGACATTAATGAGACAAAAATAGAGACTGAGGCACCAACTTTAGTGTCTCGAAGTTCAAACTCGAAAGGGGATAGAAAAGTAGAGCAAAGGCCTTAGTGTGATCATTGTCAAAGGTCATGACATACTTAAGAAACCTGCTAGAAGCTGCATGGGAACCCAACAGAGTGTAAGAAAAAATCCAAAGAGATAATAAGTCAGGGGAGATGTGCAGGCATTCCAAGTGAGCAAGTCAAATCCAGAACAATATTCATCCTTGAAATTTCATCCTTTTACAAAGAAACAAATAGAGCACTTGAATAAAATGTCTCTATCTCAATCCTTAGGAAATTCTAACCAATATTATTCCTTATCTCAGTCAGGTAAATCTATTCTCTGCAGCCATTGCTAGTACCAAATCTTAATGAATCTTGGATATTAGATTCAGAAGCCACCAAGCATATGACCAGTGTTCCATAACTCTTTTCTTCATATACATCTAGTGTTGGGAATCAGAAAGTTTTTTTTTTTTTTCGATAAGTAAGAGATTTTTATTACTTACGAAAAGGATAAGGATTACAATCCTGAGATCAAACTCCCATACAATCAACAACACCAGCCCACTTTTGGAATTTAACCTTATAATGTGGGTGCATTAAACGTCTAGCTACAGCTAAGACAATAGTTTGACTGATACTATCTATCTCCCTACTACGGTTTTCAAAAACTCTCAAGTTCCTCTCATACCATACATTAGCAATATAAGATGAGAAAAGAGCTCCTAGGACTTGTTTTTTCCATCTATTTTGTCTAGATCTTTTCAGCAAGGACTGCACCTCCTGTTGCCACCCTTGGATAGGGTCCCTTCTGTCAGCACATATTCGAATTTTCCTCCATATAGCCGTTGTGGTAGGGCAGTGGACAAACAAATGGTCCCGGGTTTCGAGACCCTGTTGGCAGAACACACATTGCTCCGATACATCCATACCAATCTCCCGGGAATCAAAAAGTTAAAAGTGCATATGGTTCCCTTGCTAATATTGGTGGGAAAGGGACAATTTCTATTTCTCCTTCTTTACACCTTAAACATGTTTTGCACGTTCCTAAAACCTATCATACAATCTCCTATCTGTTAGTAAACTAACCCTTGAACATAATTGTCAAGTTAATTTTTGTTCTCCTCGTTGTGAATTTTAGGATTTAACCTCGGGAAGATGATTGGAGCTGCTGGCGGACTCTACCTTTTTCATAAAGGATCAAACTTTAGATAGCACAACCAACCAACAAGATTTGGATCTGTTTCTATGTTTTTGTTTCTAAAGACAGTGAAATTCTATTACAACATTACAGGTTAGGGCATCTTGGATTTCGATAATTAAAGCATTCATTTCCTAAATTATTTATGAACAAAAATCATTTAGTTTTCAAGTGTGAATCTTGTGAATTAGCTAAACACCATCTTCTTGTTTTTCCATCTCAAAATTAAAAGGGATCAAAAACTTTCACCTTGATTCACATTGATATACCGGATCCTTCTACAGTGACTACTGTTTCTGGAAAACATTGGTTTATTACTTTTATCGATGGTCATACTAGGGCCACATGAGTTTTCCTTTTGAAAGAAAATTCTGATGTTGAATCTATGTTAAAAAATTTCTATAACATAGTTCAAACTGAAATAAAAAATTTTTGAAGCAATGATGGAAGAGAATTTTTTAACGAAGTGTTACGAGATTTTTTAACTTAGAAAAGCATTGTTCACCAAAGTTAGTGTAATATTACACCTCAACAAAACAGGGTGGCTTAGAGGAAAAATAGACATCTTCTTAAGGTTGCTAGGGCTTTAAGTTTTGAAACTAAGGTTCCCAAGTACCTTTGGGCAGAAGCAACTTTAACTGCCACTTGTTTGATTAATAGAATGCGTACTCAAGTTTTAAATTGCAAAACACCCATTCAATTTTTCACATATTGTTTTCCAAATGGTCAGCTAGTAACAGAAATTCCCTTAAAAAAATTCAGAAGTGTGGCCTTAGTTCACAACCATTATACTAAGTGCTCAAAACTCGATCCAAAAGAGCATAATTGTATTTTTATGGGCTATTCTACTAATCAAGGCAGTTACAAACGTTTTGATTTAGTTTTGAATAAGATATTTGTGCCTATGGATGTCACCTTCTTTGAAGGAACCTCCTACTACACAACTCCCATTTTTAGGGGGAGAACAACCCAAGTGAAAATAGCATTTTAGATGGTTTTGATTTAATATTTGAACTTGATCATAATACTTTTCCTCCAGAAACAAACAAGTTAAACACTAAAAATGTTAATCATGCTGAACCTACTCATGAACCGCCTCTGGTAATGCCATTTCAAAATAAAAATTCTGAAATAAAGATAGTTGAGAAACGATATAAAGGTCATATCTTGCACAAAAAGGAGAGACAATGTACTATAGCAGCACCAAGAATATGTTCAGAGATTGGATCATAAAGTTCGTGATAACACTTCAAAGTACCTAGAAAATCCTTCTCAAGGAAATCTTGAGTCGAATTCTTCAACCTCTTCCTTCCATTGCTATTAAGAAAGGTGTCAATTCATGTATAAAACATCCTTTATCAAAATTTGTCACTTATAAGAATATTTCACCATCATAGTGTGCCTTTGTTTCACAAGTGTCTGGTGTTTCCACTCCTAACACTATTCAGGAGGCTCTAAACTAGGCAATTAAATCGTAGTCGCAGTGTTATGGCATCAGAGCGTCGCGAACGATAAATTATGTGTCACGGTCGTCGCGGCTTGAATTTTTTTTTTTATTTCATCATATACTCTAATTATTATTTATGGATCATTTGAATATAAATATTTAATAGCTAGTGTTTTATATTATATTAGAAGTATTAAAGTGAATTATTATATGCTAAATTTTCTTAATAATCCTAAATTTACCTTAGACATGCTATTTAATAGTAAATGTGAAGATAATAAATAGTAATAATTCACTATAATTCAATAGTAACTTGGTCCAAGATTTATATAGTAAATGAAAAAAAAAATTATCATGCATGTTTTTTTCAATAGATTTAAAAAATCTCAATAAATCGCCAATTTATTGGTGATATTTTCCAATTTATCGGTGATACCGATAAATCGCCGGTAAATCAGTCGATAAATATGAAATTTTAAAACTATAGCGTACCAATAATTTCACGTCGCGGCCGCTACGCTATAGCGGGACTACTATTTAATTGTATGCTCTAAACATTCTCGAGTGGAAGGAAGTTATTTTAAAGGAGATGACAGCTTTAAAAAAGAATGCTACTTAAAAGAAAGTGGATCTACATCCGGGAAGAAAATTGTTGGTTACAAATAGACGTTCACACTAAAATACAACTTAAATGGATCCTCAAAGAGATAAAGCCCATCTGATTGCTAAAGGCTTTACTAAGACTTATGGAGTGGACTAATTTGAGACCTTATCTTCAGTGGCGAAGTTAAATATAGTTAAAGTGTTCTTGGATATTGCAGTCATCCTAGATTAACCATTGAATCAGCTGGACGTAATGAATGAATTTTTAAATGGAAAATTGCAAGAAATATATATGAAGCCTCAACCTGGTTTCACTAATAAATTTGGCACTAAAGTATGTAAGCTAAACAAAGCACTATATAGGCTTAAACAGTCATGGTTTGAAAGATTCACAAGATTTCTTAAAGTTCAAGGTTATAGACAAGAGCAATCTAATCATACTCTCTTCACAAGGAGATCTACCAAAAACAAAATTCTTAGTTTTAATTGTCTACGCGGATGACATAATCTTGACCGGAGATGATATAGTAAAGATGAAACGATTGAAGCAAAGATTAGCCAGAGAATTCAAAATTAAAGACTTAGGCCAACTAAGGTATTTTCTTGGAATGGAAGCGGTAAGGTCCAAGAGGGGCATTGTGGTTTCACAAATATGTTCTGGATTTGGAATGAGTGGCTGCAAACCTACTAATATTCTAATAGAAGCAAATGCTAAACTTGGGTTGGTTAAAGATGGAGTTTTAGTAGATATGAGTAGGTATCAAAGACTGAGTGGAAGACATATTTACTTGTCACTTGTCCTGACATAGACTTTGTTGTGAGCATGATGAGTCAATTCATGCACTCCCCATACAAGGTACACCTTGAAGCGGTGTATAGAATTCTTTGATATCTAAAAGACACCTTGGGAAAAGGGTTCATCCAGAAACATATAAAAAGAGGAATTGAAGTGCACATTGATGCGGAGTGGGCAGGATCGATTACTGATAAAAGGTACTTTAGGGCAATCTTGTTACTTGGAGGAGTAAGAAGCAAAGTGTAGTTGTTAGAAGCAATGCTAAGGCGGAATTCAGATCAATGGTTCAAGGATTGTCTGAAATTCTTTAGCTACAAAAGATTCTAGCAGAGCTTAATGGACCAATGAATCTTTTCTATGAAGCCATACTATGATAACAAGGCAACTATTAGCATTGCTCATAATGCGCTTCTACATGACAAGACAAAACATGCTGAGATTCACAAACACTTCATAAAGAAGAAACTTGAAAAGGGAATAATTTCCACTCCATTTGACCCAACCACATAACAAGTTGCAAATTGTTTAACTTAGTGTTTTTTGAAACAACCATTGGAGTTTCACATTAACAAGTAGGGCATCATAGATATCCTTGTACAAATTTAAAGGGAGTGTCGATAAATTAGCACATGAATTAGGGAAGTTAAGATTTGGTTGACCAAATTTGAATTAATAAAAAAAAAATATTATTTGACCAGATTTGAATTGATTTAGGAGATATATTATCAATAAATTTAGGAGAGAATCAAGGGAGAGAAATTTTTAGTCAATCCCTAATTATGTGGGATAGTTATCATGAATTCTAGAGATATTCTTTCCTATACTTTTAATTATCTTTCTCTATCTCGTTAACTATTTAAAAGGGGTCATACTCTCTATTTTCAATGGAATAAAACGACTACCTTCTTCCTTTCCATACATTCTACTTTTGCCAATAATTTACATAATACAACCTAAGGCCATATATATAAGTTGACCTATTACCAAAAACTAGAATAACAATATAAATCTCAATGAAATAATGTGAAAATCAGATAAAATTATAACAAAATAAAATAAACTAATATTCTAAATAATGCTTCTAAATCGAGACCAACAGAAGGACTATCTATGTAGGCTTGAACCTCCTCACTTATAATTTTGGTTCAAAATAGGAACCTTTACAGCAAGGAGGCACATAAACTACATTATTCTCTCTTATTAGGGGGGAAAAAATAACCTCGAACCTCTAATCGCTAGAAAACAAGCTTACTCATAAACTGAATCTTCATCTTCACCATACAATAAAACCGCGGTTACGGTTGCGGTCGCGGTGTCGCGGTATCAGGGTGTCGCGAATAATATTTTATATGTCGCGGTGCGATTTTTTTAATTCTTTTACACAACAAATATCGGTAAATATCGGCCAATATCGGTAAATATCAGCTAATATCGGTAAAATATCAGCCGATATCTAAAATTTCGCTGATATCGCGGCGATAAATATGTGATTTTCTGAAACAGCCGCATTTTCGGAATTTTGCGTCGCGGCTGACACAAAAACTGTGAAATTGCGGCCGATACGCAATTGCGGTACTGATATTTCATTTTACGATCTTCACCCCCTGAAGACTCGCACTTCTCTCACCTTTGGGTATACTAACAGACCTTAAACTCCACTAAGACTTCTTTTTTAGAGTACCGCCGGAAGGTCGAACCAAACCACTATGAGCAGAAGTCTTAAGTTGGAGATGACCAATTTAGTCATAGGTATAGCATCTAGCATTGGAAAAAGACTTAGGTGGACTAGCCAATCCACTATAACCCTTTACAAAGGATTATAGTCAAAAGTCGGTCTTCTATTTCACATAGCTAGTAAAAGACACAACATGATCAATATAGTGAAATTCAACCCTTTAACTCATACCAAATGTCTTTGCAAAGACCACCTATAGATCAAATGTCCTTGAGTTAGGTTCAATTTGAATGTGTATCGAGCTAATAACTTTTGAAACTCTAAAGTGTAAGCATCAACACTACGAGTTCCAATTCATAGCTTGGAAGACTAGAATATAGGTCCTACTCATAGTTGATCAGAGTGTATTATTCAATCATTTTCGCTTTTCTTTCTCCTACTTTTATCAATTTACCTCAAATTTTAATTCAATACTCTACATTCATCAACCTCAAATTTACAACACCCAATTACTTTTATCAATCACATCATCAATCATATACACTTTACACTATTTAATATTTAATTTATATCAATCTGTACATAACAATTAATAATTAGGCTAAAAACAATTTTAGTGAAATATAAGTTTATGAATTATTTCAAAAATTATGATTCAAGTAGAGTGCCAAAAATTCTAGGTATATTTTTATTAAATATACTCAGAATTTTTCAAAAATTAATTTTTTCATTACCTTTATTAATAACGGCTATATATATATATATTTTTAAAAACCCTAAGTTATACTCCAACAGTAAAAATTAGGCTAAAAATGTACCTAAAAGTGCCAAAAAGTAGCTGCATTGGTCTGCGCGCGGGGCAAAAATTGATGCTCATTAGGCGCGTGAGCCATACGCCCCAATCTCAAACCGATGCAACTACTTTTTGGCACTTCGGAACCCCAAAATTTTTTAGAGTATCCCAAATTTGAGATCCTCAAATTTAAGATTAGGACCAATTTTTTTTCTCCCACTGCATATGCTCTTATAAGCCAAATTGGCAGCAAGCCAATTCAACTCTGATACCAAATTGATGCAATCTAAACTCTTAGCCTAGGGTTTTTCTTAGAAAAGCACACACTAACAATAATCAATTCAACTCAGATTTTAATAATACATATATATAGGCCAATCTAATACCAAACCAGTATAATAAAATGAAATCTAAATGAAAGAATGCCAAAATCAAATAAATTCACAATAAAAAATAAACTGATATTCTAGATAATACTTCTAACCCTTTTAGTTCAACCGGACTTGTGAAAGGAGGTGTATCCATGTGGGCGTAAACCTCTTTTCTTATAGTTTGGGCTCAGTCCACAAGCCTTACAGTAAGGAGGCATGTAAACTGCATCACCCCCTAGGCCTTTAAATACCGCAACAATACTAGACCAAGTACTCAACTATAGGCTTTTCTAACTCAATTAAAACCATATGAAACTCCTTCCACCTCTCCCTATAGTACTCTATTTGGTGCTTCTATTATAGGTTGTCCCAAAACAAAACCAAGTTGGTCCTTAGATACACTAGTATCCATTCTCATTCCTATCTTAGTTACTAGCTCCCATAATTTCATGGTATAGCTGAGTAGTTTGATACCTTCATAGTTGTTACATCTTTGAATATACCTTCGTTCTTACATATCAGAGTGATATTCCTTCACTCATCCATCAACTTTGTAGATTTGAGGACAATATTGAACAACTTTGTTCGCTAATACCTTCGTACCCAAGGCACTTCCATTGTTCTATGAGTATTAGACCTAGTCTTACTGCATTTTTAGATTTCATCTTACACAAAGTCTACCTAACTTCTTCTTTTGTAATCCACAGCATGAGCTTTGCTTTACCTTCAATATGTCGAGCTAGCCCAAACATATCTTGGTATCCCGCACTAACATCTAAATACTTATTTTGCTGATGCCAATGGCGTCCCTATGAACACCCCCATCTTCATACTTAATGCACCTCGCCCAGTTAAAGTCTCTTGCTTTCCAATCCCTATAGTCGAACAACTTGTATACATCTTTTCCTCCTCCTTATGTCTAATATTTGATACAAATCACCAAAAGCTCTTACCAGGCTACAACCAAATGATCCAAGTTTCTCTGTTTTCTACTTTTTTTCCAATGTTGAGATCAACTAAGAATTTGTAAACTTCCTTCTTACCCGTAACTTTGACTTGCACCTCATCACCCTACCATATATTATGCTTCCTTTCGAACTCTCATGTTCCCTGACCTCTATATCATCCCAACTTGTAGTCCAGATATGCTCTGCAATGATGTTCCATATTTGGTTTGCATCACCCTCTTGCACCCATAATTTGCTTGTCCACGCCTGGACTTGGAACCACATAGATGTATCCCCCTCAACTTCAACCACTTCACCCTATCATATTTCGTGTAGCTCCTCCTGCACTCCAGCTCTTAAACGTCACTTCTACAACAAGAAGCTTATGTTGAGTAGCTAATATTTCGTCAACAGATAATGTCAATTCACAAGTGGACCATAACTAACTTTCATTATTTCCTTTTCCCTTGATCATACAGCCTTGGATGCTGAAACTGTTGATTCCCTGATTTTATTCCAAAAAACTTCATGTTGAACAGTCCAGTTTAAACATAAAAAGAAAAAAAAGAACTTTTAAGTTTTAACCTGCCAAGAAAGCTTCATATAAAGGCATGATACTTGGAGAATAGTATTTAGCAACTACTCAAAATACTTTCTCACTCACCACTTCAAGATGAGAAAAGTCAGGGCTTCCCAATGTAAGGCATTTAAAATGATCTTCAGACCAGTATTCCACATACATCACAGAAGTAAGGTATGATTCACAAACCTGTAGATGAGCATTCAGTAGATAGAGATATATCCATGAATCTTATAAAAATACAATCAAATAAGATATGCTTAATAGAAGTTGCGGGATGTTGGTACTCACAATTGCCGACTTAGCTGTAACAAGGTAATCAATGGTGAGCCAATAAACCTTCCAAAGATGAATTCCAGAGTCAATAGAGCACCAAAATCAACAATGAACAGATCAAAACATAATTAATATATATATATAACTAAAGAATAAAGATCCATCCAAATAACAATGAAAGAAAAAATGTAAGAGATGAAGACTCCTTAGCAAAAATAATGGAACATATATCAAGCCAATAGGAAGTAAATAAAACAGAAGTACATGGAAAAGAAAAGGAGTGAAAGGGTATGCTAGATTTCTGAATCATTGAAAAGAAACAATGTCAATATTATCCAACAAATGCTCAACTGAACAGATCTGTTCAGACTTCAACACTTTGCCTTACATACTTGTGGCAAGTTTTCTCCACGCCCTTCAATATTTTTCTTTCGTTTCTTCCCCTGTTCATATTCTGCATGTTTTAGACCACTTTTTATATATTTTAAGTAAATTGACTTGTTCTTCAGACTTTTCACAAGAACTACGCATATAATTTGACACAAGTCATGACAATAAAGGTAAATTTCAGGCCAATCAATCACATCTATGTTTAGGTGTGAACTTGGGAACATAAAAGGTGTAATCCATTCTGTCAGACCAAGAACAGTAACACAGCTGCAAAATTCTTAAGCATATACGTACCTTATCCCACAGCGAAGTGGATAATTTCATTGCATTGATTGTAGAAGCTGAATCTCTGATTCTGGCAGAGGTACGCGACTTTGCATGGTAACTGGAAGACAACCTATGTTGCTGCAGGAAGACCACTTTTTCAGAGAAACAAAAACAAGAAGAAATGACTAAAGGATACTAAAGCAATGCACATACTTGAAAATTGAAGAGGTTAAGAATAAGATAAACACTTCAGTAAATGAATGCAATGGTGAAATCAATTTGGAACAAGGTAAGCTTGATCCATTTAAGGAATGCAGTTTCAACTTCTATAGGTGTCTCATTGTGATGCAGCATCACTGTCGACTGATTCGACCTCGAACGACTTAAAAGCTGAATTCACAATTGTAAACAGATGTCAACTGTTACTGACAAATTGGTCGACAATTCCCATCTTCCAGGCTCCAACAGTTTCTTCAGTCAATCAATTTCTGTCAACTCTTGGGAGTTTTGATCTCACCTTTAATAATATGACCACCACAAACAAACAACATAAATATATACTCTCATGTTTTCTAACGTCTCCTAATTTACCAAGAATCATCTTTTCTCTGACAGGGTCTACATCCCATCATCTGTTTCCATGTAACCTGGCTGATGCCTCCCCAATGGTCACTGAACTTGCCAATTCTTCTAAAAAGCGACTTGAGCAAGTTAGAAACATTGAGAAATAGAACTGTTTGATTTGATTCATTCTCAATAGCCATGAGCTTCCCCACTTTCTTTGCAAGAGCTTTGACAATCCATTTAAACAAATAAACTAAAGTCGTAACATAAAAAATAAAAATTGCGTAATGACCAACTTTTTGTTATGGATTTTTATCCTTTATTTATCTATGATTTATCTCTTGTATTTCCTATTTGCATCAGGACTTACGTTAAGACTTTTCAATTTGCTTCAAATTACTCTAATCTTTATAAGAGAGAAAATTTATTATTTTTTCGTTATCACTTGTTGATTAATAAGCCTTGCTTAGAACTTTTCACTTCAAATCTTGTTCTTCAACATCCAATTAAATCAACAAATCACAAGTTACCAAGTTGAATATTATGAGGAATCAACTAGTTCAAGGCATCCTCCATTGTATTCCACAAATTACATATATCCTCACTCACCTATAATCTAGTGATAGGTATCAAAGGCGGTAAAACTCCCTCCAAGCCACCCATCACCATTGACCACCACCAAATAGCCAAACCCCTCAACAAACTTCCTAAACCACCACCACAATTACAACCTAACCACCCAAACACATCAAAATATCACTTGTAACCAACCATCACAAAACAAATGCCTATATGATCTCGCTAATCATTCTTCTGACCAAAGAACACAAAGTCAAAAGGCTAGGCCCTCTACTAGAAACATGTGAGGTGCATCAACAAAATGCTGCCACATAGGGTTTCAAACATCCCCCGCTAGTCTAAAAAGGACACAAAATCCAATAAAGATGCAATAGTTGAAAGAAATTTGTTTGCTCGTCAATAATTTTCAGCTTTTGTCAAGACACCTAACAACGAAAACAAGTTCCAAACATGATAGCACTCAACTGGAGGAACTCCTTGAGATTATTAGAGCAAGAATCAACATTAAGGAAGCCTTGCAAGTCAAGGTTTCTCGTACTAGAGCTTATAAACATAAATTGTTACTTGGGAGAAACTAAAGAAACAAATGAAGTATACCTAATTACATGCACCCCATGTACAAACTCTAAAATCTAGGCCAGCAAAATTGTTGTATATGCAAACAAGCCTAGTTCTTCGCCCTCCATTTCATAATATATTAAATGTCACTACAGTTCTTGAAGCTCATAAGCAATCTTTATTCAGAGAGTGCAAAAATTATATAGGACTGTACCGTACGAGCTTACTTAATGTGGTTGACGCACCACAAGCTCAAAAAATGTATATATATATATATATATATATAGAAAAAGGTTTAGACCTGATAGCCTAGTCAGCCTTCATGAGCCAATACTCATACAAGTGAAGAGTTAGGGTGTGTGAAAGTCGGTTTCCCTCACTCACAAGATGAGTTATATTAACGAAGGAGGCAGAGAAAGATTCCCAATGATAAGTACATAAAGGATGATGAGTTTACAAGGGAAGTCCCAATGATTTAGGACCCTATCTTGTGTGTCATCATAGTTGTTTCACTCTGAAGGTATCTACTAATTTTGGCTAAGAATGATTCTATTCCATTTATCTTGTATAGTTAAGTGAAAAGATTTGCAGATTTATTATTGATCAAGGGAGTTGTCAAATTGTAGCTTTCAAAGAAGCTATATATAAACTATTGTTAAATTCAATAAATGTTCCTCACCTTGCGAACTCACTTTGATCTTCAATTATTGATAATGGAAGGACAAGCACTTATGGTTTCCAATTAGAGAATCATAATATCACTCTTTTGCCATAGGGTATCATGATGACACAACTTTTCATTGTCAACTACCCCATTAGGTAGGCCATAGGGCACATTTCTTACCCTATGAAGTGTGAAGTGGTAAAGTGAGAAACATACACAATCTATAGCCTTGTTGCCCCTCCAACTTTGACATCATCCACAAAGGATATCCCTTTGACAATTCAGTCCCTTCTCCAAGGGATGACCTACCATCAGAACTACCACCTTTACCACACTAACAACATCTTTTATATGTTACATTTCCAAATAAGGAGCATTAACATCTTAGTCCACAGGAGCACAAAGAGCTCATGGTCAAGTGCTCACCGCTCTACTTACAAGAGAGCCTTAGTTCATGAGTTTTTGATCACCACTTGCACTTCCTATTCAAAAGAAACATGGGTCTTAGCATATTTAATCAATAGTCATGCCATAAAAAAATGACATTTAGTGACCAGTTTCCAACTACTCCCTAAAATGATCCACTCCACCAAAATAAGCGGAGCCATAACTGACAAAGCTAAATGCCAAAAGTAGTTACCACTAGTGTTTGGTTCAGGTTATTTTCTATTTCGATCACTACAATCTAGGTTGGTTTAGATACGAGTCATTGTTAGTTTAGACTAACTTTAGATTGATTTTGCTTTGGGATGGTTTATTCGTATTTCAAATCAAGATTGGTTTTCTATTTTTGGATAACTAAGTTCAGATCAGCTTTTCTAAGCCTAACCATAGTCAACACCCCCACGCATCATCTTACACCACTCACACCACTTTCCACTTAAACACTCCAAATTTGTTCACCCATTGTCCCCCAACATCAAAAACCCACCTCAGCCCACTCCAGAAAAACCTACTAGAATTCTCACCACCTCACAGCGCAACACTAATGAAATGTGGGAGCATCGATCGTATTTTAAAATTTTTATAAATAAAAATCATGGTGACCTTGTTCTCATACTTTGCAAGATTTAAGAAGGAAAATTCACATTATTTTGGAACCATATCTTGCCCTAATTTAACAACACAAACAGCAACCACTTTGTGGCTTATTTTGTGCATGGTTTTGTGTCCATTTAGGTTTGAATTTTGTGCAAGCCATGAAAGCTAAAATCTAGCCACCACCTTTTTGTAACTTAAATGGCTCAAAAAAATGACTTGTGAATCAGCCACATGAATCTTATATATATATATATATATATATATATATATATATATATATATAACGCAAACCAGCAGCAACAACTTTTAGCAATTTTATTCACCTTTGAGATTTGTTGGGCACAAAAAATAAAGGGGTGGCAACAATGAAAGAGTGGCAGTGATTTAGGACAATTAAATCAAGTGTAAAGCATGGGAAAAGTGACCTAATCGAACTTGGGAGTCTTAGCGACGAATCTGACTCAGCCTTAGGCATATTTTTGGCTCAAAAATTCAAGAAAAAAAGGACAAGAAGAAGCAAGTGCAAGTAGTAACTGATTATGGAAGGAAAAAAAAAGCTCTAATTATGTCATGATTAAGCTTGCAACAGACAAAGGTATTGTAGAAAAGACTGCTTTTTGCTTTTAATGATGTTTCATTTAACCTTTTAGAATAGCCTAATTACCTCTAAGCCACCTCTAAGTCAAATGTAAGAGAATTGGGAAGGTCCCCTATAGCCCCTACAACCCACATTTTCATGCAAATCGATCATAGGATCGTTATGGGGCTGATTTGCTTTTGGTTAGAAATTAAGCTAGCATAAGTAATTATTTTGATTGTAACTAGGACAATGGGGTTCTAAACTAAAAACGGTCCTTGGCATGTTCTATAAATGCTCATGCAATAAAAGGACAAACATGATGCAAATTGCTCCTCTTTGGTTGAGAGCCACCACTTTCTTACTCAAGTGAAGAATTTTAGTTTTATCCTTCAAAATCCTACCCATCTTATTCTAAATGTTGAAAACCTTGGATGGTGATTGTAAGTGAGGTGCCTAAGGATCATATTATCTTCTCTTTTCCTCACCTTCATTCATGATTTTCATTTGGGTGGAATTGGCCTAAACTACCATTAATCAACCATGACCCAATTTATTTTCCATAGGCATCACAATGCCATCCTAAGAGCTCCACAAAATTGTCTCCAACCCAACTCACCATCCCACTGTCCTTTGCTATCAAGCTAAGAAGTTGCGCCACACCCCCAAAACACCAGACAACAGTCTACACCCCAAATCATCAATGAACCCCATCACACCCTTAGGTTCGTCGCCACCAAACCAACAATGTGCTTTTGATGGACAACATTGGCAACAACCAAATTTCCTCACCTTATGATGCATGAGGAATACAAATTGGGTTAAGTAAAAATTGATGATGATTTGGGTAGTAATCACCAAAAATGAAATGAGAGATGATTTGATCAATAGGCACCTCCTATGATCATATACCGATACTCACCAATCAAGGTATTCAACCCTTGATCTAAGGAAAGTCAGATTCTAGAGGAAAATTCAATCAAAGTCTTTACTTGACTTTGAAGGTATCAATCTTAGAAAATGAGAGAAAATATGACTGGCCAAAAGGCGTCTTTTATTTTAAAAGAACCTCAACACTTTTAGGGGTGTTGGGCTTTCAGTCTGCGATTCAAAAAGACAAAAGAGTGCTGACTTGGTTATAGGATCAAACTAAGGGTTACCTCTAAGTTAACTTTCCTAGTTTAAATCTAACCAAAAGATGTTAAACAACCATTGAGTTTGGTCTGCTAATAATCAAGTTCTGCCCTGTCCCCATACCCATACAAACTAACTTAATTAATCCTACAAGTTGATAGGTCATCTAGTAGGTAATTATGATTATTTGTAAAAGTAAAAACTACTCTAATAACCTGATTCTGGGGAAAGTAATAAAGCTGAAAATGTCATAGAAGGACTATTAATCTCTCCAGAACCTAACAGCTACAACTCACCTCACTGTTTCCTCTCATTCTGTGCCCAATAACCCAAAAAAAGGTGACCTACTTGCTGATATGCCCTGTTGGCCTGTCTGCTGACCTGCCGGTTGTTGTGCTGCACTTTTAGCTGATTGCAAAGCCATCTGAGCTGTCAAAAGTGGTGGCTTAGTCTTAGATTGTGCATGGCTTGCAAGGTTGCACTACTTTAATTCATTAAACTAGTCCAAATCAGAGGTTTTTTGAGGTCTTCTAATTTAGAGAAATTAATGATTAAATTAGTATTAAGTGTTTAAGATGCTCCTGCATCACCTAAGGTGGAAGGTTTTGATTATGTGGAAGGGGTTGCTAGAGTTTCAGGCCTTGTAGGAAGAGTTTAAGTTGCTCACCAACGATTCCCTACTTTTTACCTTAGAAAAATGTAAAACTCCAAGTGGGGATAATAATAGATCCATCATAAAATGCACCAATGTTAGGAGGGGTAAAGGGATGGAGTAATTTTTAGCAAGAAATGTGTCATTCCATTTCTGGGTATGTTCTCTTTGGTAATAGTTTATGGATCAAAGTTGTTAGTATGAGTCATGAGTCTGTTATTGTAATAACCCAAGTCATGTGATATATGCTTGAGGTTCAAAAAAGATTGAATTGACTACGTGTCAACAAAATGCACCTTCCTTTTCAGAAATCTATCATTAGAGAACTCTACAATTAAGTGTGTTTAGCTTCGAGTGATCCAAGTACAAGTGACTTGTTGGGATTCTCTAGAAGCATATAAGTCACAAAGTATGCTACGAAAATTCCATGTTAATCTGTGGGCTAATCATCAAGCTCGAAAGCATTCCATAGAACTACCAATAGTTCGTGAGGATCAAGCAATCAATAAAACTGCGGTCACGGTTTCGATTACAGCCACGCTGACATGGTATTAGGACGTTGCGAAGGCACAAACAACATTTTATATGTTGCGTATGTTACAGTGAGATTTTTTTCACAACAAATATCAATCAATATCTATAAATATAGGCTAATATCGGCAAACTATCGGCCGATATCTGATATTCCATTAATGTCACAACGATAACTATGTGATTTTCTCTAAATGTTGCGTTTCAAAAATTTCGCATTACAACTGATCTAAAAACCACAAAATTGTGGCCGATACACAATTCCAGCACCAATAATTCATTGTATGGGTCCAAGGTGCCTCACCAAGGTGCTACAATTATGTTCTACCATAGTCATCTTTTTTGTTAAAGTTGAGTCATGTGTCATTTGGGAATTCGTTACTCTTAATTTATAAAAAGGTATGGAGGTAAGAAAGAGAGGAGGAGAGTGGTAGTAGTTGTATGGTTGGGGTGAAGACCTCGAATACCTGGAATCATTTTTCTCCTTTGTATTAATTCATTTAAATCTTTTTACTCATTTTCATTTTTAGAATTGCAAGTTACTTCATACAGTATGTTGCAATTTCTCATTAATGTCAAGCCATGCCATCCCCTAATGTGTTACTTGGGTTAAGGTCCAGACAAGCAATCATTATAGATACTCGATAAGGTTAAGGGTCACCCTTGAACTCACATTCATCCCCATAATCATCATAACTCTATCAACTTGGTTGCAGACAAAGCCCTTAGCTTACAAGTTATTACTAGATAGAGAACCCGTATTTTTGGGTTGGAAGAAAGGGGGAAGTGGGAAAAAAAAGTATATTTTATTATTAAGGCTTTAATGGAAGGAAATTATATCAGGGATACATATCAATCCTGAGTTACAAGATTTGGGTTGTTAAATTAGATAATTATCACCTAAGATAATAAGGAAATTGAACTAAGTAAATCTATAAGAAATTGACCTTAACCAATTGGGCCTTACATACACTTAGATTATAAGTTCATAAAACCTAGACGTATATTATTGTTACTCTGATTATTGTAGATGTTGAGGTTGGAGAGGAAAAAAAAGTATATTTTATTATTAAGGCTTTATGCTAGGGTTTTACAATTCAAGTGTCATTAATGCTCAGGTAAAGATTTAGTTGAGGTTGGAGAGGATCGAATCAAGTACCCATCAATCAATTAGATCCTATTATTATTATGGTTATTGTCCATTTCCTTAGCTTTTATTTTTTTCCTTTCCTTGAACATACATAAACTATGGTAGAATCATGTCTAAAGGATCATGCCCTTGCTAGCAAGTTCAATAGAATTAATTAATAAATTTGTAATATGAGTATGTATTGTTTTATTTGGAAGAAAGGTATAATCATTCTGTATATTCTTATACTAACAAACATTGATTACATTTGATATCATCATATTAGCTACCCTACTTTGGGTGAATGGTCGTGGTATTTGATCTAGTCACCTAACTTTTTCCTTAATTTTGGATACTTATACAAAGAGAAGAGTTGTGGTTCTAGGCTCTTGTAAATTAATTTATAAATATTTTGGTTCCTTTCCCCTGCTAAACTCCACTATGAAGGAAGGATTGATGCCAACAGTCCTTAGCTATGAGTATTGATGAGTTGGGCATTTAACAAGTTCATGTTTGATTTAGTTTTGAGTTATACTTCTCGTCTCTAATCAACTTCTAACACTTAGGAATTAGTCCTACTACCATGTAACTGACTAGGGATTAGGATGGCTAATATATTGACAAATATTTATGGTCATAGGTGTATTATGTATTGTGCTCAATTACTAATTATAATTAATATTAATAGTAGGATATTTGATCTATTACTACTAATTATAGTCTGACTAGTAAGCTAATGTTGACTAGATTGCTTTACACGTAAGTAATCTGCATATCAACCCTTCAATTTTTATGACAATTATTTGTACAAGGTTCCTTATTCTTGATTTTATAAAGTATTACTTTATAAAAATTTGACTATTTAGGCACATGAATTATTGTTCTTGATTTCTTACTCCATATTTCAAAATAAAACAGGGAATCAAGCAACACATTGTTGTTATAATGTTATTACGTGATTGTTCAAGAGAATGTTTCATTTTGTGACTGTGTCCCGATAAGGGAGAGAAGCCCTTACTAGCCCATTTAGAAACATCAGATCGCTAATTCATATAGCTTCTATTTCACAATGCACTACTTAACATGTGCTAATGGCCCTCAACGAACAACAATGGACCCGAAGAGGCCAAAATTACACAGGATATTGTCTAACTGATTTTTTTTTCCCCATTTTCTATTATGATTTAGATAAGACTTCAATCTAGTTCTACCAACCTTTTATTATAATTTAACAATAACCTTTTCCAAAAACATGGTTACTTCTTTCTGAGTTATCCTATTTGATGATACATTAATGTTTTTATTGTTACATCTTCTCAATTATCTAGTTCCATCATGTGAAGTATGTTTAAAATTTCTTTATTATAAGATACCCTTATATTAAATATTTGATCTTTGTTTTGGTAAGTAGATCAATTAGTTGTGATTTTGATAACTCCCCCTTTCATCATTTAGTTTGCAATAATGGAATTCAAGATTATCATGATGGAAGTCTTTAGGGTATCGAATTTGTAGGTCTTAAGAGTGTGATAGTTCTCTAGTTACTAATTTAGGAAAGTTGAGATTTTATTTAGTATTTATTCGATTGAATAGGTTAAATCATATTGGCATTGGATGGTATATGAATATTATTGTGTATATGATGGATTATTTTCATGATAGAATTTTGTTTCAATGTTAGGCGTGTTAGCTATAATGGGTCTTCCTTATATGGTTAGTGGTGGTCACACTTCCCAACTAACTGGTGATGCAGGAGCATCCATTATCCAAGATATTAATCTAGTTGTTAATTTCTCTAAGTTAGGGGGACATAAAAACCTCCTCACTTGGACTAATTAGTTTAATTAAACCCCAAGCCATGAAAGCCATGCAAAACTTCAATCCAGCCACCACCTTTTGCACCTTAGTGGCTCATTTTTTTGGCTTAAATGGCTCACTACCCAGCCAAGGATAGGCTACAGTTCAAGTCCCACAATAGCAGCCCCAACAGCACTTTTCTGGGCAGATGTGGGCACTAGCAGCAGCAACAGCTATAAGTATCATAGGGGGCAGGCCTTTTTTGGAAGAAAAGAAACCTATGCTTAGGCTATGATGGCACTTTAGGCTTGCAGCAGAAAAGTTACTTTCTGCTTTATGCTTTTAATAATGTTTTTAGTCTTTAGCATAAAAGCTACTTTTACTTTTTACTTTTAATGATGTTTTTAGCTTAGCTTAGCTTATCAACTTGTAAGGAGCCTCCCAAGTCAGATGTAAGACATTGGGAAGGTCCCAAACAATTCTGATTTCTTTATTTCAGCTAGTACAAAGTCAACTTTAGTTTTGGTTAGGATTAAACTAGTTAAAGTTAGCCTCTTTGACAACTAACTAGTTTGATTAGTTAACCAAACCAGTCCTTTTTTTGTTGAGTTGTATTACAACTAAATGAGACCCAACACTCTCCTATAAGTGTTGGGTTCACACTTGAATGAAGAACAACTCAGAATTTGGCTATCTTATTTCTCTCAGCAGAAATCAGTCACCTTCAACTCTAGTGCATGAGTTTGAAGTTTGAATCCTAAAATCTCACAAGATTTATCCTAAGTGTTGAAACCTTAGGTGGTTCTTGTTAGTATATGATCTAAGGAGGTACCAAAGATCATATTCAACCCATTTTCTTCACCCTCTTCTCTGTTTTCTTATTTAGTTATCCCCCATTGATAACAACCTTCCTAACTTGACCCAATTTGTATTGGCATATGCATCAAGTGTTACTTTGGGGATGTGACAGGGCATATGTGTTTCCCTAAAGGGAGGTACTGACGAAATGTCTTTTTACTCCTAGACTGAAGAAGGTGAAAGATTCCTCACAAGCAACATGCCTCTAAGCAAGGGAATGCACCCATTACAAGAGGAGAAACCAAAAGAGTGTGTCACTATATATCCACGTCCCATGCGATGAATATGTTGTAGAAAGAAATGGATAAGCTAAATAGGACTATGTTATGAACCTAGGTCGTGAGGCTTGAGCCTGCGGAGCAAGGATAAGATTTAGCCCTACTTTGCTAAGGCATATCTCATTTCTATTCTACTATATTGTTTAATCTAGATTTTGTTATGTTATTAGATTATATTTAATTATATAGGAAGTATTGTTAGATTGCTCTAAAGATACTATCCAATAATATTGTTAGGAAATGATTTGGCCATTGGGTAATATCTATATATTTATGTAGTAATTATTTAAACGCTAAATTAACTAAATAGGTTGCCAAGTAGGACTATAAACCTTAGACTTGCAACTCCTTATATAAAGAGACTAATACTGGAATAAGAATTCAAGCTAGGGAATTAGCAATGTGTTTACTTTCAACTAATAACCTTTCTCCACACACACACACTCTCTCTCTCAATCGGCCCTCCCCTCAGCCTTATCATCATAAGCATCATCGTCCCCATCCTCGTATTGATCCATCCTTCATTAATTCCCCTAAAGCACTCATCCTACATGCACTCATGGGATACAAACAAAATAAATGGAAAAGGACAGCTTAATTTGAACAAAATTTCCGAAAGCTCGGGATCTAAGGCCCATAACATATTTCCATATCTAATGCCATCTACTAAACAATAAAATCCAACAACTTAAACAAACACACTATACCTCCTTCTATGGTACAAATAAACCGAAAGACAAATCATACTAGTACTAAATCTAAATTTAGGTTTCTTGAGATAGAAACAAGTATTGCACTTCACTTAGGGGATCCTTTCATAAATGCAAACTCTTTTTAACTGTGATCCATGCAGACATAGAAATGTATATCCTCTGAAGCTTAGAGTGAATCCTACCCCTTTTACCTACGATGTCATATCATAATAATTTCTTTAGGATTTGACATAGTCAATATTTGAGTAGGATTAGATATAGATTTATTTATATGTTATTAAGAAAATAATCTTGGATATCATATGAAGATGGTATGAAATCTTCGAGATTAGTAGTAGCATACATTATGATTTTCCCCATTCGTTTCCTTTACCGGACATGTAGGCCAATATATGTGTGAATGAGTGTGAGCACACATGCGCGCGCATACAGGGCCCGGTACTTTTTGTCATTGGCAGACTTAAATGAATCAATGAATTGCTATAGTATTAGCTAAAAGTCTTTAATTAGTCTCAAAATCCCCCACCCCTACATCAAACTCAGCCACTTTAATGGTAGGTGGGCATAGACATACAATGTTCCAACTAAGACAAACATTGGTACACAACGTTACATCAATCATGTAAGACTTCAAATCTCATTTAAGTCATCAACAGAAACATATAAACCAACCAATTCATATATTTACGGCAATACGCCAATCATCAAGAATTACCTTCAAATGCTCACGCTTATTCAGTGTAGCAGCCGAGGTACTTCTCTCCATAACATGACAAAGTCGAAGCTCGTTTAGTGCATCTAACAGTACCTTAATTGACTTGGTTAGTTTATTATTCTCAGTAAATATGTTTTGCTTCACCTGCACATTAAGAGAAATATCACCTTTCTATGGGGATAGAATGTTGTGTGCTCTCTTCCAGTAGCAGCAAACAGAGGAAGATATGAATATAAGATAAAAATAAAAAAAAATAAAAAATAAACAAAAACCAATCCTCTCGTAATTGGATAGGCCATATAAGAAAATCCTGTTCAATAAGAGCAGAAGCTTCATCAAACGTTTGCAAAGGGAAAATATTATTACCTGCTCAGAAATATTTCTGCACAAATCAACAGTCAAATCATTCCTTCCTGCTACATTGACCATGATGCTTGGAAATAAGAATTCGGCAATTTCAGCCTTCTGTAATGCAATTTCTTGACACAATCTGAAAGGAGGCTTCACTACATGATGACCAAATAAATGGTTTGACATAGGCGTGCTATTTGACATAGGGATGGTGAATACCTCAAAATGATATCATCACAATAACTGATAAGCGAATAAACAAGAGGGCATATCCACATCTCAAACGTTTTATCACTTGTACTCCATAATGAAGAATCCTCCAAAGGTATTGCTTCAGCTGAAAATCAGATCAGATGAGTCATTCCATACTGAAAATGTGATAGCCAAGCCCGGAAATGGGGCAATAGGATTTTCATTTTATATCGCTATCAATAAGCAGTTTCATCAAGTAATTTGTCTTCACTAATTCATTCAATCCTCATGCCTACATTTCAGCCCTCTCTATCTGGGGTTATCCCATAATGAAGTCCATTTCCGAGATTAGTTCCTTTCTTTTTTCAGAAAAAGAAATTAAGTTGGTCACCGCATAAATTAAACTCCATTACATCAGAAAAGGTAATAGGACATTGTCCGTATCTCAGGCTCCTCTAAAGAAATGAAAAGAAACAATGATTTATCCTCGAGCATATTTCCTTTGTTTCAATTAGAACATATTTAATTACAACAGAAATATAGTCATTTAGGGATGTATCAGAAATATAGGCACTGTTTGTTCAACTTCATTATTTTCTTATTATCCAATAATATATACTTTAGATCATTAGTTTTACCTCATTATTTTCAAATAGTTATAATTACATCATTATGATCTCAATATTTACAACTATAACTACATCATAAGTAGGTACATCATATGGGGGGAAAAGTACCCCAATTGCATGGTCTCAGTTATGCTTGCCTAAGGAGGAAGGGGGATTGGAATTAAAGACATGTATGGTTGGAATTCAGCACTCATCAGCAATTATGTATGGAATGTCCAATGTCCAATCAAAACACGACACCCTTTAGGTGAAATGGATCAATGAGGTCTAACTAACTAAACAGAGCCTTGAGCTTTTCAAATCAGGACATGACACATCCCCTATAATGAAGGCAATGTGCAGGGTTAGGGATGATCTGAAGCAGAAAACTGGCTCATACCAGAAGGCCGCACAACTGATGGACAGCTGGACAAGATCAAGTCAATACTACACAGCTCCAGCCTATGATTTTTTAGGAAAAAAGGAGAAATTTTCAAGTAAGCTGGTGTCATCTGGAATTACACAAATGTCCAGAGGCACGGCTTTGTCTTTTGGTTGGTCATCAAGCATACCAAAGACAGATTATCATTCGTAGATATCAGCCCTTCGTGCCCACTTTGTAGCACATAAAAAAAGACACAAACATCTGTTTTTTGAATGTGAACAGACCAACAAGGGATGGCAATAAATAAAGACCCCGGCTAGGTATTCACAGAAGCTTCACCTCACTTGCAAGTGCCACTAGACAGATCAAAAAATGCAAGCAGAAGAGGAATAAAATGCACACATTGGCCAGAACTATAGCGTTGGCAACAACTATTTATCACATATGGAGGTCTAGGAACAAAACTATTTTATGAGCAGCAACCTTTTAATGTGGACTCAATAGTTATGCAGATCAAACTTGAAGTCTACAAGGTCCTGTACAGCAGAGTGGACAAGGCACTTATAGTTATAGACTTCGACTAGGACCTATTTTCTTACCTACAGAGGTGGTATATCATACCACCCTATTTTGGTTATACATTACTGGTATAATGTTACAGATGTGGGTGCTATGTCTATGGACAGAACCTATTTTTTGATTTTAGTGTTGAGGGAACTGTTCCATGTGAGTAAATGGTAATATATAAAGGTATACCCCTGTGTATGCATGGGTGTAAATGTATATATATATATATATGACATTTTTTGCCTTGGATAAAAAAAATAATAATAAGCAGGTCCATCAATTTCAACTAAATACTAAAAAAATTATGCTATTTACTTTTTTAATAAAAATATTATTAATTAATTAACCCCACCAACCACACTCACATATCTAAAATTACTATCATACATCAATTCATTTTATCTCAGACATCCTAACAAACATTATTATTACTTCAAACATATTCATATACAATTAATTTGTATCTACCATACTCTCTACCATAATATTATGTATTAAGCTATCACATGATACCGTAGTCTATGAAAAAACTAGACAATATAAATCTAAACAATGGATGGAGACAAACTGATAAATAGTAGGTGCAAAATTGAGCACAATGGAAAAAGAAATAGCATCTCATATGATATTTTCTATTTATTACATGAAAATGGTAGCCATTAATTGTTCATACAAAAACATATAAAAAACCTACATTGATGTTAGACTAGATTGTTTTAGGGTAACAAAGTTACATTAGAGATTGAACTCACCAACTTAAGTAAAGATACAAAAAGAGATGAATAAATTGGATTTAATAGTTTATTTAACTTAACCCCCCAAAAAATAAGTTGAATACTTATTACTTGGATTATCTAACGCATAAGCCAATACAAAATGGGTCTTGTCAAGAGGGTGGTTATCAATGGGGCATAACAAAATAAGAAAATAGAAAACAGAGTGAAGAAAATGGATTGAATATGCTCCTTGGTACCTCCTTGGAATATATACTAACAAGAACGACCTAAGGTTTCAACACTTGGGATAAATCTTGTGAGATTTTATGATTCAAACTTCAAACTCATGCACTAGAGTTGAAGGTGATTGATCTCTTATGAGAGAAACAAGATAGCCAAATTCTGAGTTGCCCTTCATTCAAGTGTGAGCCCAACATTTATAGGAGAGTGTTATGTCTTAATGTCTTATTTAGTTCCAATACATCTCCACCAAAAAAGAACCAGTTTAGTTAACTAACCAAACTAGTTAGTTGTCAAATAACTAACTTTAATTAGTTTAATCCTAATCAAAAACTAAAGTTGACTTTGTGTAGCTGAAATAGAGAAATCAAAATTGTTTGGGACCTTCCCAATGTCTTACATCTGACTTGAGAGATTCCTTACAAGATAATAAGCTAAACTAAGCTAAAAGCATCGTTAAAAGCAAAAAGTAAACGATGCTTTTAGGCTAAAGACTAAAAATATTATTAAAATCATAAAACAAAAAGTAACTATAGGATTTTGAGAGAATGATATTCTATTTTTACTGAGAGAGTACATGTTTTATTTATATACATCCACATAACTGAAAGATATTCTAACTCCTAAAAACCAGCAACTAAAAGATATTCTACCTCCTAAAAAACAAGAATTAAAATACCTACCTAACTCCTAACTTTGAGGATAAATATTAGACACTCCCCCTCAAGTTGGGTTGTAGATATTATACGTACCCAACTTGCTACACAATCTCTCAAAGTTAGGTGCTTGAAGAGCTTTTGTGAGAATATATGCGCACTGTTCCCGAGTGAGAATGTATGTCACTTGTACTTCAAAATTCTCTATCTTCTCTACAATGAAATGTCTATCAATTGTCACATGTTTGGTTCGATCATGATGGATTAGATCCTTTGCCATATTGATAGCTACTTGGTTATCACATTTGAGCTTCACAGTCTGTCCAAAATCCATACCCAGTTCGGTCATTATTCGCCTAATGCATATCCCTTCACAAATAGTAACTGCAAGTGCTCATAATTCTGATTCAGCACTGCTCCTAGAGATAACTGACTGCTTTTTACTTCGCCAGGTTACAAGGTTTCCCCATACAAAGGAGCAATAACCGGTGGTTGATCTGCTATCTATCTGACTTCCTGCCCAATCTGCATCCGAGTATATAGTTACATCTTGACAGTCAGTTTTTCTAAATAGTATCCCCTTTCCAGGAGTCCTTTTTAGATACCTGAGAACTTGATATACCGCCTTCATATGTTCTTCCATCGGATTATTCATGAACTGACTCACTGTGCTCACTACAAAGCCAATGTCTGGCCTAGTGTGAGAGAGGTAAATGAGTTTTCCAACCAAACATTAGTATCTCCCCTTTTCTATTGGAACTCCACCTTCTTCCCGTCCAAACTTTTTCTTACAGTCCATTGGAGTACTTGCTGGTTTACAGCCAAGCATACCAATTTCCTTTAGTGAATCTAAGATGTACTTGCGTTCCGACACAAATATACCTTCCCTTGATTGAGCTACTTCCATTCCTAGAAAATACCGAAGAGGACCAAGATCTTTTACCTCAAATTCTTCAGCTAAGGCCTGTTTGATCCTTGCTATTTGGTCCATATCATCTCCAGTTAGAATGATATCATCCACATAGACAATAAGAACTGTCAACTTATTTGATGATGATCGTTTCACAAACAACATGTGATCAGCTTGGCACTGGGTAAAGCCGTGTCCTTTTACTGACTTTGAGAACCGACCAAACCATGCTCTTGGGGACTGTCTAAGTCCATACAGAGACTTCAATAGCTTACACACCTTTCTACTGTCATACCTCTCTTGAATTCCAGATGGAATCTCCATGAAAACCTCTTCTTCAAGGTTCCCATTTAAGAATGCATTTTTGATATCTAGTTGATGAAGAGACCACTCTAGATTTCCAGCCAATGATAAATGTATCCTCATAGTATTGAGTTTTGCAACCGGAGCAAATGTCTCTTGATAGTCAATTCCATAGGACTGTGTGAAGCCCCTAGCAACCAGCCGCGCCTTAAACCTCTCAATGTTTCCATCTGCCTTATACTTCACAGTGAACATCCATTTGCAGCTTATTGCTTTCTTTCCTGATGCAAGATCAGTAATAATCCATGTACCATTTTTCTCCAACGCACTAATCTCCTCTTGAACTGCTTGTTTCCATCTTAGGTGACTAAGAAACTCTTGGATGTTTGCTGGAATTTGAACTTCATCCATTCTTGATAGAAATACCTTGTAGGTTCCTAATAGATTTGCATAGGAGAGAAAATCTTTAATTGGATGTTGAGTACATGTTCGAGTACCTTTTCTTAGAGCAATGGGTAGCTCTAAGTTTCCTTCTATTGGAATCTCCTCTTGCTCTTGATCATTCTTCCCATCTGTATGAGTTTCTGCAGTTGTCAGATCCATTTCAAAATCTTGGACAGGTGTGAGATGTGTATTGGGTTCAACCAACCCTTGAGTTTGCCTATTCTTCCTTGAATAAACTAGAAGCTCTTTGGTTGTAGATTGAGGTATTAGTTGGTTAGAGCATGTGGGTAGAGATGGTTGATCGGGTGTAGAAGGAATAGATTCACAAGCTGGACTTAAGGATTGATTTTGAGAAATAGACCGACTGTGAATACTCATAATTGTGTTCAAGTATTGAATCCCAACACCAAGGCTGAAAGTCTGTCGTATTCTCCCCCTGAATTTCAAGTTTGGAATAATATGGACTGTTTTCAAAGAATGTAACATCCATGGTTTCAAAAACTTTTTGAGTAATAGGACAAAAAAATTATACCCCTTTTTGTTCGCTGAGTAACCAATGAAAACACATTTTGTGGATCATGGATCAAATTTGCTTCTACTTTGGGAATAGACATGAACAAATGCGGAGCATCCAAAATTCCAAATACCTTTGGAGGTAGATTTGAAGATAGGAATTGAGCATGAGGGAAAAATTAATAAGAACATGACGAGGTGTTTTAAACTGAAGGACACAGGACGGTAAACGATTTGAGATAAGCCAAAGTAAGAACAGCTTCCCCCCATAGGTATTTTGGCATAGTGGTCAAGAACATAATGGCGCGGGCCACTTCCAACAGTTGTCTATTTTTCCTCTCTGCTACCCCATTTTGCTGTGGGGTATTGACATATGAACTCACTTGGACTATCCCTTTTTTAGACAAGTAGTCTCCTAGGACAGAGTAAAAATACTCCCTAGCATTGTCAGACTTTAATATATTGATATTTGTACCAAATTGATTATGAATCATAAAGATGAAAGTTTGGAATATTTTTGCAAGTTCATATTTTTCTTTCATAAGGAATACCCATATAAGTCTTGTGCGGTCATCAACAAAGGTTACAAACCATCGTGCTCCATTAATGTTTTTAACCCTTAAAGGGCCCCATATGTCACTATGAACAAGTGCAAAAGGTTTTGATGGGTGGTAGGGAATCCCTGGATAGACAGATCGAGTATATTTTGCAAGTTGGCATATCTCACAATTCAAAGATCTTGGATTTTTATCAATAAACAAATTAGGAAATAACTTTATGAGGTACAAAAAATTTGGATGTCCTAATCGATAGTGCCACATCATAATTTCACTATCTTTATTAACACTGGAATTTGAATGAAAAAGAGTAGTATCATACTGACGGGTAGAAAGACTTGTAGCAGCAACTAGGGATTTGGTTGGCTGGAAGATGTTATAGTCCTGAACACATCTCAGCACTGCCAATCCTCCTGTTCGAACCCAACCCCTAAAAAACACACATTTGGGAAAAAATTTGTTAAGCAATGGTTATCACGAGTCAATTTATTGATGGAAACGAGATTGCAATCAAGGTTTGGAACATGAAACACGGATTTGAGAATAATTCCAGGTAATAATTGAACTGATCTAGTTCCAGCCACTTTAGATAAAGAACCATCAATAATCTTCACCCTGAGATTAGAGGAACACTGTTGATAGTCATAGATAAGTGTTCAATCTCCTATCATATGATCTGATGCCCCCGAGTCAACAATCCAATGCTTTGAGGGCAGTTTACCTGAGTTTGCATGTAAACTAGTCACATCTGCAGTGGTAGAGTGATGTGGAGGGTTGTTATTCAGAAATAGTTTTAACAGATCTAGTTGTTCCTTAGTGAATGTACTAGACTCAGTTGTGCTTTGTCGTTCTTCAGTAACACTTGCTGAGCTTGCACGGTTGTCTTTGACTGGTTTGGTTGGCTTCCAGTTTGCTGGTTTGCCATGTAGCTTCCAACAAGTCTCCTTTGTATGACCAGGTCTAGAGCAATGGCCACACCAAGGCCGCTCCTTTCGTGGCTGATGTTTGTATACGGACATTGGAAGCCATAAACTATGAGTAGCAAAAACAAATCCATCTAGGTTTGAAGATAGTTGTGGGTTGCCCAACATTACTTTCTTCCTGCTTTCTTCTCGGCGGACTTCTGAAAATGCCTCTCGAAGACTAAGAAGAGGTTTTGTTCCCATTATTCTACCTCTGACTTCATCTAAGCTTTTATCTAGACCCAACAGAAACTTAAAAGTTCTTTTCTGCTTAAGTATCTTACGATATAATGCACTATCATCCGGGCATTTCCATTCATGGGACTCAAACATATCTAACTACTGCCAATGTCCGGTTAGTACATTAAAGTATTGTGTTACCTTCAATTCTCCTTAACGAAGGTCATGAAGGATTGCCTCCACTGCAAATAGTTCTGAAGTATTATCAGAACTAGTGTAAGTTTCTTTCACTGCTTCCCATATTTCATTAGCAGTTTCATATAGGAGAAAATTTTCACCAATATCAGCATTCATTGAATTAATGAGCCAAGACATAATTTGATGATTTTCAGCCTTCCACTTCTTATAGTTTGGATCATTTTCCTGAGGAATTTTGGTTTCTCCGGACAAGTAATCCTCTTTTCCTCTGCCACCAATGAACATACGGACGGATTGGGACCACTGCAGATAGTTTTGTCCATTGAATTTATGATTTGTGATGAGAAGAGAGGCATTTTCAGTCATTCCAGAATTTCCAAAGTTTGAATTATGGAAAGGAGAGGAGGAGGTTTCAGAGATGGAACTGGTTTGTTCATTCACCATTAGGGAGAAAAAGAATTAAGATTTTCCGGAAAAAAACTGAGAATGTTGGGAGAAGCTAAGGATGCCGGTGAGGAGGAAGACAGCTAGGGTTTTTTAGAATTTCCCTGCTTTGATACCATGTAGGATTTTGAGAGAATGCTATTCTATTTTTTCTGAGAGAGTACATGTTTTATTTATATACATCCACACAACTGAAAGATATTCTGACTCCTAAAAACCAAGAATTAAAATATCTACCTAACTCCTAACTTTGAGGATAAATATTCGACAGTAACTTTTTTTCTGCAGGCCCAAAGTTCCAGCATTGCCTGATTATAGGTTTCTGTTTTTTCAAAAAAGGTATGCCGCCTTTGATGCATGTAGCTGCTACTGCTGCTAGCGCCCAAATCTGTCCAGAAAAGTGCAGTTGTGGTTGTTGTTATGGGACCTGAACTGTTGCCTATCGTTGGCTGGGTAGTGAGTCATTTAAGCCAAAAAAAATGAGCCACTAAGTTGCAAAAAGGTGGTGGCTGGAGTGGAGTTTTGCAAGGCTTTCATGACTTGGGGTTTAGTTAAACTAATTAGTCCAAGTGAGAAGGTTTTCATGTCCCCTAACTTAGAAAAATTAACAACTAAATTAATATCATGGAAAATGGAAGCTATGCTCCTGCATAATTATTTATTGTCATCAAGGAAGTTTTCTTTTTGTGTCATGTAAAGCCACTAAGGGTGCATATTCATGTCTATATATACTACATTTTAAACCCATGTAGATGCATAGGTAAGACAATTAGATTATGCCCATATTAGTTCTATAACTTTTACTACTTGTCTTTCATTTTTAGAAATTATTTATATTTAGTTCTTTATAACTAGTTCAGACTTTAGTAAAAGAGCCATTGCTTCAAACTAATTAAACAATAATATATATAATTAGCGAAAATACTATCCAGATCATAAGTTGATGCAAAAACATATTAAAAAAATTTGAAAGCCTAAGTAGTAACATAATTTATCTATGAAGCAGGAAGAGATGGGTTATTGGGTTTCTTTCAAAGAAGTGATATACCTGTAGATTTCCTTTCCAGCTCTGACAGGAACTCTTCCACCTGTTCCACATTGACTCCCTTCGAATGAACCTAAAATGATAAATGTTAGCTTGATCCTCGTTTCTCCTGGTCTTCCCTTTCATTTCTGCCATTTCTTTGGTTCTCAGGGGACCGGGTTTTGACAGTCAAGACATTTCACCAAATTGCGTAACAAAATAAATATACACCAAGTATCGGTAGAATGTCATAAATAATGCCCACTGAAAAGAAAAGAAAGAGAAAGAGAAGAAGAGAACAGAACAGAACAGAAAAGAAAAGAAACCTTAAGGGATGTCACATACAAATGTTTAAAAATGCAAAAAGATGCCTGATCAGAAAGCACAGACCCCAGCACAAAATTTTGGGAAAATCTTTCATAACATGAGAGGAGTTCTACTGTTAACAATATATATGAATGGATTACAAGCACTACGGAAATTTGAATCAGGAAGTAAATAGTATGTCGCTAATGAGATGCTAATAGTTGCTGGGGGGAAATGAGATCTAAAGCAATTGCCTTTGCCTCAAAACTGTCGCTCTCATTTTGCTTTTCACCAATAGCACATGCTAGGCCAGGTGAAGATTTCATGCAACCACCCATTTACTGCACATATCACCCAGAATTCTCAAATCAGATTTCAAGATTAAAAGTCATCCATACTATGGCCTTATCACTAGAAGAAATTTAGCAGACATTTTATGGAGAAAACCATCTGCAAACAGAAAGGGAAGTGCATGCTTGGCTACGGTGTTTTGTAAATATTGGGGAAAAAGAACAATATAACTATAGAAACAAGGAGCATGAAGCTTTATGGCCTCAGAAACCCAACAAGTCAACATAAGAATGTCAGGATAGTAGTGTGAGAATTACAGCAGCTCCCATTATTAGTTTATATATAAGTGAGCAGTTACCAGTCGACTAGCTTCTGTTTTGGAGTATATCGATTTCACCACATGGTAAATGCCAAAAAACAAAATTGTTTGTCTGATCTTGAAGGGTTATGCAGTATCATATATCACTCAATCATAGAAGTGAGACAGCATAGAAAGCGAATAACGAGTCCAAAGCATATCATATTAAATGCATGACAGCAGCCTGCCAATACATCACTTTCAAATCATTTTGTCTTTGAATAGTAATGGAAGGCAGTAACCTGTATAATGGATCTCTCATAAGAATCAAATGATTTCAATGCTCTCTGACCCTTTTCCGTAGCAAGAATCCCCTGCAAGGAAAATATATCATCAAAGATTGAAAAGTCTTGATGCCAAAATCTATGTAGCAATAAAAGGGAAAATACAAGCAGTGGCCCCCTTCAAAGTGTGCAATGTAAGTATATTTCAAACAATAACCATTTTCTCCATTTTTTTAATTGAAGGACAAAGCTCGAATTTCACTATTAAAGGCATGACTGCTTTTAAAAGAAAAGAAAAATCAATCAAGGAAATCCTATCAACTTCACCTAATTTCGAAGCCAGAGTAATCTTATTACATTTTTATATTCTAAAATATTTAATTTAGGTGAATCTTGCTGAATACACAATGTACATGCAAATTCATTCTTCAATATTATCAATAGACCTAGACTTGGGCCCCAAACACTCTACTATCTTAACCCTAGTAGTCCCTCCTTCAAGTGCCTGTTGCTGCTGCTGCTCTTTGCTCAGTGCCAGTGCTGCTGGTGCCACCAGCAAGTCTAGTCGGACGTCCAGTGGTTCAGGCTATTGCATCTATAAAAGTTTTCATGTCACTAATTTTATAAATAAATAAAAAATACATTTCAGTCAAGTAAAAAAAGGGGGGGACATTATCCAACCATTGCTGATTAATTGAAAAATAAGTCATATGCCTCGAATAGAAACAAAAATGAGTTTATGCCTTAAACTTTAAATTGTTACCACAATCTAATTGTTTTTAAATTAAAATTCAGGATCTGCAACTAACCATTTTGAATTGCATGGATGAAAAATAGTTCAGAATTTCAACTTGTACAACAGCCACAAATATAATATGAGTAATTGACCAGACGCCAAATTAGTAGGTTTATATTCGTCAGAGCCCCTTACGCATAATTAAAGATTAAATGCAATTATTGGCTTTTGATAATGTGGAACTTAGAGAGGCCCCTTAAATGTGGCACCGAAAATGCAGCATCAAAACTGAAAGGAAGTAGAAAGAACCGGTAGAGATAAAATCCTGAAAATAAAAAGCATGACTGTTAATGAACTCACATGAAGAGCCTGGGATGTCAAACTAATGATCTTAACAGAATCATCCATCAAGTATTTCTTCAAAATCCTCAATAGGACAAGCAGCAACTCTTCAGATGTTCCAGTTCCCAAACTGATGCTAGTTTCACTAGCACCATTATTATTAACTCGCTGACAGACATGAATACAACTTGAACTGTTAGCGAAGTGGAAAACAACAGATCGTGGATCTCCGATGCCAACCTGCAACCACAATAACAAAACATGACTAAATGCAGTCTTAGCATGAAAAACTAACAGGTTTTGTGAAATGATAAAGCTAGAGCAGAAATAATACCCTAGAAATGAAATCAGACAACAATGCACGAACAGTAGCCATATCCTCTGTACCGCACATGCGAACAAGGGACCAAACAGCTTGTACAATTTCATGGTCACCATGCCAGCCATGATCATCAACAGCATTCTCCATATAGTCTTTTCCCAAAGTTTCTCCTCCATGTAATTTTCTGTGCAGTGCCTGGAGACTTTAATGAAATGAAATCTGTTTAGGCAAGAATCTGTTGGTAAGACATCATCTTTGTTTGACAAATTATTCCTTGTTTCAATTCTTTCTCAGGCAGAGGCTATTGGTGCAAAATATCAGCTTATATTTTACCCAAAAACAAAAACCTGGCTAAACATTGTATCCAAGGGTGGAACATACAGAAGGATAAATACGTCCTTTGTGATGGTAAAGTTATTCAGCAAATCCCCCTCCCCCAAGCAAATGATCTATAGTTTTTCCTTGAATCAGTCTTTAGTGGGAAGACATGTTCATGTCACTTGACATGGAAAATTTTGGCATTGAACTGGTTCTGATAGGATATGATCTGAGAGGAATACCAAAAGCCACATATGCTGAAACAATGATCTAGCTCTCTGATCATAATATAGATGATCTGAAGTACAGAACTAAAATATCAAAATCAAAAAATCAAAGTCAAAATAAAAGATATTTGGAAGAGAGGTACCTCCAAAGAAATAATCTTGGTGGAAGATGGCCAGATCTCTCCACGAACTGTCAGAAACAAATTTAATATGTAAGAAACTATACCCTAACTATAGTCCATTAAATAGAACAGCATAATAAAACTAACAAACAGGTAAGACTACTTTACTTTCAAAATATGGTTCCGAGGGGAGTAGGCTCTGCATAACTCCTCATGGAATTTCCGTATTGAATCAAAAATATACATGTTGGGGAAAGATTCAAGTTCCTGGAAGCACAATCTATTAATTAGCGCCCAATGTTGTAAGAATTACAAATTGACAAACAAAATAAAAAACGCATATAGCAAACATCTCAAGGATGACTCTGAAGTATGAATCACTTGATCATAAGCACAAAGATAAGCTGTTTCTAAGCACTCATCATTGAAACAACACCAACAGCAGCAGTAACAACAACAATTATAATGATAATGATAATGATAGTATTATTAATAATGATAATAACAACATTATAAGGTTATTTCAGGCCTATTGCATGTTGTACCATGCTTTCTAAGGTTATTTCGAAGATTTTAACTTAGAGACTACAAGGTACCATGCCCTCAATCATTAACTTTGCTCAAACCGCATTTTTAAAGGGTAGAAGTATTGGTGAGAATGTGTTGTTGACTCATGAGTTGGTGAGGAAATATGCTTGCAAAGGGGTTTCTCCGAGACACATGTTAAAGTTGGACCTTCAAAGAGCCTATGATATGGTCAACTGGAGTTTTGTCCAGAACCTTTTGCTGCTGTATGGGTTTTCTTACCAGTTTGTCAAGTTGATCATGGCCTGTTTGAATACAGTGACCTTTTCTCTCTTTTATAATGGTGTGTTGACTCCTCCATTTCAGGCTAAGAGAGATTTGAGAAAAAGAGATCCTCTCTCCCCTTATCTTTTTGTTCTTGTCATGGACTATTTTAGTAGATGCCTCAAAAGTTTATGGACTAATGCTTCTTTTAAAGGCCACCCTAGATGCAAATCTTTGAAGATTGCCAACCTGAGTTTTGCGGATGACATTCTCCTATTTTGTCATGGTGACTTGCAAAGTGTGCAATGTCTTATGGATGTGGTAAGTCATTTTTCTGGGCTTTCTGAACTGGTCCTCAACCCCCAAAAGTGCATTGTCTATTTTGATGGTGTGTCGCCTGATGTAAGAAGATCAATAGTTGCTCTGCGAGGTTTCCAGGAGGGTGTCTTTCCTATCACCTACCTTAGTTTGCCTTTAACCTCATCCAGAGTTTCTTCTGGCCTGCTCCAGCCTATGTTGGAAAAGGCTACTGCTAGGCTAAGGCACTAGAGCACAGTTTACCTGTCTTATGCTGGGAGGGTGCAGCTTATCAAGTCGGTGTTGTTCAGCATTCAATTGTATTTTAGCCAGGTTATTCTTTTGCCAAGAAAGGTTCTCCATCAATTTGTGGGTCTCTGTAGGAATTTTCTGTGGTCTGGAAAGGTGCATATTAGACTAAGAGCTCTGGTTTCCTGGGAGCAGATTTGTCTCCCAAAGGAGGAGGGTGGTCTTGGCTTGCTTAACCTGGGTGATTGGAATCAGTGTGCCTTGGGGAAACTACTATGGAATATTACTACCAAGAAGGATTCATTATGGGTGAAATGTATTCATGTGGTCTACCTCAAGCACACTAGTGTGTGGGAGTACAATCTCACTGCATACACTTCATGGCTCTTTCAGAAAATCCTTCTTGTAAGAACTCATTTACAAAGCTTTCTGCAAGATAGACTGCTGAATGGTTACCTTGATTACAATATCAAATCTACTTATGAAGCTGTGAGACCTAGACAGGCTAAACAAAGGTGGTCCAAGCATGTGTGGCACTCGCTCAACTTGCCAAGATACAGATTTCTATTATGGCTGGCCTTAAGAGACAGGTTGATGACTAAAGCTAGGCTACTAGAGATTGGCATTGGTGTGTCTAATCAATGTGTGTTCTGTCAGCAACAACTTAAAACTCGGGATCACTTGTTCATCCACTGCCCATTCACGGTTGCAATCTAGAGGAAAATAAGAAGAATTGTTGGAAGAAGGGATAGCATCCAAGGTTGGCAACAGGAGATTCGGACCTTGTTGATCGGGTCAAGGCAAAATAGTCAAAAAAAGCAGATCCTAGGAGCCCTTTTTGTGTCCTATATTGCCAATATTTGGTATGAAAGGAACTTGAGAATTTTTGAGAATCCTAGTAGGGATGTTACTAGTCTTATTCGGGCTATTATCATGACCATAGCTAGACGATTAGTACACACACATTTTAAGGCTCAATTTCAAAAAGTGGGCTAGTTTGTTAGATTGTATGGTTTGATGATGTATATGGTTGTAACTCCTCATTTTCATAAGTAATAAACTTCTTACTTATCTAAAAAAGATAATAACAACATTATCAATATTATTATGATGATGATTACTGTTGGGGTCTAGATTCAACCACTGAGTTGGATCCTCACCCTCACTTAAGTCCAAACATAAACACCAAATAAAGGCCCGTTTAGGCACCTTCATATGGTCCAGCCCAACCAGTCATTACCCCTAACCCTTAGGAACTACCATAAATAATAGGTCTCCTCCCTTGAAAAGGGGATGGGTATCCATTTATACCTCACTCTTTAGTACTCCCATCTTCCTCTCTGGAATCACTCTCTCCCCACGGTCCTTATCTCCCCGTCAACAATGATGATAATAATAATAATTTATATTCTGCAGCAAAGAGGCCCCACAAACATACTTTGATATAGTCATGAAGAGATGAATCAGAATCCACAGTCAAGAGATGCAGCAAGGATAAAGCTTGGGTTGACTGCTTGCATGTTTTCTCTCCGGTGTGCTCCAGGGGGATGCAACAAGTAACCAGTTTTGACACCAGATACTGCAGATGAGCACAAATGAGAGATGAAACAGCATAAAACATTGCCTGCAAAATAGAAAATACTGCATTGCATTGAAAGAAGTTGAAAAACCTGAAGTTGTTCACCAAGAACTAGAACAGACTCTTTAGAAGGAAGATTCTTGAAAACCTTGAGCAAACAGGAAATCATATCACAGCACTGGCCTTGTAAGGCAGGAAGGTTGAGAAACTGACCAATCAGGTTGAACAGATAACTGCATGATCAACATTGATGACAACATTAATTTCCAACCTGGATAACAGCCAGATTGACAGCAAGTGCATAAATATGGTTCGACTGGATGAACAGAGCTCGTGAAGCTGGAATTTGAAGCAAAAAATCCATAAAACTTTTGAAGCCACTGGTGGTCATTTTTCTATAATCAGAGAAAAAATGGGCAGCTTACAATTTAATAGGAAATCAAAGTCGGATGATTTCTTCAAGTTTGGTATTTTATGGTTATTTCCAACTCAATTTTGGTAATACCCTTCTCCTCTCCAAGGAATTCATCTTATCCTCAATCCGGAAAAGGAAAAATAGGACATACATCTAAACAAATGTATTCCACAAAGACATGAAGCTATAAAATTACAATCTTAATGTCCATGAGCATTGAGTGGGACTAGAAAATTGATCATAAAGGCTCACCATAAGGTGCTTGGAATGGCAGCTCTATGTCCAAGAACATTTATAAGCACCTCCATGCTAGATAAGTGGTGACATTTGTGTCTTTGATGTACCGCTGCAGTAACTCTATAATGGATCTCTACCAAAAGCTGCATATAACAACCATCTTGCCATGTTACTTTGGACGACAGAGATGGCTAAGGGTCTATTATTAAATTTTATCCCTCAAATGAATTAATACAGCAGAACTACAAAGATTACCATGAATACTCTGTCTGGACGAAATATATTAATCTTGTCAACCACAGCAATCTTTGATGGGGAGCCTTCCCTGGAAGAATGTAACATGTTAAGGAAAAAAAAGACATCAGTGTCATGAATGGAGAGATTAGAACTAAGGTAACAGAGCAGCATTACATCTCCACAAAGCCATCAACAACCGTTCGAACAGCATGTACCACTGACTCCTTCATAAACATTGGTGTGGTAGGCTCTGATGCAGAAGAAGCTAGTCCCAAAATATGACTGATTATAGAAACCTGAGGATACAAAGATGAACATATCTATTTAGCTACTCTAACACATCATATGGTCAAGCCGATAGTAAGCTCCAAGTTTTGTTCCAACACCACAAAGTTTTTCCAGACTAAAGAGATATGGGAGGATTAAAACCAAATTTTAAAGGGACTATCCATCGGTTAATCATGTAGAGCGCTTCTCCAAATTTTCATGCACATGAACTTAAGAGTTCAAAATGCGATGATACGAACAAGATGATCCAAGGACCAGACAATTAGAACCTCTTAACAATTTTATGCACATGAAACATAAAGGCCATTCTGAAATGAGGGGCATGTGAAATATGGTAATCAGGAAAGATTATTGTTTTATAGTGCGCCTCTTTAACCGACACCGTTAGTGACCCCCTAATGAACACAACTTAGAGAATAACTTATATACCAGATGTTTGACTTTTCAAGCAGTATCTCCAAGAAAATTTTAGTACAAAAGACAAGGATTTCAATGACCACATTAAGGGAGAGTGCAAACCATGTGTCTTTTTATGAGATTGTCTCTCTCGTCCTCAGAGATATCAGCAATGCGCAAAATTGAACTCTGCAACACCTCTGTTCCCTTCTCCCAGCCAATTTTTTTACTGCAATGCAATGCCATGCAGACTGAAAAGATCTGGGAAAAATGCTTTTTAACAAGACATGCTAAAGGCTGGCAAGTAATCTGCAAGAAAAATAAGAAATCAGCTAAAGAACATCTAGCACAGGCAGCCAAACAAAATAGTTCTAAAATTTGACCAGCAAGCAACAACACATGAGATATGATTCAATGAAATGTATTTAATCCCCGAGGAGTATCCAAGCTGATGAAAATGGACGCATGGGAAAAACTTACAGAAGAAAGTTACAAGAATTTACTGACCATAGCTACCCAGTCAAGGTTGGCGGCATCCCCATGCAAAATCAAAGCTGGCAAGAGCCACTGGCTACAGTATTGCATAAAATGCTTTGGCTCTACATCCAGAACAAATACATCCCTTATCTGCAAAATTAATTGACAGGACAACATAACAAAATGTAAAGACATTAGATAGCACAAGCGTCGAACCTGAGATTGATAAGGCATGAAAACTCTACAAATTAATAGAACAATTGAAAAACCTACATGATTCAATGATCAACGGACCAACAAAATGGAGAAAGGGTACAAGTATAAATAGTTCTTTCGTTTTCCTTCAATTTTCTTTTCAAAAAACCCAAATTTCTCTGGAACAAAGACAAATCCAGTATAAATTATGTCATAAGCATTAAGGCGTAACACTATCAAGAAAGAAATTATCATGGCTTGCTTCTCCACCTACGAGACATACTCAACACCAAGTTTGAAGAACCCTCAATATATAAAATCAGTACAGCTCAATTAATGCTCAAAATTCCATCAGGAAAACTAAAAGAAAAACAGAGAAAAAGTCAACATAACAAAAATCATGATAGTAATGCAAAAGGGGAAAAATATCCTAGGAACAAGAACATGAATCCAGAGTCACAGGAAATAACATCAAAAGATTGAATTATAGAGATATCAACATTTACATGCTAACTTATACCCAATAATATTTCTCAAACGATAATCTGCAATGAATAATTTGTCCATGACTCATCAAACCAAAAATGAGGAATCACTTAAGTACAATAATGCTCTAGATGCAGACATAATCAAGCTACCAAAAAAATAAAAATTAAAGAGAAATTTACACGCTTACCTCAACAAGAGCAGCTAAGCTTACGCCACAAGCAACCCAATCAAACAGAATGCATCCCATAAGCTGATCCAGGAACTGCAAAGAAAATAAAAGCAAATGCATAGTGCAACCAGAGATTAAGCAACAAATAATATCCCCTCGAGTCCCATGAGCTTCCAAATTAGGAGCTCAGAAGGCATATATGAAGCTCATGGCCTCATCCACTGAATAGATTATTAAGCCAATGGTAGTTATTGATGATGCATGAGGGATACAATTGGGACAAGTAAGGATTGGTGGTGATTTGGGTAATAATCACAGAAATAAAACCAGAGAAAAGATGAGGGAAAACAGTGATAATATGATCAATAGACACCTCCTATGATCATACACTTACAATCACCAATCAAGGTATTCAACTCTAGATATAAAGAAAGCAAGAATTTTGAGGGAAAATCAATCAAAATATCAATATCAGAAAATGAGAGAAAATATGACCAACCAAAGTTGTTCTTCTATTCAGGTAAATTTCTAACATTTATAGAAAGTGTAAGACCATTCGGTGACAACTCAACAAAAAGAAATAAAACTGATTTGGATAGGGTTAATCTAAGGGTTGTCTAAGAGGAATAACTTTCCTACTTTAAATCTAACCAGGAGTATTGATGAGGCACTTTCAGACGTGTCGAACTTGAATAATTCTGCCCCTCCCATACTTTACAAACTGACTTAATTAATCCTACAAGTTAATAAGTTATCTAGTAGGTAATCATAACTATTTGCAAACGTTAAAAGCTACTTTTTTTTTTTCGATAAGTAAGAAATTTTATTACTTGTGTAAAAGAGAAATATTACAACCAGATATCAACCTACCATACAGTCAACAAAACCAGCCCACTTTTGGAATTTAGTCTTAAAGTGTGGGTGCATTAAACGTCTAGCTACAGTTAAGACAATAGCATGACTAATACTATCAACATCTCTACTTCGGTTTTGAAAGATTCTCAAGTTCCTCTCATACCATACATTTGCAATATAAGAAGAAAAAAGAGCTCCTAGGATCTGTTTTTTCTGTCTATTTTGTCTAGATCTTTTCAACAATGATTGCACTTCCTGTTGCCATCCCTGAATAGGGTCTCTTCTATCAGCACATCTTCGGATCTTCCTCCATATAGCCGTTGTAATAGGGCAGTGGATAAACAAATGGTCCCGAGTTTCTAGATCCTGTTGGCAGAACACACACTGCTCCGATACATCCATACCAATCTCCCGAAGTTTAGCTTTAGTCATCAATCTATCTCTGAGCGCCAGCCAAATAAGGAAACTGTGCCTTGGCAAGTTAAGGGGGTTCCACACCAGCTGGGTCCACTTTTGGTTTTCCTGCTTGGGGCACACAGCTTCATAAGCAGCTTTGATGCTATAATCAGTATAACCATTTGAGCGTCGCGACTGGAGAAAACTTTGTAGCTGAGGGCGTACAAGCAGGATTCTCTGAAACAGCTAGGAAGTATAAGTAGTGGGATTATACTCCCACACATTTATATTCTTAAGGTATACAGCATGAATCCACTTCACCCACAGCGAGTCCTTCTTAGTAGCGATATTCCAAAGGAGCTTACCCAAAGCACACTGATTCCAAATATCCAGGTTGAGGAAACCAAGCCCACCCTCGACCTTGGGAGAACAGATCTGTTCCCATGAAACCAGGGCTCGTCTTCTGACATGTATCTTTCCTGACCAAAGGAAGTTTCGACAGAGACTCACGAACTGATGGAGGATCTTTCTCGGAAGGAGGATCACTTGGCTGAAATAAAGCTGTATACTAAATAAAACAGACTTGAGAAGCTGGAGTCTCCCCGCATAAGATAGAAAGATAGTACTCCAATGTCTAAGCCGAGCTGTAGCCTTTTCCAACATTGGTTGGAGAAGACTTGCCGAGATTCTCGAAGAGGTTAAAGGAAGGCCGAGATAGGTAATCGGAAGAGTACCTTCCTGGAACCCCAGAAGATCGATAATTGCTCCTTTAACATCAGATGACACGCCGCCAAAATAGACAGTACATTTCTGAGGGTTTAGAATCAACCCCGAGATCCCAGAGAAATGATTAAGGACATCCTTAAGACACTTAACACTGAGAAAATCACCATGGCAGAATAAAAGGATATCATCCGCGAAGCTCAGGTTGGTTATCTTCAAAGCTCTACATCTGGGGTGGCCTTTGAAGGAATTATTTGTCCATAACTGTTTTAGGCATCTGGACAGGTAATCCATGACAAGGACAAATAAGTAGGGGGAGAGGGGATCTCCCTGCCTCAAACCTCTTTTCGCCCGAAAAGGTGGAGATAGCACGCCATTAAAGGATAGGGAGAAGGCCACAGTTTCCAAGCAAGCGGTAATCAGCTTTACAAACTGGTAAGGAAAGCCATATAGAAGCAGGAGGTTCCTTACAAAGCTCCAATTGACCATGTCAAAAGCTTTTTGGAGGTCTAACTTTAACATGCATCTAGGGGAGACTCCTCTTCGAGCATATTTCCTGACCAACTCATGAGCCAATAACACATTTTCACCGATACTTCGGCCCTTCAAGAAAGCAGATTGAGCATGATCGATGATTGAGGGCAGAATACCTTGGAGTCTCTGTGTAAGAATCTTCGATATGATCTTATAAAGCATGGTACAACAAGCAATAGGTCTAAAATCAGTGACCTGTTGCGGGTTAGGCTTTTTTGGGACCAGGGTAAGAGATGTAATATTAACCTTCCTAGGAAGGAAGCCGGTAGTGAAGAAATCTCTGATAGCCATGAATAACTCCTCTCCAATAATATCCCAGCTCTTTTTTAAGAACCCCGCTGAGTAACCATCTACACCTGGAGCCTTAGTGTCACCCACAGAGAAGACAGTTGCTCGGACCTCCTCTTTGGACACAGGAACATTTAGAGCCAACTGCTGCTCATAAGATAAAGTGCTATCCACAACGGATGGGTCCAGGGCTCCGAAAGGGGGAGAGACTGTGCCTAAAAGCTGCTTATAATAGTCACTGAAGGCCTTCTGAATCTCCTGAGCGCCCCTTATCTCCCTGCCATTCTCTCCTCGAAGAAAAGCAATAGTTTTCCGCGTTTGTCTCTCCTTCACTCTAGCATAGAAGAATTTGTGATTTGAATCCCCGCAGTGGAGCCATTGAATACATGCTTTTTGCCTGAGGAACATCTCCTCACAGTGAAGCAGATGAGCATACCTGCTCTCAAGACTATTCAACTGATCTCTGAGATGGGGAGTGGGAGGGTGACAGAGAAGTTTTTTCTGGAGAGTAGACACCTCCTCACGCACCGCAGCAACCTTCTGGGAGATACCACCATATTTTACCTTATTCAGCTGTTTGAGGTCCATCTTGAGCATCTGGAGTCTCGAGCACACTCTGAGCAGGGGGTTCCCTTGCAAAGGCTGATGCCAAACCGAACGCACTAGGGGTAAAAAAGCCTCATCTTCAGTCCAGAATTGGAAGAAACGAAACGGCTTCTTACCTTGGAACGGAGAGACCCGAAGATTAACCACTACTGGGCTATGATCAGATACCAGGGGACTGAGGAACTCCGCCACAGAAGAGGGGAAAGATGTCAGCCAATCCATGTTAACCATGGCCCTGTCCAATTTGCACATGACTTCCTCCGCACCCCCTCGTTTGCTAGACCAAGTGAAGAACGTTCCTTGGCGCTACTTTAATAACCTTTAACAGGGCTGATTCTGGGAAAAGTAATAAAGTTAAAAAAATGTCATAAAGGTCCATTAAACTTTCCAGAAGCTAATTGCTGCACTGTTCTTGTTGTCTCCTCTCTTTATGTGCTTGGTAACCAAAAAAAGGTGACCCACTTGCTGATCTGCCCTGCTGACATGTCGGCTGCTGTGTTGCTATTTGTCCGAAAATAATAAACTGAGGAAGCCATCTTTTTAGCTTATTGCAAGCCACCTAAGATGTCAAATGGTGATGGCTTGATACTAGATTGTGCATGGGTTTGCATGGCTCAACTAATTTCGTTCATTAAACTAGCCCAAATTATAAGTGCTTTGGGGTAAAAAATTAAAGATTAAATTAGTGTTAAGTACTTGGGATGCTCCTGCATCAATTGAGTTCAATTTACAATTGGAAAGCAATCAATTAGATCACCATCACTCTTGATCAGCAAGCTTAGATTCTCATTGCTAAATTTGAAAACAATAAGCAACCTTAATCATGAAAGAAGGTTTATGATCTGGAAACTCATTTCAGCCAAAGAGAGAAGGAAAGAAAAGAGCACAGGATAGGAAAGAACAGACAGATCCACATCATCCATCAATAAAAGAAAACTAGCATCACCTTTGACCTACAAGTGTATTGGAGCAGCCTTGAGAGATTATCTAATGATGCTTTTACCAATTCCCTGAATAAGAGATATAATATCCAGTTAAAAGGAACATAAATAAAATATCCTGTCAAAATAAGTTGATTTCCCACCTTTGAGAAGAATCAATAGCAGCAGTTGCGCATAATGTAAAAACAGCCTGTGAATGCAACAGTCATTCTCCAAGGCAAATAAAAAAAAATCATCAACCAAATAAATAAATAAAAAGTAAACATAAAGCAACCTCCAATTCCACTTCCTCACTGTAAAATGCAAGATGCACAAGTGTAATAAGAGCTGTCTCCATAGCTGGACGTGTCTGACAACCAGCAGCCAGCACCTCTCTGGCAGTAACAAGCCTTCCTTTGGAGAAGAGCACCAATTTAATGCCAAAGTTGGAGCTACAATGAAACAAGGGAATAAGAAATGAGGAAAGGGAGAGGAAGAGAGAGAGAAGAAGAGATTAAAATTGAGATATGGAGGAATAGAGGACAAAAGTCAAACAAACAATAACAAACAAATAGAACAAAGAAAACAAAGGCAATGTAAATGTAAATTCACTACAGCAGGCAAAAACAGGAGTACATCTAGCAGTCAATCATATATTATTTTCAATCAATTTTTCTAATAGAAATGCCTTCGGAAAACAACATTAAACCAACCATCTAGCCCCAACTCTGCTCCCAAAAACAGACAGATACAATCCTACGGTGTATCTGAACGTTGAGTGAGAGAAGACCAACAGTGAAAAGAGATTTTTTGAGTGTAGGGTACATAAAAATACAGAGTGGACTGAATCCATCAACCTATGTTTTGCATAAATTGGTGCCTTTAAATGGCATCATAGACACTATGACTGAATGGCACACCAGTTTGTCTAATATAGTTGAAGCACAAGGTATGAAGTAGTAGTGCTAAAAGAGACATTCCTGTGAGAGGGTGTGTTGGAGTCTGAAGTCTGCCTTCTGGATAAACTGTGAAAGTAGGAAGCTAGCTCTCATAGAAAGCTATCTGAAAGATTTCAATAACTATCTTGCATGCTCTCAAAGTTCCAAATCCAGCGATGAGAAAGATCGGGTGCATCAAGGAAACTCCTATAAGATGACTGTGCTGATAATTCGAATACGACTTCTTATGAAAAGCAGGTACCTGTAGCCTAAAGGTGGATGTGGAGTACGGAAGATGTTCATTGAGAAAGGACCTGACTTCTTTTCATCACACTACTAACAAGCTTGCATGGAGGTCCTTGAACTATTGACAATCTAAAGTAATCATCTAGGCATCCAGAGTAAATGCTTGATGTCGTGCTGGTATTTTGTCCTGGGACAGAGAAAAGAGCCTCATTTGGAAGGACTAGAGGATATGGGAGGAACCTATAAGATTTGCTTATCTGATAAGCTTTAGTGGCTTATAGAGAAGCTTTCACTGGCAAGTGATAAAGATGCTGTAGTGTGGACCCGTCCGAGGAAGGATGGCATGAGTTGAATCAATAATGAAACAATAGCAACTTTGATGGATCGTCTACTGCAGTATGTATACAGGACCAGAGATAAAGCAGTACATGTACAGTACCAGAGAAATATGAATGGGGGACAGAAGGAGTTTGTCTGTCCCTCCCATAAAGGCTGTCGGTAAGGCTTCCATGATCTATCAGGAAGCTGCTCAGCAAGATATAGATAATGATAGCTTCCAGAAATGAGGAAACATAATAATCATGAATTTTTTTGTTCAAGAAAGATGCTGATATTTAGTGATGCATATGAGATCCAACTTGGGTCATGCTAGGAGGTAGTGTTCTAATGTAACTTAGAACAACCGAATATCAAAGAGACTAATGGGGGGAGATTTGAGGGAATAAAATTAATTCTTGGTAACTCATTGAATCAATACTCACAAGAACCACCTAAGATATAAACTCTTAGGATAAATCTTGGAAGATTTATCCAAACTTCAAACTCTTACACTTGAGTTAGGAGGGGGGGCTCTCGGTTTTACGAGAGAGAAAAAGTTGCAGCCAATAAATTGTGTTCTGTTTCATTCCATCCTTGGCACATATAGATGAAGTGTAGGATTAAAGGTTACAACTTAACCAACTAATACATGTGATTTGAACTAAAACAAATGAAGAAATCTAACTAATATCCTAACCATGAGTTTCGGTCTTGGTAGGGTATTTTGGTGCAAATTTTTAAACACATGGATCTCCCTAGCACATGTCTAATTCATGTAGCTGCCATTTGACTCACAGGAAAGAGATAAAGATCATTTTAATCTTGTAAAAGACAAAAAAAGAGTAAGGAATGTCTTCTAGCCTTCCTTGTTTTTTCCAAAAATCTGCATTGCTCTTCCCAAGTGCTGAAAAGAACTTAACATATAACTTGAGAGGGACTAGTGGCTGTTTTGTGTGGCTATTATGGGTACAGAATGGGCTGCATTCTTGTGGCATTTTTGGGGCTAAAATATTAAAGGAAAATTGGCTAAAAATGGTGAGAAAATTAGAGGAAAAAACGTTGCTAAAGGTGGCTCATTTTTGGGGTGTTTTTTGGTGGTGGTAAAAAAAGGTCGACAAGGTTTTGAAGGAGTGATTAATTTGTCCAACTAATGAGAGTTTTGTGATTCTCAAACTTAGTAAAATTAATGACGAAATTGTGATCATCAAATGAATATGCTCTTGCATCATTTAGATTGTTTGGTCACTCTTTGTTTCACCATGATGTTTTATGGATGTATAAAGGCTCTTTCAATAGTAAAATACAAGCTTGAGAGCTGTATTAAAGATTGAAGATAACAAGTGCACATGGAGAGCAGTCCATTTTAGTATCTTACAGCTCTTGGGGAAAAGACAAGTAAAGAGTAAGAGATACTGAGAGTGGCAGGGAGAAGCAGAAGAGAGAGAATAAAAGATATTGACATCCTTTGCACATAATTCTAACCAGGAATAAAATATATTTTTATAGTATTTCCTTGCAATTGACACAGACATACATAAACACAAAAGCGCTAGCTATTACTACATCAGCTATCAATACTATAATATGAATAACTCATGAATAAAGGAAACACAATCTAGAGCAAGTCTTGCCCAAAAAAAAACTATTTGTACCAACCAAATATCCTGAAAGAGTTCATTGTGACCATCCCAAGTCTGGAAAAGTACACCAATTCGCCTAGCCAAGAACAGCCTCACTCGGTAATCACGATCTCCAAGTGATATAAGCAGCTTGTCAATCATTGTCTGCAAAGATGAATCAAACAGAATGAAAGAAATAAAGCAGCCATAAATGAATAAGAATGGTCTATACTGACGATTAATGGTGTTAGCACCTATTACAAAACCGTGATTAAAGACCTAAGATCAAGATAAGGAAACCAATCTCGATCACCTGTCCTACTTGAGGACTGAGACAAATAAAATCACAAATGCAGTCAACCAACTTTATACGTCCCCGCCAATCAAGCAAATTAGAACCAGCAACTTTGTACACCAAATCCCCAAGATATACCAAGCTCTGCAACAAATGAACAGCAGGAAATTCATCAATAAACAATCCAAGATCAAACACCATTAGCAAAGAAATCATTAGGATAAGATCTCAGAAAGGTGCCATTACTTAAGTTCGTGGCACCAACAGAAAGTAAAGTCATAGAGGCATATAGTAGCGTTGAGGCAGGAAAACATTAAGTACTCCACAGAGTAAGGTATGACTTGTAGATATGAAAATGCCACAAAAATGAAAATAGAAGTAAATTCAAGACAAAAAGGAAGCAAGACTGCTAGTACTTTGGCGGAAGAATATCATGAGCAAAATGCACAAACACCAAGAAGTCAGATTTAGAGGTCCAACTTGACAACATAATTGCTACAATGATGCTCAGGCAGTTCGATGACAGAAGACATGTCTAGAACAAGATGGAAGAATAAAAGGAAATGCATAAACATCCTCCAAGATAGGAAAAAGAGATAGAACAGGTATCATCTTCTCTATATTGCTTTTAATATCATTCTTAAGCAAAAAAGTAAAAAAATAAATAAATAAAATAAAATAAAATAAAAATAAATGATGGTACACATCTACTTCAGAAAAATTTACAACGTATGTGGGTATACCTGTTCGCCATCTATTGCCTTCAGACATGGGCCTTCGATGCTACCACCTCCTGTTTGCAAGGATAGCAGAGAAACCAACAAACGGCAGATAGCAGCTACCACATCAAGACAGTGAAGCCGGAGACTCATTCTGATTTCTAACATTTCACCCATCAAGGTAATCTGAGGGGGAAAACGTGTCCAACTTAGCACAGATAAAAAATTCCAACTTCCAAAATAATTAGGTGAAGAATGACAGCAAGTTGCGATACCAAGTCAGTCAGCTTCATGGAAGACCAGAGTGGATTTTGACAAAGACTTTGCAGAACATATTCAATGACCTAATTGACAGATTACAAAACATAAATGAATAGATATTTCTTTTTCCTCTCAATAGCAGATAAGCCTCATGAAAATGGTATCCAGATCTCCAATATACCTTCACATGGCTTTCTTTGCTCAAGATGTCATATAAGATATCCCATGTGACATTTGGCAAAACTGAGAAACAAACTGTGATTAGTGACACTATGTCCATCTTCCACCTCAACCCAAACAAAGAATTTCCAGAAACATTTCTCCCACTAACAGCAGCCTCCAAGGACTCATCATTGACATCCAGTTCCACATCTAATATCCTGTTTTTGCTGATGCCAAATTGAACGGAGGTTTCCTCTACAGAACTAGAAGCAGATACCTGAGCTGCAGTCTTATCAATTTGCTGGTTCCTTTCACACTTCACACATTCTACATATAAATTAAACAAAGCCTTTAAAAGCCTCTCGATGGATAAAATGATCGGACTGTAGAATACAGGATCAACAACTTCATTTCCAATTTTTTCAAAGAGTGAAGAACAGACACAGCACTTAAAAGAGACAACAATGGGACAAGATCCTTCCCAAAAAGACATTGAACTCAAACATCCTCGAACTTCAATATCATTTTTTATATCTTGGATGATAGATACAGAGGATTCCAGCAATTCCAGTAAGTACTGGCGAACTTCAGAACGAAATGTTGAACTGTCTTCCCTCGTTCTGACAAAAAAAAATGGAAGTCAGATATAGATGTATAAAGAGAAGAATGTGTGAAAAATATGAGGTATATGAATACTAAAAACTTTCTCAAGTATCTACTGGAAAGCAAATAAAAAGAGTCGAAACAGAGAATCAAATATAATTTCAAAACAACACACAAGAAACAAGGGTAATAAAAACAACACTATACATTGACTAACAACTAATTACAACTGAACACTAACAGGAAGTCTGCTCTTATAGCATAATGAAGTAAATAACATGATGCAGGAGCATCCACAATCATTTTATTTTTGCGAATAAAAATTATCATGATTATTGTTTTGGCCTTAAGTTCACGAAAAAAGGTCGAATTTGCTTTAATTCCATTCAAAGGCTATTGTGTGATCATGTTAGCTTTTAATTATTCTAAGTTTGAAGGCCATAAGTACCCTCTTACATGGAAGAATTAAACTAGATAAAGGTTGACCACGCAAGCCATGCAGCCAGCCATTTTGTTGGTCAACTTTTAGGTAGCCTAAAAGAGGCTCCTAGATTGCTTCATAAGTCAGCCATGAAGCACAAGAACCAACCACCAAACAACAGCCATAGCTGCCCCTTTTTCCTCAAATCTTGGGACAGATTTGGCATGGAAATGGAAGACACATAGTCGGCATTTCGCAACTACTGAAGCAGAAAAAATCAATGGCCAGAATTGGGGTACTTCTTGGCACAAAAATGGAGGAAAAGCAAGGACAACAGGTCTAGGCTGTGAAAGGGATTTTTGCAGCAACTTGTGTAACTTCTAGGCTAATTGTTGTACTAGGAATCAGCCCATGTTCATTGCTAGTTAGATTAGGCCCTAACTTGCAAGAAATCTCAATTCAACAAGCAAAGCATGGGGGAGGGCTGTAAGTGCACATTTTTATGGCTCAAGAATGGCTCATTTTCCAACCCCAAGGATCAAACAACTCCAAGCATCAGCAGCCACTCGGCTGCGATTTTTGGACAGCTTTGGGACATATTTTGGCACTGAAATTCAAGGGAAGAAGCAGCAGCATGGAAGGCTTGTTGGTTTATGACAACTTTAGATGCCGGTTTTAATAGGAAGATTTACAACAGCTACTACAGGCTAGGGTTTCTTTTTGTTACGTTAATGATGTCTTGCTAGTAGTTTAGCCCTTTAACTTGTAAGACACTACCAAGTCAAGTTGGGAGCATGGAGAAGCGTCATCAACAGACCATGGACGAAATTGTAGCCATAAGACACCATCAAGGCCTTCCAAACCTGCCACAAGACACTACTAGGCCTAGTTTTTGCTTTCTGCCAACCAATGATAGGTTAAAGTATTTGTTTAGCATGGTGGCTCGTAAAGGACCTCCCAAATCAGATGTAAGGGTATGGGAGCTGTTTTAAGTCAAGTTGACAAGCCATAAATGTCATTGGCTGATTTTTGTTTGGTTAGATTTAAAATAGCTTATTCTTCCCCTTAGATAACTAGCTAGTTTGTTTTGTAACCAAATCGGCCCATTTTAGAGCTAGTTTGTAACTATCTGAGACCAACACACTCTATATAAGTGTTTGTCTCACACGTCAATAAATTCAGATTTGGTTGCCTCATATTAAACTTGGGTGAAAAGTTTGATTGAATTTTAACTTCTAATCTTGTTCCTTTTCAAATCTTGTTACTTTCATCTAAGTGTTGCATGACTTGAGTGGCAGTTGCAAGTATATAAATGTAAGGGATACTTAGGTTCATATTCTCCACTTCCTCAACCATTAATTTCAATGGTAATTATCCTAATCCATAATTTCAATTTATATTTCCCATATGCATCATAACACTCTCTTGATTTCAATGGCAGCATAACATCCAAAGTGGAAACACAAAAACAAAGTGCACAGAATGTACAAAGAATGATAGTATATGCCATGAAGCCAAGGAAAGAACCTTGTCAAGAATGAGCCATAAATCAAATTACACAGGAAAGCACAACAGAAGAAGATTCCAGACAAGATTTTCTTCTCTGTGGTTGAATCCGCAAGGGAACAAAGTATGTAGTTTTCCATTTCTTGCAGCAATGGATCACTTAGCTGTCTTGGAAGACGCACACCCTGGGAATTCTTTCGCAAAGAGGTCTACAAACAGAGACATCAGCAATCAAATAGAATATGGAGCCTTGAAATGCTAGAAATGAAATTCAGAAGAGAGCAAAAAAAGAAAGGTTAAATGTTAGGACTTCATCATTTCAAAGATTCTGAACCAAATAGAAAAATACAAACCAAAAGGGAAATGGAGGTCAACTGACAAGAGAAGAGAGTGAAAAAGAAATGGCAAAAAAGGGGAACATACTTCAGCCTGGGGGTGCGGAGTAATTTCAGCAAGGACATCTACAAAGTACTCAAACTGCACATCCAAGTGTTCCGAGTCCAGATCTACCTGCATGTATATAGGGGGGAAAAAAGGAAACAATAAGCAAGTAATTACATGACCTAACCACCACCCCCTCAAATTGATGATTCAAAATAGCCACACACCTCAGATGAGTCTCCTGCAGCTCCAACATCATCTACAACAGGATGAGAAAGGGAAAGCCCTTTACAACTAGATGGGATGAAAGAAAGTCCAGCACAGAGAGCATAAACAGCTGCTGGGAACAATGTGACAACATGCTCATCTAATGCAGAAGGGTCCTGTAGCTCAAGATCAATGCAAGAACTCACATAGGATGCCGATAGGTGTCAATATAAAATAAAATAAAATAAAAAACTCATCCAGCTTGCTAGGAAGTAATCATATAACCTGATATAAAATAAACACAATCAAGGGAAAATTTATCCTCGCCTATAGCTAATTATAGATGACTGACCTTCAAGTTAAGAAAACTCAAAACCCCTCGTAAAATATTTTGTCTCAGATGCAAATTGTCACGAAGGTCACCCTATAAGAATGAAGATAATTATTTAGTTAGACATATCACTTCCATGAATTCAGTCTTGAACTCACAAAATGAAAAAATGAACAGATAGAAATCCAAGAAAATTTGTTCTTGGCAAAAAAATAAAATAGTAATAAATCTATATGCTACTCAAGGAACAAAATCTAGAAAAACATCATCCTTAACAATAAATTCAGAAACAGGAATCAATTGGAGGAAGCTATGAGTCAAGTCCAGCAAAAGGAATGAGGAATACAAAAAGGCAGTTTTGAGCATTTCATACATGTTACTGTAACCTAAATAGGGGACATAAATATTGACACACTGCATAAAACTAGAGTGAGTGACAAATATTCTATTGATCAGCATATACAATGAGTAAGTCAAGCTTTGAGCATTACATACTGGTCATTAATGAAGGACTATAACCCAAACAAGGGAAATAAATAGGGACACGTTGCATGGAAAAATCAGAGTGAGTGACAAATATTCCTATTCATCAGCATATGCAATGAGTAAGTCAAGCTTTGAGCATCACATAAATGCTGTTAATGAAGGAATATAACCTAAATAGGGGAAATAAATAGGGACACGTTGCATGGAAAAATCAGAGTGAGTGACAAATATTCTATCCATCAGCATATGCAATGAGTAAGTCAAGCTAAAAAGGAGAGTCTCAATAATAATAATAATAATAATAATGAGTTTATCGCGGCCATAGAAAAGGTACAACACTAACAACTTGCCTGAGAGCCTTTTCTTGAAAAATAGCAGGACACAAAGTATAAAACAGACCTGGAAACAATTGCATATGAATTCAGTATATTAACAAGAAAAAAGAGCTGCAAAGCATGGACTTCATTTTCACTTGTGTACAGAAAAGGAGCAAAAACGTGATCAACGGAATCAAACAGAAATCTTTTGATGCTACAAAAGGGAGGGGGAATGGATTTGATCTCAGCTTACAAGTATCAACCAAAACAAAGAAGCCAAATTGCACATCATAGAACAAGTAAATGGATGTCAATAGAAGCCCTCTAAAGTAAACAAAAACTTTTTATAATTCTCTTTCATAACCAATTTTCCTTTCATAAGGTATTTCCAACAATCCACCATTCCTTGTGACTGAAAACTGAAGCCACCGTATACCCCAGAATCTTCCGTACAGGGATACAGATGTAGGCAAAAAAGGAGGCACAGCTGCAGCTGAACAATCAGTCCAGAGATATATCCAGTATGTCTCCCTGCATCTGTGCATGTGTCCATGTAAGGGTAAAAATGGTTGGCTACATACAAATACGCTCATGTTTCGCCCCCCAAAAAAAACACAGCTTAACGAATTTGAAATTTCGAACAAAATCCATGATCCTCTGTACTTTCAGGTTTGTGGTATCCAAAGGCACATAGGGTATGTTCGACCCAACCTTTTGAGGTCCAAACAGGGTTCACCTCTGAATTTCTCCAAAGTAATGAAAGATATTGATCATATAAGATCTGTTTGGTAAATTAATATCTGAACTAAATCTGATCAGAAGTGATGTATATTAACATTTTTGAATTAAGTTAATATTTGAATTCATCTAATCTGAAGTGATGCATATTGGCATTTTGACATGAACTTTGATATTTATTTATTTATTTTAAGGCACGTTATGTTAAGTTATGATAAAAAGAACGCATCATTTTGAAATGTTGTAAAAAGTAAAATGTCAAGTATGAAACAATATAAAGATGTCGAATATTTATCCTCAAAGTTAGGAATTAGGTAGATATGTTAATTCCTGTTTTTTTAGGAGGTAAAATATCCTTTTTAGATTGCTGGATTTTAGGAGTCAGAATATCTTATCTGTCTTATCCTTTAGTTATCTTTTAGTTATATGGATGTCTATAAATAAATCATGTACTCTCTCAGAAATATAGAATACAATTTCTCAACTTCTACATGGTATCAGAGCTGGGAAATTCTAAAAAAAAAAACCCTAGCCGTCTTCCTCCTCACCAGTTCGAGCTCGGCTCGGGCTCGGCTCGTTAAAAGCTCGTTCGAGCTCGATCGTTTTGTTAAATGAGCTTAAAATAAGGCTCGATCGTTTTGTTAAATGAGCTTGAACATAGGTATATTCGGCTCGGCTCGGCTCGGTGGAAGCTCGTTAAGAGCCCGGTAGAAGCTCGTAAAGAGCTCGTTAAAAGCTCGTTAATAGCTCGTTAATAGCTCGTTAATAGCTCGTTAAGAACTTGGTAAGGTTGTAAACCAAAACGCAGCGTTTTACATTAAAACGCGGCGTTTTGGTAGTTCCCCTAATTACACTACTCCTGCTGCCGCGTCTTGCCCTGTGTGTGTGTGTTGTCTGCTCTGCTCGAGTTCTCCTCCCCCGACCCCGAACGACCCAATCACAGCCCCAGCGCCCAGACTCCCAGTCCCAGTGCCCTACGCTCCGAATCTTAGCCTGTCGCACCCCATCTCTCTTTTCGATTCTTGACTGTCGACACTGGATAGTCAACAATACATAGTCGAATACTCGAAAGTCGAATCTTAGCCTGCCTGAGTCAACAATCACCAATCGCCGCGCAGGTCATTTGGTGTTTTTTGAAACCCTTGCGGAGGTGCGGTGTTCATCAATTTTGCTCCCAGCCCCAGGTATGTGTTCTTCCTTCTTTATTTTTCGAATCGTGTAACAATTTTTGATGAATTAGATGATTAATTTGATTTTGAAGTGTTCTAGGTTAATTTTGCCCCCAATTCTGTTCGAGACCTTGCAGGCTTGTCGATTCTGTGTGGAGTGTGGACTTAATTTTGCAGTGAGGTAATTCTAGGTCTTATGCTTGATAATTGATCCCATTTTTTATATGTAATATATTTTTAGCTGAGGAAATGAATCTACCCTATATTTTGGATATCATATGTCAATTTATGGGATGATTTAAGTGTTTATTGATGATAATATAATGTTCAATACGTGGAACTTCGGTTTTATCACTTTGATTGACTGATTTAATTGAATTTTGCATTTTCATGCATGATGCTTGATGTTATTGGCACAACTTATAATTTTGGCTTTCTTCATGCTTGGGTTGGCATCTTCTCTTTGTTTGAATTTGCTTATTTGATTTGAACTAAACAAGAATCTGATTATTATTATTTTTATTTGACTTCTTCTGCATAGAAGGTAGACAAGTTCTTGAGGCATCTCCATTTGCTAGTGATTATAGAACATGGAATTAAAACAAAGTAGTAAAATGAATTATATTGTACTATGAGAATATATTTTTTTATCTGAATTTAAGTGATATGTTTGTTTCACCTATTTTGAATTTGATGATTTCCTGATTGTTAATTTCATTTCATAACTTTGCAGTTAGCACTTTCCATCAACAACTATTTCTATGTATGGTACTTTTCTATCATGAATCAAGCATTTTGGTTACTCCATACTCTTCTGTCAGTATTTGTGTTGGGATGGATGATATGGAGATTAAGTTTTGAAAATTTGAGAGGACAAAAATACCCCCCTTTTTTTCTAATTCTCCTTGCTTTCTTTCTGTGGCTTCATTTTTTCTGTTTGTCTTTCTACTTCATTCAGATTTATTGGAATTCGATTAGACATCTTTGGTACATCACTCTCGTTTGAATCCAAGAAAACTCAGCAACATCTTCTACTCCATGTTGCAAATCAGCATCAATTTTTGTTAAAATCTTACTTTATCAATTTCTTAAGTTTTCCAGTCAACTTCTTGTTTTAACTCCTTTGATGTTAGTGTTGTTTGTCACTACATCTTCCAAGGTAAGATGTAAAAGTATATATTTTATTTTTTAATTATGACGTAAGTATTTATTAAATATATAATCAACATTTAATGCTTAAATTACTTATTAAAGCTTATCTGAATAATATTGTTTTGATTTGGTCTTAGGTTGAAGAAGTTAACAGACATTGATGGTTGAAGAATTAAAGTCAACAAAAATATTTGGTCAGTAGGTAGTAGTAGCAACGCCTTATTTTTTGAATTATTTTATTATACTTTTATTTATTTGGTATATTTATTTATAATCCTGTTTAATATATCATTTTTTATTTATTTTTATTTTAATAAAGAACTTTGTGTTATAGATGCTTCTAATTTTTTGATTTATATAAGAGAACAATATTAGTTTTATGGTATTTATATTTATAATTGTTCTTTTATATCATGTTTTGTCTTTTTAGTTTTAACAAAAAAAGTTAGAATGTGTTTTGTTTTAATAAGGTTATATTTATAATTGTTCTTTTATATTTATAATTATATTATTTGTTTTGTTCTCGTGTATAATAAAATAAAAAATAATATTGTATGTATAACTTACACAATCAGATTGTTTATTAAATTATTAGTGTTATAAACGTTGCTATTGCTCCTACTCCCAAATTTCTTTGTTTTCTTTTTCAATTATCATATATAACTTCTGACTATGTCAAAATTAATATATTCAGAATTTTCTTCTTCTAAACAAGGATCAAACTCAACACATTCACGATCTTCTGCAACAAGTCCAGCTATGGAAGAGGACGATAACAATATGGTGGAAGTTCGAGAAGAAGAGGCTTGTAATGAGGATGGGGAGCAAGGTGCTGAAGCTTGTAGTGGATTTGACGAAGATGATGAGCATTGTGCAATAAAGAAAAAGGTTCGAAAGAAAACTTCACTTGTATGGGAAGACTTTAAAGAGGTTGTCTTAAAAGATGGAACGAAGAAGGCGCAATGTAATCATTGTCGTGACAAGCTTTCCATCATCGCTGGCGCACTACCTCCCATTTAAGACGACACTTGTCTACCTGTGCACTCCGCAAGCCAAAAGGTCAGCAAGAGTTGTCCTTAACAAAATCAATGGGGGTAAGTTCTGCTACTTGCTTTCGCTTTGACCATGCAAAATCAAGAGAGGCTTGGGCTAAAGCCGTTCTAGTCCACGAGTACCCATTTAATATGGTTGAACATGAAATGTTCAATGAATACTTAAAAACCCTGACTCCTCATTACAAAAAAGTGTCACGTGCTATGGTCAAACAAGATTGGTTTTCTGTTTATGATCATTACAAGAAAAAAATTAAGAATGTGTTGGATAAGACGCAGAAGATTAGTATAACTACTGATTTATGGAAGTCGGATGCTCAAAAAATCCATTATATGGTTGTGACCGGACATTTTATTGGTGATGATTGGGTCTTACGTAAATATATCCTTAATTTTTCCACTTGGCCCCTCCTTGTACTGGTGTAACAATTTTCAATGCTTTGTACAAATGTTTTGTGGATTGGGGAATTGAGGATAAAGTCTGTAGTCTTACCGTTGATAATGCAACTGCTAATGATAGGGTTGTTAGGATAGCAAGAGATAGCTTTGCTTCTAAGAATAAGCTTTGTTTTGATGGAAAAATATTTCATGTGAGATGTTGTGCCCATGTAATAAATTTGTTGGTTCAAGATGGGCTTGAATGTATTGAAGATATTACTACAAATGTGAGAGAAAGTGTGAAGTATTTGGCAGATTCTGAAGCACGTTTGAAGTTATTTAGTGAGATTGCTAAGCAAGTGGGTTTGACAAAAAAAAAATAGTGTTAGATGTTAAAACAAGATGGAATACGGCTTATGCAATGTTGTCCACAGCTTTAGAGTTTAAAGATGTATTTTCTAGATATGCTGAACAAGATATGAGATACCAATGGTTACCGAATCATGAAGAATGGAAACAAGTGGAGGGTGTGTGTGGATTTCTTGCTATTTTTAATGAGATTACAAAAGTTATTTCAGGAAGTGAATATCCAACATCAAATTTGTATCTTTCGGAGATTTGGGTGATAAAAGAGGCATTAGATGAGAAGGTAAATGATGATGACATTTTTATGCAAGTAATGGCCATGAAAATGAAAGAAAAGTTTGATAAGTATTGGGGTGAATGCAATATGTTGATGTCTCTTGCTTCTATTTTAGATCCTCGGTACAAAATGATGTTGATTGATTATACATTTCCTATCATTTACAAAGAATTTGAGGTTGAGAAAAATATTGGAGAGGTAAAAAAAACCTTGAGGGAGATTTTTGATTGTTATGCTGGACATTATGTGAGTAGTTTTGAGACTGCATTGGAGAAGGACATGAATGAGGTTGGGTCTAGTAATGTGATTGAAAAAGGATTATTATCTAGGAAATCAAGGTTTGAAAAGTTTGTTATGAGTGCTAGCACCCAACAATCGAGCAAATCAGAGTTGGATATATACCTAGAGGAGGGTGTGTATATGTGTAAAGATGGCTTAGGTTCTCCTTTTCTGCACTCGACTGGTGGAAGGGAAATACCTTGAAGTTTCCTGTATTATCACAAGTAGCACGTGATATTTTAGCAATTCCTATCACATCAGTTGCTTCGGAGGCAGCTTTTAGTGCCGGTGGGAGGGTAATTGATCCATATCGGGCCTCTTTAGATCCCAAGACTGTCGAAGTTTTACTTTGCGCCGGTGATTGGGTTCGTAGTAATGACTTGCCTAAGAAAAAGGTAATTCTTTTACTATTATTTAAATTTAGTTACTTAATCTATGTTTTCAATTTAAGTGCAGCTACTATTTTTTTTTTTGCTCCCTTTTTTGTAAAAAAAAAAAATAGGCACACACACAAGAATATGAAGCTATGCAGGAAATTGATTTGCCATAATTTGGTTGGTAATGTTCTAACTTCTAATATAAGGTACTTGCCTCTATAAGGACTATAATTTGAATAATTTGTTTTTGCAGATTGTGGATCGTCTTTTTTTTGTTGGCTACCGAAGTCTTGTTATGATTTATTTTGGTATCATGGTATGTTTTCTAAAACTAGCTCATTCATGTAACATTGTTCTATTATGATTCTCATTGTGCTGAATTTAGATTATTTAGATTATCCATGCTGGTATCTACTTTGTTTTTACCCAATTCCTTGCTGGTATCATTTTACTACTTTTTTTGGCCTGCTTGAGCTGAGAAAACTAGGTGAATGTGCCATCGTCAGGCACTCTTTTTTCGAATGGATACTAGTTTCCACGATTCAGTTATAGAACTTAATTATTTGTCAATGTCCTCTTTGTAGACAGAACACTAGGAAGCCTTTCTTTTTATAGAAAAAAAATTAGGCAATATCCATTTAACAGCCATTTGCTCAGGAAATTGTGACCTACCCATAAGATTGATTACCATATAGAGGATATAAGGCCTGGTTATTCTAGTTGTTATAGGCCTTTCAACTGTAATCTGTATGGGCATGTGAACCAATGATGGAATCTGTTTGGAGGATCATTAATTGTTCTGAGGAATTAGATTCTTAACGAAGTATAGGGTTGTGTGGATCCTCTTACTATCCTCCCATGCAGCTGATACCTGGTATTACTTTAGACTGCTTTACTCTGATCATATTTTCATGTTTATTCCTGTAACCACTATCAAAAAGCCATTGGTATCGCCTCATTTTTCTTCTCAATTGTTTCTGGTTTATGGTTATACAAGACAAAGATATTTCTTCTTTATTGTGTAGCTATACATTTGTAGTGGAACGCTTCTCCTTTTTCTGAAAGCTCTGCCACTATGGTGATTACTGATTAGGCCGTTTTATGACCATTGCTGTACAGGGTTTATAGTTTGTGCTGATCCCTTAACTAATGCCATAGTCAATTTGATTCCTTCCCACCAGCACCACCAACATTAGATTTTATTATCTTTTGCTTAGCTGACAGATCTCTTATAAAAACCTCAGGTAAATCTCTTGTTGGAATAACCTACCTCCTTCTGTCTGCCTCCCTTTCATTTTCTCTATTCCCATAAATCCCACACTGAAGAGCTAGGAGGAAACCAACCTTGAATATGACCGCTGCACTGAGACTTCTTACTGCAGTTGCAGATTCAACCCTAACCTCGGAGCCACCTAGCACACAATCTTCAGAGTCTGATTATATTGTCATTTTAGCTGCTCTCTCGTGTTCCCTCATTTGTGCTCTTGGCCTTGCATTGGTAGTCCGATGTGGTTGTATCCGCAATTGCTTCAGCTCTATGAGCACCACCAGTAGCAACCTTTCTCCTCCACAGAGACAATTTTAATCCTCAATTTACATGTCTAAATGATAACATGTCCTATATGTTAAGTTATAAATCTACTTAGTACACTTCACTGTTGTTATGAGTAGTTTTTTAATAAATAATAAACTAATCAACATTAACTAAAAACTAAAGGGGATTAAAATTAACATGGATTCTTATATAATATATTGTAAATTTAGATCTTAGATGTGTATTAATCTATGTGATTTTTTTTATAATCTAAGTGTGTTTAATGATAGTTTAAAGGTGTGTCTTGGTCTTGATTTTAAAAAGGATTTGAATGATTTGACTTTAAAGACGAATTTATTTCTAAGGAAATCAATCGACTAAGGAAATGTCGACTAATTGGTTGCACTAGTGAACCGGTTTGCTTAATCCTAGAGTTTGTGGGTTTGGAAGAACAAGTTAACTAGTTCTGACAAGCTAGAAAATTATTGAAACAGTAATTGGTTTTGTCAAACTAGTTAATTAGTTCATTTGGGCTCTGATATTTCATTCTCAAACAAATTTAAACCTTCCTCCATAAAGTGATTTACTTTAAAGGATTTGTGAAATTGGTTACATATTAACTTTGAGGGTTTTTTGAATTATTTAAACTATGATTAAGGCATTTTAGTAGGGTGGGTGACAAATTTGTGCAAAAAATGACTTGATGAACTAAGAAACCTTTGCCATTTCCTCACTTCTTTTATATCTCTTCTATACATATCATAATGGCAAGATTTAAGGTAAAATGATCCTTTTGCACAAAGCTTGTGTCCTTTTCACTTTTTATATATATTTCCCTTCTATGCTAGTACTTTTTAGATTGACAACCCCTATAACATTTCATCCTTTTACCATTTTAGCTCTTGAAGTATAGTTAACCCTAGTTTCCTCTAGAACCCACCCCACAACTATATGGATTTGATTTGGGGAGTAGGGTTTCAATTTATAAAAACCCTTAAGCTTATTTTTCTCTTAGAATTTACCTGAGTATTGAAGCAGAAACCCTTCATTTCCCCTTAGTTTTTTAAACCATTGAGTTCCCCTTTCTTCATTCTTCCCTCCACACTTATTCTTCTTCCTATCTTCTTAAGCTTGTCATTTATGATCTATTCTCTTTTGCCAATCCTCTATCTAGCACCTAAGGTAACTTCATCCATCCCGTTGCTAAAAATTAAATGGATGTATATGCACATGGATATAATCTTATATGAGTAATGAAATGAATTTAGAGTTGCCTTAGGTGACTTACATTCTTAATATACTGTATATATATGTCTGTGTTGTGAGCCATGATTCCTAAGTCTTGAGATATATAAGATCCATGATCCTATGTCTATCATTAAGCATGTTTCCCCTTACTTCCATATCAATGTAAAGGTATGCATGCTGTGAATGTATCATGAGTAAAGTATGTATTCTTGGCATGTTAATACATATAAGAATGTTGCATGTAAGCCAAGCATGATCCTTGCATGCCCATTATGACCTTATATGCATCATGAATCTCCATGATAAGATAATCTGGTTTACTCAGTACATAGTGCACTAACATGCCTATTTAATCTGTCATCTCCTTAATTCCATAAATAGAGAACCTTGTGTACGTGTGGTTGGCCAATAAATGGTTATATACTTGTCTGAGACTTGGGCATCTAAGAGTAGACATTTTGGTTATTCCTTCCTTTTTTGATGTTCTACTATAGACATAGATGTTTTGTGTATTTGATAACTCTTTTAGTTGTTCATTTTCCTTCCATACATTTCGTAATCATTTTAGGGCTTGATATGGCATTGGTTTGTAAACATTAACTTCTTATCTATTATGTTATCTGTCTTACATGCTTCGGTATTCTCGTTTGATTAATGGTTTAGATACTCATCCTTGTGTCTAACATGAGACATACGATCAAATGTCTATCTTATGTTAAATATGGTAGCAGTGCCTAACAGGTTCTTATAATAGCCCAAAAATTCCTCCTGCATTTCATTCTCAGCCAAAGTGACTGAACCATCATTTTTCTGCAGTTGTACAGTTCTGCTTCTGTGAACCCTAGCTTTGAGCATACTATAAAAGAAATGAGTATTCTGGTCCATGCAGAACATGAATCTGTTTCTGTTTCTTTGAGATACAAAGGAAGCTGCTGCATTTTTCAGAAATTTAGCTCTCTTCTGGAGTTCAGCAAGGTGGTCAAACCCTAGCTGGGAGTTTTGTTGCAGAAATTGCTCTTGGGCTACTTTGAGCTGTGTTTCAGCTAGATTAGCCCTAGACACAATATGGGAGTATTCCAGATGATTTAGTTGTCTCAAACAATCTTATACCCCCCTCCTACTAACTAACAAGATGACTCCTCCTTTAACAGAATGACAACATAACAGATTAGAGAATAAATGATAAAAGACTCCACTTGACCCTATGAAACAGAATGAAATAAAATATACTCCTTAGCCCTGACTCAGTCCCATTTAACCCACCCCTGCTGCTTATTCCTCCTCACATAAGCGTATCGCACCAAGGGTCCATCAGCACTCCCCTGCTGGACTTTCACCTTGTCCTAAAAGTGAAATTCAGGAAACTGGTTGGCGATGACCTCAAATTTCTTCCAAGAAGCTTTAAAACTGGGCATGTCCTTCCACTTGATTAAAACCACCAACCCAAAAAACTTTATTTTTACACACATGGATCTCATCTACTCTCCTAAGTTGTGTTGGTGTTATGGCCCTCTTTCTTTAGGCTCGTTTCGCCTAAGTAATGAAGAAGGCTGACTTATATAAATAAATATTATGAGTATTGTGTAAGCTAAGTGCCACAAGGGAAAAGACTAAGGCAAAATATTATGAGTATTGTGTAAGCTAAGTGCCACAAGGCAAAAAAGGCTGACTAAGGCAACTAACAACGTCAAAGATATTCTACAGGCATGAAATGGGTTGTATCTTGCAATGATGGTCCACATAGGTATGATCATTGAGAAGTCTTATTATTCCATGTGTAATCGACCATTCCTATCAAACATTGGTGATAATTATTCCATGAAATTTTGTTTTAGCCTGAAATCTGGTCTACTAGATCACAATGCAAGACGGTTCAGTTCCCTAACCTAATGGTGCGTTGACAATTTGATATGTCATGAGTGCATGATTGGGTGCTTGCCACTTTGCGTGTTACTTGATGTTGTAAAGCTATATCTTGTTTAACTAAATAAATAAAATTTCTTTCTTGGTATACTGCAATTCTATTCCCTGTGGTACATGTAAATCATAGATGGATGATGAAGTATAAACGTTAGTGGTGTAAGAGCATTTGTCCTCGGTCATTATAAGGACCTTTATAAGATTCTCCACAAATATTTTCCTGATGCTTTTAACAATTGTATATGCAGTGGGAAAGTAAAACTTCATGAAAACAAATTGCATTTCTACAATGTTTGGCATGGTTGGAAGGATGACTTTGAAAAAAGATAAGAATAAAACTAAGAGGAATTAATAAATACAGTGGGTCCCCAACGTCCATACATGCTAGTATCTCCTTGAAATATTACAGATAGAGTGGTTAGTCAACGTTTGAACCACTCTATCTGTAAGCCAATCAACCAAAGGGGGCTTTCACCATTGCACCTTTGGCATATATTTCACCTAGTGGTTTAAGGATTTTCTGCACTATTAGTCTATTATTTCAGGCCTTTATTTTCAGGCCTCTAGCCGCCCAGCACTTAATTGACTTGTCCCAACTGCTAGTAATTACTTGCCTTGAAAAGTAAACAACCAATAATTAGTGTAAAAACAACAGATAGTTAAACAACAATAGTACAGATAATGTGTAAATAGTATACAGTAATTACTTGTCCATTTAAGTATGCAGATAGATAGTATACAGTAGGTTTGTAAAGTATCCCTAATATCTTGTGATTCAATTTAATATGAACAATAAATAAATTTTGTGATTTATTATTATTGTTATATTTATTATAGTAATTTTTATTATATCATAACTTCTAAGCTATGCTAATATAATTTTTATACTTTCAATTTGGTGCAGGTTATTTTTATCATATCACTCAATGGTCAATGGCAATGGATGTGGCTGTGATGATTATTATGGACATGGAGCTTTGAAGCCATTTTGTTTGTATTGAATTTATTGATGTATGATGTATCTACATCTCTAGTTGTATTATTTAGTTTTTATGGATTTATTGTAATATTAAACAGGTTTTGGGGAGAAATTCTGCACCTAAATTTGTATGCAATAGGTGCATGGTAAACATTTTTTGAAACAGGGGAGAAATTTTGCAGTTTGCACCTAAATTTGAGTGCAATAGGTGCATTGCAAATTTTTTTTAAACAGGTTAATATTTGTTCAGGCTATAATCAAGATAAATTATGCCTGAATTTTGTCAAATATTGATTTATTAAGTGTATAGGGCTGTAGCCTGTAAAACGAGCTATAAACGAGCTTTTAACGAGCTTTAAAGAGCCCGATTTAAACGAGCCCGAACGAGCTTTTAACGAACTATTAACGGACTACGAACTCGAGCCCCAAACGAACCTCAAACGAGTATCTAAACGAGCAGTAAACGAGCCCAAAAGGCTCGATTAAGATATACGAATCGAGCCGAATAGTTCGCGAATACTAAACGAGCCGAATCCGAACACTCGCAATCGAACTCTAAACGAGCTCGAGCCGAACTCGAGCTTCGTTCAATATAAACGAGCCGAACCCGAGCTTAGCAGTGTTCGGCTCGATTCGGCTCATTTACAGCCCTAGCTACATACAAATACGCTCATGTTTCGCCCCCCAAAAAAAACACAGCTTAACGAATTTGAAATTTCGAACAAAATCCATGATCCTCTGTACTTTCAGGTTTGTGGTATCCAAAGGCACATAGGGTATGTTCGACCCAACCTTTTGAGGTCCAAACAGGGTTCACCTCTGAATTTCTCCAAAGTAATGAAAGATATTGATCATATAAGATCTGTTTGGTAAATTAATATCTGAACTAAATCTGATCAGAAGTGATGTATATTAACATTTTTGAATTAAGTTAATATTTGAATTCATCTAATCTGAAGTGATGCATATTGGCATTTTGACATGAACTTTGATATTTATTTATTTATTTTAAGGCACGTTATGTTAAGTTATGATAAAAAGAACGCATCATTTTGAAATGTTGTAAAAAGTAAAATGTCAAGTATGAAACAATATAAAGATGTCGAATATTTATCCTCAAAGTTAGGAATTAGGTAGATATGTTAATTCCTGTTTTTTTAGGAGGTAAAATATCTTTTTTAGATTGCTGGATTTTAGGAGTCAGAATATCTTATCTGTCTTATCCTTTAGTTATCTTTTAGTTATATGGATGTCTATAAATAAATCATGTACTCTCTCAGAAATATAGAATACAATTTCTCAACTTCTACATGGTATCAGAGCTGGGAAATTCTAAAAAAAAAAACCCTAGCCGTCTTCCTCCTCACCGGCATCCTCAGATTCACCCAGTATTCTCAGTTTTTCCCAAAAAGTCTCAATTTTTTTTCTCCCTAATGGCGAATGAACAAACCAGTTCCATCTCTGAAACCTCCTCCTCTCCTTTCCATAATTCCAACTCTGGAAATTCTGGAATGACTGAAAATACCTCTCTTCTCATCACAAATCATAAACTCAATGGACAAAACTACCTGCAGTGGTCCCAATCCGTCCGGATGTTCATTGGTGGTAGAGGAAAAGAGGATTATTTGTCCCGAGACCAATATTCCTCAGGAAAATGATCCAAACTACAAGAAGTGGAAGGCTGAAAATCATCAAATTATGTCTTGGCTCATTAATTCAATGAATGTTGATATTGGTGAAAACTTTCACCTCTATGAAACTGCTTATGAAATATGGGAAGCAGTGAAAGAAACTTACTCTAGTTCTGATAATACTTCAGAACTTTTTGCAGTGGAGGCAATCCTTCATGACCTTCGTCAAGGAGAATTGAAGAACAACAGTACTTCAATATACTAACCCGACATTGGCAGCAGTTAGATATGTTTGAGTCTCATGAATGGAAATGCCCGGATGATAGGGCATTATATCGAAAGATACTTGAGCAGAAAAGAACTTTTAAGTTTCTGTTGGGTCTAGATAAAAGCTTGGATGAAGTCAGAGGCAGAATAATGGGGACAAAACCTCTTCCTAGTCTTCGAGAGGCATTTTCAGAAGTCCGTCGAGAAGAAAGCAGAAAGAGAGTAATGTTGGGCAACTCACAACCACCTTCAAACCTAGATGGATCTGCCTTCACTACTCAGAGTTCATGGCCCCCAACGCCCGTATACAAACATCAGCCAAGAAAGGGACGACCTTGGTGTGACCATTGCTCAAAACCTGGTCATACAAAGGAGACTTGTTGGAAGCTACATGGCAAACCAGCAAATTGGAAGCCAACCAAATCAGTCAAAGATAATCGTGCAAGCTCAGCAAGTGTTACTGAAGAACAACAAAGCACAACTGAGACCAGTCCATTCACTAAGGAACAACTAGATATGTTAAAACTGCTGCTGAATAACAACCCTCCACATCTCTCTAGCACTGTAGATGCGGCTAGTTTGCATGCAAACTCAGGTAAACTGCCCTCAAAGCACTGGATTGTTGACTCAGGGGCATCAGATCATATGACAGGAGATATAACTCTTCTCTATGACTATCAACAGTTTCCTCTAATCTCAGGGTGAAGATTGCTGATAGCTCTTTATCTAAAGTGGCTGGAACCGGATCGGTTAAATTATTACCTGGAATTATTCTTAAATCTGTATTACATGTTCCAAATCTTGATTGCAACCTCGTTTCCATCAGTAAATTGACTCGTGACAACCATTGCTTAACAACTTTTTCTCCCAAATGTGTGTGTTTTTCAGGAGTTGGGTTCGAACAGGAAGATTGGCAGTGCTGAGATGTGTTCTGGTCTATACTTCTTCCAGCCAACCAAATCCATAGTTGCTGCTACAAGTCTTTCTTCCCGTCAGTATGATACTACTTTTGTCATTCCAATTCAAGTGTCAATATAGATAGTGAAATTATGATGTGGCACTATCGTCTAGGGCATCCAAATTTTTTGTACCTCAGAAAGTTATTTCCTAATTTGTTTATTGATAAAAATCCAAGATCTTTCGATTGTGAGATATGCCAACTTGCAAAACATACTCGATCTGTTTATCTAGGGATTCCCTACCAACCATCAAAACCTTTTGCACTTGTTCATAGTGATATATGGGGTCCTTCAAGGGTTAAAAACATTAATGGAGCACGATGGTTTGTAACCTTTGTTGATGACCACACAAGACTTACATGGGTATTTCTTATGAAAGAAAAATCTGAACTTACAAGGATATTCCAAACTTTCAATTCTATGATTCAGAATCAATTTGGTACCAATATCAAGATTTTAAGGTCTGATAATGCTAGGGAATATTTTTATTCTGTCCTAGGAGATTACTTGTCTAAACACGGATAGTCCAAGTGAGTTCATGTGTCAATACTCCACAGCAAAATGGGGTAGCAGAGAGGAAAAATAGACAACTATTGGAAGTGGCCCGCGCTATTATGTTCTCAACCAATGTGCCAAAATACCTATGGGGGGAAGCTATTCTTACTTCGGTATATCTCATAAATCGTTTACCATCTCGTGTCCTTCAGTTTAAAACACCTCGCAATGTTCTTATTAATTTTTTCCCTCATGCTCAATTCCTATCTTCAAATCTACCACCAAAGGTATTTGGATGCTCCGCATTTGTTCATGTCTATTCCCAAAGCAGAAGCAAACTTGATCCACAATCCACAAAATGTGTTTTCATTGGTTACTCAGCTCAGAAAAAGGGGTATAAATGTTTTTGTCCTATTACTCGAAAAATGTTTGAAACCATGGATGTCACATTCTTTGAAAACAGTCCATATTATTCCAACCTTGAAATTCAGGGGGAGAACACGACAAACTTTCAGCCTTGGTGTTGGGATTCAATACTTGAACACAATTCTGAGTTTATTCCAAGTCAGTCTATTTCTCAAAAACAACCTTTAAGTCCAATTTGTGGATTTTTTCCTTCTACACTAGATCAACCATCTCTACCCACATGCTCTAAACAACCAATACCCCAATCTACAACCAAAGAGCTTCTAGTTTATTCTAGGAAGAATAGGCAAACTCAAGAGTTGGTTGAACCCAATACACATCTCACACCTGTCCAAGATTCTGAAATGGATCCAACACCTGCAGAAACTCATACAGATGGGAAGAATGATCAAGATACAAAGGAGATTTCAACAGAAGGAAACTTAGAGCTACCCATTGCTCTAAGAAAAGGTACTCGAACATGTACTCAATATCCAATTAAAGATTTTCTCTCCTATGCAAATCTATCAGGAACCTACAAGGCATTTCTATCAAAGATGGATGAAGTTCAAATTCCAGCAAACATCCAAGAGGCTCTTAGCCACCCAGGATGGAAACAAGCAATTCAAGAGGAGATTAGTGCGTTGGAGAAAAATGGTACATGGATTATCACCGATCTTCCATCAGGAAAGAAAGCAGTAAGCTGCAAATGGATATTCACTGTGAAGTATAAGCAGATGGAAACATTGAGAGGCTTAAAGCGCGGCTGGTTGCTAGGGGCTTCACACAGTCCTATGGAATTGACTATCAAGAGACATTTGCTCCGGTTGCAAAACTCAATACTATCCGGATACTTCTATCATTGGCTGCAAATCTAGAGTGGTCTCTTCATCAACTAGATATCAAAAATGCATTCTTAAATGGGAATCTTGAAGAAGAGGTTTATATGGAGATTCCATCTGGAGTTCAAGAGAGATATGACAGCAGAAAAGTGTGCAAGCTATTGAAGTCTCTGTATGGACTAAAACAATCCCCAAGAGCATGGTTTGGTCGGTTCTCAAAGTCAGTAAAACGACATGGCTTTACCCAGTGCCAAGCTGATCACACATTGTTTGTGAAACGATCATCATCAAATAAATTGACAGTTCTTATTGTCTATGTGGATGATATCATTCTAACTGGAGATAATATGGACGAAATAGTAAGGATAAAAACAAGCCTTAGCTGAAGAATTTGAGGTAAAAGATCTTGGTCCTCTTCGGTATTTTCTAGGAATGGAAGTTGCTCAATCAAAGGAAGGTATAGTTGTGTCACAACGCAAGTACACCTTAGATTTACTAAAAGAAACCGGTATGCTTGGCTGTAGACCAGCAAGTACTCCAATGGATTGTAAGAAAAAGTTTGCACGGGAAGAAGGTGGAGTTCCAGTAGAAAAGGGGAGATACCAACGATTGGTTGGAAAACTCATTTACCTCTCTCACACTAGACCAGACATTAGTTTTGCAGTTAGCACAGTGAGTCAGTTCATGAATAATCCAATGGAAGAGCATATGGAGGCAGTATATCAAATTCTCAGGTATCTAAAAAGGACTCCTGGAAAGGGGATACTATTTAGAAAAACTGACTGTCAAGATGTAACTCTATACTCTGATGCAGACTGGGCAGGAAGTCAAATAGATAGTAGATCAACCACCGGTTATTGCTCCTTTGTATGGGGAAACCTTGTAACATGGCGAAGTAAAAAGCAGTCAGTTGTCTCTAGGAGCAGTGCTGAATCAGAATTAAGAGCACTTGCAGTTACTATTTGTGAAGGGATATGGATTAGGCGAATAATGACTGAACTGGGTATTGATTTTGGAAAGAACGTTAAGCTCAAATGTGATAACCAAGCAGCTATCAGTATGGCAAAGGATTCAATCCATCATGATCGAACCAAACATGTGACAATTGATAGACATTTCATTGTAGAGAAGATAGAGAGTTCTGAAGTACAAGTAACATACATTCCCACTCGAGAGCAGTGCGCAGATATTCTCACAAAAGCTCTTCCAGGACCTAACTTTGAGAGATTTTGTAGCAAGTTGGGCATGTATAATATCTACAACCCAACTTGAGGGGGAGTGTCGAATATTTATCCTCAAAGTTAGGAATTAGGTAGATATGTTAATTCCTGTTTTTTTAGGAGGTAAAATATCTTTTTTAGATTGCTGGATTTTAGGAGTCAGAATATCTTATCTGTCTTATCCTTTAGTTATCTTTTAGTTATATGGATGTCTATAAATAAATCCTGTACTCTCTCAGAAATATAGAATACAATTTCTCAACTTCTACAAAAGATGATATGGTAAACAAACACACCTATGCAGTTAACAAAACCATCAAACATAAAGGACAAGAAATAAGAACAGAAAAGAAAAAACGTTTAATCTTTCAGGATGTTGCATTTCCATGAACACTGCATTGATATTGGCACACAATCTTGAGATACAAATGAGCTTACATAGACGCCACGCGTTTGAAGCATGGAAGATCCCAAACCTCCTGAGGTACTACTGTAATATTTAATATGTCCTGAAGAAGAGAAAAGATCATTAATAAATTTAAAAAATTATCAATATTTCACAATAAGTCAGTGCCACAAAGAAGGGACAGGAAGAATCCAGACCAGAAAACTGATAAGCCTATAACTAAGTATACTTACATGAGGAGGGGTAACAATAAATCAGCTAGGCTGGGTTGAGGGGTAATTCTTATGAGAGGGTGGTTAAAGCCTATTTTACTGTTTTACTAAGTTATCCTAGTTGTGGGGTCCTTACTCCTTAGGGAGTCAGCAGTTTGTTAGAAGTCTGGTATCAGGGGGAATGAATTTAGAGAGGAAGTAGCAGGGAGAGGGGGATCGTTTGGATTTGGGGGGAGAATATCTTTGGAGGTGCCAGACCCTCAAAGTCTGGAAATTATCTGTTATTCTCTGCTCATCAGTACAAAAACCACATTCTCTGAATTCTGATCCCAATTCCCTTATTTGGCCATATCATTTTGGTATCCAAGCTCATACAATCCTGAGTGAATGGCTCAACAGAAGGTGGATCAGCTAGAAGAGAAATAGCTGTCCATGCAAGAGGATTGGAAGAAGGAAAGCATTGATGTGAAGGAATGGATCTGATCAGCAGACAAATGGATATGGGAAATCTCTTGGATGCTGGTAAAATTGCTCAGATCAGGGGGCTGAACAGTCTGTTCTCGTCACCAGCAAATAGTTGGAGACAGGTGATAGAACAACCTGAAGACACCCATCTCTAAGAGGTGATGGTGGCAATCTAACACAAGTCGACGGGAGTCATGGTCCCTTTAAGCCCACTTAACAACCAGAGTTTCTGATCTTTAAAGGAACAGATCCCAATGGGTGGCTTTTCATGGCCGAACGATATTTCAATCTCAATAAGTTGAGTGAGAGAGAGAAGCTAGAGGTGGCAACCATGACTATGGAGGGTCGGGCATTCACCTGGTTTTAATATGCTGAAGAGAGCCGCCAATTCCATTCCTGGTTCAATTTCAAGGAGGCTCTACATTTCTGATTCCGTTCTAAGAGCGATGGGCAGTTTGGGCGATAAATTTTTTGGCTGTGGCACGGACAAACACAGTGGAAGAGTACATTGAAGAGTTCGAACTTCTAGCGTCACTGCTGCAGGGATGTTGATGCAGGAGCATCCCAAGCACTTGACACTAATTTAATAATTAATTTGGACTAGTTTAATGAACTATATTAGTACAGCCATGAAAGCCATGCACAATCTAGTATCAAACCTGCACCTTCTGACAGATTAGGTGGCTTGCGATCAGCTAAAAAAATGCTTCCCCAATCTGGTATTTTTGGGACAGACATGCAACACAACTGCTGACAGGTCAGCAGGGCACATCATTAAGTGCGTCACCCTTTTTTTGGTTACCAAACACAGAAAGAGAGAAGACAGCAAGAACAGTGCAGCAGTCAGCTTCTGTGTTTAACAGACCTCTTATGACTTTTTTCAGCTTTATTGCTTTCCCCAGAATCAGCCTTGTTAAAGCCATTAAAGTAGCTTTTTACTTATATAAATAGTCATGATTACCTACTAGATAGCTGATTAACTTGTAGGATTAATTAAATCAGTTTGTAAAGTGTGGGAAAAGCAGAATTATCCGAGTCTAAAAGTCAATGGCTCATCAACACTCTTGGTTAGATATAAACTAGGAAAGTTAGTCCTCTACCCTTAGTTTGACCCTAATCAAGTCGGTTTTATATCTTTTTGTGGGGTTGTAACTGAAGTGTCTAACACTTTCTATAAGTGTTAGAAATCACCTGTACAGAAAGCAAGTTGGCTGGTTATATTTTCTCTCATTTTCTGAGATTGATACCTTCAAAAATCTTACTTTCTTTATATCAAGAGTTGTATACTTGATAGATGCTTGTAAGTATATGATCATACAAGATGCCTATAGATCATATTACCCCTATTGTCCTCGTCTTTCTCTATTTTTCTTTCAGTGGTTATTATAAAATCGCCATCAGCCCTTAATAGACCCAATTTGTATCACTCATGCATCAAACGCTTACCAGCAAAGGTTGTGGAGAGTAAGTTCTTGGATGGGCTGAAACATAGCATCCGAGCTGAAGTTAGAATGATGAGGACTCCTAACCTGGATGAATTGATGGAGGCTGCCCAAATGGTGAAGGACAAGCATTGGGTCATAATGGAAGAATAAGTTAGGTTCGGTCTTGGGCAAAGTAGACATAGGATGGGGCATGGATCAGGGAGTTATATGTGGCCCAAAACACCTCCTTACTCTTTGACTCACCCAAACCAAGCATTGAGCGCTGCATCGAAACACCAAACTCAAATCATGCCCCGATTCACCCATTGTCAATAAGGAGTGAAGGAGAAAAGGCCAACTAGAGCCCTAGATCTGGTCAGCGACTCTCCAACATAGAGATTAATCACCGGCGAGAACTAGGTTTATGCTTCAAATGTGAGGGGAAGTTTCGGCCAGCACATAATTGCAAATATCGTGCTCTACAAGTGTTGCTCGTCAAAGTCCCTAAGGCTGAGTGGGTCGAGTTCAAATCTAAGGGGATCGACCTATTGACAAGTGGTGGTGTTGAGGTATGGGACCAGAACGTCAGGGAGACTCCATGGAAGGTAACAAAAATAAGGTAGAAGTCATGGTAGAATTGTCGCTGAACTCAATGATCGGATTCAGCAACCCACACACCATGAAACTTTGGGGCAGCATACGAGGTAAGACTGTTGTGGTACTTATTAATTGTGGAGCGATGCATAATTTTATTATAGTTCAACTTGTTAAGCGACTAAACCTTCTAGTTAGTACTAAGGGCTAATACAGAATAGTTTTTGTACTGGAAACTCAATACTTGCTCGGGGGATATATTAGGGGTTACGCTGACCTTGCAAGACTTTCTACCATTGGCGCTGGGAAGTGCTGATGTAATCTTGGGTATGCAGTGGTTGGAGAAGTTGGATATGATGTAGGTTAATTGGAAGAATTTAGTGATGAAATTTGTATTAGGTACAACCGTAGTGACACTAAAGGGGACCTAAGTCTATGTTGCGCTCAGATTTCCTTGAAGAGTATGATGCGGACGCTAAACAAAGAGGGTTAAGGAATTATATTGGAGTTTATTTCACTGGACGGAACATCAGAGGGCAGCTGAGATAGAGAAGGCTTGCCCAAACTAGTGGTGCGCGAATTTGCTAAATTGATGTCCACTCCTACAAGGCTGTCTCCGATTCGTGAGCTAGATCATCAAATTGAGTTGAGGTAGGGAACATCCCCAATGAGTGTTTGTCCGTACAGATACCCTCATAGATAAAAGGATGAAATTGAAAGATTGGTGAGGGAAATGTTAGCAACAGGCATAATTTGCCCTAGCCACAACCCCTTCTCTAGCCCTAGCCATCAAGTGTGGGAGGATGTCTCAATGGACTACTTGCCGAGTTTAGAGGGGTTTAGTTGCTTACTCGTAGTAGTGGATTGCCTAAGCAAGTATGCATACTTTATCCCTGTTAAGCATCATTTTATTGCTACATCTATTGCTGCAGTGTTTGTTAAGGAAGTAGTGAGGTTATATAAGGTTCCCTACTCTATTGTATCCGACTGGGATATAGTCTTTGTTAGCCACTTTTAGAAGGACTTATTTAAACTATCGGGGAACAATTTTAAAGTATAGTTTAGCTTATCACCCGCAAACCAACAGGAAAACAAAAGTAGTGAATTGGACCATTGAGACATACTTAAGGTGTTTTGCTAGAGACAAGCCAAAGCATTGGGTTAGATGGGTTCCGTAGGCAGAATTTTGGTACAATACGTCATATCATGTGGCCACACATACAACCCCCTTTACGGCTGTGTACATCGAGGCATCTCCTCCCTTGATCAGATACGACCAGCGTGCTACAACTTTTGTTGCAGTGGATGAAGAACTAACATAGAGACCTAGTGCTAGAAGAGCTGAAGCACAAGCGCTCACAGAAAATGATGAAAAGCACCGCTGATAAAAAGCGAAGGGAACTCTGTTTTCATAAGGGTGATTGGGTTTATGTGAAGCTCCAACAATACTAACAACGGTCACTGGCCAAGAGGATGAATGAGAAGCTAGCCCCGAGGTTATTTAGGTCATACAAGGTGCTTCAGAGGATTTGAAAGGTGGCATACCGCTTGCAATTACCTGATGTCGTCCCCATCCACCCAATTTTCCACATTTCCATGCTAAAACAAGCAATGAGACAGAGACAGCAACCCAACCATTTCTAGTAGCTCTCTCAGAGGACCTAGAATGGTTGGTGCATCCAGAGGGAATCAAGGGACTACGCTACAACAGCAAAGGTCAACCAGAGGTCTTGGTGAGGTGGTTGGGTTTGCCGGAGTTTGAAGCCTCTTGGGAAGGGTTCAAAGTAATAATGAGCAATACCCTAGCTTCCACCTTTCTTATAACTTTGGGAGGGAAGGGAATGTTGATAGGCCTATAACTTAGTATACTTATGTGAGGGGTAACAATAAATCAGTCGGGTCGGGTTGAGGGATAATTATTATGAGATTATGCTTAAAGTCTAATTTACTCATTTGCTGAGTTATCCTAGCTGTGGGGTCCTAAGGGAGTCGTAATGTTTGAAAAAGCGCACCTAAGGCGCAAGGCAATGGGGGGATAGGGGGATGGGGATGTTGGCTTTTTGGCTAGGTGAGGCGCTAGGCTAGGGCTGAGCTAGAGCGTATAAGGCGCGCCTCAGGCGCTAAGCGCAGAGGCGATGAGGCGCACGCCTGAGCATGTAATCAAGCAGGGACTTAGGAGCTCAATAGACACATAGGGAGTATGGACTCAGGGGAGAGGGGCAAAATAGCTTTTCAGCAGAAAAAAAAATACATGCAGGACTGCAGGGACTTAGGGGAGTTAAATAGAGATTTTTTGGAAAAAGGTAAGACTATTTATAGTCTTGATTGCATTGAAAATATTTTGGAATTAATATGGGAATTGGGGAGAGCAAGAGTTATTTTGGAAAAGGTAAAAACAGACTACAGAGACTGCAAAGGCTGCATCACCAATTTAACGCAAGAAATAGTTATTTTGGTCCTAACAAGCTAAGACCTGAGAACCAGAGAAAGCAAGAAGTGGTCCATGTCCACCACACCACACTATCTGCTATCAAATACGGGTATTTTTCTTTCTCCCCTACCCCTGGTCCCCCCATATTTTTTTCACATATATGCCTTTTTCGTCCTATATTTTTTTGTCTATATTCAGTTATTCTCCCCCTAGTCCCCCCTTGTCCTATATATTTTTGCAAAAATTTTTGCTTCCTAATGCAAAAAAAAAAGGGAAAAACAATTTACCGCTACATCTGCAAAAAAAACAAATAGAGAATCGGGACAAACCAGAAAAACAAAAGTATATCTGCTAAAAAATAAAAACAGATAGGGCATTAGGGAAAAACAAAGGTATATCTGCATATATTTTTTACAGATATAGGGAAAAACAAAGGTCCCCACTCGTCCTATATATTTTTTGCAGATATTTTTTCTTCCTAATGCAAAAAAAAAAAAAAAAAAAAAAAAACAGTGGAAAAAACAATGTTTCACTACATCTGCAAAAAAATAGAGAGAGAATTAGGGAAAACCAGAAAAACCAAATTATATCTGCAAAAAACAAAAACAGAGAGAGCATTAGGGAAAAACAAAGGTTTATCTACATATATTTTTTTGCAAACATAGGGAAAAACAAAAGCCCCCCTCGTCCTATATATTTTTTGCATATATTTTTTCTTCCTAATGCCAAAAAAAGAGGGGGGACAATGAATCACTACATCAGCAAAAAAATAGAGAGAGCATCAAGGAAAACTGAAAAAACAAAAGTATATCTACAAAAGAGAGAGAGAGAGAGAGAGAGAGAGAGAGAGAGCATTAGGGAAAAACAGAGAGAGCACTTTGTAATTTTATTAATTAATTTAGTATGTAACTATGTATGTTACTAATTAGTGTCTTTTTAACTTCTATTTTTCTTGTGTGATGTTGCCTGCTGCACATTAGGCAATCAACATTCAGGACCTTACCTTATTCAGTAGAAAGGATGGAGGATGATGGTCATGGCAAATGTGATGTGGGATGGAAATATGCATTTTTAAGTGATCCTAATAACAAAAATGACGTGACTTGCAAATTCTGTTAGAAAGTTGCTAAATGAGGTACTTATCGACTCAAACAACACCTTGCTGGAGGTTACTGAAACATAAAAGCTTGCAATAAATGTCCTAAACATATTAGACAAGAGATCATTAAGTACATGGCCAAGAAGAAAAGTGAACGTGATCAAATGAATTTGCTTCATGAATATGATAAGATAGCAAACCTTGAAGAAGAAGAAACTGAATTCTTTATGACTAATGACTCTAGAGAGAAAAGGCCATTGAGTCAAGCATCGGTTGCCAAAAAAGCAAGACAAGTTAGTCCGATGGATGTTTTCTGCACACCCAAAGCAATAGCTCTTTAAAGTGGAAAGCAACGTACAATTAATGAAGCCCACAGGAAAGAACAAAGAGAAAAAGTTGCAGCAGATGTTGCTTGATGGTTGTATGATGCCAGTATTCCCTTCAACGCTCTCAATTATCCTAACTTCAAAGTTACAATGGATTCTGTTGCTAGAGCTGGAATAGGTCAAAAGTCACTTAATGCTTACAAAGCAAGGGTTCTTTCCTTAGAAAAGAAGTCTAAAGAACCAATGATTTAATGAAAAATCATAGAGAGGAATGGGCTAGAACCGGATGCTCTATCATGTTAGATGGATGGGAAGATAGATGTCACAAATCCATATTAAACTTTCTCGTAAATTGTTCCAAGGGGAGCATGTTCATCGAGTCGGTGGATGCATCAAGTTATTCAAAGACTGGAGATAGGTTGTATAGACTTCTTAGTAGAATTATAGAAAAAGTTGGAGAGCCTAATGTGGTGCAAGTGATTACAGATAATGGGAGCAATTTCGTAGCAGCAGGTAAGAATTCTTAAAGTGCATCAAAATGGCTACTATACAAGTTATTTGACACTTCTATACTTTTTACTATTAATGTAAGAGCTGATTATATGTGTATACCCTTTTTTTCATGATTAGGCGCTCTCTTGGAAGCAAAGTATCCACATTGTATTGGACTCCCTGTGCAGCTCATTGCATTAACTTGATGCTTGAAGATATTTCAAAAATTCTAGACATTGATAGAGTTCTCAAAAGAGCAATACATATGACCAATTTCATCTACCAGCGACCAAATCTTATAAATTTGATGAGGCGCTTTAGCGGTCAAAGAAACTTATTGAGGCTAGCAAAGACAAGGTTTGCTACTGCATTTATCACTCTTTCATCAATACACAAGCAACGAGATAACCTAAGAAAGTTGTTCACCTCTCAAGAGTGGGTAAGTAATAAGTCCCAACTACTACCTATTTAGGAATACATGTGCACTCTCTTATAGTTCTTATATATAAGCATGATTTGAATTTACAAAAAGTTTCAAGTTTGACACAATTGTTTTTTCATTAGGTAACTAGTAAATGGGCTAAGGAATTAGGAGGAAAAAACGCTAGCCAAACTGTTTTGATGCCTACATTTTGGAATGGTTTTGTCTATGCGCTTAAGTTGACCGGACCATTGGTTCATACACACAGAATGGTCGACAGTGAGAGAAAGCCAGCTATGGGTTATATTTATGAGGCTATGGATCGAACTAAGGAGATTATCGCATCCACCTTCAATGGAAATGAATCAAAATACATTGACGTTTTCCAAATGATCGACAATAGAAAGGAATGCCAACTTCATCGCCCATTGCATGCGGCTGGGCATTTTCTTAATCCAGAATTCTTTTATAATAATCCTCAACTTGAGCAGTGTGAAGAAGTGGTGAGTGGCTTATATTAGTGCATCCAAAGATTGGTTCCGATCATTGCAAAGCAAGATAAGATAATGGAGGAGCTCACTGCTTACAAAAATGCTAATGGTTTATTTAGAAATCCTATGGCTATTAGGCATCGAAAGACTAAAGCCCTAGATATTCAACTATCAATTTAACTATTTTATGTGCGCTTGTCTTTATTATTATTATTTATTGTTATGCCCATTTCATTTGATTTAAATCTTTTAATGTTAACAAAATTCGCAGTAGAGTGGTGGGCAGCCTATGGGTCTTCTACCCCTACTTTGCAACAATTTGCAAAAAAAATTTTGAGTAAAACATGTAGTTCACCTGGGTGTGAGAGAAACTGGAGTATTTTTGAGCATGTAAGTACCTCATTATCTTGTATTTAAAAGTTAAATTGTTAATTGTTAAATGCCTTGACCAATTAATGAAGTGAATTATCTCCAATTTTGCATATTCATACCAAGAAATGGAATAGGCTTGCACAATCCCAATTGAATGATTTAGTCTATGTGAAGTACAATCAAGCTTTGATTCAGCGATATCAATTGGGGGACAAGATTGATCCCATTTCTTTAGAGGACATTGATGAAAGTAATAAATGGTTAACTGGGAGAATAGAATCAAATGAAGAGGGTGCTGAAAATGATATTTTTTTGAGGATAATGATTTGAATTGGGGGACCGTTGCTGCTGCTGCCGAAGTTGATGAAGAGAGGTTTAACTTAAGATTTGGTGCAAGTGGTGGCGGCAGCAGTAGCTCACAAAGATATATGCTTAGACAAGAAATTGAGGAAGAAGAAGTGGAGGATGATGGTGAAGGCTATGGGTCAAAATCAGGATCAAATGCATTAGAGGATGAAGATTTACTTATAGAAGACGATGTTTTTTTAGTAGCTTGCTAGTATTGGTAGTATTAAACTCATAGGTTGCTATTTTTATAAGTATTTTCTTGTTATGGTATACTTTTTTTCTGAAAACTTAGTCATCTAATCATTTTTTAACTTTTTTGAGTAATTTTGGCGCCTCACATCGCCTAGGCATGCGCCTTCGCTAGCGCCGGGACCCCCAGCGCCTAGGTGCGCCTTAAGCCTTTTCAAACACTAGGGAGTCAGCAGTTTGTTAAAAGTCTAGTATCAAGGGGAAATGAATACAGAGAGGAAGTAGCAGCGAGAGGGGGATCGTTGGGGTTTCAGGAAATTATCTATGGAGGTACCAGACCCTCAAAGTTTGTAAATTATCTCTGCTCATCAATACACAAAACACAATTGCTGAGTTCTTATCCTGATTCCCTTATTTGGCCATAACAAAAACAAATAAGATGCTTCTAGAATATAACATGATCTTGTGAAATAATTACCATACATATCAAACACACAAAAATAAAAAATAAACTTCAAAGAAAAAAATAACACTCACATTCAATATCAGATTCCCAAGAAGTGTTAATACAGCATCTACCTGCAGACATGTGAAAAGAGTTTCAAGAAAAGCAACAGCCAAGAGAACAACTTTAATGTACGAAAATAATCTACTATAAGCAAACAGAATGTTGCTCATGCTCACCCTTTTTTCAAGTCAATATATTTAGGAGTTGTTTAAGATAAGATATTTTAAAGAAGTCGATTATATGAAAATGAGTGAACAGAAACTCGGACCTATGTCCTGCCAGTTCCTAATGCATCAAACCCTCTGCCCATAACTTAATTATACAAAAACTGAAACCATCGCAGAGAAGCAAGAAATTTACACACTAGCTTGGATTTATACTAATACCATGCTGGCAAAGAGGTCACTCTTGATTAGAATCAGTCTCCTTCGCACCAGCATCTTATATAAAACCAGGCCTTAAACTTCTCTTCTGTGGATTACAGTCATTACCATGGTTAATATTTTTTCAATACAAGAATTGTCTTTATTCTCTCCTTAAGCATACCTTCCAAGCATTTCTTCAGGTGGCAATGTAGCACCAATAAAAATTATAGCGTACAATAGTGGATCAATGTTCACACGAAAAGACCATCCTGAGTAGAAACACCTAAAAGTTTACTCATTTCTAATGCATAAATGCATGTGTTCCGAGTACAATAGGGCAAATATGCAGGACCAAATCTTTATCGCTCGTGTACTTTAAAAAATTCCCTATTCGAATTCCACCTGCTAGTTTGTTACAATGAATCTTCTTTTGCAATCAAAAAATTCACATATACATGAATACTGAAAATAAAGTCAGCTAAATTAACACCCACTCATGGATGAGACTTACAACAGAAGCGACACTGCACAACATAGGTAATCCATGCATAAGGGAATTCCATACAGCTTGCCAACCAAAATTGATCTGCAGTAACAAGTACAACTATTTCAGGATCCCAAAGCAGACATATGAATACCACATAATTAAATCACAGTTACACTACTAAAAACTATGGAATAACATTTCATAAAACGTGATGTTTAATAATCTCCTAAGCATCTCAGCTGTTTCACCATATTCCAGCATTTCTACCACTCTATTGATAAACAAATGATGCAGAAGCATCCACTTTTTAATTTTTCTTATTGAAGATTATGATAAATTGATTGTTGTCCTACACACAAATCAAAAGCCCTTATCCAGTGTCAAATTCATTAAAAAAAGGCCCTATTAGAAAGAATTCAACATCCTTGAATCAATAAGGGTAATTTGGCATGCAATCAACACAAGAAGCAGCCACTTTTCGGCATTTTTGTGCCAACTTTAGGGCACTAAATGAAGGAAAACAGCAGCAGCAATCAAAAGGGACTTGTGGCAGAGTCTTGAGGACTTCAAAGACATTTTTTTAGCACAAAAAGGACAGCAATCAGCAGCAGAATTTGCAGATCTGCAAAAGCACTTTTTCTCATTTTTAGGAGTGTTTGGCACAGAAAACAAGATGGCAGAAAGGACAACAGCAGTCTGCATTTTTGGAAGAGTGTGGCAGCATCTGAAGACAGCTTTTCATGCATTTTTGGGCACAGAAATTTAAGGCCAAAAGGGGTGCAGTAGCTAGTACAAGTAGCAGCTGATTATGGCAGAAAGATGAGGCGAAACAGGCCATGATTGTACTTTAGGCCTGCACACTGAAAAGTATTTTTTACTTTCTGCCTTTGACGATGTTTTTAGCTTGTAGAATAGCCCTTTTTAACTAATGGGATTAATCAGATCAGGTGCAGAATATGGGAGGGCCGTCTCGATCCCTTGTTTGGCCATAAAAGCCATTATACCTGATTTTAGAATTGATGAGAAGCAAACTAGCTTAGTTAAGTCCTATTAGGTAACTATTAGTTTGTTTTGTAACCAAACTGAAAGTTTTGGAGAGTAAGAGCTGATACTTCTCTCTTATTATCGATATTTTGCATAGGTACACATATATATAGGCAGAAGAGAGGAGCACGGTATGCCCTAACAAACTCCCAATAAATAGGGAATAACAGATCCTAGGAAATAGGCAGCAACAACTCCTAATATCCTGCCCCCTATCCGGTCGAACTGACTGAGACTTTATTCCCCTAATATCCAGTAAATTAACAGCTGGATTTACCGATCTTTTCTACATTCCCCCTCAAGTTGGCGCATAGATATCAATCATGCCCAACTTGCTAATAAAAAACTCAAATTAGACTTGAATAAACCCTTCGTAAGAATGTCTACTGTCTGCTGAGCAGTGGGCACAAATGGTAGACAGATAGCACCTTCCTCAAACTTCTCCTTTATATAATGTCTGTCAATCTCAATGTGTTTCATTCGATCATGTTGAACTGGGTTCTGTGCAATGCTTATGGCTGCCTTGTTGTCACAGTACAACTTCATGGACTTGCTTACAGGTAGATGTAATTCTCTAATAATCCACCTGAGCCATATTAGCTCACAAATCCCCTGCGCCATGGCTCGAAATTCAGCTTCTCCACTGCTCCTTGCCACCACACTCTACTTCTTGCTCCTCCAAGTGACTAGGTTCCCCCATACATATATACAATAACCAGAAGTGGACTTTCTATCTTCAATTGATCCTGCCCAGTCTACATTAGTGAACGCTTCAATTCTCCTCTGCTCATTTTTCCTATAAAACATACCTCGCCCAGGTGACCCTTTTAAGTACCTCACAATCCTATATGCAACATTCAGGTGTTCTATGCGTGGGGAATGCATAAACTGACTAACCAAACTAACAGCAAAGGAAATATCAGGACGAGTATGGGAAACATAAATTAACTTCCCAACTAGCCTTTGATACCTAGCTGCATCAACAGGCTGGCTTTCTTTATACGCACTCAATTTTGTATTAGCATCTATTGATGTATCAACTGGTTTATAGCCACTCAAACCAGTTTTGTGAAGAAGATCCACCACATACTTACGTTGAGTCACCATAATACCCTTTCTTGATCTAGCTACTTCCATTTCCAGAAAATATTTCAAGGCTCTCAAGTCTTTAATCTCGAATTATCTGGCCAATCCGGCCTTTAAGCGATCCATCTCTCTCAAATCATTCCCTGTAACAATGATATCATCCACATACACAATCAATACTAATATTTTTCCATCTCTTGAGTGCCTTGTAAACATTGTATGGTCACCTTGGACTTGAGTATATCATTGTCTCTTCACAGATCTAGTAAATTTTTCAAACCAGGCCTGAGGAGAATGCTTTAAACCATAAAGTGTCTTTTTCATCCTGCACACCTTTGAGCCGAACTTCTCCTGAAAGCCCAGTGGTGGTGTCATGAATACCTCCTCTTAGATTGCCATTCAAAAATGCATTCTTTGTGTCCAACTGGTACAAGGGCCAATCAAGGTTCGCAACAACAAATTGAAGAATTTGAATGGCATTTAGTTTTGCCACAAGAGCAAATGTTTCACAGTAGTCAATTCCATAGGTTTGTGTTAAGCCCTTTGCCACCAGCTATGCCTTGTATCTCTCAAGAGTGCCATCAGCCTTGTATTTTAAAGTGAACACCCACTTACATCCAACAAGAGACTTTCCTCTTGGTAGATTGACAACTTCCCACATCTTATTTTTTTCAAGAGCACTCATTTCTTCAAGGATTGCCTTCTTCTACTCTGGAACTGTTAGAGCATCTTGAACATTCTTTGGAATCTCCATAGAAGATACATGAGTGGAGAAAGCATAGAAGGAGGGTGAGAGATGTTTAAAACAAACAAATTTTGATAGTGAATATAAAGGATGACAAGTACAGGATCTAGTTCCTTTTCTGGTGGCAATAGGAAGGTTCAAATCTGAAACAAAAGTACTATCTTGAGATAATTGATTTGAAGGAGAAGGGGAGATACTTACAGTGATAGGAAATAGCCCCGGTGCAGATTCATGGCAATGCAAAGAGCGTGTGGAATATTTCTCTTTGTGAGGAGTTCTCCTGGAGTATATCTACCCAAAGTATATGTTAGTCTTAGAGCCTACTTCTGCTTCAACCGATTGATCAGATGGAGGAACAATGGGGGCATCTCTTCCCTGCTGATTATGTGGACTACAAGATTGGTTTTCATGCTCCTGATTTAAAGGGAGATTCTTTTTAGAATTAGAATGTAAACATGGGTTGTTCCTATTACTTAATTCACCCACCAACTCCACCCTACTCTCCCTATGTTCCTGCTGATCACGCTAGTCAAAAACAGCAGCATGTGGCTGTGTTTCAAAAGAGTTTTTGTCACTGGTGCTACTGGCGGTGAATTCTAGATCCAGATCACGCAAAACTCCTGAAAACAAATCCTCTCCTAAAGTCTCCTCCTGAGGATGAGGTTTAAAATATGGCTATGTTACAAAGAATTTGGCATCCATAGTGACAAAGGTTCTTTGGGAGATGGGTTCATAGCATTTATAGCCATTTTTGGTAGGTGAGTATCCTAGAAAGACACATCATTTGGCCCTAGCATCATGTTTATCACCCTTGTTTTCAAAGATAAAGACTGTACGGCCAAAAATTCTTACAGGTAAGGCACTAGACGATCGATTATTAGGAAAGTGATGGTTGAAAGTATCTAAGGGCATTTTAAAATTTAGGACCTTAGATGGCAAGCGGTTAATTAAGTAAATAGCTATATGAATGGAATCCCCCCATAAATATTTTGGGATATCAGTGGTGAATCTAATGGCACGAGAGACCTCGAGGAGATGTCTGTTTTTACGTTCAGATACCCCATTTTGTTTTGGTGTATCATTACATGAGCTTTGATGGATTATCCCCTTGTTTAAGAAGAAATTTCCTAGTACTGCATTGAAGATTTCTCGTCCATTGTCACTTCTATAGATTTTAAGGGTTGTGTTAAATTGGGTTTTGATGCAGGAGCATCCATTATCCAAGATATTAATTTAGTTGTTAATTTCTCTAAGTTAGGGGGACATAAAAACCTCCTCACTTGGACTAATTAGTTTAACCAAACCCCAAGCCATGAAAGCCATGCAAAACTTCAATCCAGCCACTACCTTTTGCACTTTAGTGGCTCATTTTTTTGGCTTAAATGGCTCACTACCCAGCCAAGGATAGGCTACAGTTCAAGTCCCACAATAGCAGCCCCAACAACATTTTTCTGGGCAGATGTGGGTACTAGCAGCAGCAACAGCTATAAGTATCATAGGGGCAGGCCTTTTTTGGAAGAAAAGAAACCTATGCTTAGGCTATGATGGCACTTTAGGCTTGCAGCAGAAAAGTTACTTTCTGCTTTATGCTTTTAATAATGTTTTTAGTCTTTAGCATAAAAGCTACTTTTACTTTTTACTTTTAATGATGTTTTTAGCTTAGCTTAGCTTATCAACTTGTAAGGAGCCTCCTAAGTCAGATGTAAGACATTGGGAAGGTCCCAAACAATTCTGATTTCTTTGTTTCAGCTAGTACAAAGTCAACTTTAGTTTTGGTTAGGATTAAACTAGTAAAAGTTAGTCTCTTTGACAACTAACTAGTTTGATTAGTTAACCAAACCAGTCCTTTTTTTGTTGAGTTGTATTACAACTAAATGAGACCCAACACTCTCCTATAAGTGTTGGGCTCACACTTGAATGAAAGAAACTCAGAATTTGGCCATCTTATTTCTCTCAGCAAAAATCAGTCACCTTCAACTCTAGTGCATGAGTTTGAAGTTTGAATCCTAAAATCTCACAAGATTTATCCTAAGTGTTGAAACCTTAGGTGGTTCTTGTTAGTATATGATCTAAGGAGGTACCAAAGATCATATTCAACTCATTTTCTTCACCCTCTTCTCTGTTTTCTTATTCCGTTATCCCCCATTGATAACCACCTTCCTAACTTGACCCAATTTGTATTGGCATATGCATCAGGTTTGAACCATATTGTAAAAATTCCTAAATATATCTGTCACTTCTAATTTCTCTTTCATCAAAAATACCCAGCCCATTCTAGTGTGATCATCAGTGAAAGTAACAAACCTTCTTTTTCCTGAAGTGGTTGGGATACGTGAGGGTCCCTAAACATCACTATGTATAAGAGTGAACGGTGCGGTGGATTTATAGGGTTGAGTAGGATAGATTGATCGATGATGTTTAGCCAAAGTTCATATTTCACATTGAAAAATAGAAGGATCTTTATTAATAAATAGTTGTCGAAACAATTGTTTTAGATATTAAAAACCGGAATGACCTAATCGAAAATGCCACAACATTATTTCATGATCATAAGAAACAGAAGTAAACCTAAAACATGAATTGTGAGCAAAATGCCCAGATTTCGAATCACCCTCAAACTAGTAGGGTCCATCAACCTTCTTAGCATTGCCAATCGTCCTCCCCAAGACTAGATCCTGAAATTCATAGTGTGAGGAATAAAAATTAACTCGACATTTAAGGTCACTAGTCATCTAGGTTGCGGGACAATTTAAGAACATGAAGAACATTATCAAAGGATAGTAAAGAGTGAGTTGAATAGATCCTATGCCAGCAACAACAGAGAATGATCCATCTGCAACCCTAATTTTGTTATTTCCGGCTCAAGGATGATAACATTTAAATAATTAGGAGCAGTTTGTCATATGATTTGTTGTTCCAAAATCAATTATGCAGACAGATGTAGACATGATATTATAGGAGATGGGATAGCTTATATTACCTTGATGAGCCAAAGAACAGGAAGAACTAACAAGGAACTGTGAGGATTGAAGAATCAGAAGATGCTCTACTTGTTCCTGAGTGAATGGAGACTCCCCTTAATTAACTTGTTGTTCTTAAGTTTTATCCGTGGTTGTTTGCATTGCTTTACCATCAAAATTTCTCTTTGAGTTAGGTGGTTTCAAGTGAGGGTGTAGTTTCCAACACTTTTCCCTAGTATATGCCATGGCTTTCTGTAGTGATCACACCATGGTTTTTTCCTCCTCTCACCATTTGTATTGGGCCCACGTGTAGTCAAAGCAGAGCTCTCCAATTCTAGGCCAGTAGCTCACTGTTGAGCGTGCAGCATAACCCTCTTTCGAGCCTCCTCTTGCCTTAGCTCTGAAAATACTTCCCTTATGCATGGCAATGGCTTTCTTCCCAAAATTCTTCCTCTTACTTCATCTAGATTATGGCTGACCCTAGCCAAGAACATATAAATCCGATCATTCTCTTCACGCTTCATAAACAGAGCATAGTCCTTCGAATTCTCCCACTTGTCATCATAACATTGATCTAATTCATACCACCAAGTTACTATCTCATTATAGTAGGTGGTTATATCTCTGTCTCCTTACTTTGAACGCCACAGTCTAGACTTTAACTCAAATATATGAGATGAGTTTTCTAGATCTGAGTATGTTACACGAATGGAGTCCCAGATTTCCTTTACTGTCTGCATAAACATGTGTGGTTTTGCAATAGAACCTTCCATTGAATTGAGTAGCCATGCACTAACCAAGGAATTTTCAAACCTCCAGGTTTTAAATTTGGGATCATTCTCCTCTGGTTTCCTCTCCTCGCCAGTGAGATACCCAAGCTTCCCACGTCCATCGATGGCTAATTTGATAGATTGTGCCCATTCTAGATAGTTTCTTCCATTCAATCTATAAACTGTGATCTGGAAAGATGAAGGAGCAGCAACATTGTCATTGTTGTTGGTTGGCATGGAGTTGGCAAAGGTTTCTTCTAATGAAGCCATTTTTTCCGGCCTAGTTTTTCACGGTTTCTACTGCTCTAATACCATGAAAGTTTTGGAGAGTACGAGCTGATACTTCTCTCTTATTATCGATATTATGCATGGGTACACATATATATATGCAGAAGAGAGGAGCACGGTCTACCCTAACAAACTCCCAATAAATAGGGAATAACAGATCCTAGGAAATAGGCAGCAACAACTCCTGCCCCCTATTCCGTTGAACTGACTGAGACTTTATTCCCCTAATATCCAGTGAATTAACAGCTGGATTTACCGATCTTTTCTACACAAACCAGTCCATATCCTTTTTGTTTAAGTTGGATTGTGACTAAATGAGACTTAACACTCTTCTATAAAGTATTAGGCTCATGCACTTTAAACGGGAGACCTGATTTAGTCCTCTTTGGCTGAGAGCCACCAATCTCTTACTCAGGTGAAGAGTTTGAGTTTTATCCTTCAAAATCTCAAATACCTTAAGTGGGGTTAGTGAGGAGGTACCTAAAGATCATATTATCTTTCTTTTCTCATCTCCATTCCCTGTTTTTATAATATTGGTGGAAATGATCCTAAACCACCTTAATCTAGCATGACCCAATTTGTTTCCCATACACCAACTCAATATGATGAAGATATCACATAAAATTCTAGCTAGGTATCCAGATAAGAACCGCCATACTGCAGTTTGAAAGGAAACCATGAGAAAAGAATTTCGGAGCCAAAGCAGAAAATAATATATTGCAGTCATCCTCCTCAATTCCAGAAAAGTCGCCGCATCCTTTAGTCCATTACCAAAATGCTTTATTCAATGTGAACTCAGCCAATGAAACCATGGTCTCACAACTAGGGTTGTCATCGTGATTTCACATTAACAGAGCATCACAGAGGATAAACATTGTATTGTGGCATGATTTTTTGATAAATATATATCAGTCTATATCAATAATTTCAGTAAATATAGGAAAAATATCGGTGGATGTCAGTACATCACATTTCACTGTCGCGTATTGGCGATCTTGCATATCGATAAGCTCAAAATCAAACATATATCATCTTCATATATTAGTCGATATTTCCTTCCATGCATGAAATCCCATTACTATATAATTGACCAAAGAAATATATCTACACCTGGGTGGAGGACAAAAACAGACCGTGGAGAATAACTATAAAAGCAATAAGCCATTTAAACTTCTTTACCTTGTTTGAGACAAAAGGTGATTTCGGCATAAGCTTGTCTGCTGAAACAGGAGCATCAGAACATAACACAACTCCTGCAGGCTCCTTCACATATCAGAACATATTCAGAAGGGGTAAAGATACCAGACAATAGAAGTGAGACACAGAAAAATATTACAGGAAATTCTTCAAACAGAAAAGAGGACTTAAACCACCATCAACATTTCAAAATTTTGAAAACCATCGTACAAGTATCAGTGCATCTCCATACAGATACAACATTAGAGAATGTCATATGTCTGTGAGGCAATTAGTGCTTGTTTGGAGCTACTTATCAAAAGTAGTTATTTTGAAAAAAATTTAGTTTAAAAAATTCAAAAATAAGTAATTATTTTACATAACTACTTTTAATAAGTAACTTCAAACAAGCTGTTAATCGAAGTACTCAACATTGTGCATACCGCAATGTCCAAAGCAAGCCATCATACGAATGCTCTGCATTTGCATCACCAACTATCCTGCCAATGGACACCATCATAAAACAACAAAAAGCAAACACAATTACACTGTCAAACAAAGAGGTGAGACATTGGTACATGTAGCAACTAGCAACAACCATACATTCAAGTTGAATAGTATGACCAACTGGCGATGCAATGAAGAAGATACTTCCCTCTTTTTTCTTTTCTTTTATACTTTATTTTTTATCTTTTCGAATGCCTTCAGGAAACTTCTACTATTGAATAATAGCCGATACCATAACATCCTATATAAAATCAGGGCATATATGATTCCATGATGATACAAGCCAAGTTCATGCAAACTTAGGTAATCTATCTCAGTTTTTACTTCCCTCCAAAAAACACAAATTAATATTAAAAAAGAAACCAGCCCATCGAAAATAAATGAAACCAAGAGAAGAAGGGTGACTTTCTGGCAGTCCCACATTCCAAGAGAGAACCCCAGCAAGAAACCCCAGAGCTTAGTGATCCCGAGAGTAGTAGAAACAAAAATTCACTTTATTACTCTGGTCCAACTACCTCACTGAGTGTATAATTCAGAGATCACTATTATTGAAGCATAATATACTACAACAACCATAGACCCTTTATTCCAAAGAAGCACTCAAGAGGACAAGTTCAACATTTGCAAGGCAGCTAAAATTTTCAAACATCCCACAAAGGGATCACAGAAGAATAACCATTCAAGAACTTTGATAGAATGACATCACAAAAAATCTTCCATATCAGAAATTGCTGCTAAAGCTTATATTTTGCTCCATTACAAGATGACATATAACTATGAAGTATGGTGGATAAGGAAACAATGGAATATGAATATGGAAACAGCTGAGAAAAAGATAGAAAGGATGAAAGGACCCCAGGGGGAGGGGGTGATTTCAGTAAGGAGAATTTCCTAGTCAGCATAACACATTTGTATAATTATGATCTCCAAGATAACAAAGAATATAACCTTAGAAAATGCAAAGCGTATGGCATTCCCTTGAGAGCTTGTCAGCAAACTAACCTCTCAAAATTAGACCAGATGCCATCAAACCAATATGCACATATATCTTTTGCAATACGGGTGCGGTAGTTATGCATTAGATTGCAGAAGGCAGCATGCCTGCGATAAATTACAATCTTAATAATTTTTCAAAATATGCAGTAAGAAAAATAACAAGAAGAGTTAACACAATAAAATTAACTACACACTAGAATGTCCACATGTGGCTTGAACACCACACATGCAGATCCACAACATAGTGGATAAAATCAACAGATCAACCAACAAATCTCAAGTTCATGAGTTTGTTTAAAAGATGGATCAGTTTAGGTAGAAGCTCATAAAGGGTTTATAAATCATTAACAACAATATAAGAATGCTAAACACAAGTTCCGAATTCAAAATATATATCAACTATCAAGCCAATGGTCCTCTTTTATACTCAATCATACAATACAACAGATAAAGTAGAAAGAACACCTCATCCTTTTCTTTCTAGACCTACCAACTTCGGTACAGTAAATTCTTCCTTCTCCAGCAATCACCGGCAAAATAATTAGTTTTATAATTTTCTCCCTCCAAAGTTCCTTGTCAACCTCCCCGCAACCCAAGCTACTCCCCATCAATCTCAAAGAAAAAGTAAATAGCACACAGAAGTAAACATCTGTTTGATCACACAATATCATGTGAAACTAGTCAAAGAAAAATAGAGAAAGACCAAGTTAAGAAAGTCAGAAAGAACATATATATTTGCTTATATTTTAACATACAACTAGGCTACTTATATACACTTGATATAATTTTTTGATCAAATGAAGTGGACAAATGAAATGGATTCCCTATCTCAAAATAGGAAAGAATTACTTGGAACCAGAGAATACAACACAAAAATATCCCTTTAAGAGTCAAGGATTAGGATAAGATATTATCCTACATCTGCAATCGTTTGTGGCCATATAAGCCACTATCAAGCTTTCATTAGATAATGTGCAGCTCTCTACTTCAATGTGATTAATTTGATCATGCTGCACAGGATCACATGCACTGATGAATACAAACATAATATCAAAATTATCATTGGCCCATCTCACCGAGTCTCCATATCATCTAAGATGATCTACAAGCAGTTCATCATTGCATCAGTTGTTGCTTGAAACTTTGGTTCAGCACTTGATCATGCAAGCACATTTTAAGCCTTGACACTAAGAGCCTTAGGGCTTGACTTGAGCCTGCCTTGGGCTGCAAACTATTTTTTATTTTTAGTCCAATATTACTAGCTGGAAAATATTTTGCATACAATTGTTTATTTATTTTTAAGAGATATGAGGCATAGACATTATTTAATATAGGATCTTATTAGATTATAGCTTTAGAAATATATGATTCATAATGAGGCCTTAGCCCATAGCTAGTATCAGATATAAATAAAGGATAAATCCTCATTAATTAGACAAGTTGGAAGAATTAGCTAATTGCTAATTCCCTAGCTCTCCTCGTTTCCTCAAAACCCCAACCCTAGACACCAACTCTTCTTCTACTTATCTCTTGTTCTTCCCCTATTTTACTAGGGAAGAAGAAGAACTCTAAATCTAAGCACTAATGTAATCAACCAATTCCTCTATTGTTCGATAACATAGATCCAAAATCCGAGAACATAACTTTTGGTATTTGAGCCAAAAATTTAGAGGGTTATCCCCAAACATGCAGTAAAGAGAATGGGAATGCTTGGAGGAGCTACTCTAGACAATCAACATGTTCACAAAGTATAATCAAGCATGCATGACCCATTGTATTGCTTTAGAGGACAAATTGACCACCGCAAAAACCACCTCAGTCGGTCAACAATCACCCTCAGCAAATCCCAACCTTCTCATTCCTTCTCACAACTACCACTACCCACACTGCCACTCCCCTGCTCTTTCCCCCTATGACGCCACTAGAGCAAGGTGTCAAGCATAGGGAGGCCCCATGCACTTTCAACAATCCTCTACTGGTGGTTGTTGGTCCTTTGTTGCCCGTCACTACCAATCAACAGCCTTCCACCACCCCAGTTCCAATTAAAAACCCTAAATCCCCAAAACCCCAACCCTAAAATCTCCACCACCCTACTAACCACCAAAAAAGCCCTCACCGCCTTCCCACTGGCCACCAACCCCCAATGGACCAACCCAAGGTCATCGGAGCCTTAAACCATCTCCAAACTACACCAAAAACAACAGCTCCTGAAACCCTAGCCCCATACCCACCATAGAGAAAATCCCCAACCCTTTGTCCACCACAAACAAGCCTCCACCCATCCTCGTCGCCACCTTTACCCCCCTAAAACTATTTAGCAACCCCCACCACAACACTTGCCAACCCCAAAACCCTTCACAGTCCATAATTCCTACAAAGCCTCACACCACCCCAAAACTCTCGTGGTCTCGCCTACACCTCTTGCACAGTTTAGATTACCAACCACCGCAATCATGGTCTATGGCAAGCCCTAGTTACGGGCTTATAGCCCAAAACATCTTGGAAGCCCTTTACTTCTATGTCACCCTCACTTAGTTTAAGGAAGCCTCCCTAGCCTCTCGAATACCTGCGGTCAACTACTTCAAACTCCAAAAGAGTAATGGTAGGGCAATTACCACACCGGGACAACATCCATCACATTCACCTAAACCCTGAAACCACCTACCACAAGCAACCAATGTTCCATCCATCCTTAGATCACCACTTTTGTGTGTAGAAGGAGGTCCTAGATCCTATCAAAGGCCCGACCAATGTAGTTGTCAATCCACACTATACAAACAAAAGTTAGCTGAGCACAATGCACGTTGGACGCTATAAAAGTACACTCTTACATCCTCTCATCGCAAACCTATGGGCCTCAGAACACTCTTCGCCACAAACAACTCCATCAACTTGGCCTCCTTGGCCCTTGGCCCACCTCCTAAGGGTTATGAGGCATAGATATTACTTAGTATAGGATCTTATTAGATTTTCAAAAATAATTTATTCTTAATAAGGGCTTAGTCCGCAGCTTGTATCACATATAAATAGAGGCTAAGACCTCATTAATAAGACAAGTTTCCTCAAAACCACAACCCTAGCCACTAGTTCTTCTTCTTCTTCTCCACCTCTCTTGTTTTTCACCTATTTTAATAGGGAAGAGCAAAAACTCTAATTCTAAACACTCACATAATCATTCAATTCCTCAATTGCCTCATAACCTAGATCCAATATTCAGGGCCATAACTTTCTCCAAGTCACAAGATCCCACCAAAAAACTTAAAATACCCTACAGTTGATATTCTGTCAATCACTAATCCACTATGATCTGCATTAGTATATGCTTCAAGTACAAGACAAGTACTACTTTCTAACAAGATTCCTTCCATTGAGGTCCTTCTAGATATTGCAATAGTGCAATATTCAGTTTGCAGCTTGCATATGAACTTTAGGATTTTGTATAAACCGAGTGATCACACAAACAACATAAGCTATATCCGTCCTTGTGTGAGAAATTATGAGCCTTCCTCGTGGTCATTGCAACATCTTTCTTTTCCATTGTAGCAATCTCCTCAGATTTTCCAAGCTAGTGATTGGGATCTATTGGTGTGGTAGCTGATTTACATGTCAATTAACCTGTCTCTTTCATATCAAATACATACTTCCACTATGAGATCAAAACTCCCTGCCTTGAGAGCGCAACTTCAATTCTTATGAAGCACTTCAGCCTTCATATTTTTTTATCTCAATTTTTTTAGTGAAACCTTGTCTTCAAGATTTTCTCTCGTTCAGTCCATTCCCAGCTACAATTACATAGTCAAACAGTATTAAGACACCCTGAATTTAAGTTCTTGACAAACAATGTATCATTGCACTGACTTTTTTTGTATACCAGGGTGGTAATCATTACTTCTAAAACCTTGAGAACCATGCCTTTGGTGACTGATTGAATCCACATAAACCCATTCTAAGTTTACACACATAATTAGCTAAGCTGTTTCCTTATCCAGTTGGGATCGCCATGTAAATTTCATCTCCAAGGCTTCCAAGCAAGAAAAATTTTTGATGTTTCACTTGAAATCCCAGTCAAAGTCTGCAGCCAAGGATAACAGGACTCTAATAGTATCCATTTTGGCCGCAGAAGCGAATGTCTCTTGGTAGTCCAACATATGTGAGTGTACCATTTAGTCATCAACCTCACCCAATATCTCTAGTGATCCTTCTGATTGGGTTCACAATATCAAGCCATTTGCATCCCGATGGCTTTTAACCTGCAAGCTTCACTAGCCCCTGTATTTTGTTCATTCATAAGGCTTCCATCACTACACCCATAGCATGTTTCCAGTTTTCATTAAATAAAGTCTTCAATTATGTGGTGGGAATTGCAATGTGGCTTAGATTCACAAGGAAACTGCTGTGGGAAGCTGGAAATATTTCAAATGACAGAACATGAGAAAGTGGATAAATGGATGTCTGGTATATCGCATGGTTCCTTTCCTTACGGCATTAGGAAGATCTTGTTTTAGATTATTGACAGACAAACATTACAGTTCAGTTTTTGAAGGAAAACTAAATCAGAAATCAAAACTATTACATCATTTGCACACTAGGAGTCAAATTCTTGGATTGGTACAAATGTAGGAACTGAAGCTTTCTTTCTCGACTATACTTTAGCGAACCTGGGCAAACCCAGCAGGTACAATTTCCATAGGAGCCAGAACATGTTTGGGTTCATTAGAATGCACAAAGACAAGTTCACTAGCTCAGACACATTTTCTAACGATGAACAACCTAACCTGCATAACTAAATTTCAAACATTTAGACCTATCTAGAATGTGCAAAGACTGTGTTTTACCCTCAACAGAAGATCCCAACACATTTGATTAAAATTCAAAATCCAAAAAAGAAAAAAAAAAAAGCATAGAACTTAGTACCATGTATCATATTAGTAAAAAGGTTTGCACAAATGCTTGCAATGTAAAAGATTCTTTCAAAGAAACACTAATCACCTAAAAGGGATTTGTGTTGACTGCCATAATAGCATAACATTACATATTCATCTTATTGAACGGGAGTAGAAGTGAACAAAATATAATTAAAAGTATCAAATCTCCCCATTCAAACTTAGTCCAACATAATTCAAACCAAGACTCTTCCACAGCATCACTAAAATAAATAATCAATAAAACGTACCATAGCCATTTTCCTTTCATCAGCCCCTCCTTTAAGTAGTCTACCGCACGCTCCCTTCTTGCTCGTTTTGCAACAAGTGGTGTTTTATTTGTAGAAACACAAGCCTGAGAAATAAAATAGCTACAATCTCCATAATAGCTTCCAATGACATAGAACTTCACAAAATAATAATTTGCCACACTACAATCTTATTCACCTTACAACTGCCCTCCTATAAACCATGTTTAATAAATAACAAGAGAAATAGGGAAAAGATTATGTAAGATTGTTGCACGAGAGAGGAGGAAGACGATGGCCTCTAATGTTTGGAAAAGGTAGGGCTTGTCAACGGGGAAGAGAAAGAGAAAGATGTTTGGGTAGCTGAGAATTGACCATAGTGCCAATTTCATGAATTCGTTTATTCAGTACCTCAAAGATGTATATATATATGACTCACAGACCTAGAATTTACCATAAAATAATTTCTCCCAATATAGTAGCCATAAAATAATTTCTAACAATAATACTACCTCTATTCACAAATATGTGTCAGTGTAACTTTTGCCACAAGAATTAATAAGTTAATTCAAATTACTAAATTATCCTTAATTAAAGTGCATTGGAAATGGTAATAGGAATTAATGTAAGTATAAAATAATTAAGGCTGAAGATCAAAACAAAAATTATTTATGAACGAAGGGAGCATGCCTAAAAACCTGACATGGTTAAGTGGATGATTATTTCCTTAACAAAGCTGATACTTTCCAAATTAACAACGATGTGCTGGTAGCAAATTTCCCTAAGGATAACTAATAAGAATTACTATTACTAATAACCACCATATCTCGATGTCTTGCCTTGAGTAGTTGGGCCAAGGTGGATCATAGGATCCATAAAGGAATAAAATATTGGCCAATACACTGATATTTCGGCTGCCATTAAGCGAAATGCCCGATACACAGCATAGAAATGAATTAACATGTGCACCGAACAATATGACATGTATCAATATTTTTATGACATTTGTCGACATTTAACAATATTTACTGGCATTTGTTGTGAAAAAGGTCAAAAATTCACGTTGCTAAAATCACAACATATAAAGTATCCTCCATAACATCCCGTCACCCCAATGCCATAATCACAACTATGACCACAGTTTTATTGCTTGGGGTTCATAATGAACACATGCATAATGCATAACAGCAGAAAACTTTATAAGAGAGAACTGGTCTTGATTGTTCATACTGAGCAGCTAAGAAATCATTCTCCCGTGCACTTGAACCATATATGTGAAGATAAAATAAAACAAGATATGAAGTAATGATTCAAAAACTTACCCGGTAGAAGACTAGAGCTGCAAACTCCACCAAACCCTGTTGGTAGCTTGACAATGTCCCAACTTTCTCGTCTTTGGAAACATCACCCCTGGGAGAAAATGCCACAACATGACTGTGGATTAGTCATAATAAGGGCAATCTACTTCAAGAGAATGTTTCCAGGATAGATTAATATTCTCTCCCATGGCTATATATAGAGGTAAAAGCCAGGTTCGTGAACATGAATATGCTCCTATACATGCTTCACAAGATCCAAATAGTGAAAGGCAAGTTTAGTCAATCTGCAACTGGCCTATACAAATAATTGAATTTAACTTTTGGAAAAGTCTACTTATTTCCCAAAAACTTCCATCAAAAGCATCTTCCTTTAAAGCATTAAGTATTTAAGTGTAAAAAGCTTTACCCAAAAATATATCAAACTAAGATGCAAGTAAATGGCAGAACTGGTCAGCCCTTGTGACCATTCAACTCCTGGGACCCTAGGATTTGATCAGACATCAATTGCAACATGTGAAGCAGCAGCAGACAGCTGCTCAACTTAGGCTGAGTTTTGGTGACTGTGGTTGGAATTTGGACATTATCATAACTTTTTGGGGACTTCAACCAAAGTTAAACTCTGCCATTGATCATGAAAGGAGAAGTTTGACTAGTCTCACACTGAGGTTGTTGAACTTTCAAATATCAAGTTATGTGATAATTTACATCTTAATTCCTGACGATGCTCTTTCACATCTACATATGATTTGACCAAGTTAAGATGCTTTAAGTTGATCTTCAAAGCCAATTGAAGTGAATGACATCAAAACTAACATGTTAGTCTTAATAACATTGAAGGGAACAACAAGATGAATACAAGGAAACCCACCTAGCTGCACCGATACTCAAAATATTGCCCTGATCAAGTTCTCTCCCAACCACATCTAAAAGTTGTTCAACTAGAGGACCAACATCATCAGCACCTCTGGTCAAATTTAGTTGTAACCTCGAATACAAAATAAATGCATCCTAAATGAAATATAAATCACCATGTGAGAATATATTAGTTCAAAGAAGCAGATAAGTACAAGAACAAGTGCATAAGAGACCTTCAGATTACGATCATGAGTTGTAAGCCAGCAACGAAACAAAAAGTTCTGCACAGAATCATGGATTTCCCATGACCGACAACCTAAATTTGGACCATCTTCCAACAAGTACGTATTTAGGCACTCGATCAGCTTTCGTGAGACTTTTCCCTCATCCCTGAAGCATCTCAACATAAATGGTATCTCAACAAAAAAATTTCAAAAAACATAATGTCTAGAAGCAAGGCTATGTTCGTAGCCACAAAGCAGAAAGTTTAAGAACATTGTACCTGAGAAAAGTAAATATCCCACAAAACCTTTGAACAACATCCCCCCTAAGAGTATCTGGAAAATCACCGGGAGGATTTTTCAAAAGAGAATGAAGTGTCGAGATGCATCGGAAGACTTCTTCTTTGATACTAACTAGAGTGTAGTTCTCCCGCATGGCTGCTTCAATTTTTTCCATATATAGCAGCACAAGCCCTGCCCATGAAGAAACTTTGCATCAGAAGGTGCTTAGAAGGAAGAGTACTGTTGTCATATTATAAGAGGGCATGACTCTGTAAGAATACTTGCCACAATAGACACGCTTCTTCATGTGAAATCGGTAATCTCTAACTGCCAAGAGATTTCTTACGATGATTCCATATTCAGATTGAAAGCTAGGAACCTCCTTCAAAACATCCATGACGTGCCCAAAAAGTGACTTAACCACCCTAACCAGAGGTAGATTATTGCCTGCCAAGGTTAAGAAATTCATAAAGTTAATGGCATATTGTTACTATAACCTGCAGCAATTCATAGCATAAAAGAATTCATGATGTGCCCCAAAAGTGACTAAACCACCCTAATGAGATGAAGATAATTGCCTTCCAGGATTAAGACGTTCAGAAAGTTAATGGCATGCTTTAAGCATCATCAGAGTTTGGTTAGTCTGGACTTATTATGTCCGGTCAGAAATTTGTGAAGCAATTTAATTATTGCAAAGAATACAACCATAAAAAGAGAGATATTGTGCAATGCCAGCAAAGATTTATTTTAATGTACATGACACAGTCACCGCTTACTTCTAAGACAGTAACGATTGATTCAGTCAATTCAACTAGTAGATACATGCTTTTGAGAACCTCTCAGAGACAAAAATCAGGTTATTCAAATAATGTTCAACTAAAGTCAACTGGTTTTTTATGGCCTTAAACTCAAAGGATCTAGAATTTGGTGATCTCCATCGAGACAATATAGACGACAGAAGGGATTACACCTAGTTACTATCCCTGATACTTTGCATAGTAAAAGAATCACATCCAAGCCTTTCAGTTCATGGATCATCATGGAAAATGGCAGTATGGGGAACCTAATCTCTACCATACAGCAAATTGCAGTTCACACTTCACACAATTTGGGACAATTTCCAAAATAGACATCTGACCAGTTTCCCAAACCAAATTAGGTAAATAATTGGGAAAGGCCCTTTCCATAAAGGTAATGAACAGTGAAAATATGGCCTGGATAAAGTTTTGATCAGATCCAGTTTCATAACAAATTATTCTCATCTTCTCTAAAATATTTAGAAGTGTCACATATTAAATATTGTTCCATGTGAACTTCCAAGAGCCCTCGTCATCATCCAAAGGATGTGAATGTATTCCACAAACTTCTCATAAGTAGCTACCTTCATCCACTTAGCCATCTTCACAATTTAAATTGATTAATCAGAAACCAGAACAGCAGGCAAGCACCATTCTGCTGCATTCACAGGCTGCCATAAATTCTTTCCCAGATGGACCTCTTCAAGTCACTTACCTAACCTAGGAATTTTTGTTCTCCATCCCTGAGGATCCTTTGATCTGAAACACCTACACCCCAGCCCATTAATACACAGGATGGGCTGTGTTATCTCTCCAAAGACAAACCCCTTCATCAGAAAGCAAGTAAATTTATGTTGACGATGTCCTAACTAGGATACACAGCCCAACTCTTTGAATGGAATTTGTAACTAACAACCTATCTCATGGGAAGGAACGCAATTTCTTGCTGCCATAACAAAGGATGTCTCGTTATAGAATGATCACATAATCCTCTCACATAGCGAAATAAGTCTAGATTGGGTCTATGCCAAATAATATCATAAGACATATCTATCCAACTTCAAACATTGCTAAGCAAATGTGCCCGTAAGCATACTCAATTGATAATGGATTACAATGATACCAAGCATGTTTCACCAAATAATAGTGTTCTAGCCATGCAAAAAAAATCATAATATTAAGTGTCGAGGATGATAAATAATATGACGCAGTCGGTACAGCGTGAATTTTTATTTTCTTCACAACATGCTTCGAATTCTTATGTATGGACCATTTAAATAAAATACTTCAATAAACTAGTGTCATATAATATTAATTAAAGTTATTGATAATAACTTATTACAATGTTGCATTTATACAATTTTACAATAAAATTAAATTTATCAGAAAATATAGCAAATATTTGATATATCAGCAAAATATCAACAATAAATCTGTAATTTTGTAAATCCATCGCGTTTCAGGTGTGTCACATATCAACTGACACAAAATCCACAAAACATCAGCCGATATGCAATATTGGGACCAATATTTTATTATATGGTTCTAGCATCACTGAATATTTTTTAGAAACTCTCTCAGCAAATTATAAGGTGATCAACTAATTAGCCAAATCAAAAGCACTATTTCAGCTAAATTCTGCAATTGCCTGCTTGCTCAAAGGCAAAATTGACCAAAGGAACCGCAAAAGATTCTCCGTCATACTTTTCAGATGAACCAACCTCATTATGTTACCTCAATTACCGCACACAAAAACCGACTTAAATGAGAGAACAAAGCCACAAAACTTAGAAAGCAAAAGAAACAAGATAGAATCAGGTCAAATTAGTTGCGATCACTCAAGGAAGCAAGCTCAAGAATAGGTAAATGTGAATATCTCCATCAATTAACTCCAAACAAAAATTAGTGCACATTTTAACTCCATTCATCCACGCTTCATAAAGATGGCTACTGATAATATCAAACACACCAAAACACAAAATCCAACCATTTCATATTACGCGGATAAACAAATATAAGCTAACAAAATCACTGACCAAACCCCTTCGAATCCTCAGCGCGTTGAACTGCAATGCGAAGGGTTTTAGCATACATGATCTTTGGCAACCTTCTCTTACTGGAAGCTATCTCCGACAATACACAATCGATCAGCAATTTAATGAGAAACGGCCATGTTTCAGCTGGAAAGGATAGAAAGAAAAGTGAATTTCACTTGATTCTGCAGGGGATCAAAGCTGAAAGGTGTGCCAACAGAATGAGAGAAATTGAGAAGCTTACAGCCAGGAATTTGATTATGTTTCACCATAGCAGTTTCCCGTCCAATATATTTACAGAAATGGATCGACCTTTCACCTTCTAACCATGTATTTAACAGTTTTATACCGTCCTAAAACAATTCAAAACAGAAAGCTTAGCTCGATTAATCAAATGAACTACTTTCATGCGTATTCTAGTAGTAGAAAACGGATAATTAGTTCAGCAATCAGCATACTTCTCGCGTTTTGGATTTATCGGTAGATAGTCTGGTAACGATCTCCTGTACGTCTCTGGAGGTGACCTTCGTCATCTTCGGAGAGAAATAACGAAAATCTACAGTTTCATATAGAAGTTTGCGAGCGAGAGGGATGGCGAGAAATGGCGGGAAATGACCAAATATGATGGGGGTAGCGACGGAGGAGGGTTCCGAGACCAACAGTAGACTTCTCCCTTCAGCTGATATTGATGGCGACACACTGCGTTTACTGGATCATTAATTGTCGGACAATGGAAATACAAATTTGCAACGGGCGTGGCCGCGATTTTGAAGATGAACTTTCTCGGGTCGGGCTTTTACTTGTCGTAGGTTCAACTTTCCAGTTAGAGCCGCCTCTCTAAAGCCGTAGCCTGACGACTAGGCCCGTTTACCCTTTTATATGATGAAGAGCAATAACATACTATCTCCGTCATCCATGTAAGTATGTATGTAACCCGTTCAAATGATGGACTACATAGAAATGTGTTAGCTTAGAACGCGCCGATTAATACCATTTTCGAAAATCATATCTTCTTCTACCCATAAAAACCTAAGGACTTGTTTGTTATACGAATAATAGGAGTGAAAATTTTTTTCTTCTATTTTGTATTTTTTATATTAAGTATTTAATAATAATAAATATATTTTTAATAAAATATCCATCTTAGATCAAATTAAGATCTAAAATAAATATTTATTAGAATAAAAATATCTAATTTTAAATAGATTATATAAGATATAGAAAATATAGGGGTAATTTTTTTACCCATGTTACTCCCATACCAAATGAGCACTAAATCTTTATATTTACGCAAACAATCAAACACCAGAATCATAGTCGGTCAGCGAAGAGAGAGTGAGAAGATGGGAACTTTAACTCACTATTTAAAAATCTTAGAAATAGTATTTCCTACATAGACTTATTCATAGGAAGTTGTATCACTTACATAGCCTCCTACAACATTCAAGCTCACTTTGCCAAATTGATAGATGATATAGAATTAGACATTGAGGAAAACTCGTGCATATCTATAAAGGTAAAATTTTCAAAAAATCTAAAACTTCAGCTATACAAGCCATGAAAGTACTCCTTGATTGTTAAAATCATTGGGCACATAGAATCTCTCAGCTTTATGAGAGAGAAACTACCTATTATCTTATTCTCTTTAAGATAAATGGAAGTTTTAATATAATAAACTTTGCTAAGGGATTCTTTATAGCTAAGTTTGCAAATTATGTTGATTAAATAGAAACACTTGAAAGGGGTCCTTACTTCATTAATAAGAAAATTATATCCTTAAGACTCTGGGAGCCAATTTCAGTCCATAAAAATCTCCGGTCACTGAAATTGCAATATGGGCACACATATAATTGATTCCTATCGTATACTATAACCCTGCTACTCTATTCGAAATAGGTAAGCTCCTGGGCAAAGTTCCAAAGGTGGACTGTCACACCCTTAACGCCAACAGAAGCATATTTGCCAAGTTGTGTGTCCAAGATAAATTTGATAAACCTTTAGTTAAAGCTATAGAGTCGGAAGAAACTCTTATGCCATCAAATATGAAAATGTTGCTCTAATATGCTTCAATTGTGGAGGGCCTGACCATCACATTGAGGATTTCCCCATCCTAACTTCCAAGTTGGCAACAAAATACTTTTCCACAATCCTTCTTGACTAATCACTAAGGAAAATCCTAACAAGTCTTTTCTGACAACCTACTGTTCTAGCGACAAAGTATCTCAAGGAAATGGCGGTTATGACCCTTCGTAGGGAGGAAATCAAACCAGCAAGTTGAGATCCTGTCTTGGCCCCAAAATTCAAATCAACTACCTGTAATCGTTTCACATGACTTCTAATCGAAAAAGTATGTCTTTCAAAAAGTTAGAAGATAACATGTTTGTTGTCCTTGTTAAAGAAGTCTACAGTCTTGACCCCTCAATGTCCTTACTATTTTCATGCAATATCTAAATTCAATAGAGTCATCCTATATAGTCAACCCTTGAAAAAATCCTTGCACACACTTCACGATCCCTGAAAATTCAATCTTTTAATCATAGAAGATTTTATGCCAAATCAAAAGGAGCATCACGTGTTGCTAAAACTCTCACTTTCAATACCAATGCTCCTGGCCCAAATAATCTAATGCTCGACCTCTAAGGTTCCGCTTCTAGTATTACCCAAGAAGGTGTGATACTTTATGCATGACAACCTCAACGAGCAACTATGGTAAGGAACCCTTGAAAATTTCACAACATGAGACACTACCGAAACCAAAGCAACCCAACCCATCAAAGAGCACCCCCAAAAATTTGAAAAAACATGAGCAACCTTGAACCTTTATGTCCATCACCTTCTATAGCACTTCCAAAATTCCCTACTAAAAATTTTTGTTTTTAAAAATATAAGCGAAAGAAAATACGGTAAATTTCAAAAATACTACCACCACACTTAGTACTAGACCAATTTCCCTTCACCATTCCAGTACTAAGTGCTAAGGTTGAAAACGTACTATACACAGATCTAAGATACAATTGTAAAATAGAGTATCGCGATAGTTAAATTATAAGAAATAATGGTTACGGAATAAAATTATTGAAACAAGAAATATATGAGCTTTAAGAAAACCCAAAAAACTTCTCGGATGGTCCTACACTCTTAGCCCAAGAGTAAATCTTGAACAATGCTTGTGAGCTAACCTGCAAATGTCATTATCCATTGAATAAGTAGGAGCCCACGAAATGAACCCTTTAGTACTATGGTACTAAGTAACCCTTTATACAAGACTAATATGTAGGGCCCGCATGAAACGCATCATTTGCCATACATCAAACACATGAACATGAGATCATACATCTAACCGAAACACAATAAACATTTGAATGGCTACATGCATCAAGATTATATGTCACAAGGCTCATTCACTTAGAAATAACAGAACTTACCAGCGAAGCATCTAAGCGATATTCTTTGTAGTATAATTAGAAACCAACAACATACTCAACTATGCACGCCACCACTCAACTCAAGGGCAGGCCCATAGGCCCATCAACACAACACCATACACCAATCCATCTAAGTAGGCACCAAGCCTCTACTATATCACGTTAATAGGTCATAATAGTTCGTTTAGTATTATATAGAATCAAGCCATTAGTTTTGATATTAATCATCTCTCAAATTATTATCCGGTACATATACTACACATGGTACCGACCTACGCGGTGTTTCACTATAAGTAATTAATGTATTTCCATTTAATTATCGCACCATTCCATTTTATTTACTCTAGGAGGAGATCATGAACCTGAAGATACAAAGGTGCATCGGTCATACTAGCCCATAAGAGCAGCACAATATCCTATTGATTATCAACCTAGGGACGCAAAGGCATCCTGGTCATATAGGTACATGAAGGCATGTAGTACCTTACCGACAATGACACCTAATCTATGAGTATATATATTCCTAGTTAGCTCTGTAGAGCTAAATATAATAAGATATAGGGCCTAGCTGGAGCACTGAGGCATACTAGCAAAATCCAGATCAATCATAGGCTAAACCACGTCTTGATGGTAGCAAACCCTACAGATTCACCATTCCCAATCTCGAGGTCTTTTACTTTAATTATCAGTAATTTAAATTAAGGTGGCCATTGTTAATCACATACTTAACCATTTTTATTTATTTCCATTATTATGAAGTAATTAGAATCAAGATTATTATCAAGGTCAACATAAGTAGTCCATTAATGCTATCTTATGTTCCAATACTCATACTTAGGCACCTTAGGTCAAAATGACCAAACTGCCCGTCTGGCTAAGGCTACCTCTTTATCATCCACCTCCATCATGTAATTCACTTTTATTTATCAACGTGCCATAAAAGAGTAACACACCGTAATTATACTGTTGATTATGAAGTTAAGTTACCAAAACACACCAAACAATCATTTTACACCTAAAACCCTAACAAGCAATTCTAAAACAACCAACACACGTTTTCATGCTTAATCAATAATTAATGCATTTCCTGAATGTTTAACAAAATAACATCATAACACACCCTAATTTACCCAGTTAACCCTAAACCATGCATACTCATTATGATACACTCCAATTTACTAAAATACCTCTATGTCTTATAATGTTCATGATCATGTTTGAACATGTGATACTAAGGCTATAACCCCTGGTATCATATTTAACATCAATTTATTCCTAGCATGCCTATTTATTAAACCAACCACCATAGTACATACAAATTTACCAAAATGCCCATAAATTATTTAATATTAATAATCATACCACATATGCATTACTAACACCCAAAATCCCTATTATCATTCTTAGCACCAATTACCACTTGTCATACATATTATTAAGTTAGCTCCCATTAGACATGCTAAATTACTAAAATGCCTCTAGGTCATGAAATATTAATAATCATGCCCAGCTATGTATTACTAACACCACAAAACCCTTATTAGCATACATAGCACCAATTATTACTTATCATGCATATTTGTTTAGGTAACCTCCACTTCACATGTAAAATTACTAAAATGCCCATAGGTCATAAAATATTAACATTCATGCACAACATGCATTATTAACACCACAAAATCCTTATTATTATTCTTAGCACCAATTATCATCTATCATGCATGTTTATTTAAGCAACCTCCATTTTACATGCAAAATTACTAAAAAGCCCCTTAAACATAAAATATCGATAATTATGCCCAAACATGCATTATTAACACCACAAAACCCTTATTATTGTTTTTAGCACCAATAATTACTTACCATACACATTTATTGAGGTCACTCCCATTGAACATGTAAAATTACTTAAATGCCCATAGAACATAAGATATTATTATTCATGATGGAACATACACTATCAATGCCATAAACCCCTATCATCATTTCCAACACCACATAATACTTAGTATGTATTTTTATTAAGATAATGAACACCATACATTAAATTTTTCAAATTATCCTTAGGCCATAAAATATTGGTATTTATACTAGCACTTATATTTATACTCCACCAAACTCCCATAAAAATTCTTAGCATCATATATAACACATTAAGCATCTCGTTTAGGTCTAAACATTATGATGTGTTTAAATAACCAAATTGCCCCTATGGCTCATATTATTACTATCTTCACTACAAATGTCCATACTCACTCATCATAGCATGTACATACACATAACACCCATTATCAACATCAACCCCTTTCTTAATCATCCTTTCACACATATCACATCATATATAAGATAGCATACTTTTCTTCCTATTTTTCAATATAACATTAACAATCATGAGATGGTTAATAACACATCATATTCACATAAATTACATTTCAAAACCTTAATGTGCTAACATATGGTAATCCATACATTATAGTGGGGTATAATTGTTACCTTATTTTCAGCAAAAACTAAACTTAACGGGTATCCCCATTAAAAATGCTTAAGCTCCATTTAGTAAAATTTTGTACCTAAAATAATGTCACGAGTAGCATATCATTATTGGATAAGTAAAAAAATATTTTTTTATTAAAATGCTTATTAAATATATAGTATTACCAAACTATATTATACCTCAATATTAGCTAAAATTTTGCCAACTTTATGCAGTGTGAGCATGCAAAGGACGTAAGGGTGAAGGAGAAGGGAAAATGAAAGAGGGGGGATTAGGTGAAAAGGTCGAGGGAGGTGGTGGAGAGGAGTTGGGGCTGACCATTGGGTGTAGGGGTGAGGCAGGGTGTGGGTGGTGGCTGGAGGTCGAAGTGTGGCTGCTCAGGGGCGGTGGAGATGGTGACAGTGACTGTACAAAGAAGGTGTAGAGAAAGGAGGAAGAAGAGGAAGAAAGGAAAATAAGAGGAAGAGAAGGGCGAGTTGTAGGGTGGTTCAGGTAAGGTGAGGCAGGGGGTGTTGGGGTGGTGTCAGGTAGCTAAGGGGAGGTTGTGGTGGCAGCAGAAAAGGGGGAGAAAAGGTGGCGGTGCAAAGGGGAGTTAAGGAAAGAAGGAGAGAAAAGGGATGGGAGTAGGTTGTAGGGTGGCATGTGGTGGTTGCTTGGGAGGTGTAGGGAGGAGGTAGGGTGTAGGAGAGGGCGGTGTGGAGGTGGACACGATAGAGAGGGTTAGTGAACAAAAAATAAGGGAGAAAAAGGGAGAGAAAGGAATGGAGATAATCGAGCAGGAGAGGGGAGCTCGAGGGAGAGGATGGCTATAGAAGAAGAAGAGAAGGAGAAGAAAAGTAAGAGGAGAAGAGAGAGGCGTGTAGGGTTAGGTGGGTGTAGGGGGTGTGGTCAACATGGCAGGTATGGGGTATAGGTGTACAATAGGGATGGCCAAAAATGGAAGGAAAAGGCACGTGAAGAGGGGAGGCCAGGGCTGTAGGGTCGAAAATGGCAAGGGAAAAGACTGGTAGGTGAGGAGGTGGAGGTGTAGGCTGGCAGTTGTAAGACGAAGGAGACATGCGATGGGAGGGGAAGGGTTGTTTGGCTTGGGGTGGTATAAGGGAAGAAGAAGAAAGAAAGGGAAAGGGGTTGAGTGATGAGGGAAAGAAAAGAGTGCGAGGCAGGATGGCTTGTGCGGGAGGAGAAGAAAAAAAAGAAGAGGGGGAGATGGGATGGCCCAAAGGAAAAGGAGGGGAAGGAAAGAAAAAGATGGGAGCCTGGGCGAGGCGAGAAAAGAAAGGAAGGAATAAAGAGGAAGAAGGGTGGGCCCGATGGGAGAAGGAAGAAACAAAAGGGGAAGAAGGGTCGGGCTAGCCGAAAGAAGAGGGAAGAAAATAAAGAAAGAAAAGAAAAATGAAGAAAAAAAGAAGAAATTTGGGGGGAAATTGAAAAAGAAAATTATTTTTAGAGTTAGGATATGAAAGTAGGCTAAATTTGGCTAATGGAAAAAAATTATATTAAATTAATTTATCCAAAATTTAAGGTATTAATTTATGAAAATAATCTTTGTAGAAGTATGGGTTTGGGAATTTATTTAATAAAAAGAGTAAGATAAAATGATAAAAATATTTATATTAATTTATTAAATAATTCTATATATTTTTGTAAATCAAAGGTCCACAAAGTAATTAAATTAATAATTTAAGATTAAATTATTTCAAAAAAAGGTTAAATAGTTAATTTTAGGTTTTAAATTTTTGGGATGTTACACCCCCTTCCCCCCAATCTAAAATAAATAAACTCGAACCTTTCTCTTCATTCATTCCCAACCAAAGGGATGTGCATTTTGATCAACAACCAATGGATTAAACAAAACATGATTCACAAAAATCTCCAATTCCTGAAAACCCTACTACTCTCTCATCAACCTCATCACATGCAACTATGACGAGGATTGTAGAAATGATGTAGTTTATGGTCTACCAAAAGATGAAAAGCTTTAGAGAAACACCCTTGAAATCCCTGTAGCTCTATCGTCAAAGAAAATACAATAACCTAAATTCCTAAACTCATTCATGGGACTACAAGGTATAGAAGCCCACCTCTGTATGATCATTATACAACCAAAAACTCTAGCTTGGGTAAACAAAAATGAGAGGTGATTAATACCACTGTCTTTAGATAAGCAATCAAGCTTCTCTTGATACCCCCGATACATTATATTTTTATAAGGATATCCCGCAACCTCATAGAAACAACCCTGCTAATGAATAACTACGAGATACACACCCCACACACTGAAATTTTAATGGAACTGCATCAACATTTTGGGAAAGATTTGGATTGAATACCCATCTAAGCCAACACTACATGATCTATATGGAGGCAAAGCTGCCATTAATTTCCCAATGCTTGAAAGTATCATGAATATCCTTGCTTGGAGCTATAGAGGAGTAGAAAATACTCGCTTTAAGTCTTCTTATTCATTTTTTGTTACTATGTCAAGACACACCCTCCCTGCAGTAGATATTATCATGGAAAAAAAATCTATGGAGAAAGAGATGAAAGTATTGGTGAAAATTTGGGTTTTGAAAAAACCTATCGGCGAGATGCAGTTTGTTTCACCGTAGGTATCTAGATTATTCAAAATGAAGATATGATTTTTGTTTATATTACTAATGAAGCACCTTGCATCATCATGATTAATTGTAACACCCCCAAATTTACTACTGAAAAATTTCGTTTACTTTTAAAGGAGTTTAGCGGAAGCAAGCAAATAAAACTATAAATCCGGGGGTATTACCGCCACACTTAGTACCAGATCGATTCATGCCTACCGACCCGATACTAAGTGCTAAGGATAAAAAGAATAGAACCAAAACAAATCATTCGTAAAGCATTAGTTTTATGGAATCAGAGTGCGAAAATCAAAAGTTACATTCCGAAGTGTAATTTAAAAATTCCAAATGTCAGGGGACTTAAAATATCGGAATAATAGAGTACGATAATGCAAAGAAACAAGATAGGGGGAAGTTCTCCAACCACGTCACTCTCGTCCCCCAAGCTAGATCCAGGCTCAACTCTTAGTCCTGAAAATGCCACAGACATCGTCTCCTACCTGCAAAACTCAGACAGGTCTTCTGCTCGTGGGAATGAGCAGCACCCATGAAACGGGTGATCAGTACGCTACGTACTGAGTAATGTAACAGACGCACTAAGGCCCACATACACAGAGATACATGACATAGCAGACATAGCTTGTAAATAATAAACAATAACGAGATGAACAATGTTGGTTACGAATCAGGTAACTTTCTCATTATATCTCTGATAATTATAATCGATTCACATCATAGTCTTTATCAATCCATGTGAGTGCGGGAACCCCACTATTATAGCCGGTGGAACGGTCGCGAGGGCCATGCCCTGCCACTATTATAGCCGGTGGACCAGTCTGGCCCCAACTCACAAGGTATTCCACTGTAAATATTAGTATCTTTCCATGTCTTATCACTTTTACGTTTGGTTTGTTGAGCACGAAATCCCCCACTATTATAGCCGGTGGAACGGTCGCGAGGGCACATGCCCTGCCACTATTATAGCCGGTGGAACGGTCACGAGGGTAAGATACCCTGCCACTATTATAGCCGGTGGACCGGTCTGGGTTCGGCTCAACATCTTTCTCTGTAAGTCGTTAGTGTTTTAATGTATCTTATTCGAGGGCATTTCACCTTTGTCATGCATGGTCAGAGATCTCAACACATCACATCAAAACTGAAGGTATATGCGTACTATCACATACTAATGAGGGCACATGCACACAACCCGATTCCAAGCCACGCCACACATGAAACAGTTAGAATAATGGCTTTTAAGACCACAACACATAAATCATATAGGACATCCATGGCACATAGGACACATGTCACACATTTAGCCTTAGCTATATCCCTACTCGGTTTAGGTTACCGAGCTATCTCCTACGCTTACATTAGGCCACTAAACACCCGTTGTAATTATCATACTTAGCACATTTCTCACATTGGAAACCCAAATCATGACCCTCAGACTCAACTCTCCCTTATACCTCACTCCTCCTCATTTATTATTATTATTTTCTTTTTCTTTTTCCACCTTCTCAAATTAGGGTTTCTTCCCCAAACCCTAGGTACCCTTATATGACCCTACGTACTATTTTTCACCTCGAGCCTCCAGACTCCCAAACAGACCTTCCATTACTTTCCCCACGTCCCAAAGTAACTTTTCATACGTAAGGTTCGCCCCCATGCAGGCCTTAACCTCCCCATGCAATCCCCTCGATCTCTACCATGCCAAACCCTAAGATTTCCATGCAAACCCTAGTTCTTCCATATAACCTTAGTTTCTCCCACTCTTCCATTTTATTCAATTCCCCCTTTTCTCATCCATTTACGAATCATAGATTGCCTAGGTCATTCTTACATGCGTTAGCCAACGTACTTCCCTTTGGTTATCTTAATCTCTCATTTTTCTCTTTCATGCCCCCATTCCACAACTCCTCATCAAATAACCTAGCATGCATGTCCTAGGGTCACATCACATCACATCATATTTGCATCATTTCCATATTAGCACATACAGACAAGTGCATGAGAACGTACCTCGGTTCCATGCTGCGCTACACAGTAAAACAGATAACATACACATAATACAGCATATAAACCGTACGAGGCATCCAAGGCAAGTAAAACATGTAACACACACAGGCGGCCTTAGTTACGTCTTTACCTAAATCGGCGCCGGGCTTGGAGCACGCTCCTACACCTCCTGGGGTTTGACCCGGTTCACCTATAAGGAAGAAATACTAAGGGTCAATCTCCCTCTACCCGAATTATCATAATTTCCTATCTTACCCCTATCTTGGCCTAGTACTATAATTAATATTAATAATAGTAGTTTATAATTAAAAAGGTGGGGTTATTATTATTCTCAAGGTAGTTAAGCAAATGACCACTAATCAAGACACGCCTTAGTAAAATCCATAGTTATCAAAGTAAAGGGTTTTAATATTACTAATAACAATATTATTATTAATACCAATAATAATAGTAAAAATACTACTACTAATAATAATAGTGGTTACAATGATAATAATGTTGATAATAACAATTGAAATTGTAGTAGTATAAGTGATAATAATAATAATGATGGTAATAATAATAATAACAACAACCATGATCATGGTAATAATAATAATAATAATAATAATAATAACAATAATAATGATAATGATAATAATAATAATAGTGCAAATAGAAATAATAATACTAAAAATATTAGTAAGGATAACACAACGATAATAAGAGTTAGAACAATAACATAATAATACTAATAATAATAATAATAATGATAGTGAAAATAATGGTGATAGCAATAACGATAGTAATAATAATAATAATAATAACAATAAGGGTAATGACAATAATAATGATAATAACACAACAACATACAACCATAATAATAATAATAATAATAATAATAATAATAATAATAATGATAATAATGATAATAATAATAATAATTATTATAATAGGAATAATAATAACAATAACAGTGATAACGATAATACTAGTAATAATGCAGATGATGATAATAAGAGTACTAAAAGTAATAGTATTAAATAATAATGATAATAAGGATATTAATGATGGTAATAGTAGTTAAAGTAATAAGCGTCGTAAATATAACAATAGTAATGATGATGATGATGATGATGATGATGATGATGATGATCATAATAATAATAATAATAATAATAATAATAATAATAATAATAATAATAATAATAATAATAATAATAATGCTAAGGGTAATAGTAATAATAATGGCAACTACAACCACCATAACCATATTATTATTAATAATGATAAATATAATAACATTAATAGTGACAATACTAGTATTAGTAAAACTACTAAAATAATAATAATAATAATAGAGATACTAAAGATGTTATTCATAGTTGAAGTAACAAATATGATAATAATAATAACGATAACGATAATAATAATAGAGATAATAGTAATAACTTAACAAGGTCTTATAGTTAATTAACACCATTAATTAGAGGTTCATAAGGTAAGGTTGGGTCCTAGTAATAATAATAAGGTTGGTAGTATTAGTAATAATAATAATATTAGTAATAATAATGATAATGTTAATATTAATCATAATAATACTAATTATAGTAGTTAATAATATTAAATCATTAATCACTTTTATTTTTTTTAAGATTTAGGGTTCAGGGTGTTGGGCAACCTGGCTGAGAGGTGGTGGCGCTGGCGGCGACAGCTACGGCGGCGGTGGAGGAGGGGAAGAGAGGGGAAAAATGGAGGTGGAGGCTAGGGAAGGGAAACTAGGAGAAAGGGGAGGTGTAGGGTGGTAGAGCAGGAACCGCTGGCGGAGGGGGCGGCGCTGGCGGCACGAAGGTGGCGCCAGGGGTCGAAAGGCTGTTTCGAGAAGGCAACTTCGCGCGGCCAAGGCAACTCGTGCGAGGTAAGGTAGGGGGAGCTAGTAGTTTGGTTGTGTAGAGGGAGGTGCAGGGAGGATGTTGGTGGCGCGGGCAGGCGGCAAAGATGGCCGAAGGCAGAGGAAAGGGCGACTAAAGGTGGGGCTGTGTGCGACTCTAGTTTTCTGGGTTCCAAATTTCGAACCTGATTAAGGCAATGGTTAGGGCTATTTATAGGCAAATTAGGACGGGAAACGACAAATCTTCGAGGGAGGTTAGGGGGTTTAGGGTTAGGGTAGGTCGTCCGGCGAGATTTGCCGGCACATGGTCTGCTACTTGCAGGCCATGATTCGTCTGGAAAAAGGGGAGCTTGCGTGCGAGAGAGAGAGAGGCTGAGTCGATTGGTCACTTCCATAGGGAAGTCACGAGAAAGAGGGGCGAAATGACCGATGAGAATGTCGTGCCGTTGAAGCTAAGCTTCCTGGCGAAATTTTCGGTGGCAGGCGAGAGGTAGGAGACGAAGTGCAGGTGGGGCGGACCGGCGGTTCAGCGGGAAAGAAGGGAAAGAAAGAAAAAGGCCGAACCGGCCGGGAGAAAGGAGGGAGGAGGTGCGCTGGGGAGCTGGGCCGCGCAAGGGTGCTAGGCCAGCAGGCCAGCCCAAGTCAGGGGGAAGAATAGAAAAAAAAAAAGAAGAGAAGGAAAGGAGAGAAAAGGAAAAGGAGGGAAAAAGGAGGAAAAGAAAAAGGAAAACGAAGGGAAATTAGTGGTTGGATTAATTAGTATGATTTGGGTAATTTGGGATGTTTAATAAAATATAATTATCAAAATAATAATTAAATTCTATTTCTAGGTTAATTTAGGGATTTTTGAAAGAATTTTCTTAAATTTCATTTTAATTAACAAAACACTCTAATTTTCTCCAATTAAATTATTTATAAAGTTTATATTAATTTAAAACTAGTTTATCCTTCTTAAGTTAAACAAGGTAATTTATTTACTTAATTTCCAAAATAAAATCCTTAATTAGCTTAAAATACCACCATTCATCCCATTTAAATCACTTATAAATTTCTCTTCTTGATTTACCTTAATTAATTTTCTCTTATTTTAATAAAAGTAAATTATTTAATTAATTTTTAAAATAAAAGCTTATTTAATGATAAATAATAAAATTAGAATTTTTGGGGCATTTCATTAATTTCTAAATACCCAACTCCCCCTTTCTTTGTCTTGTTTAGCAATTTATGCCTTCCACAACAGCCGACAAGTATCCTTTTGATGGAATTACATTTCAAATCTAACATCTACCAAAACCAACCCTTGTTTACTCAATGGAGACCTCAATGATATCACCCACCCACATGAGGGATTAAGTGGAAACCAACCTAGTAATATGTGTATCTCCAAATATAAAGATTGTATAATTTATAGTGTTTTTCTAAACCTTAGATTTGTTGGTCCACCGTCTACCTAGTTCAGCAAAAATAGCAATAATTTAGCCATCCACCAACGTCTCAACTGTGCATGGGCCAATGTTGCATAGCAGTGCATGTTCTCCAACACAAGAGTCCAACACCTCCATCATTCTTATACAGATCATGTTCCCATTCTCCTTGCCAATATGATGGCCTAACCATTTCTCCCCAAACCTAAAAGGCTTGAACACATGTGGCTTCTTAACAACCAATTTCTTTCATTTGCTTTTGTACATTGGCTTTGTTGCCATACCAAATTTTTACTCTTCCTCACCTCTCTGTCACCTCATGCACTAAAATGGAACAATGATCATCTAGGTAGCATATTCACTTGCATTAACATACTAAAAAAATCTCTTTCTCAAGCTTAAATGAAAATTGATATCTATCCTTCTCCTTTCAACCTCCACCAAGAATAATCCATTATAACTAGTCTTGAATATGTTATTTTCATGGAGGTAGTCTTGGATAACAAAAGGCTACATGAACAAACTCTTCAAAGGTGATCAAAACACATAAAAGTAAAATCATTTATTTGCCTTAAAGAGAATAAAAGAAGAAATAAAATATTTGCTCTAAAACTTTGCAATGGCGAGTGGACACGTGATATCAATGTCATTAAATACAAATCTTCCACCATTTCCTTAAAATGTTTACTTGTGAATCTCTCTCAAATTCCATCTCCGTTGACCCTAAACCCTCAGAGCTTGCTAGCTTCTCAAAATCTAAAGTTTTTCCAACTGATTGAGACTATTTCTTCCACACAAAAAAAGCCTCTTAAGTCTTGGACTAGATACAGGATTGAGCCATATCAATGTGCATCTATGCTTTCTCCTAAAGATGTGTGACATGATAGGAAACAATCCTTGTATCCTTGTTATTGATGCTAGGAATGAAGGAAAATTTCACCCAAACATCAATGCTATCCACATTTTTCTTATTCCCAAAGGTCAAGATCTTGAACTGGTGTCCCTATTCAAACCTATTGGCCTTTGCAACTCTGTTTATAAAATCATTACCTAAACCATAGTGAATTGACTTTGACCTTTTCTACAAATGATAATTTATCTTTTTCAATGAGCCTTTTCTATCTAGAAGAAAAACTAGTGATAATATTATCATCACTCGAGAAATCATGCATAGGATCCATAAAAGAAAAAGAGGAAAAGTTTGATTCATTCGTATCAAATTGGACCTATCTAAAGTTTATGACAGAATTGATTGGTTGTTAATCAAAAAATTCCTCCACTGGTTTAAAATCCCTCCCAAACTCATCCAAATTATTATGTTGTGTATAACCTCACCCACCCTTCAAGTCATTGTTAATGGTTTCCCCGCCCATAGTTTTTCCTCCTTGGGAGATATAAGATAAGGGGCCAATTTCTCCTTACATATTTATCATGTGCATGGAATTTCTTACACCTATGATCTTAGAGGCTCCTCACTTTGATGCTTGGCACCTTATCCTCTTGGGAAAAATTACCTTTTCTCGTATTTTTTTCAAAGATGACATCATCCTCTTCATGAAAGCTAACAAAAAGAGCATCCACGGCATACAAAACATCATTTCCAAGTTTCACAAGAACTTGGCCAATGCATCAACTTATATAAGTTTAAGCTCATTTTCTCACCAAATGTGTCTGTTAGTAAGCATAATGAAATGTATTTGCTACTTGGCATGCATCCTACTCATGATATAAGTCATTTCCTAAGCTACACTAAAAATAACCCCCGATCACCTTCTTTCAAATTTGGTACAATCCTTGATAAGATTAAGTAAAAACTTGCTTGTCGGGAAACTAACTAGCTATATCTATAAGAAGGCTTGTTTTGGCTAAAGGTACTATAAAATCTCTTCATGTCTATATTGTGTGGATAGAATTGTTACTAATAAAATTGAGAAATGGACTAGACAATTTCTTCGGGGTTCTCTAGGTGGCCAACATAAACTCCATCATATTGTCTAGCATAATGTGACTCCTCCCAAAAACTATAAAGGACTTGGATTATGATCCACTAATTTCAACAATAAGGCTCATATCTTTGACTTCACTAGTGATTTGAAAAAGACGGCAACTCCCTCTAGGTTATTGCTCTAAATGATAAATATGGATTGTCTATCCCTATGAATTTCCTCAATATAGAAATTTATTTTAGGGGGTGAAACATGACATATAAAAAAACAAAATTTAGTCAGCCGTTAATGACCAATATATAAAAATTTAGTTGCTTGAAACCCATTTCTTCAAATTTTGAAAGACCTCTTAACTCTAGTGACCTCTATCTCAACCCTTGGTCAGCCAATACATAACAAACTCTATCAAAACTTACCTCAACCCTTGGTCAGCCAAAAATTGCCAAGAATCATTTGCTTGGAATTTCATATTCCATGGATTGTTCTCTACTAAGTCAACTTACAAACATATCTTCCTCATATTACCTTCTAATAAATTTATTTAGTGGATGTGGTTGTAGAGGTTGGTGGTGTTGGCCAAATATACATATCGACAAGTACACCAATCGCAAGCAATACAAGGCACTAAGAGTATCGTATTATATTTACTAAAGAGACTAAATAATAACACAAAAACTCTAATTGCCATAATCAAGCCTAAGTAAAAAAGAAAAAAGAAAAGAAGAAATAGCTAATTCTAAACTAAGAATTTCAAATTAAACTAAATTAAGCTAAAACAGAATCAAACAAAAACTAATAAAGGTAAAATCAATAAATCAAACCTACTAAGGAATCTGGATCTACCACTATACAATTATAATCACCAATTAATCAATTATCCGATCTTTTTAATTACTGGCTATATTTCAACGAGAATATTTAACCGACGTACTGTCTTGAGATATGTAATCTTATCACCAATTATCAGTCATGTTATCTCTAATCAAAGGATTAAAATAAAAGACAATGCTTTAGGTTCAATTAATTAATTATCCTCCCCTATTATTGTCAAAATCATGTAATTGTTCGAACAACCCATTAATTCTTATTTATATTATTTGACCTAAAGTGAAGAATCAACTCTTGCATATTTTTTCAACTTTTTAAACGCTAATTAAAGGTGATTTGTATCTTAATTAGGCATAATCTAAAATAATAGCACAAAATACATAAAGTAATTTATTAATCAAGCAATCAATTAATTATCTGTATAAAAAATATGATTTCACCATATCCTTAGTAAAAGAAAATTAGAACATAATATTAATAAAAATAAAAATAATCAAATTAAAAATAAAATCTAAATTGTACATAAAATATTGAACTTGAGAATATTTGAATATAAAATTACAACACTTTAGATTCAAAATCAAAACTAAAAAATAATATAGTACAGCACCGGTGGCAGACGAGACTGAAATACTTCGATGCTGCTTTCTCTCTCGCCATCCTCTATTCTACTTTTTTTTCTCGAGCTTCAAGTTTTTTTTTCCTGCCGTTGCCCTCTTTATTTTTTCCTGTTGCGCTTGTCATATTATTTGCATTGTCTCTTCATGTGTTTATATACACACAAAAATTAGAGGTCTCTTATTTTTCATTGTAGAATATTGAAAAAAAAAATTAATTGATAAGTTAAGCATGTATCCTTTCCTTTCTTCTATCTTTTTCTTTTATCTTGTGTTTCTCACTTATAGCCTTACTTATTTACCTTATTAATCTATATTTTCTTTGCTCTTCTTTACCACGTGTTTATACATATTGTTGTTTGCATAAGATGAATTTTTCATCTGTGGGTCTATGTAAGTGAGAGAAAAAAAAACAAAAAATATTACGTTGCGTAAAGTCTCATAAAAACTTTTCAAACAAGTTTTTCATATTCTAGCTACAACTGCAAGTTAATTAATGATAGATATGATCAAATTTAGGAAAATACATTATAAATAGAAGTGTAGATATCTCTTTTATTTTTACCTAAAAATTTGAGTTTGTATGTGAATGTTATGACCAAAATACTACAAGCGGTCAATTTCCATACAAATTTTACTTTAAGCTAAAAAATAATCTTAGTTTATGAGATTATTATTACCCAAGCAATTAATTATAAATAATATAAATTATCTTACATATAATTCTAATAAATAGCTAAAAGCTTAAAGTAAAATGGTATAAAATATTTAAAAAAAATACGTGTTCATTGATACCCCCACACTTAACTGCTTGCTTGTCTTCAAGCAAGACACAATTCTAAAAAAACAAACTAAAACTAACCAATCAATTTCGCAGGTCTCACAATTGCAATCAGCATGTACAACAAGCCCTTTAAACTCTTATGTTACCCTTAGAAGATGATAAATATCTTGTGAGGGATTCACAATCGATACACTCGCAAAATCCCACATAAAAATGACAGATACACTTCTAACGCCCTTAAATAATGTTGCATCATAATCTTCTACTTTTATAACACCAAAATTAGTGCTCAACCAAGATTTAGAACTGAAAAAATTAAATAGTTAATTTCAACGTATAGTTCACACATATATATGGCAGATATGAACATAATAACAATAATGAATAAAAATCTAACCACGCCTTAGTCAAATCAAGATTCATCCTCACAAATGTATACCCTCTTATTTTTACTTTTCTCTTATGTCCATGGCTACATATGTACAGATACACTTAGATATATCAGATAATATGGTAAAAATAATAAGTAATTCACATATATCAACAAGGAAGTCTCATATTTTATAGATATAAATCTCACAAAAGAATATCAAATAACTATCAAATGGACTGAACCATATGATTGGCTCATACTAATCTCTAACATATCAAGGTTACCCATCTCAAAAATCAAACAGGACTTCATAAGGGTTGTAACGGGGTTATGTTTAAGGGTTGTATGAAGAAAAATAAAATAAGAATTCAACAAAATATCCTAAAACTTAATAGAATCACACTCATGTGGAGACTCTTACTATATATTTGACTTATCAAGGTATCTTCGGCTTATATAACATAGCATCACATAGGCCAAATATCTCCATGTTGGGCCTCCATATCATTTTTACCACTTCTCTTTAAAATAAAAGAAAGGAGATAAGTAAATTTTTCTATCATTTTTTTTCTTTGTATTTCTTTTTTTTTCATATCTTTTTTTTCATTTCATTTGTTCATTCCCCCTCCCCCGTTTATTCTTTTTGAACATTTTCTTTACATAAAACCTTGAATCACTTGTGTAAGTCTCATCAAAATTTCTACTAATTTTTAGAATAAGAGTAGATGTGTTTTAGGTTATGAAAATTTAAATTTCAATGTAAAAGGTCAAAAGGGTTAACAACGGGGCGTGCAACTATTGTACATAAAAAAAGGGGGGATAGAAGGTTATCTAGCTATGTAGTGGTAAATCTTAAGGTGCCTTTATCACTTTCTCAATTAGGGCGGTTATGACTTAAAAGCTTTGATTAACACGTGAAAAAGTTGTAGTAATATCTATAGTCTATTACAAGGGCTACGACAAGTAATTTGATCAAAACAAATTAGTGCATATGATGTTTATATGGAAAAATGAAGCTAATAAAATATAGATTATTTTATGTGAAATGCTCATAAACGAAATCATATATGGCTCAAAAGCTCATTTTGGGTTGTGATGAATCTCAACATTTCATGTTGATGGTTGGAAAATCATTCATGTTTCCACTCCATTCATATCCAATCACATAAATGTGTGTTCTCTACATCAGAATTAACATAAAAAATATCCACTTTACTTTATTTTAGTTTTGTGATCCCATTTTAGCATGATTCAAAGACATGTTCATCATTGACTAGTTATATAATATCCCGTATATTTGAAATTCAATTTTATTAATCTTAATGATTTTTTTAATATAATTTGATGAAACTTTTTAATTATTTTAATTTTAATTTGTTTTATGGTTTATCAACGATTTCAAATTCATATTAAAACTTAGTTAATTGTTGTCATTACAAATCATTCTAGATAAATTCTTTTTATGGCCATAATTTAATTATATTCATATAATTTTGATTTCCATTTAAAAATATATATTTATATTTTTTCATGTGTTTTGATTTTTCATATTTTAAATTTATTTTTTATTATAATTTCGTCTTGTGATTACGACTTCGTTTTGGAGTTATATTCCATTAACAAAATAAACTGTTGAAATTATAAAATTTCCTTTAAAATAATAAAATTATTTTAATGATTATTATCCATAGAAAATATTTTCATCTATGAATTTATTTATTTTTTCGAGGTCATTAAAATCTTTGAAAATTTTTAAATTAGAAAGATTTCCATAACTTATTTATTTCTTTCTGAAATTATTTTCCCTTTTGCTTAAGGAAGACATTTTTCAAAAATCATTTAAATTAATCACAATTTCTTAGAAATTTATTTAAATATTTTCTAGATAGTTTCAATATTTTTTGAGGTCATATTATATATTTTTGTAAATAATACAAATTCTCACATTCGTTGGTATTTGCTTCCGAAAGTTTTTCTAGAATCCTTTCAATGGTTTGTATATTAATTTTATACCTTTTAATCTTTATGAAATGATTTTCATTAAATGAGTTTTAGATAAAACCATTCGTTAATTTTTTAAATGTTTAATACCCTCTTATGTGTATATATATTTGTAATATAAAAAATGAAACCCAAACCAGTCGACCCCTCACCTTTCTTCGTCTCTTTCCCTCCTTTCTCTTCTCTTCTCTCTCTTTTCCCGTTTCCCTTCTTAACGTGAAACCTGACCCCAACATGTCGTTCCCCTTCTCCCTTCCATTTCTCCTTCACTGCCCAGCACCACCACCACTCCACCTCACTGCTGCTCGGCAGCTCCCTCGGCTCATCACCGTTGTCAATGTTAGCAGTAGCTAGATGAAGTGAATAGCAGCATCGAGTAGCACAACACAACTTAGCAGCAACGTGTAACACCCCAAAATTCACTATTTTTTTAAACGGAAGTAATTAAATTAAAACTTGTGAATTTCGGGGATGTTACCGCCACACTTAGTACCAAATCGATTCATTTCGATCGTTCCGGTACCAAGTGCTAAGGCTAAAAGGAATTTAATAATCAATGTAAATCAAACCTAATCAAGACTTCAGATAAGTGTTAAATGACTGTAAAATAGAAATCAGAGTGCATGAAAACGAGTCATAATCCAGAGTACAGAGTCAGAGTTTCTTAAAAGAAAATAAGTCTATAAACGTTAAAAATTAAACTTGGGAAAGCCAATACAAATATGAATAACATAAAGAAATAAAAAAATATAACAAGGGAAACCGGCCACACCACTCTAGATCCATGAGCCAAAACATGCTCAACACCCGACCCCGCCTGATGCCTCATGAACATCAAAGGCATCACCCACTTGCACAAAGTCAGAAGGATCCTCTGCTCGTGGGAATGAACAGCACCCATAAAAGGGTGATCAGTACGCTACATACCAAGTAAGGTAACCGTGCACTAAGATTAACATACAACAGCATATAGTCCAACATGATAACATAATAGCATACAATCATTCAAGTAAATATACAAATGTCCATTTATAGTCCGGATTAATAAATAAATTAATCTCTGATCGGAACCCATTTCACACCATGTCGTTTATCAATCCATGCAAGTAAGAGAACCCCACTATTATAGCCTGTGGACTAGTCGCATATAGGGCAACATGCACCTAACCACTATTATAGCTGGTGGATCGGTCACATATAGGGCGAGACGTCCTAACCACTATTCCTTACCGGTAGATCGGTTTGGGTTCGGCTCAATAATCTTCCACTTTACATGATTAATGTCTTAAATGTATTATTCAGAAGTTTAACCCTAGACATGCATGACTAACTCCCTCTACGCTTGTCCTCTAAAAGGATCTGACATCCTTGCCTCCTTACCCTAACTCGCATTAGAGCCCATTTCCCATGTATGTAGGTCAAGGCCTACTACCTTACACTTCCAAGTCCACTCACCGTTTCACTCTAGGGTTTTATTCCGAAACCCTAATTTAGGCCTAAGTGGCCCATCTTACTCCACCTCACACAACCCAAATCATTTTAACACTTCACACATCACCACCCATATATTCCACCCTTATCATCACACGTTACTCACCAAGTACACGTGTGACCACGAAACCCTAAGTAGCCACACCAAACCCTAGCTCAATCTCCTATGCACCTTTATACTGTCCAACGTACTATTTTTCATCCAAAGTGTTCAAACACCCAAATAACACTTACATTACCTTCCTCACACCCCAAGTTAACTTTCCATACGTAAAATTCACCCTCATGCAGACTTTACACATTCCATGTAGACCCTAGATTCTTCCCTACATACTTAGATTCTCCCATACAAACCCTAGATTCATTCATACAAAACCCTAGATTCCTCCATGCAAAACCCTAGATTCAGCCATACAAAACCCTAGAATCTGACATACAAAACCCTAGATTCCTCCATGCAAAACCCTAGATTCTTCCACTCATGTCATGCAACATTTAGGTCAACTCCACATCCTTTCACTCCATATCATCACATTACATAATCTAGGATGCATGTCCTAAAGGCCCACGTCACAACGCATCATAGTCACAGCTTATACATGTTATACGTATGCCATAAAGTAACACATGAACATACCTCAACTCCAAGCCACACTACACATAAAATAGTTATAACACTACAGATAAGATACATCACATAACATGGCACATGACATACAAAACACACTACATACATAAGGCCTTAGCTACACCCTTACCTAATAAGACACCGGTCTTGGAGCACGCTCCTACTTCTCCTTAGGATTTTGACTGATCTCTCATATAATAGGGAAACATTAAAGATTAGATTCCCTCCTACCAACAATACTATTATTTCCTAATTTATTCTAAGATTATGGTTTTAGATAAAATAATAATAATATAATAATAACACTAGCTACATATTAATTTTGCTAAAGATAAAAGTAATAATAGTAATATTCTAAAAGATAATAATATAAGGTCTGAAGGTTTTACCCTAATAATAATAATAATAATAATAACGATAACGATAATAATAAGGGCTTCGACCCTTCACCAAATTAATACTAATATTAATACTACTACTACTACTACTAATAATAATAATAACAATAATAAATACGATAATAGTAATACGAAATAATAAATACATTATTATTATTATTATTATTAACAATAATAATAATAATAATAATATTATAAATAGGAAATAATGTAAAGTAGGGTTGAAACCCTACTTTGAAATAATAATAATAATAATAATAATAATGATGATGATGATGATGATGATGATGATGATGATGATCATGTTGATAATAATAATAATAATAATAATAATAATGATGATGATGATAATGATGATAATAATAATAATATTCAAAATAATGGAAATATAATAAAATTAAATAATTAAAGCTTGTATAAATAGGATAAAAGGGTTGAGAGGGTTTAGGGTACCACCTTGGGTTGGTGGTGACAGGCGGCACCGGCGGCGGTGGCCGGAAAAAGAGAAGAAAAGGGAGAGAGTTGAGTGTTGGGAAAAAGATAGGGAGAAAGAGGGTGGAAGTTGGGGTGTTTATGATTCCCTAGATGGAGAGGAGTAGAATGAGGGTGGCGGCACAGCCAAAGGTGTCGCTGCACGGCGATGGCTGTAGTGGTCGAAAGGGAAGGAAAATAAGAAAGGGAGGAGGAGAAGGAGGAAGAGGAAAAGAAGGGTAGGGGAAGGTAGAGGGGAGTCTGTAGAGTAGGTTGGGCAGTGTAGGAGGCGGGAGTGGTGGCTAATGGTGGTGCGAAGGGCGGCAAAGGTAGAAGGACAGGCTGATCGAGGAGGTGCAAATCGAGGGAGAAGGGAGGTGTTACAGGTGCAGTTAGGTAAAGGGTGGTGCAGGGAAGACTTAGGTGGGTGGCGACGTTGGACGACGACGACGGAATAAGCATCTGACTGTGTCGTGGCCTGCGATTGACTAGAGAAAAGGGGGAGATCGTGCGAGAAGAGAGGGAAGTGGGTTGGGTCAAGGAGACTGGCGAGTCAGGGGGAGGAGAGAAGAGAGGAAACAACCGGTCAATGGGGCGTGATTGGCGGCAAAAAACCAGGGAGTTGGGGTGTTGTAGGCTGCGATGGGGGAGAAGAAGAAGGAGGAAGAAGAAGGTGGGCAAATCGGGCGGCTAAGGAGAAAAGAAAGAAAAATAAATGGGAGAACCGGACCGGGGACGGGGGAGAAGAAAGAAAACAAGGCGTGCTGGGCTGCTGAAGGAGAAAAGAAGAAAAAGAAGGATTGTGCCGCGGACATGCCCAATTCGGGGAAAAGAGGAAGAAAAAGAAAAGAAGAAGAAGGAAAAAGGAAGAAAAAGAAAGAAAAGAAAGAAAGAAAAAAGAAATAGGTAAAAAATAAAAATAGGTGGGTTGAGATATTTTGATTATTTTGGTAATTTGGGATATTTAAAAATAATAATATTTAAATAAAATAATATTAAATTCCCTTTTAAAGCTAATTTAGGATTTTTGAAAGGTTTTTCTTAAATTTCATTTTTATTAGCAAATCAACCAAAATTTTCCTAATTAAAAATATTTATTATTTTCTTATTGATTATCCCTAATTAATTCATTTTTATTTTAATAAAAAAAATTTATTAAATTAATTTTCCTATTAAATCCTTATTTGGCCAAATTTACAATTAGGATTTTGGGGCATTTCATCACTACCCCCGTAAAAACAGACTTCGTCCCCAAAGTCTCTTGTAGTTTCCTGGGGTTAAGACTAGAACGCCCTAAATGGGTAGGAATACCACACTAACAGCAATACTTATATCAATTACCCCCTTAAAAATAAACTTAATAAGAAAGATCGAACCTGCAACAAAAAGTTCCGGATATGCTTCTTGCATGTCCTTCTCGGTTTCCCACGTAGCTTCTTCGGTCCCATGTCGACTCCATAGGATCTTGACAAGAGAGATTGCACTTGTGCGGTTCTTCCATAGCTTAGTATCGAGGATTCGCACAGGTCACACTTCGTAGGTCAACGAATTGTCTAGCTCAACTTCGTCTGATCGGATCACATGAGATGGGTCGACGACATACTTCCGTAATTGAGAAATGTAAAAACATTATGGACTCGTGCCAACTCTAGAGGAAGAGCCAACCGATAAGCAACCTCACCCACACGCTCTAGGATCTCGTAGGGGCCGATATACCTTGGGCTCAGCTTGCCCTTTCTGCCAAACCTTTGCACGCCTTTTGTGGGTGAGACTCTCAACAATACTTTATCCCCTGGCTCAAAAATACTATCCCGACGTCTTTGATCAACATAACTCTTCTGTCTACTCTGAATTGTTCTCATTTGGTCTTGAATTTGGCTGACTTGCCTAGTCATCTCTTCAATCATCTCAGGACCCAATACTACTGTCTCGCAGATGTCGCTCCAGCACAAGGGAGTCCTGCACTTCCGTCCGTACAAAGCCTCAAAGGGAGTTATCCCTATGTTAGCATGATGGTTGTTGTTGTATGAAAACTCTATCAAATGTAGTCATTCCTCCCAAAAACCCTAGAAATCCAGTACACAAGCTCTCAACATGTCCTCTAGAGTCTGTATGGTTTGCTCCGTCTGTCCATCTGTGGCAGGGTGAAAAGCTGTGCTCATCTTCAACTTAGTCCCCAAGACTTCCTGCATTTTTCCCCAAAAATGAGAGAGAAACATTGAATCCCTATCTGAAACGATGTCCTCTGGAACCCCATGGCGACTGACCACGAACTTCATATAAGAATTCGCTAACTGATCCATACTCCACATGGACTTTATAGGAATAAATACAGCTGACTTAGTAAATCTGTCTACAATAACCCAAAGAATATCACAACCGCTTTGGGTCCCCGGTAAACCATTGACGAAATCCATAGAGATGGAGTCTCATTTCCACCTTGGCACTTCCAAGGGCTAAAGTAACCCTGCTGGTCTCCAATGCTGAATCTTGATTTTTTGGCAAACTAAGCACTGAGATACAAACTCTGCCACCTCCCGCTTCATGCGGGGCCACCAATACACCTTTATTGAAGTCTTTATATAGCTTAGATCCTCCTAGGTGGACTGAGTAAGGAGTCAGATTTCCTTCTTTCATAATTTGACACTTTAGTTCGGGACAACTCTGCGGTACAGACCAACGACCCTTGAACTGAAGACTGCCATCCTCGTGAATCCTGAACCCTTCGGCTCGACCTTCCTACATCTTTCTCTGGATCCTCTCAAGCTTGACATCTCCGTCCTGGCCAGCTCGGATCCTCAAATATAGTGGGAGTGAGCGTCAGGGCACTCATACGGGCCTCAAGGTCTCCTTGCTAAATCATCTCAATCTCCAAGCCTGACAACTCCCTTATCATTCGGTCGACGACCACACAACACAATGAAGAATGCGAGGTCTTCCTACTCAAAGTGTCTGCAACCACGTTGGCTTTACCCCTCATGGTAGGTCAACTCGATGTCGTAATCTTTGACAAGCTCTAGCCACCTCCTCTGCCTCAAGTTGAGTTCCTTCTGAGTGAAAATGTACTTGAGGCTCTTATGGTCTGTAAAGAATTTGCATTTTGTTCCATACAGATATAACCTCCAAATCTTCAAAGAAAAAACCACAGCGGCCAACTCCAGATCATGAGTAGGATAATTTTGTTCGTGTTGCTTCAACTGTCGGGAGGAATATGCAACTAATCTACCCTCTTGCATCAACACACATCCCAATCCATGCTTGGATGCATCAATATAAACCTCAAACCCTTCCGTACTCTCTAGTATGGTCAACACCGGTGTAGTAGTCAACTGCCTTTTTAGCTCTTGGAATGCTTCTTCACAAGTCTCGTCCCACTGGAACTTTATGGACATTTTCAGGAGATTGGTCAGCGGTCGGGCAATCTTGGAGGAGTTCTGCACAAATCTTCGATAATACCCGGCTAAACCTAGAAAACTTCGAGTCTCGGTTACACTCGTGGGAGGTTTCCACTCTGTGATCGCCACAATCTTGGCTGGGTCCACAACCACTCCTCCAGCTGATACAATGTGACCAAGGAAAGCTACTTCCTGGAGCCAAAATCCACACTTAGACAACTTCGAATACAAGGAATGCTCTCTCAATAAGCTTATAATGGTGCATAGGTGCTGCTCATGCCCCTCGTTCCCTCGAGAATACACCAAAATGGCATCAATGAACACCACTACAAATTGGTCGAGGAAGGGTCTGAATATCCTCACCATCAGTTCCATAAAAACTATAGGGGAATTTTTAAGTTCGAATAGCATCATTGTAAATTCATAATGTCCATACCGGGTTCGAAAAGTAGTCTTTATAATATCTGCATCAGCGATCCTCAACTGGCGGTACCCCAATCTTAGATCGATCTTAGAAAACATGATGTCACCCTTCAACTGGTCTAAAAGGTCATCTATCATCGGAAGTGGATACCGGTTCTTCACTGTTAGCTGATTCAACCCTGGGTAGTCAATGTAGAGATGGAGACTACCACCTTCTTCTTTACAAACAAGACCGGTGCTCCCCATGGTGATACACTCGACTGAATATACCTATGCTCCATCAACTCTTCTAGCTGAGCCTTTAACTTCTTTAGTTCAAACGGCACCATCCGGTAGGGTGCTTTCATGACAGGCTCGACTCCTGGCACTAGCTCAATCTTAAAATCAATCTCCCGGACTGGAGGCATACCCGGTATTTCTTCTAGAAACACATCTGGAAATTCTTTAACCACTGGAGTGTTATCTAACGCGGTCAAATCCTTGTTCAGCTCTTGCACACTACATAAGTACAAGGGATACCCTTTTTGGACCAAAGCATGCAGAGTAACTGCCGATACTACCTTAGTGTTCGGCTCGGGCTGAGTCTTCCTATATGAAACCCTAGCCCCCTTTGGGCCTCGTAAGATCACACTCTCTTTAGCACAATTAATAACGACCTTGTATCTCCCCAGCATATCCATACCCAAAATCACGTCGAAGTCCTTTAATTTTATCCTGACCAGGTCTACTAGGAAGTCAACCCCGCTTATGACTAAGGCCACATCTGAAAACATCTTACTACACTCCATCTTATCACCCGATGGAAGCATCACATACAACTCTATTATAGCAAACGGTGACAATCCAGCCTTAGCAGCAAAAGCAAATGAAATAAAATATAGAGTAGCACCCGAATCAAATAGGACATACATGGGCAAAGAATGGATGGTGAACAAACCCATAACAACAGTCAGCCTCCGCTAGACTAATCACATTCAAGCGTCTGTCTGGCTTGCACCCCTTTTGAGGAAAGGGCCTGGATCCCTAAGATCCTCCCCCGGTCTCTCGAGCTGGGGCACCGAATGGGGCAGGTGCTCGCTGGTAGTAATGCTGGGATGTATTCTGACGATGCTGTTGGTACACTTGCTGCTAGGATATCAGGGCTCTTCCCTATTGAGATGGTCGAATCTGGTCCTATTGAGATGGCGATGGCCTCTAACACTCTGCTACCTTGTGGCCCAACTTTCCACAGTTCAAGCAAGATATCAACCTGCCTCCATAATTCCTACCTGGGTGGTTTCGACCACACTGTCTACAAGCGGGTCCCCTTGGGAGTCCTTAGCCTCTACCGTGATCTCTCGGTGGAGGTCTCATCGGTCCTCCTGACTGGGGTTGGGTCCTGCTCCTAGAACTTTGACTCTAGGGCTTCCTTTTCCCGAGGATGGTGGCTTGCTCCTAGACCAAGGTAGTGGTAATGCAAGCACGCTCATACAAGGATGGAAGATCCGTAAAGGATACTGCACCCATCATCCGGTGGATGCTAAAGTTTAGCCCCTGCTCGAACTGAAAAACCACCGTGGACTCGTTGGTGGTAATCCATGGAGAAAAGCGGAGTAGCTCGGTGAATCGGGCATGATAGTGATGGACCGTCATAGACCCCTAAGTGAGTTGCATAAACTCCCGGAGCTTGTCCCTCTTCAGGCTCTCGGGATAATATCTGGAGAGGAGGGCGGTCTTGAATGCCTCCCGTGTAACCGGAGGTTCTTCTCGGGCCCGATACTCCACCCACCTGGCGTCTACTACGCCCTTTAGAAAGAAAGCTGCAATGCTGGGTTGTCGAGCCTGTGGGTAATCCACCGCTTCAAAGGTACGATCCATATCCCGGATCCACCCCTCGAGGACTACTAGGTCCTCATCGCTGGAATAGGTAGGAGGGTGATGTCCCGTAACCTTCCGGAGCCAGTCCTCACCAGCGCCCTCAGCAAGGTGAGAATGCAGGGGAGGCATTAGGGGCTGGTGTTGGACGAACTCCATGAAAGCCGCTAAGGCCTCCTCCAAGCGTCCTACTCGACCGTTTCTTGCCATTTAACTGCATAGAATGGAAAAATTTTTAGAAGCAAACCCAATGGTTCGAAACATACACATCATATATTTTCCCATTTTGGGAAAAACCTAATCTAACCTTACGTTCCTCACTGTGGCCGGGCTCTGGATCATTAAAAACAGAAGGGTGTCGTTAAGGCAAAAAACACTTTGAAATTCGGTAAATACTTTGTAATTCAACTTTGCTTTGAAATCTGAGCGTGGCCAACAAGACCAACCGCTCAGATACCAACTTATAGTACCCCAAAATTCACTATTTTTTTAATTGCTTCTGTTTAAAAAAAATAGTGAATTTTGGGGTGTTACACAACGCATCAGCAACGTCTGGCCACCACGAGATAGCTAGACCGCTGACGAACGTCTTATGACCTATAGCGGAGCTTCCTTGGTCTTCACCTACTCTTATTTACAACTTTTCATTTGGTATAAATTTTTAGAAATCCTACCTTCTAAATTCAATTGATTTTGCATGTATTGTGTACAGTTAAGCTAAATTAGTTGTTTAATTATGTATGAGTGTGTGTTGTATGATTGAAATGGATGAGTTAATTGTACGGTATATGTTGGAATTCTAAAATTTGGAATTTTGATCCAGTTATGGCTAGATTTTTAGGAATCATCCAATGAAGCTATTTTAGATAAATTAAATTTACAACATGCTTTATAATGCATCTACTTTCATGTCGAAACTATTAATTTGAGAAATTTATACGTAATTAATCGGGATTAGATTTCTAGGTCAACACACTTGCATATTGAAATTGAGTTAAATAATTGTGTTTTATTATTCAATTAATTTTACAATATACTAGTAATGTATCCGATTTCACGCTCAAAGTGATAATTTAGGAAAATTGTGTAAAGTCCATCAAAAATGAATTTTTAGGTTAAAACTTTTATGGATTTAAATTGAATTATGTAATTGATTTATTTTATTTGATTGATTATATAACTTGCATTAGAATATATTAAATTCCATTTCTAAAATGTCTATTTAAATATTTTAACGAGATTTTATCATATTTGTATTTCGAGCTCAAAAACCCTAATCTTGTTATATTAGGTTTTTTCTTTATTGTTTTTGATCAATTGATTATACAATGTGTCGTAAAATAGGTCTAGTTTCATTTCTAAACATTCAATTTGATTAAATTCACAAAATTCAATTGAATTACATTTTTGGGTCTAAAACCCTAACTTTCTAATGAAATTATGAAATTGGTCATTTGTATAGTTATTTATTTTGAAATTGAATTTTTAGAAATACTTGAAATGACATTAATTGAATTCCAATACCTTCAATTTGGATTAATTAATTTGAATTGTCTGAATTTGTATTTTGGGTCTTAAAACCTTAATTTTTGAAAACAGTTATCTTTAATTAATTATTCATAAGATTTTTTTAGTTGAAATTGATTATCTAGATTTATCTAAAATAATTTTCTTGTGTCTTTAAACTATCAATTTGAGGTAAATGAAGTGAATTGGTTGGTTCGTAGTTCGGGCCTAAAAACTCTAATTTTCAAATATATTTTTATGAAAGCGGATTGCTTATGTTTCTTTTACCTAGTAGATTAATAACTTTGATTTAAAATCATTTGAATTGTATTTTTATTTTATGAGTGTAGATTTAGTTCTTTAAAATTGGTTGTTTTTTTTTTGTTTGTAAAACGAAATAAGTAATTCATTTCGATAAAATTAACATATCCTCTATTTTTCGTTCCCCGATTTTTTAAATTAATTTGAAATGCCCTAAGTTATATGTGTTGAACTCAATTTTTTTAATATTTAATTTTAAATCTTAATGGATATATGCTCTTGAGTCCTAAATTTTGGACATGTTTTTCAAGAAATCTCATTTGTGATTTTCCTGGTTAATTAAGTTATAATACTTAAATTATTGATTTATAAGGTAGTTTCTAACCTAGTTTTATAATTTTTGTCTATGATATAGGAAAGTATTATTATGGATTCTGAAGCTACCAATCTCACTCTCTTTCTTATTTCACTTTGTTGGCTTCAAACTTAGGTAAGTCATTACCCACCTTACTTATGGTGGAATCATGGGATTTATGACTTCTTGAAGTGGAAGGTGATGAGTATTATTTATTTTATTTTTAACCTCAAAGGTCGATCAACCTTTATTTTGATGATAACAAACTCAATTATTAATTTGACATATCTTGTTAAGTGGCATGTGTATCATAACAAAACGAAAATATTCAACACTTGACTAAGTCGAGGAGTACTAAGGAGATCATGTTAATAAATCATATCTCAAACACAAGCCAAATATTAAAAAGAAAAACAAAAGAACTTAGGTAACTTTGAGAACTTCAATTGCATCTATGGAATACACAAACAATGAAGGGATAAGTAAGTGTGTTTAAAGAAACCAATACTCAAGTTTTAAAGAGTATGTTGCAGTTTAAGATTGTGTGTACATGTGATTTTCATATTGAGCACTTATATTTTTCAATGATTTTATATTTCTAATCCTATTCAAAACATATATTATACGATCTTAAAGTGATTTCATGCATAAAAAAAAATCAACTATTTGTGCAAAAGGTTTTCTTAAATTAGTTTTATTTTACGTACTTTTACATATGATTTTACTTCTAAAATTCACCATAAATTCAATAGACATTATTTTTTGGTGAATAATATTTCATTGGAGTTATTAAGATGTCTAATTTATAGCGAAAAAGATGGCATACAATTTTGAGCTATATGTCTCAAGTCATGGTCTTTATTTAAAAAATCGACTCCACCGATCAACTAGTTTCTTAGAACCCATCAACTGACTTGCTGTCTAAAAAAAGGATCTTTTACTCAAATACATTGACTGGTTAGTCAAAACTAGATGACTGGTCTATCAAAACCAATTGAGTAGTTTGATAACTGTTTGACTGATTTGGGCATTTCTAAGATTTTCTGTACGTTAGAGTTTGAACATCATAGTACTTTTTACACCTGACAGCCAATGCTAATTTTTCTCATATTTTAGCACTCTAAATAAGAATTTTTATACTTTAATAAAAATTAATTAAGCCAACACAACTCTTATAAAATCATTGTTTTCACATCTTACAAAGAATCAATGAGAGTTTTAATTTCACACTTTCAAATCTAAATCAAACTTCTCCAGTGCTTAATTTGTTTTTCAAATTTAGCTAGATTGTTCTTACACTTATAATAATTATTCATCGAGTTTGTTTACTTCCATCACATTTTATTATATGCTTTTAATTCTATATTTTGCAAGGAATCAATTGTAAACACAACAACATCCTTCAAAACTCATTATCAAGAGGTTGTGCGTGTCTAAGAATTCTATAAAGGTCATTGGATTTGTATATCCATAAACTTATAGAGGTTAACTAATCAAATGTGTAAATCATATATTAGAGAGATCATTGAGATTGTATACTCATAAACCTAGAAGAATGATTATCATCAATACACAGTAAAGGAAGATTTCAAAACCAAAATGAAGGACTTTTTGATGGTAGATGTAGAAGTGAATTGGGTCCTTGAACCACTATAAATCATTGTGCAAAATTTTAATTTCTCATTATGTTTCATTCTACCCTATTCACCCTTTTTAGGGTGTTTTCAGTTATTTAAGTATGTTAAGCGTATACTATGTTTTGTGTGGTGATTCTATGTATCTATAAGCTTATAAATTTCGATACGAACACATGTTAGCATGCCTCTTGGTTATTGTATGTGTTTTAGTATTTGAAAGGTTGATCATGATTATGTGATTAATATGTTCAACGAGTTATTAAATGCTGGGTGATTTGAGAGCATGTTCTAATGTGTCTTAATTATAATTGGTTTGGAAAATCTTATCATTACTTAAGTATGAATTGAAATTTTGTGATGCCTTACATTGAGCTTGATGCCATGGAATTATAACCAATTTTTAAGTTTATTTTACCTTGTTAAGCTTTTAAAACTAGGGTTATTTCACATATTTTTCACTAATTTTATTAGCGATAATTTTATTTAGTGAAATTGTTCACTCTCCATCAACCATTAAATATCTCATATTGGGATTTTATTCTCTCGGTATAAGTGATGTTTGAATTTTAGTTGAATAAGTTTTAACCTTGCATTTAACATGAGATAGATAATTAATATTTATCTTATATTAGATGTGATGGTAATATTTTTAATTTTCTATTTTAGCATTTGCATTATTCTTTTAAATAAATTTATTTAGCAGTGAAATTCGGGGGTGTTACAAGTTAAGGGCTCCTAAGACTTAAAAAAACCCAAAAAGACTCAACTAAAACAAAAAAACAAAAAATAAGTAAATAAACACATAGCAAATCAATGAAGCACAAAAATAAACCAAAACTCCCCCACACTTATCATGGGCATTGCCCTTAATGGAAAAGTAATCCACACAAATGAGTAAAGGGCAAGTCAATATACGTGAGGCCATATAGAAGGTGTTTGGAAGGTGATGAAAATACCACAAAATTACCAGAGAAGAAGTTTGTGTTTCTATGTCGACATGCCTATATTATGAAACATGTCCCCACTTTATATTACATCATAAGTGCTCCATACTTGTCACCACCTACCTTTAAAATTCATATGTTCTTATGCCCTGTAATTTCTTTATAAACATGTTAAGTTGCTATGCATTTGAAAATAAAAATAATCAAAATGCCTAGTAAATCAAAACAAAATTCATCAAAAATGGAAATAAAATAAATATAATAAACATAATTTGGATTAAACACGCACTTGGGTTACCTTCTAAGAAGCACTTGTTTATAATCATTAGCTTGACTCTAGTCCCATTCACATAGGATTCTTTAAGCGTATAATGATTTTGAGGCTCTCAACCTATCCTCCCACCCTAGAACACCTAATCTTTAAGTCTCGATAACCCTTCGTAAGTCACCTATGGAGTAGTCTAGGGCCTTAGTTAGAATGCCGAAGTATTCAACGAAACCACCAAACCAAATCGATGGATCCTACATTGTCTCTAGGGTAGGTAACCCTACTAGAAACCATTCCCAAATCTCAATATCTTCCACTTTAAATATTAATATTTTAATAAGGTAATCATGTAATATCACATAATGCATAACAATTCAAATTCCATATTCAATTATTTTTCCTTTATTTTCAATTATTCAAGTCAATCCAATATCAACAATCCAAACCAAAGTCAAAGCCAATGCTAAGTTTAACCTATGAATCTGCTAAGGCAATCCTAGTCCAATTATTCACACTTTTAGGCATAATAGGTCATAAATGACTACAATGCCCTTATATTTTATTTATTCAATAATTTCCTACTTTAATACCAATTGTTATTAGAATTAAGTTGTCCCCAAAATTTATTACTAAAAAAACTATTTTATTAAAATTGAGTGAAATCATATACAGTAAATTTTAGGGATGCTATTGCCACATTTAGTACTAGACCAGTTTCCTTTTACAGTTCTAGTACTAAGTGCTAAAGCTTAAAAAAGAAAGAGAACACATTTTACACAAAACCATGTTATAAAACTAAATCAGAGTAGCACATTAGATTACATTACAAGAATGAAATCCACTATCAGTGGTTATAGAAATAAAGTCATTATACGAGGAAATATGAAAGTTTAAAGGATAAACCTAGAAGCTACCTAAAAAGAACTTGAATAGCACCTGCGGGCTAACCTGCAGGGGACACTACCCATTGAATAAGCAGTGTCTCGCAAGGGAATCCTTTAGTATTATGGTACCGAGTAACCCTTTATACATAACTAAAAGGTAGGGCCTGCATGCAACACATCATTCAAACATAAAAAACAATAACATACACAATGTATAGAAATAAACACAACAACATAGGACGGACTCATACCACAAGAATTATATATCATAAAGCCCATTTACTTAGCATGTACAGTACTTACCAAGGGAGACAGGCACCAATGCCACATTTATACCGTAATAATAGATCATAATGGTGAAATCAATACTATCTGGTCTTATGCCATTAATTAAATATTATTTATAATCATCTCTCAAATTATATCCACGTAAGCACTAAAACCCCACTATTATAGCCAGTGGATCGGAAATACAACTCCAGGACATAACCCACTTGACCACTATTATTTGCCGGTGGATCAGTCTTCAAGGCAAAATGTTCTTGGCATCTATTCTCACCGATAGATCGGACTAGACCCGACTCACGTGGTGTTCTACTATGAATGATTAGTATATTTTCCATGATTTATTATCATCTTAGGTTTTGGTTATTGAGCTCGGGATAACTCACTATTATAGCTTGTGGATCGAGAATACTACTCCAAGACATAACACATCTGGCCACTATTATTTACTGGTGGATCGGTCTCTATGGAAAAAATACTCTGGCCACTATTCTCGCTGGTGGGTTGGTATGGGCTCGGCTAAATAATCTTCCACTTTAAGTTATTAGTATTTTTTTTTATTTAGCACATCAATTTCATTTATTTAACTCGAGGGGGAGATCACAAACCCGGAGACACAAAGGTACACCGATCATATTGGCGCATACAAGCTGCAAAATACCCTCCAACCATCAACCTAGAGAAGCAAAGGTACCCTAATCGCACTGGTGCATGAGGACACACAATACCCCAACAACAAGGACACCTAATCCATATGTATGCATACCCCCTAATTAGGTCCTTAGAGCTAAATAGAGTAAGATATAGAGTCTGGTTGGGGTATTAAGGCACACCAGTAAAATCCAGAATAATCGTGGGCTAAACTACGTCTTTAGGATAGCGACCCCTAAAGGGCCACCATTTCTGATCTCAAGATCTTCTACTTTAATCATTAGTGTCTTAATTAAGGTTACCATGAGAAACATAACAATCACATACTTATTCGTATTTATTTATTTCTATTATTATTAAGTAATCTTTATTAGTATTATTGTCCATGCTAACTTAAACAGTCTATTAGGCCATCCTAGGCTCTAATTCTTATACTTAGGCACGTTAGGTCAAAATGACCAAGATGCCCCTAAGACTAAAGCTTCCTCTTATCATCTTATTTCATCTCACACTTCATTCTCATTTAACCATATGCCATAATATGTTATCATATCATAATTATACTATTGGTCATGGAATCAAGTACTCTACACACTAAGTGATCACTGATCATATAAACCCTAATATATACTTCTAACACATCCAACACACATTTCCATGCATAATTAACAATTAAGGCACCTCTTGCATGGTTATGAAATTGATATAATAATATACCCTGAATTATCCATTCAACCCTAAACCATGCATTTCTCTTATGATAAACACCGATTTATTGAAATACCTTCACATGTATAATATACATGCTTATACTTAAACAAGTAATACTAAGACCATAAACCCTTATTCTATTATTTAATATCCATTATGACTTATTAGGAAGGTTTATTAGATCAATTGCTATGTTATATGCAATTTACCAATTTACCCCTTATTACTTATAAAATTACTAAATTACCCCTCTTACTTGCCTATTTACTAAAATACCCTTTAACTTGCCAAATTACGAAATTACCTTTCTTACTTATATAATTACCAAAACACCCTTCATACTTATTAAATTACCAAAATACCCTTCATACTTGTATAATTATCCAAAATACCCATCATACTTGTATAATTACCAAAATATCCTTCATATTTATATGATTACCACAATACCCTTTTTAGTTGTTAAATTACCAAAACACCCTTTTTAGTTTTTAAATTAATAAAATACCCTTCATACCTATGAAATTAACAAAATAACCTTTTTACTTATTAATTTACCAATTTACCCATTTTCATGTAAAATTACTAAAATACCCCTAACACATAAAATATTAACACACATGGTCCACATGCATCACCTAACACAACAAACCCTTATTATTCATTATTAATACCCATTATTACCTACCATGCACATTTATTTAGGTCACTTCCTATGTACAAGTAAAAATACTAAATTACCCCTAATGCTCCTATTAACATTATTTCTACTACAAGTGACCATATTTACTTATCATGACATATGCATGTATCCAATATCATTATTGACAATAAGGCTCATTTCTTAACCGTCATTTCTACACATGATACATTTCATAATGTAGCATACTTTTCATTCCAACTTCCAACATACATTACAAATCATGATATGCTTAACATCACATAATATGCACACATACATATTCCAAAACCCTAACGTGCTAGCATATGTATATCCACACATTTTAGTAGGGTGTAATGGTTACCTTATTTCAACAATCACTAAACTTTACCAGTGCTTGTTGAAAAGTTTATGCTTTGATTAGTAAAGAGTGTAAATTAGCATATTAATAGTAGAAAATTAAAAGAATAGATTCTTATAAAAATATTATTAAATACATACTAATACTAACTATATTATACCTCAAAGATTTGTTAATCTCAAAATATGCCGCAAATCTCACATTGCATGTATGAAAAAGGGAGAAAATGTGGGGGAAAAAGAAAGTTGGAAGAGGGGGAGGAGGTCTCGATTAAGGGGGTTTGAGGGAGTGGTGGAGGGGAGTTGGGGTAGTGGCTGGGTGTAGGAAGGGTGGTAAGGTGTAGGTGGTGGCCGGGGGTTGGAGAGTAGCTGCTCAGGGAAGCGGAGATGGCGGTGGCAGGGGCTGGAAGATGGGTGCAAAGAAGGGAGAAGAAGAAGGAAGTAAGGATAAAGAAGAGGAGAAATGAGGGCTATAGGGGGAGATCTCATGTAGGTTGAGGTAGGGGGTGTAGGGGTGGTGTAAGGAGGTTGAGGGGTGGCTTCGGCAGTGGTAGAAGAGGGGAGATGGTGGCGCAATGTGGTGTTGTAGGGTGGGGGTTGATTGGAGAAGAAAGGAAAAATGAAGGGGAAATGTTAGGTTCAGGGGGAGTGGTGGTTGTTTGGGTGGTGTAGGGAGGAAGTAGGGGAGGTAAGGGAGCCAGAGTAGTGGTTGTTTAGGTGGCAGAGATGGTGGTTAGAGGTGACAAAGTAAAAATAGGGGAGGAGAAGAAGAAGGAAATAAGGGAGAAAATAGCTCGATAGAGGGGAGAAGAAGGCTCGAGGAGGGGAAGAAATGGGCAGAGGAGAAGAAGAAAAAGAAGAGGGAGAGGAGAATAGGTAGAGGCGTAGGGTCAGGTGGTTGCAAAGGGAGGGATGCAGGTCGAGGTGTAGGGTGGTAGCCTGGCAGGGAAGGGAGAAGAGGATAGGGGAAAAGAAAAAGAGGTAGGTGGGGGAGTTGTAGGGAGGTGTGTAGGGTCTAAAATGGAAGGGAAAGGGATAGGAGAGAGAGGGCAGGTTGGGTTGTGATGGCAGGTGCAGGGGAAGTTATAGGGGGTAGTGTAACACTCCGAGTCGATATGACCATGTGGGGGCTACCTTGGAGTACTTTCGAATTGATTGGCTGGCATCACACATCAACACGAGCACTTTCAACATACTTTTTCCTCACTCACATGATTCCCGAGAAATTTTTAGAAAATTTTATAAACTTCCTAGGAGGGTTACCCATCCTAAAAATTTCTCCATGGTCAGCACGCTTAACTATGAAGTTCTTGGGACGAAATCACCAAAATGATGGTATACCATGTTGATATAAGTAGCCAGATAAATCCTTATAACACTTTACTTAAATGGGGGTATTACATTCACCCCCACTAAAAGAACGCAGTGTCCTCGTTGCGCCTCAACTACTAACTTTCTCAATACAATTTATCCTAATAATCATCTTGCTAGGTAGTTGACCAGCTCATCCAAGTTCTGCACAAGGTTGCGGTTTTGCTCCGATACCATTTGTTTTATTCTGAGTTGATACGACCATGTGGGGGATACCTTGGAGCGCTTTCGGATTGAATGACTGGCCTCATAGATCAACACTAGTCCTTTCAACATGCTTTGTCCTCACTCACACACTAATTGAGAAATTTTCAAAAAATTTCATAAACTTCCCATGAGGGTCACCCATCTTAAAAATTGCTCCATGGTCAGCACACTTAATTGTATAGTTCTTAGGATGTAATCACTAAAATGATGGTATATCATGTTGATATAAGTAGCCAGATCAATCCTTATAACACTCCGTTTAAATTGGGGTATTACAGGTAGGTGCAGACATGGGGGGAAGGTTGGATCGACGTGCAAGGGGAGAGAAGGAAGAAGAAGAAGAGAGGGGAGGCAGGTTGGGCGTAGGAGAAAGAAAAACAGAGTGGCCTGTGCGTGTAGCACCCCAAATTTTATTACTAAAAATTTTTATTATTTTGGAAGCTAATACATAAACTAAGTGGGTGTTACTGCTGCACTTAGCACGAGTCCGTTTCTTACCATTATCATATTAAGTACAAGGCTAAGAAATACAATAAATTTAAACAGATGTAAAGATAGAAGGAGATGATAACATAAATCAGCTGAAATACAACAAAAGGGAATATGGGATCTAAGAGTCCAAAAAGGGTATCCGGATCCAAAACATTAGCACTGGATAATGGTGACTCTCCTCCCGACCTATAGAATAAGATCACTCAACCAAAGGCAAATAATCAAATGGATCAACAATCTCATCATCAAGAGTCTCGCACACCTACAGGACATCACAAACAAATGCGTCTGCTCCCCCAAATCAATTGAGATCATTACAACACTGCAATTGGTATTAGTACGCAACATAGTGGTAAGCTAAGTTGTTCTACGAGCATAGCATTTACATGTTGAAATATGGTAAGCGCAAAATAGACATGTGATAGGACGATAGATCACAGGTAACATAAGATAATAATAATACTAAAATACTATAGGTTATTATCTTTACTTTAGTGATCAAACACATCATATTAATCACACAGAGTACTCAGGAGATGAATAGAACTATCGTAAACACGACCTTCCAAGACACAACGCACTTGGGAACCATATTTACATCCGGTGGAATGGAGACTAGCTTAAATGTGACCTTCTAAGGCATAATGCTCCTAGGAACCACTAATACACCACTAATCCTTAAGTATGCATATACCCTATAAGCTAGTAGAACTGACACATATAGAGTAGACTAAATCCACCATAGCTCCAAACGAACTAGGGAAAATAATTGATCAATCATAATAACAAACTTAATCCTGACTCATGTGATTCCTTCAATGTAATAATTAATGTCTTATTCTTGAAGATATTCAACACTCATCAACAAAAGGCCACACTTAGCACTTAGATGAATTCACTCCAACCCTATGTTATACAATAACACTTACTTCTATTTCTAGGGTTTAACAACCCATAATTGTTAAACAAGTGATAAGTGATAAGGTCAAGATAAAGTTGATTAGTTCCTAATCTAATTATTTAACAAGATAGAACATGTTGAATATGGATATCGGTTCTAAGTCACTTAGGTTACTTGAAATGGCCCGAAAATCCTAATTTTAAGAATTATAGTTAAATGAGGCTTTATTATAAAAATTAATTAAATAAATTATTTTTATTAAAATAAAAGAAAATTAATTAGGGTAGATCAATAAGAAATTTATAAATATTTTAATTAGGAAGAAATTTGGATATTTTAGCTAATTAAGGATTTTATTTTAGAAATTAATTAAATAAATTATTTTATTTAAATAAGAGGGAATAAATAGGGCCAAATTAGTAGGAATGTTATCAATAATTTAATTGGAGAATATTAGAGTGGTTTTCTAATTAAAATAGAATTTATAAAAAAATCTTTCAAAAACCCTAAATTAGCCTAAAAAAGAAAATTAAATATTATTATTATTTTTAAATACCCCAAAATTCAAAAATAATCTAAATAACCCCACCCACCTATTTTTTTCCCTTTTCCTTTCTTTCTTTTTCTTCCTTTTTCCTTTTCTTTTCCTCTTATTTTCCTCGATTGGGCCTGCCTTCTCACAGCCCATTTCCTTTTTCTCCTGTTGCAGTCCGTTCCTCTTTTTTTCTTCCTTTGGCGCGACCCAGGCTGAAATGCCACGTTTTGGCCACTGATTTTAACCTTCGTCGCTCGACCGATTCTTCCTTCTTCTTTTTTTCTTTTTGGACCGTCGGTCCAGCCCCCCTTCTTCCTTATTTCTTCTTCCTCTTCTTCCCACCGCTGACCTGTAACTACCATAGGATTCCACTGTCGGCCACGCCCGATGTGACCGGCCATTTTCCCTCTCTCCCTCGCCGATTAGACGGCCATGTTGACCCAACCAACATTTCCTCTCTTTTCGCGCACGATCCTCTCTTTCCTACGCCACTTCCCTGTCACGTGTGAGATTTTTGCCGGCCAAATGACGCCGCCGGCGAACCCTAACCCCACTTGCCCTATTCCCTCATCGTCCCACAGACCTTACCCTCTCATTAAACCCTATAAATATCCCTTCCCTAGCCTGGGATCGAACCTTTCTTCGAAACCCATACCTTTTCCCCTCGTGCACCGCTGCCATTTCAGACGTTATTTCTACCACCGTCAGCCAACTTTGCCGCCTACTCTACCCACCTAAGTCCTCCCTGCACTACCCTCTAACTAACTATACCATCCTTCTCCCTCGATTCTCCCTGTACAAGCTACCCAGGCCGTGCAAAGTAGCCCCCTCGACCAACCCCTTCTTCCTCATCCGCCGCCCTTCGCGCCGCCTTTAACCACCAATCCCGCCGCTACCACAGCCTCCTACACCTCCCAAAACCACCTACAGACCCTCCTCTATCTCCCCTACTCTCCTTTTCCTCTTCCTCTCGCTCCTCCTCTCTTTATCTTCTTCTTCCCCATTCGGCCACCACCGCTGCCACTGTGCGCCGCCACCCTCATTCTATTCCTCTCCTTCTAGACAACCATAACCACCCTTACTTCCACCCTCATTCTCCCTATCTTTTTCCCAGCCCTCAACTTTTCCCCTCTTCTTCTCTTTTTTCGGCCACCGTCGCCACTGCCGTGCACCACTGCTAGTGCTGCCCCTCACCACCAGTCTAAGGTGGAACCCTAAACCCCCTCAACCCTTTTTCACTATTTAATTAAGCTTCATTTTATTTTATTTCATTTTAGCCTAATACTCGAATATATTATTATTACTATTATAATTATTATGTATTAATATTATTATTATTAGGTTCAATATTATTATTATTATTATTATTATTATTATTATTATTATTATATCTTAAAAGGGCCGAGACCCTATTAGGTTTATTTAGATTATTAGTACTATTATTATTACTATTATCAGCATTATTATTATTATTACTACTACTATTACTATTATTAATTATTATTACCATTAGTATATTATTATTATTATTATTATTATTAATTATCGAGAGGGACGAAGCCCTACTCTATCTAATTAGTTTGAATACTATTAATAATAATAATAATAATAATATTATTATTATATTTATTATTATCATTATTATTATTATAAATAATATGTACTATTACTATTATTATTATTACTAATAGTATTTTTACTATTTCGAAGTAGGGTAAAAAACCCTACTTTATTTTACTCTCGGTTTATGTTATTATTATTATTATTTTGTAATTTCTATTATTATTTCATTATTATTATTATTACTATTTTTATTAACAATGTTCTAATGTCATTATTAGCATTATTTTGGTGAAGGGTTGAAGCCCTTATTTCACCATCCTTTTTGAGTCATATTATTATTATTATTAGTATTTTTAGTATTATTCTTATCGTTATTAATAATATGGTATTATCTTATTAAAAACCTAGTATTAGAATAAGTTAGTAAATAATAGTATTTTTGGTAGGAGAGAATCTAATCTTTAGCTTTTCCCTCATATAGGTGAGACCAATCAAAGCCCTAAGGAGGCGTATGAGCGTGCTCCAAGACCGGTGTCGTTTTAGGTAAGGGTGTAACTAAAGCCTTATGTGTGTTGTGTGTATTACATGCCTTTGATGCCTTGTATAATGTTGTGATGTGTATCATGTGCTATTAGTGGACTATTTTATGTATGGAGCAGCTTGGAGTCATGGTATGCTTATATGCCTTCTCATTGTGTGTGTTGATGTGTATATGTGGTGAAATGATATGGAATGTGATGTAATGTGTTGTAACCCTTTAAGACATGTATGTGAGGATGTTTAATGTGGTATTGTGTGGGGGAGAAACGATGAAAAAGGAGAATGGGGAAAGAAGTTGACCAAGGAGAGTAAGTTGACCAAAAGGGAAATAAGTTGACCAAGGGAAGTAAGTTGACAGAAGGGGAATAAGTTGACCAAGGGGAGTAGTTTGACCAAAGGGGAATAAGTTGACCAAGGGATGTGAGTTGACCTAAGTATTTTAATGATCCATGAGTGGAAGATTAAAATGGGGATTGTAAATAAAATAAAAGAGTGGAAAAATCTAGGACTTCGTGTGGGAGAATCTAATATATGGTTTTGTATGGGAGAATCTAATCTATGGTGTTGCATGGGAGAATCGAATCTATGGTTTCATATGGAAGAATCTAAGTACATAGGGAAGAATCTAGGTTTTTGAATGGAAAAATCTAGGGTTTTGTATGGAGGAATCTGGGGTTTTGCATGGAGGAATCTAGGGTTTGCATGGGTGAATATAGGGTTTTATGTTGGAGTTTTAGGGTTTTGCATGAAACATTCGAAAGGTTTCATGGGATGTGTAAAGTCTACATGATAGTGAAATTTACGTATGGAAAGTTAATTTGGGGTGTGAGGAAGGTAATTGAAGTTTTGTTTGGATGTTTGAACACATTAGATGAAAAATAGTACGTAGGATAGTATAAGGATACATAGGAGGCTGAGCTAAGGTCTGAAATTTTTTTTGAGGAGGTGGTAAAAAGGGAGAAATAAATGAGGGTGAGTGGAGTACGAGAGAATGATGAAAATGATCAATTAAGGATGAGCATGATTAGCATGGAAAAATAATAAGTGGAATGTGAGAAATGGAAGGGTGACATGCGGACACGATGAAAATAGGGTTTGTTATGGCCAGTTAGGGTTTTCTATGGTTACCTTTGTGACCACACGTGTGCTTGATGAGTAAGGCGTAATGATGAGAGTGGAATCTATGGGTTGTGATGTGTGGAGTGTTGAAATAAATTGGGTTGTGTGAGGTGGAGTAGGATGGGCCACATATGCCTAAATTAGGGTTTCTGGGGAAAACCCTAGAGTAGGATAATGAGTGGACTTGGAGGGTATAAAAGTGGGCCTTAACCTACGCATATGGGAGATGGGTTCTAATGTGAGTTAAAGTGAGAAGGGAGAATGTAAGGTCAAGTCAGGAGGTGTTTGAGTCTCATGATGTGGGATGAGACTTTTGAAGGATAAATGCAGAAGAAGTTGGTTATACATGTCTAGGGTTAAATTTCTAAATAATATACTTAAGACATTAATCATTTAACGTGAAAGATTATTGAGCCGGGGCCAGCCGATCTACCGGTTAGGAATAGTGGTTAGGGTTTTATCCTATAAGTGACTGATCCACCGGCTATAATAGTCGTCAGGAGCTTTATGCCCTGGGTGTTTTCAGCCCACCGGCTATAATAGTGGGGGATCCCGAGCTCAATAAACCAAAATCTAATTTTGCTAAAACACATAAAAGACACTAATTACTTACAGTAGAACACCATGTGAGCAGGAACTAAACCGATCCACCGGTAAGGAATAGTGGTTAGGGTTTTACCCTATAAGTGACCGATCCACCGGCTAAAATAGTAGTTAGGGCATGATGCCTTATAAGTGACCGAGACACTGGTTAATATAGTGGGAGGTTCTTGGACTCGCATGGATTGATAAAGAGTATGGTGTGAAATGAATATCGATAAGAGATCATTAATTAGATAATTCAGACTATAATTGGGCCTTTATGTGTTAACTTGAATGTTCATATGCTGTTTATTATCTTGCATGATTTTATGTACTTTTATGTGTTGGCCCTTTTTGATCACCCTTTTCATGGGTTCTGCTCATTCCCACGAGTAGTAGGCCCTTTCTGACTTTGTGCAGGTGGGCGATGCATATTTTGATGCATTCGATGTCCATGAGGCATCAGGCGGGGCTGAGTGTTGATCATGGGATGGATTGATTATCAGAGTGACGTGGCCAGTTTTCCTTGCTTATGCTATTACCATTATTTTCTATCATTTCTTTTATGTATTAAATTTTCCAGATTCAAACTTTAAAATTTGTAGACATTATTCCCTCCGAGGAATTTTGATTTTGCACTATTATTTCTATCTTATGATTGATTATAAACTTTTATGCGTACTCTGATTTCTATGCTATGACTTTTCTAATTTTCCTTTTATGATATCTTGGTTTAAGTTTGAAAATAATCATTTTTAGCCTTAACACTTGGTACTGGAACGGTCGAAGTAAACCGGTATGGTACTAAGTGTGGCGGTAAAATTCCCATAATTCGTAGATTTTAATTTACGTGTTTCTATTTAAAAAAAAGTAATGAATTTTGGGGTAGTACATTACTACTTAAGACCATCAAGCACACAACTTGGGTTAATCTCACATAATTAGTCAAAGCTCTAAACAATCCCTAATCCAATTATTTAATTAACCATATTAATTTAATATTATGCTTAGGACATTATTCAAGTCAACTTAAGCCCCTACCACATAAGGATGAAGCATAAAACACTTATACCATTTTAAGCGCCCTTAAACATCTTTCAAATTATTAATTTGGGTTGAACTATCAAAAAACCTCATTAATAGCTAAAATTTTAAAATAACTTAATTAACCTCTTAATGTCATGCTGTCAAAAAATCAGAACCTGCCCTTGCAAATTAGAACATAAAATGATAGATTTACCCCTAGAGTTTTTCTATGCTTATTTTAACTCCATATTAGTTAAATTAAGTTATTAAGGGCTAAACCACCACAAACAAAGTTAACCAAACTTCCCAAGCATGACCCTACTTCCCCTGTCTGAAATTACCATTTTACCCCTGACTTTGCCTAAAGTGTGTCTAAACTTATTTTAATCATATCTCAAGTTATACAACTCCAAAATTAAGACTTATTATATAGATAATTCTATGTAAATGACATAATGAACACAATGGTGATTTATTTTCAACAGTTACCTACTGTAAAGACGAAAATGCCCCTAGCAGAGAGCATAATCAAAATTCCCAAATATGACCTAAACTCCAAATTCAACCAAAATTGTCCCAACATTTTAAATACTTATGACACATATTAAAAAAACCTCATAATAATGCTAATAAACCAAGGACAAGCCAAAAATGGCCTTGATCAAGGCACACTTGGGTGTTTTTATGCTCAAAACTCTATTTTTCATACTTAGATTCATAATCTCACAATAATGCAATATAATAAATAATTAGAACATAACATATAAAATATCCGTCACACATAATAATGCATAAATTTAATATTAAATGCTTCTACTAAACAAAAATCACATAGAAAGGGTACAAAATTTAAGGCATAAAAATAGCAAATAAATACTATGACATGCTAGGATATAAATTTATGTCATAGAAAATAACATGCTTAGAACTAAAATATACAACATCATGCTCCACCATTTTTATCATACTCAAAATAAGAGTAGCACATTATTGCAAAATAAAAAATAAAAAATACAACCTATAACACATGCTAAGAAAACACCACATAACCACATGTATAAATCTCCATGCTAGGAGAGTAAGCATAGCTTACTAGCAAGCAAGTTTTGTAGCTAAAATAAGTCCTAAGTTTCTCCTTCACTTAGCACCTCTTGATAACCTATTAATAAAAATAAGAAAATTTAGGATTTTTTGATATTAGACAAGGGAAAATAATAGAAGGGAAAGTAGAGAAGAGGAGTGAAAGACAAAACCAACAAAAGAGTTGTTCTCGACTAGCTTTGGAAAGCTCTAAAAATAAGGGCAAAACCCCACCTAAATGACTTCCAAATTAAGGAAAAATTATGCCAACATATATGGGTATGATTTAGGATAATTTAGAGCAAGTAAATGAGGAGAAAAGTGAGGAAAAAGTGGTAAAATCTGCAGTAGCTGGAGCAAGGTAGAGGTGGGAAAATGAGTGACTTTGATGCTTCAAACCATCACCAGCAATTAAGGTACCATGAGGTAATGTTAGGACGTTGAAGTAGGATGATTATGACATGAAAAAATGGAAGAAAAATTGACAGGAAAAATGGGGTAAAATGGCATAAGTTGGCAGCAACATTAGGGAAGGAGAAGAAGGGATCAAGGTTCCAAAGTTTGCAAGTGTGTTTAACTAATGTAGAATAATACAATGTAAAGGAGTGTAGAAAGAGGGGGATTGGAGCTAGGTTTGGGACAGAATGGCATGATTCCAGATCTGCCAATGTGTGATAAAAGCTTAAATGAGGTTGCTTAAAACTCACCTGAAGGAAATGCTAAAGGTAGGTTTGCTTTAAGTACAACTATATGATGATTAAGGTGTACTTTGGGTGATAAATTTGGTTATCCCAAAGACATCATATGATATCAGATTTTTAGTTTAGTCAAACCTTATTTAGAATCCAACTAGATGATTAGAGTGGTTAGTTAGACTAGTTTAAGATTAAAAGAGTAGAGAAACCCTTAAGAATAGGCTTCTGCATGAAATAAATAGCAAATGGATTCCAAATATTAAAAATATATAATGGAAGGTAAGGAATAAATTTAGGAACCCAAATATATAAAAATATTTGGTGTCTAAGTTGGTTTGATGCTCGACAAAGGAAAAATGAGCAAAAATAGGCAAAACAGACAAATCGCATAAACGCGATTTTCTACGAAATTGAGATATACATGGAATGAATGATGAATGGCTCAAAATTTAATATGAATGAATTGAAGAATCATATTATATGTTTTTTGATATAGATTACGAGCCTAATTACGTTGTAATTAGGGTTGTGAGATTTCAGGGTATTATAGTGCGCGAGGGAGAAGGAAAAAGAAAAAGAAAGGTTGGATTGGTCCAACCGGGGGGAAGGAAGAAAGGCAGGAAAGAAGGCAAGGGGTAAAGGAGACGATGCGGGCTAGGCTGGTGAGGACGATGCCAGGCGGCCCAATGGGGAAAAGGAAGGGAGAAGTAGGCCGGTTGGCCCAAGAAAGAAAGAAAAGAAGGAAAAGGAAAAGGGGGGAAAGAAAAATAAAATAATTTTTAAAATTAGGATTAGAAATTATTTAGTTGAACAAATTATTTTAATAAATTAATTTATTTAAAATTTAAGATATTAATTTAAGAGGATAATTTTAGTAAAATATGGTTTCGGAATTTATTTAAATAAAAAGAGTATGATAAAAATAACAAAATATTTATTTTAATTTATTAAATAATCATATCCATTTTTATAAATCAAAATTCCATAAAATAATTAAATTTAAAATTTAAAATTAAATTATTTCAAATAAGGATTAATCATTAAATTTTAAGTTTTATAATTTTGGGATATTACAACTCTTAAAAATTTCAAAAGTAGCAAAATTATTATTTTGCTCCTAAAACACAATTAAGCCCCTTTAGTTCATACAACCCTAATCATACATATCTACCATACCCTTTTTCACATAATTCTCATGCTCAACATAATATAACACATACTAGGCATACATGCCTAAAAATTATAGATTCTAAGTGAAAAGATAAAAATACCCCTACAACATACAAAACTTAAATTACTTATAGTTATACCTAAACATGCTCAAATCTCAACACATCGTATATATCAAATTTTAAGTAAAATGAGAGAGAACTCTAATGGTAAGATAAAAAATAAAATAAAAAAGAAAGTCTTAGCAAGGACCATAATGCCCTTGGCCGAGCCACCCACACAAAACATGCATAATTATTTTACTACAAATAACCCTATTATAGCATGTTGTCATACATATATTAAATACATAAATTTAATATATTCCTGCACAAAAATCACATGTTCACATACTTAGAGAAATTAATAATATTACATGGTGCATGTGTATCTTTCATGAGATTAAAAGAAAACACAAATTATACTTAATCATAATATAGGAAACCCCAAACATACTATAACATGATTTTTTTTCATATTTAGTATTGACATATGTGTTACCTCCTTCCCATACAAAATAACAAAACTAAGAACAATGAAGCACCACAAGCTCTAGCTCCCAGCTATTATTCCTTCTCCTTAAGAACACAAGGCCTAAAAAAATAATTAGAATCTAATACATTGAAAAATAAAAAGACAACACTATAATCAAGATCAATATGATAAGAGCTATTCTTAATAAGGATTGGCACACCATAAGAAGAAAAGGGAGAAAATAACTCTTCAAAATTTCTCTAAAATCTAACACTCTTATATTTATGAAAATATAACAAGGCTAGAGAAGGGATAAATAGAAGAAAAAAACCAAAGATAATGGATACAATAGAGGTCTAGGTTTCAGTTAGGCTTAACAAAGCTCAAAAGCACTTAGCAAAAATAACTAAAGTGAGGAGAGACGTGGGAGCAAATAAGAGGAGAAAAAAAAAGAAACTAAAAGAAAATAATGTGAGAAAATGGGGTATGAATAGGGGAGGGAGTAACCAATAAAATCTACAACTAAGAGAGAGTGAGAGGTAAATTTTTACATACTTGAATGATAAAGTGTAAAGTCATTGATTATGTAAAGCGGCGAAGTGTGTTTTGTTTGAATAAGAATGAAGTTATGAAAACCAAAAAATAGGCCAAGGTGTGGGGAGGTGATGGTGTGCAAGTATAAGGTCAAGGGGTTCAAGCATGAGGAAGGTAAGTGGAAAAGGTTGGGTATAGTAAAAGTGAAAAGGGCACAACTAGCATAGATAGAAAGCGACTTTGGCTCAATTTTGGTTGAATGAATGTGAAAAGGGTTAAATTTATACAAAATCTAATCATGGTAGTGTAGGGAAGGAATTTTGTGGGTGATCATTAATTTTAGGATTTATAAATTATTTTTAGTGGTGGAAAGATTCATAAAGATTATAAAATTAATAAAAATATCAAATAAGATCATAAAATTGCAAACATTTATTGAAGGACTTAAAATAATATTATAAACTTACACGTGAATTTTCATGAATTTTGTAATAAATTTTGATATATAAAATATCGACATGACGATGAACTAACAAGCTTACAAGGTAATCATAAAAATAAATAAGCATTAAAACTATTTATATAATCATGAAAATTTTTAGATCCACGTTTTTAATCATTTTTAAACTAAATATAACTTTTCAAAAATTTTAATACTCATTTGTGATGAGTTTTAACTATCATACCTTAAATACTTATTTTACGTATAAAGTTTAATAGGGATAGAAAAACAAATAAAATTAAAAAAAATTATATATTTAAATTTCAACCCATTTATGATCCAAATCAAATTTTATATGAAAATTTTACAAGGTGTAACTTAAAAGCTAACATACGTGAATATGAATTTATAAGTAAAGTGTGTCTAGTCGTAAAATTAAAATTACTATAAAATCACCCCAAAAAATCTTGAAGACATAAAATATCCTACAATAATTTATATAATTAATTATTCATAAATTAACACACTTTTACATGAGTACACATAGTTAGAGATAGTTAGGAATGAGGTATCACACTATTGGTGAAATATCTCATCACTCTTGGTGAAATATCTATTCATAATTCATCAAAGATCAGTTCATAGTTGGTGAAAGATAAGTTTACTACTAGTGAAAGATTTGTTCATTATTAGTAAAAAATAAGATTAAACACAATGAAAAACTAGTTATATGTGGCTAGATATGTATTAGTATTGGTGGTGAAAGACTAGCTCAATGTTAGTGAAATACCAAAATAATATTGGTGAAAGACTAGTTTTATCTTGGTGAAAGATTAATTTACCATATTTGATTCATGGAAATAAACAACAAAGATATTAGTAATGAAAAATTAGAATAATAACAATGAATTATAAGTTGACCGTTGGTGAAATAATCTAACGTGAGGTATTAGTTTTATATGCGTAAAATAATCAGTTTGCTATTTGTGAAAGCTCTTTTCGGTCTTGGTGAAAGAATCATCCACATTTGGTGAAAGATCAATTCACTATTAGTGAATGTTCAATGTTAGGGAAAGATAAGATTCAACATGGTGAAATACTAGTCATAAGTGGTTAGACCTGCAATACAATTGGCCAATTCACTGTTAGTGAAAGATAATATTCAATATGGTGAAATACTAGTCATAAGTGGTTAGACATGCAATACAATTGGTGGTGAAAGACTAGTTAACATTTGGTGAAAATTAGAACAACATTGGAGAAATATTAGTTTAATATTAGTGAAAGAATATTTTACCATAGTTGACATTTTTATGCAAACAACAAAGATATAAGTGTTGATCAATGGTGAAAGATCAGTTCACAATAGATAAATACATATTTTTACATATTTTACACCCTTTTAATCTTTTATTTGAACAATATATGAGAGTAATTATAATTTTGTGCTTAAGTGATAATAATTCTATATATTTAATTATTTGAGCTAAAATGATATAAAATATTGGGCTTAAATTATGAGATACTTTATTAATTAATTTAATTTTATTTTATAGGTGTAATTTTCTTTAATTTAAATTAAAAAAAGGTTGTTAATTGCCTAACCCAAAGGCCCAAAGGCTTGGGAAAGAAATAAAAGAAAAGAGGAATGATAGGTTAGGGGTAGAAAAGATGAAGCAAACGACGACTAAGAAGAGATAAAATGGGACACAAGGGGACAGATGAGAGTCAGAAGCAAGGAATGCAAAAAAAAAGTGAAAAAAGAAGCTTGGGAACACAATGAGGGCAGGGAGAATGGAGAGAAGAGAGAGATAGACATGAATGAGGCCAGCACACCATAGGAAAGAGAAAAATCAAGAAGAGATAGAGGAGGACGGCGATAAGGAAATGAAGAAGAGAAGAGTCAGGTGCAAAAGTAGAAAGAAACGAGAGAGAAGACAGTGAGCCGAAGAGAGAGAAAAATACATTGAAGCGGACAAATTTATTTTTGATGAAAATAAGCACTTTTTTATCCCTATTAAATTGCTAAAAATTTTATTAGTATTTATTTTTGGCTATTTTTTTTTCTATTTCTAATATACATTTTTAATATATATTATTGTGTAATTAATTAATTTATTATGACTGGCTAAACAATTTTTGGTGATGAATAAATTAAAACCCCAAACTATGGTTTCAGATGTAATTTTAATTTTATTTAGATTGTTCTTTAATTATAATTTAATTGCTATAATTTATATGTGTGATTCTGTTGAGTGTGATTTATATAGTGCAAGCCTCATTCTGACTTCCTTATAGTGACAATATGTAGGATTACATCTTTGTTAGGTGACTATATGAACATACTAGAATTTATATATATAAATTATAGCTAGATTAGATAACAATTTACCTAATAGTTTTGTGATTCTAATTAGAGTAGCGAAACTTTCAGATATGTGTGGATCAAATGAGAATAATACAACTAGACACACTTGAGATACTAGTTTGGATACTGAGACTGACATCCTTCTGATTGTGCTTAATGCTTTAAATCTAGTTATATATAGGAGTCGCTTGTTGCTACTATATTACTAAAATTTACTATTGGTGCTTCGTTATATTAATTATTTTAGGAAAATAATATAAGGTGTATAGATCTGTTTTTTGACTTGCAATTTGGCCAGTCACTTTCTTATGATTAAAAGATAACTTAGAAATTATTGTTATATTTTAACCTTATCTAGTGGTGGATTTTGACTTCTCTAGTACATTTTCACCTATACTTATTTTCTATTTTTTTTATTTTTATTTTATATTTAAACCCCCCATAATTATGTGTTTTTATTATTTATTTTTTGTATAATTTAGAGTATTTTATTTCATTATTTGTGAGATAGCTAAATTTAGGTGAGCTTTGTCAATCCCTGGCCTAGTATGATATACTTATTTACTAATACTATATTTGACATCAAGAGTATTTAAATTACTTGCTGGCAATAGCCACACTAACAATTGGTGAAAGATCTATTCATTGTTCATGAGAGATTCGTTTAATCGTGAGAAAGAGTAGTTATTTACCGTCAAATATATACATATATGTGGTGAAAGACTAGTTAGCTAGTGGTGAAAGATTAAGATTGTGGCTGTGAAATGCTAGTTTATTCACAGTGAAAAACTAGTTTACTATGATTCACTTATCTGTATAAAATAACAAAGAGATTATTTTTCAAAAATCAAACTAAGAATGTTGAAATATAATTTGAATGATGGTTAAAGATTAGTACCAAACTAATGAAAAGTTGATATAAAAATTTTCATACTGTGTGTTGTCATTTCTCTTCTTTGTTCTTCTCTCTTGTTGTAATTGTTGTTTGTGTTCTCCTAAATTTGTCTCATATGTTTGTTATCGTTGGAAGTCCGAATTAGTGTTATCCTTTGTGTTCGTCATTTTTGTTTCATTCGCTTGTAAGTTGTGAGCAAGCAAATAAATTAGGTCAACTACAACTGATTGAATTTCACAAAAAACATGAAAAAAATCATTTTGTACATATATGTAAGTTGAAGTTGAATCAATTTCTTAAATGTTCGACAAATATCACAAGTATATTATACAATTCAGTTAGTTAGAAAGTAAATTCGTGAAAATATGAAGTTATAAATTATCAAATTATTATACTTATAGATGATTGCATGAGCTCATAGGATGACTAATTGATTCGAATTTGAAAGAGCTGATTGAGAAAATGGTGGAAGTAGAGGATTAAGTTAGAGGGAAAAAATGGAGAAAATAACTAGAATGATATGCAAGAATGCAAGGAGAATATAGAAAGGACGAAGGAGATGTTGAGGCAATTGGGAGCGTAGTCATTTTTGGTTTCTTTTGTTAAAATTTCGGCCTCGTCACGAATCGTACAATGATACACCATACGATCGATTATAGAGTATATATATATATATTAGAAATATCCAATAATAATTACATTTTTTTTTGTGGTGAGAGCTTAAGAACTTTCAATATGAATTATTAGATAAAAAATGAAGGGTAGATAAAGTATATCCATTCAATGCTTTAATTAAACTTTCAATGTGTTATTGCCTAGATTCAAATCATAAGCAGGAAATTATGCATTATAAAGTTAGGTTCGGAAAGCAAGGTAAAGGGTAAGGACCATAGACACTTTGCGCATAACATTCAGGAGCTAGCTAAAGTACGTGTACATGGGAGTCACATGCAGATCAGTAAAAAACACCCCCGGAGAATTTTTCGCTTTCCCTGAAATTGCTGCTTTTCTCCTCTTTTTCTCCTTTCTTGTCTCATGTGCGTATACGTTGATGGAAATACATAGAGTAATAGGTTAATCGATCCAACAAAAAGGGACCGTAGCATTCAGAGAGAGAGAGAGAGAGACACACACACACATAACTACGAATTAATTAACTAATTAATGTAGTAATAATCATGCAAACACCTCTATTTTCTTCCCGGCCGGATGTGACAAGCAACTCCGAGCAACCTGAATGCAATGTTGTCTTCAAACCACACATCAGGCAAAAAGAAAGAGATAATCCAGGCTAGCAGTACTAGTCAAATTAAGAACAGAAAGGTATAGTACAAACGAAGATATTAAAGGGCATGCGCAGGCTAGTACGCGCAGTCATTTGTGGACTATCTGGCTAAGTTCTTCCATTCACATACACCCACTTGCATGTTAAGGTCGATTTGAAACGCAAATTAAAACACTAAAATCAGCTACGTACGTTGACAACGAAGGAATTTAACTAGAAATACAATACCTATGAAATCAAATTACATAGCATAACTAAGCCTGGTTCCCGAACCCAACAAAGGTAGGTTGAAGTTCATCATTGACATTTGATATATATGTCACCACTTTAAACGACTTCAGTAGTTCGATAAAATTCGATTAAACCAAGGGATTTGTTGTTGGAGGTCCATAACCGCTGATCATACCAGTACCACTCCACGAGCTCAAACCACCGACATTATTATATCCGAACGAGCCCTTTGATGCAGAAGTGCCACCATTAATGTTGTTATTATGTCGATCATCCGAACAACCCTGGTGTTGATCTTGCCATTGAAGAGAAAGAAGCTTGGTAGCGTTAGGCTTCACATCAATGGAATTCGGCATCTCTCGGTGATCATTTCCATCAAACGGCAGCATTAATCTTTGGTCTAAAAATGCGCCATAACCTCCTGCATTAGTATTATTACTCCCATGATCCATAGACGCCAAACCAAATGGAGAACAAAAACCACTATAATCACCACAACCACTTAAATCATGACCGTGGCCAGTGCTGCTTAAAGGATCTACACCATTGATCCCACCCATGATATTACCAAAACCACCGCCAACACTAGTAGTACCAGCAGCACCATTTCCCAAAAAATCATGACCCCTAATGACGTCGTGACCTACCAGAGCATCCAGCTTATAATTCTCGACGAAATCAATGGGTCTACTGGGGATATTGCTACAACTATTACCATTATTATTATTATTGTTGTTGTTGTTATTATTATTTTCAAGCATAGCATTATACTTACTCTCCATAAAACCAATATCTCCTCCTAATCCTCCATGCACACCGATCAAGTTACTAAAATGCGAAAACGTCGCCTGATCATGATGAGGAAACGACAGTTGGAGCTCAGTCGGATTATTATTACCAGAGGGCATCATCGACGACGATAATCCGATCGAATTCTGTAGAAGGAGGCTCATAGGATTATGTTGATCGTGGAGGTGATCATTGGAAGACAACGATTGTACCGATGAGGATGAGGAAGAAGACTTTTTAGAGTTTGAACCGCCGCCGCCGTTGCCGCCATTGGTAGTAGTTGGCTTCTTGTTCTTTCTACAGCCACCGCCAACCGGTATGTTCCTCAAAGTACCGCCTTTTGTCCAATACCTTCTGCACGTCTTACAAAAATACCTTGGTTGAGAGAGGCTGTAGTTGTTGTAGTAACAAAATTTCGTGTGCGTTGACTCACATCTTGGACATTTTAACGATTGGTCACGCGGCGGCCTTAACCTTCTCTCTATTAATGGTCTTGAACACGTTAGCATGTCATGACTAGTTGGTGATGAGGATGAATCAAATCCTCCATCCTCGCTCATCGTACCCTGCAAGATTGATCATATATACATCAAACCAAGCTTATTTTTTTTATATATTAATTATAGTTATTAAGAATACGTAATTGCATTGCTAGCTAGATACAATTAATGTAAAGGTAGCTAATTTAGCATGCATGGTTATAATACGCGCGTATAATGGTATGAGAAGTTACTTGCACTCATATGGTGCAATACATCATAGTAATTAATGTATGTATGGAAAAAATCTTAGCTAGTTTGGTATATATATGGACAACTGTAGGCATTAAATCATGAGCGCGAGGCACTCTCATAAAGCTTGCATGAACTTTAATTAAATTGGTACCTGCAGCCAGTCTGATGAATCCATGCACACCTGTAACGAACTAAATTCCATAAATACTATGTCGAACCCAATTGATCGATCTCTGTGTCAGGCAAAGAAAATATACCCTCAATATCTAGAAGAAACCGAAGAGGTAAACTATAGATAGTATATATATGGTGATGATGAAGGACAGAGAGCAATAGTCTAGGTGGAGTTGGGATAATATAACCTCCCCTCTCTCTCTCTCTCAAGTAGTGTATAATTACGACTGTATGAGTTGGGGATGGGAGGGGTGGTGGTGCGAAGTGCTGTAAATAAGAAGCAAGAAAAAGTTGGGACTGGGGTGGGGCTGTACATGAATCATGATGCGAGGTGGCTGCCCCACTTTGCTTAATCAGCCCAGTATAGTATGCACCCTGCACCCTCTCTCTCTCTCTCTCTCACTTGCAGCAGCTACTGCTGCTGCTGCTGCTGCTACTATGGTCTATACTATACACTAACATACCGTCGGTGATTGCAACTTTTATTGGGCCCCTCTACCTCTTTGTCTTTCCGTCCTTTATGCCACCCAAAATGCTTATACATAGCCCCACAATGCAGTAAGCTTACAACCGGGTTATATAGCTTCCAGGGTATGTTCGACGACGTACTGCTGCTAAGTGCTAACTAGCTGCTCTATTTGAACGAAGAATCAGTGGCCGTCAATTTGACGTTGACGGTTAAGATGGCTTTCCTCCGGCAGTCAAGCTTTGAGGAGGCGTACTCCTCCCATGAGGTAATTCTAGCCGTTGATTATGATGACTTTCCGACGCGTTAGTTTATCTCGTCTTGTGGGACCTTCGTTGTCTGACGTGACAGATACAAAGAATTTTTCGGTTCTCGATAAAGAACAAAGATCTTGAGTACTCTAGTTACCGCCGGGGTCCGGTCCAGGACTAATGGGGTCCATTCGTTCGCTATCTACAAGCAAGGGATATATTCTCCCCATACACTTTCTTTTACGTAGTGTGGGTGGCCGGATCGTGTTTTTGAGTTTTGACGGAGACCATTTTGAAAACCCCGCCCAAAATTCATATCAAAATTGTACATGCGTTTGCGTAGATCCAGGTTGCTAATTTGCTGATTTTCACTTTAAATCACGAAAGCTGATTTTTTTTAATGTATTTATTTTAAGTAAGTAGAGTAACTCGTGATTTCATCACTAATCTTTTTAAAAAATAAATAAATCTAATTGAGTTATTTTATCTACCTATTATTTGTTATATCTACTCACATTTAACCTTACTATATACAAAAATTATAGTAAGCTGTAAAGTTTTATTATGTGATATTAATCGTAACTATTTAGTTACGCGACTGCGAATTATTTTATGATCACGAATAATTTATTAGACACATAGTCATCGGTGCGTGAATATATACAATAAAAATCCACTATTAGCTCCTCTACATCAACATTGCGTCAAGGTCATTACTCACTCCATTAGGTTAACAAGGAAATTCTCAGAAATGTTATCACCCTAGAAATCATGCTGCAATACTACTGGGTGATAAAATCAGTCACTTTACTTTCTTGTAAAGATACATGCACCCACCATATATTAGATTCCTTTCTAAGCAAATGGATTTAATGTCAATGTAGAAAAATGACTTTCAATATAATTTATTAAACGCTTAGGTGAACCCGATTGTCATCCACATCTCAAATAGTTCCTTCAGTCGGAGAACACATATTCGGCCAACACAGTCCGCAATAATAATCATAATAATAATATAGAAATGAGCGACAAATCGTTTCATCCGCCCTCGTACTGCCATCAAATGGCAAGTAGACGCATATTAAGATTTGCTTTATTCTAATACTCACTCCGAGTTTATACTATGCGGCCACATGCATATATACAACCTTATACATAATCCGTTGAAGGGCACCGTGGTATTCTAAAATGATCGACTTTATGGCATTATGATTTATGACTTCACTTTTCCTTTTGAAATGGCGACTTTACATTGCTCATTCTGAAAAAACATAATTGTCTCAGCATATTAAATATTAATACGGCCTTGAAAAAATAACCGATCCTTCTAATATTTTTATATTTAATAATTGAATGAGATTAGAATATTTGATTGATCGATCAAAAGAAAGAACAAAAACAAAAAAGAATTTACATCATGTTGACACCAAAGTTTCGGTAAAAGAAGTCATACACATAAAAGCTCACTCTACGCCACCTTTTTTCCTTCCCTCTACATACATTAATTGATACGAATCCAACAATTTCATTATCCTGGTAAAGCAATTTTTTATTTATTTTAAAATTCAAAGACTTTATAGAGATCAAAAACAAAAAGTTAAAATGGCAAATGAGCAAATAAAGGTTACTGTATTTAGCTCATATATTTATAAATTGCCTTTTGGATTAAATACTGCAATATGAATTAATTTATGGCGTCTTATTCGACATATAACCCAATAACAAAAATTAAATATATTATATGTTGTTTACAGGCTCAATTCTTAACTCAGCCCATTTCGTCCGACTTTTGCGATGCAACTTGAGAGTAATGTATCATGCCATTTTGCAAAAGAGGCAGGGGTAAAATAATAATAATAAATCTAGAAGCATCTTAAAACTTGCGGTGTACGTACCCTTAGAAAATTAGTAAAAGCTAGCTACTAACGTGAAATGAAGAGTTTTGCACTCTCTACGTATTAAATTATCGTTCTCATGTGAAAGGAAAAACAATTGATTAGTTAAATCCAAAAAATCTGGGAGCATATTAAATTTTGTGGTTTGGCCCTAGTCTATTAATGACGTATTGGCTGAGTGGTTGAAACTTAGTGCTCCTATATATGGCAAAGGTGGCAGTGTGGTGGTTCAAAATATCTGATGTATGTATGTGTGTCTACATACTTAAAAGGCTCCTTATAAACCAAAAAGAAAAAGAGAACAATCAGAAATAAATTCAAAAGGAAAGTTAGTAATCAAATAAGTTATCTAGGGTATATTTGGGAGATTTATAGTTGTTGGCCATTTTGGTTAGATTTTTTAAATTATTTAAAAAATTGAATTACTAAATTTTATATATTTTTCCAAAACTACGGTTAAAAAATAATTTGTGGATGCCAAAATCCTTGTTAAAATTTACACACACTTGATACTTGTTAATAATCAAAGTGTATAACTAATTGAATTAATGTATGCTGATTCAACCCTTCGGTCTTTTTAAGCATAAAATATATTTGGAAGTAAATAAAAAAATAATGAAATTTTTTATTGAGAATATTTTAGCAAAGTGCATTATTTTTTAATAATAATAATAATAATAATAATAATAATAATAAAGAATGGTAGTGTGATAGCTTAGACATACAAATGATTCCACTTTTTTAAGTTTATGCTTGTATAAATATTTTAGTCTCAAATAAGTTTTTCTCAACAATTTAAAAAAAAGTATACTATAAAAAAAATTATACTACTTTTTTGTAAATTTTTTTTAAAAAAAGATAAAACTTCTAACAATAGTAACCAACAACTATCTCTCACTCTCTTACATATATGCAAAAATAGTTAATTGTTTTCATAATTGTCAAACTTAAGAATGAATGATTTTTATACCTTAAATGTATCTCAGTGATAAATATAATTTATCATTTCGTTTCATTATGCATTATGTCATTAGGTTTGGATTTGAGGCTTTTAGCACCATAATGCCCAATCATGTGTGTTTTTTGAAACACTAATAAACTTGATGATCCACTCATGATCGGAAGCTATTTTGCCTATTTACTGCGTGGAACACGCTGCAGCTGGCTTCAGCCAACAAAGCGCAAAGTAGTCGGGAGAATGTCTCACCCGAATAAAGTACTCCTCATATGCTGCGTGCTAAGTGCTAACTAGAACCTAAGGCACCTAGCAAAAGGAACAACACAACAGTGTTTTGCTGTCACGTGTTGGGATTTCCCTAACCGGTCATCGTTGGATGCGAAGTTATTCATGATGAAATTGATCATTACATTCTTTACCTACTCCTGCGTATCATCGAACATTTGTTAATGTCAATAATTGCGTTCATGATGACTTCCGCGTACGAATTCATCCGACCGGAGTAAAATTTAAAAGGATATTTAGGATTTGCTTTTGTAATCTGCATTGTTCGACGGTTGATCTGAACCAAAAATTTGGATTAAGCTAATAAATTATTTTGGGTTTGCGACTGATAATACCAATATCTAATTTGGGAGGAAAATGTCAAGTCCACGTCTGAATTTTGATTCAAATTAATTCAACTTTCCGATTTGAAAAAATTATCTATTTTACCAATTTCAATTTAAATAGGCCTAAGATAGGTTGCTCCGATCCAATAATTAGTGCACCCATTTCCGCGGTAGCTAGTAGAAATAGTGGAGTAAATTTAAATCAAACCCCTCCCCGGGCCGTGTTCCCGATCCCAAACCATCCCCGTCCATGGTCCCCTCATTCCTCTTTTCTCAAGATGACCCCAAAATCATACCAATCTGTTCATAAATTGATTTTGCCAATAGCAGCAGCAACAATCATCAAACTCCCAATCGCGACGAGCATACTACATGGGGGATAATAGTGGCGGTAGAAGGGGATGAATTCCCATCCTCATTACAATTACAGGCCACACACACATTGTCAACAACAATTAAGAGATTACTTGTTCTTGTTGGTACTGTAAACAAAGAGGTGATTAAATAATCGAAATAACACCTCTATGCGCAGTAGCTAGTCACGCCGTTGGTATCAATCAGTAATGGACGATTAGCTAAAGAAATCTTCATCCACCCTAACACCTACTTTTATGGCGGGGGGGGGGGATGTATATATTTATTTCAGATATGTTGTCTTTAGTTAAATCTTCTTGTTCACATGTGTATTTAATGAGGCTAGGGGTGGCTGAGAGGAAGAGGAGGATGAAAAGGGATGATCGGGAATTATTTTTTATTTTTTATTTGGAACGTTGGCCCTGTATTGTAATTGTATAGAATTCATGTTTATGCCTTAAGATGAGCATTTATTTTAACACATGTATTTCCTATAGGATGTGTATTTATAATGTGTGTATTTCTCCCTTATATTTAATAAATAAATAAATAAATAAATGAGTATTTCTTTCTAAAGGACGTGTGCATTTTGACATCAAATGATGTGTATTTATAACATGTGAATTTCATCCCTTAAGATTGTATAAATGAAAGATTGTGCATTTTTCTTTTGAAATATTTGAAATACGTGTATTTCTCCCCCTGAAGATTGTGTATTTATAGTATGGATAAATTTCTCTATATGTAATTATTTTTTAAAATATGTATATTTAAAGAATAAAAGATATATATTAAACTATTTATATATTATAATATGTGTATCGGAACATGTGTATTCTATATGATGACTGATGTGTATATTTATATTATATGAAATGTATATTTTGTTGGATAATATATACATGTTTCTACCATCGTTTAAAATAAAGTTCATTAATTTTATAAAAATATCACTATTTTTCTCACTTTACACCTAGATAATGTGTATTTATACTTAGCAATTGTTATGCAGTTGCTTGAAAATTGACGTGTTTTAAGCACCGTTTAAAATGATGAATAAATTATATTAAAAAAAACTACATTTTTGGTATACTTGGCGGAAATGATTTCACCGTACAAATTGCGCCAATTAAGTTTCATGCCTTTACTTTAAAAGATATTCTATCTTTAATCTAATTTTTGTCCGGTCCGTTACGGTCCGGTCAGTTTCGGACGGGTGCTTGCTTCGCGCATACAAATTGAGAAAGGCATCCAAAGAAGTAGAATAAGAAGAGGCATGCCGCTTTATGATAGCATTCTATAGTGGGATCCCACTGAGGTTATCTGGGCTACACTTTTTTTTTTTTTTGGGAGAGTCAGTCTATCATCGACGTCCTTGAATTCCCTGACAAGTGTGATTAAGAAGCTCAGGATCAAATAATGTGGCTTTTACGGGCAGAGTTTTATAACCTTTTTGAGGTATGAATTTATCTGGATAGATACTTGCCTTCAACTTTAAGGTGTGCTACTATTACAATACTACTCTTTAATTTGCATATTTTTTTGGTTCGGGTGCCTTGAATGCCGGACGAATAACCTATCATATCAAAAAATTAGCCATGTACGTTCTTTCTGTATTATTTTGACTGTTCTAATTTGATATGATATCATATTATTTATTTATTTATTTTACTTCTGCTTAGGTATGGTATGATTTGTTCTATTTGTGTTATAGGAGTCATTTTTCTTTTTCTATGACGCAGGGATATTAATTGTAATTTTTAAAAATCAATTATCAGCCTACCTAAATGTTGCAAATCATAATGAAAGTTGAACATTGCTCGAGTCGGTTGATTATGGCTTGTGTTGACGTATTTTCGGATCTAGAAATGGCTTGGATGGTTCATGAGCTAGATAAAGTAATACGTTATTTTATTTTATTTTTCAAATAAAAATCTTGGGTTGATTCTATTTTTATTTATTTATTCAAAATGGTGAAGCTTAAAAAATTATTTGAGCATGTCGTTAAGTTTTCATTACTATTATATATGTATGTGTATGTATATATAAAGGCTATATCAATATAATGCACTTTGGTATTGTAGTTTTAATTGTTTGAGTCGATCGGTTGTCGCTTGATGATAGCTAGAATTCATACCATGGATTGTGTAAAGGACATTGGGAATTTAAATGCGGAGAAAACAGGGACAAGTGGATTTCAAAGCGTAAGATCATTTGATAACATCGGTCAAAATATAAGATTTTTTTATTTTTTGCGCGAAAATCTTCGTAATACTAACATGCACGACAGGCGGCGAGAAGGAAGAGACGAAACCAAAATTTGAAGTCGATCGATCGCTTTTATTTTGTCGTACTCGTGTCATCATGATCAAAAAAAGGGGATCATCATCATCATCATCAAAGCGCGAACAAAGAGAAAGAATATTGAAATGGCACGTTACGATGATCATCATACAAAGCTAAGTTAGCCCCAGAGCCAAAGTTACGTCCGAGCCCGCCTAATCCATACAGGACCACCTGACCAACTGCTCCATCCATGCAGGTCCACTCACTCCTTGACCGAGGCCCATGATCATGCAACGAAAAGCAGCCGAATAAACTTAGCAATTGGTTAGATTCTCCAACCTCTGCCATTTATCTTACCCTCTATCCTCAGATATTGATCTGCTGCCAAAATAAAGTTTGAAATTCAATACGGGGTCTGGAGGCCCGGGTTGGTCTCTTCTATGCAGACGCTTCACATATAGCTTTCTTTCACCTCAAAATCAAACAAACAGCCAGCACTTGAAAGGATGCTTGTGTGCAATTAGCTCGGCACTATACTAGCCACACATGCATGCACCGGGTTACTGATCGACAGAAATGCCATTGTGGATTTCGATTTGGCCAAGGGCGATTTGAATTTCCAATTGACCCATATTCATTAGTCGTCGGAATCATAATTTATATATTTAATTTACCTCTTTGGACAGACTTTATAAGACGGTCTATAATAATGAGCGACTCTATTTTTATTATAGAAACAGATTCTCAAACTTGTTATACGTCTTGTTATAGAAACTAATTCTCTCACATCTTCTCAATGAGCCATTCTCCAGACACCTCATGTTTACGTTCCCAGTCTTGTCTTATACAATCAATAAAAATCATACATACCTTATGATAAATTAATATATAATCTATATATATATGACAGGATCGAATGCTAATCTATCAAGATTAATATATATAATATATTACGGAAGCGTACCTGAATCCATAATAATAAAAGATTTATCGAGTACCGTCGAATCTGATATCAAACCCTAACGGTTGGTTTTGTAGTCTTCTAGATCACGCACGTATTCGCTGCTTGCCAATGACTAATGGGAACCAATGGGGCGAAGTACGTCTGACCTAGGGACCATAACCACATATATATAGATAACAAGTCTGTCATCTATCGGGCCATCCTAGTTCGGTCCATCAACGATCTAGGACTCCCACAGTCTCTACACATATCGGTCCACATTCAATTAGATACATTAGGCCCAACTTAATTAAACCTAACTCGATCACGTTTATTCGGGCCTAACCGTTACGACAACGTCCAATTCGTATCGTTCGCATATAAGCCCAACGTCGGATAATAATCCAACAATCTCCCACTTGGGCTATATGTGCAACGTTACTAATTGTGACATAACCGAATGAGCTCAAATCTGTTGTCGTTATAAAATGTATCTTTAACCAATCCGGTCCATCAATCACATAAACATAGGATCAAAGCGGCTTTCGTCACATATCTACGTAACTAAACCCTCAATGGTCACATATGTTGACATGACAGAATGACATGGATCAAGATGTGGATGTGTAGCATGGAAATATCATGCAATGTGATCCTAACATGCATATTTCCAACTGGTCCACCTTAAAACTTTAGTGAGATCAAATCATACCAAAAGATAGAAAGGAAATAAAATGAAACTTTATTTCTGCAGAAAACCTATGGTCAAAATATCCATAAGTCAAACCAAAGAGAGTCTATACATAAAGCAACTGAGATTACAAACTCCCACTGAAACTAAAGATCATTAACTGATATAACACCCATACGAGCTACATGCTCGAGAAACTGCTTGGGTGGTAACGCTTTAGTAAACGGATCCGCAATCATAGAGTTTGTACTGATATGCTCTATAGACAATTCTCCTTTCTGAACTTTTTCTTTAACAACTAAGAACTTGATATCGATACTCTTCGATTTCGTAGAACTTAGATTGTTGTTGGAATACTGAACTGCAGCCTTATTGTCACATAACAATTTGAGTGGTTTTTCAATACCATCAACTATACGCAGCCTTGTGACAAAATTTCGCAGCCATATACCATAATTGGAAGCCTCATAGCATGCCACAAATTCTGCTGCCATGGTGGAAGAGGCCACAACTGTCTGTTTGGAACTCTTCCAAGACACAGCTCCTCCAGCCATTAAAAAAACAAAACCTGATGTGGACTTCATACTATCTTGGCATCCAGCAAAGTCGGAGTCAGTGTATCCTACGATCTCAAGCTTGCCTGACATCCGATATGTGAGCATGTAATCTTTCGTTTTCTGTAAGTACCGCATGACTCGTTTGGCTGCTGTCCAATGGTCAAGTCCTGGATTGCTCATATATCTGCCCAACATCCCAGTAATGTACGCAATATCCGGACGCGTACATACCTGAGCGTGCATAAGACTTCCCACAGCTGAAGCATAGGGAATATTCTGCATTTCCCTTCTTTCATAGTCATTTTTAGGGCACTGACTGAGACTAAACTTGTCTCCCTTAGCGACAGGGGTATTTCCCGGTTTGCAGTTATGCATTCCATATCGTTTGAGAACCCTTTCAACATAGGCCTTTTGTGACAACCCTAGGATACCTCGAGAACGATCTCGGTATATCTCTATGCCCAATACAAAAGATGCATCACCAAGATCTTTCATTTCAAAATTCTTAGCTAGAAATCTCTTGGTCTCATGCAACAAACCTATGTCATTGCTTGCTAGCAATATGTCATCAACATATAAAACCAGAAATATGCTCTTACTCCCACAGAACTTATGGTATACACATTCATCAACCAAATTCATCTCAAAGCCAAAAGAGGTGATTACTTGATGAAATTTAAAATACCATTGTCGAGACGCTTGTTTGAGCCCATAGATAGATTTCTTAAGTTTACAAGCCATATTCTTTGCGTCTCCGGACACAAAGTTTTCTGGCTGTACCATATAGATCGTCTCCTCAATGTCACCATTGAGAAATGCGGTCTTTACGTCCATCTGATGTAACTCAAGATTAAAATGTGCCACTAATGCCATAATTACCCTCAAGGAGTCCTTAGAAGAGACCGGAGAGAATGTCTCTTTAAAATCTTCTCCTTCCTTTTGTGTAAAGCCCTTAGCGACTAGACGCGCCTTATATCTTTCCACATTGCCTTTTGAATCCCTCTTAGTCTTAAATATCCATTTGCAACCAATGGGCTTCTTTCCTTCAGGCAATGGGACAAGATCCCATACGTCATTGTCCATCATGGACTTTATTTCCTCATTCATGGCATTAATCCACTTTTGAGAATTCGAACTCTCCATGGCTTGACGGAAGTTGACTGGATCATCTTCCATCATGCCAATGCCAACCTCATGTTCTAGGAGAAATACAATATAATCATCCGGAATAGCACTTCTCCTTTCTCTAGTGGATCTCCTTAGCTCTTGAGGATGTTGAGCTTGTCCTTCTGGAACAATCACTTCATTTTGAATGGGTGGTTGTTCTGCATTGTCTTGTTGAGGTTCTTGATTTGCCTCCTGATCGACGACAGGTGTTGAGACTTGCACATCGTCAGAGACAATAGTAGGAATAGTGACTAATTCCTCCTCAAAGACAATGTTTCTAACCTCATTTCTCCCCCCAAGCTCAACATCCTCAAAAAATGTGGCAGTTCTCGTCTCAAAAATCAACTTAAGTGTGGGATTATAAAACTTATAGCCCCTAGATCGCTCCGCATAACCAATAAAATAACTACTAACTGTTTTGGAGTCCAATGACTTTTCATGTGGTCTATAAGGCCTTGCCTCAGCTGGACATCCCCAAATATGGAAGTGCTTTAAACTAGGCCTTTTGCCTGTCCAAAGCTCATAAGGTGTTTTAGTAGTTGCTTTAGTTGGTACTCTATTTAGAATGTAAGCTGCTGTTTTTAGTGCTTCTCCCCAGAGTGATTCTGGTAAGGTAGAATGACTAATCATACTCCTCACCATGTCCTTAAGAGTTCTGTTTCGTCTTTCAGCTACACCATTCATGTTAGGAGATCCCGGCATGGTGTACTGTGGGACGATACCGCACTCCTCTAGGAATTTAGCAAATGGTCCTGGACATTGTTCACCTGAACCGTCATATCTGCCATAGTACTCACCACCACGGTCAGATCTAACGCACTTAATTCGTTTGTTGAGTTGATTCTCAACCTCAAGCTTAAATGATTTGAACTCATCCAGCGACTGTGATTTCTCATGAATGAGATACAGGTACCCATAACGTGAGTAGTCGTCTATGAATGATATGAAATACTGTTGACCATTCCAAGAAGCCGTAGGGAATGGTCCACAGATATCTGTGTGAATCAATTCTAAGACATCCGAAGATCTATTTGCACCTGTTCTCTTAGTTTTGGTCTGTTTCCCCTTGGCACAATTGACACAATTGTTTAAGTCCGCAAAGTCAAGGGAATTAAGTATACAATCAGACACAAGCCTCTCAATTCTAGCTTTTGAGATATGACCTAAGCGCTTATGCCATAATGATGCTAAATTTTCCTTATTTAATTTGCGTTTGGTACCACGTTATTCCACGTGCAGGATTTCATGATATGAAGCGATGATGTCAAGCATGTATAGGTTATCGTAAGCGCACAATGAACCGGTGCCAATAGTATTTGAATTTAATGAAAGACTAAATTTATTATTTCCAAATGAACAAAAATAACCAGACTTGTCCAATAAGGAAATGGAAACCAAATTCCGTCTAAAAGACGGTACAACGAAAGTGTCTTTCAAATCCAAATAGAAACCAGTTTCTAATAATAACCTAAAGGTGCCAATCGCTTCAACTGGTGCTGCCTTGCCATCTCCCACATAGATGTATCTTTCACCATCACTAGGCTTTCGGCAGTTCAGGCAACCCTGCATAGAAACACTTATGTGAGTAGTAGCTCCAGAATCTAACCACCAAGTGTTTCTAGGTACTGAGGCTAAATTAATCTCAGAACAGACCAAAGTAAGGATTATACCTTTCTTTGCACGCCAAGCGTGGTATTTAGGACAATCCTTCTTTACATGTCCAGTTTTGTTACAAAAGAAGCAGCTATCCTTTTCCTTCTGCTGTTTCTTTTGAACCGGACCCTTAGGAGCAGCTTCATCCTTTCTTTTCTTGCCCTTACCCTTAAAGGTACTAGCTAAGTGAGCACTTTCAGTCCTATCATGCTTCAATCTTTCCTCTTCTTGCACACAATAAGAAATGAGCTCATTGAGAGTCCATTTCTCCTTTTGGCAGTTATAACTGACCTTAAACTGACTGAATTGTGCAGGAAGTGAAAGTAATACCAAGTGCACGAGTAAATCATCTGATAACTCAAGCTTTAGCACTTTTAGTTTTGAAGCAATGTTGGACATTTCCATTATGTACTCCCTTATATTTCCTTTGCCTTTGTACTTCATTGAAATCAAGCGCTGCAAGAGAGTACTTGTTTCTGCCTTATCGTTTTTTGCAAAACGTTTCTCAATTTCAGCAAGGAAATCCTTAGCATTGGTGATGTCCTCAGACACCCCACCTCTAAAGGCTTCCGGAATGCTGCGCTTAATGATCATTAGACTCATGCGATTCGACCGATCCCACTTATCAAAGTTCCTCTTATCATCAGAGGTACTTTCAGCCGTCAGATCAGCGGGTTTCGGAAGCCTGAGTGCATGATCCAGATCCATGCAGCCAAGGACAATGATAACATTGTCCTTCCATTCCTTAAAGTTATTCCCGTTCAGCATGGGAATAGAGCTTAAGTTAGCAGATATAGTAGTAGCAGTCATGGCTGTACAGAAAACATAAACATATATAAATATTCATGCTCACAAAAAATAATTCACATAATAAAATAATCAATAAATTTAAATATTGGTGATCCCATCACAAGAAACCGGCGCAACATTAATATCAAGTCTTTGGACAATAATATTAACTGCAAGTGGTGTTCCTGTTGCAATAATCAAATACTGACAATAAGGCCTGTCAGATAATAAGCCCATCTTTAGATTGACTTATTATCCACATGGCAACCAAACAATCGTCACATATTTATTATCGCACGTGCATATAAAAATCTGCCAGATATTTGTCTTCCTTTGGGCCGACTGAATAACCGCACGAATAGATTTATGCACAAACATCTAATATGTTCGATAAACCAATTTCCATAAAAGAGGTCACTTTGGCGACATATTATTTTAACCAGCTTATCTATTAATATTAGACAACCAATCATTTAAATAAATTGATCCCTTAATTTTATTTTATAAATTTGGACCTATAATATTTGGACCAATTTCATTTAGATTTAATATATATACAACAATATCAAATCTAACTTTATTTGCATAAGTTTCAAGTAATGCACATAAATAGGCCCATATGAAATTTTAATTGGAATAAAAGAAAATAAACTTGATATCCAATTAAAAAAAATTAATTAAGTTAATCATGTATTATTACACAACAAATATAAGGCCCAAACTATAAGTCCAAATAGTAAAAAAAGGAAAATTGGGTCATATAAAAATAATTGTAGGCCCAACGCTATATCGGCCCAACATAAGAATTTATCAGCCCCCAAAAAAAATATATATATATATATACATGTGTGAGCTATTGGGCCAGACTCGTCAAAAAACCCAACAGCCCAAATCGAAAAGGAAGCACAGCGGAATAGTGGACGGCAGGCGTCCCAAACCTGCCGCTCCCCCACCAAAAAGTTTTTTTTTTTTTTTTTTTTAGAACAGGGCCAAATATAGCGACAAAAAAGGAGATGGTGCGACGTGCGAGGCAGCAACCTTCCCTTTTTTTTTTTTTTTTTTTGAACAAAAACTGAAACCGAAGCGCCGAACAGCATAAACAGTGCGAATGAATAGTGCGATGAACAGTACTAAACAGTACCGTCGAAGAAACACATCAACATGCGGAACAAGCAATCAAGCAAAAAAAGATATAAACAGTACTCGCGCATGAACAGTACCGTCCATGAACAGTACCGACGGAAGAAGAGAAGAAAGAAAAAAAAAACAGAATCCATGGCTTCCGAATGAACGCATGGACAATTTTTTTTTTTTTTAATCTCGATAAATTTAGCAACAGCTTTGATACCAATTGATAAATTAATATATAATCTATATATATATGACAGGATCGAATGCTAATCTATCAAGATTAATATATATAATATATTACGGAAGCGTACCTGAATCCATAATAATAAAAGATTTATCGAGTACCGTCGAATCTGATATCAAACCCTAACGGTTGGTTTTGTAGTCTTCTAGATCACGCACGTATTCGCTGCTTGCCAATGACTAATGGGAACCAATGGGGCGAAGTACGTCTGACCTAGGGACCATAACCACATATATATAGATAACAAGTCTGTCATCTATCGGGCCATCCTAGTTCGGTCCATCAACGATCTAGGACTCCCACAGTCTCTACACATATCGGTCCACATTCAATTAGATACATTAGGCCCAACTTAATTAAACCTAACTCGATCACGTTTATTCGGGCCTAACCGTTACGACAACGTCCAATTCGTATCGTTCGCATATAAGCCCAACGTCGGATAATAATCCAACACCTTATGCTTTCAATAACTTCAATTATTTATTATTAGATCCATGATACCAGTATGCTACACACTACTAAACACTGATGATTATTTATCGACAGTCAATAAGGCTTAACTCTGAAAATTATTCGTCGATATTAAATCAAAGCTAGACTTTATTTCTGATTGAAAAAAAAAATGGCAGGTAATACTTAATACTAACAATATTATCATTGGTATTAACCGGCATAAAAATTTCCTCCCAAATTTTTTCCTACAAATCTAAGGAAAAATATATACCAATAATAAATTCCTAATGATGACAATAATATAGTCGGTAATGAGGAACATTTCTGGCCAACATTCCATGGAGGGAAAATTGTTGCCAAGAACGAAGGGTAAATATCAAGTTCTTAATATCGTCGATTTTTCCCTTAGTAATAAGAATTGTGTGGTTTTTTTGGATCCAAATCAAAACAATGTTGTGTAATTTATGGGCTTAATACCAACGATTCACACCTTACTACCGATGATCCAAATAGTCGGTATTAAAGCGTATTTATAACCTATGTGCGAACCCTAGCCCGTCATTTACCCTGCTTCGTATTCAAATTCCGCCGTCCGTCTCTTTTACCCTCGACCCTTTCCACCATTTTTTCTCCTTCTCGTTCAACTTTCTCCTCCATTATTTCTCCTTTCCACACTTTTTAAGGTTTTTTTTAGTCTTAATTTTATTTATAATATGTTTTTTGGTATGAAATTACCTAGTTGTTAATTTGTAGGTGGAACCACTAGTGTCTAGAGCACCACCACTGATGCTAGAGTTTGTTGTAATTTCTGAAATATTGTTAGTATTTTATATATTTATTATTTATATGAATTTAAGGGTTATTAGCTTGTGTTTGGTGATCTTATTATGTATTTTTGTTTTATGTTGATTGTTGTGTATTATATAAATTGAAACAAAATTATGAATTATATTATTGTAGTTAGGTTTTGTATAGTTGGTTAATTAAATTATTGTACTAAGATTTTGTATAATTGGGTTATTAGATTGGTGTAGATAATTAGATTATTTTATGGAGTTGTTACTATGCATGTTATGTTAGAATAAATATTAGCATGTTAGAGTATAATAAACATTTTAGTTAATTTTATTATTAATATATATGTGAGCTGGTATCTTAGTATGTGTGTATGATTATATAGTAGCATGTTAGTACAAATTAAATTTCGTGATATGTAATTTTATTTTTTTGGTGACCGTGTTACAATTTATTTAATGCTTGTTAGGCTATCTGTTTAATTAACATCCAAGTATGTAAGCATTTTAGATAATTTAATTAGCATCTTAATTAGGAAGATGAATGATATAAATATATAATGTTGATTCATTATGTATGGAAAAGTAAGTTCTAAAAAAAAGACAAATAATTTTAAGATAGGGGGTTAATCGTTATAAAACTTCATTTTCATTTGTTATCGTATAATACTAGTAATAATTATGCTAATACATAAAAAAAGTAATATAGAAACATTCACCTTAGAGAGTAATTAATGAAGATAGATGAAATTATCTTTACTTTTTAATATTAATTAATTATAAATTGTTAGACCCTTGTGAAATTATACGATTAATATATTTGTGGTTTTTAAATATATGCAAAATAATAATATTTAGGATGGCTGAACCATAGAGAATAATTAATAGATATGCATGAAACTAGATATTGAAAAAATGAAGGTAAAAAGGTTAATATTGATGAATTTGGCACAGTTAGACCATTTTATGATTAATCCATAATAGTTATTTATTTTAGGTTAAAAAATTATCTTTAACCTTACAGAGTAATTAATGAAGATGATATAAAAGGGAATTTAAAGATTTAATATTGTTTGACTTTAAATAGTTATACCTTTATACAATAGTAGAACTAAAATATTTGTGTAGTTTAAAATTATTATTATTATTATTATTATTATTATATATATATATATGCAACATTAGATAGTGATTAATGAAATTAGAAGAAAAAAATCTCACTTATTCAATATGCATTATTTTTACCTTATACAGATTTAAATAATTGGTATAGTAATGATAGTAGTTGATATGGGTATTTCCCAAGCTAACACTTTTGGCCCAAGGAGTGACATCTTAATGTAAGGAGAACAACTCAAAGATTTCTGGACATACCCATCTGTAATACCCCGAAAATTCACTACTAAAAAATTTCGTTTTATTTAAAAGGAATAGCGGAAGCAAAATACAAACTGTGAATTCTGGGGATATTATCGCCACACTTAGTACCAGATCGGTTCACTCCTACCGTTTTAGTACCAAGTGCTAAGGCTAAAAGAGTAAAATACAATTTACAAGAAACACAAACCATATTTAAATCCGAGTAGGGTAAATAACAATTTACAAAAATAGAACCCACCAATGGTGGTCACAAAAACAATGATTACATTGAAACCAGGAATTTAAAAGAGAAAGAGCGAAACCTTAACAATTCCATATAGTTCTTTATGCACTTTACCGTTGCTCACTTTAATAACACCTGAAAAAGGACCTACAAGAGACATTGCTCATTGAATAGGCAGGGGCCCTATGAATGGAACCTTTCAACACTATGGTATTGAGTAACCCTTTAAAATACACTTGAAAGTAGGCCCGCAATGTAACACATGATACAAAGGTATATACATATATGATGAAATGTGCATACATAACATTCACATACTTAATAAGTCCATCAAATATTCATGACTCATAATGCAAAATCAATACTTCCGGACCTTAAGCCATTAGTCCATAATTATTCAATCATCTCTCGGATTTTATATATCCATGTGAGTGTGGGAACCCCACTATTATAGCTAGTGGATCGGTCACATATAGGACAGAATGCACATGACTACTATTATACGCCGGTGGATCGGTCACTTATAGGGCAGATGACACCTAATCACTATTATATGCCGGTGGATCGGTCTACAGGGCACCCCGACACCTGGCCACTATTATGCTGGTGGATCGGTTTGGGCCTAGCTTAATAATCTTCCTCTTTCGATGGCTAGTATCTTATTCATGTCTTATTCGATAAAACGTTCACACTTGACATGCATGCCACCTACCCTCTACTTTTATCCTCCCAAGAGGGGTCTGTCCTATATCTTGAGACTTCTGTGCATCCTATCACACCTTGACATCCATTTCTCCTTACATTTACTCATAACGAAAACCAATTCCTAAGGTTGTAGGTTAAGGCCCATCACTTTATGACATTCAAATTCTCTCACTACCACTCTTTAGGGTTTTCCCTTGAAACCCTAATTGGACCTATGTGGCCCAACCCTTCTTTTATTGTCCAACTCCTCATCTTATTTAGATTCAATCCAAACCCTATCGCTCTACTCACCAATTATACATGTGACCGTGAAACCCTAGTTGGCCACTCAAACCATGGCACTTTTTTTACGTAAGGATCATCCCATGTAGATTCCATTCACCCCATGCAAACCCTAGAAATTCCCCATGCAAGATTCACATTACTTGCTCATTTTGATCATAACCTCCTTTTATTTTTTCCCTCATGGATCATGAGATAATAAGGTCAATCTCATGTCCCCTTAGTTAAATCACTTCCCATTTGTCCCTTTCTATCCTTTCACCCTGTATCATATCATTAAAAATCCTAGTATGCATGTCGTAGAGGGTCACATCATATAACATCATACACACAACATATATAATCATCATCCACATGCCATAAGGAATTCACATAAGTATACCTCAACTCCAAGCTATGCTACAAGTAATTAGTCATTATAATCATAAAGTATACAACATGGCATCACACATGGCACACGAGGCACATAACACACACATAGTTTTTCTCAGTCAAATCCTTACTCGGTTTAGGTTACCAAGCTATCTCCCACACTTATTAGGTCACCAATTACCCTTCATAATTGTTACACTTATCATATTTTCCATTTGGTTGGTTAGATTATCAAATTGTCCTTCTCCTTTGTTATAATTACCAAATTACCTTTCTGTTGGTTAAATTATTAAATTACCCTTCTTAATTATCATAATTACCAAACTACCCTTTTATTGGTTAAATTACCAAATTGCCCTTATCCATTATCATAATTACCAATTTGCCCCTTTAGTTGGTTAAATTACCAAATTGCCCTTATCCATTATCATAATTACCAATTTGCCCCTTTAGTTGGTTAAATTACCAAATTGCCCTTCTCCATTATCATAATTACCAATTTACCCTTCTCCATTATTATAATTACCAAACTACCCTTCTTCATTATCATAATTACCAAATTACCTTTTGGTTGCAAATTTACCATTTTGGCATTTACTTCCAAAATTACCATAATAGCCTTTTACTTACAAATTTACCATTTTTCCCTTCTCTTCCAAAATTATAATAATACCTTCAACTTCCAAAATTACCATTTTACCCTTTACTTACAAATTTACCATTTTGCCATTCTCTTCCAAAATTACCATAATACCCTTAACTTCCAAAATTACCATTTTACCATTTACTTACAAATTTACCATTTTGCCCTTTACTTTTAAAATTACCATAATACCCTTAACTTCCAAAATACCATTTTACCCTTTACTTATAAATTTACAATTTTTCCATTCTCTTTCAAAATTACCACAATACCCTTTTACTTATAAATTCCCATTTTTCCCGTTTATTACACCACTTTTATTAAGGTATCATCACTACATGAATATTAATATTAATATTCCATTCTCCTCATCCAACTCCACCAACTATTATATTTCAACATAATGCTCATTAGCGCCTACATATATTAGGCCATATTATTGCATAAGATGTTTTACTAAAATGCCCCTAGGGCTCACAATAATATTATTCACACATCAATGGTCTTAATAGCATAATATAACATGGATAAGTACTTAACAATTTCTTGAATAACAAATCTCCTTCCTTAAGCATTTCTTCTATACATGGCATATAAACTAGCATGATTTCCTTTTTATCACTCAATAGAAGAAACTACATATATCATATTAAACAACATATATCAAGCATAATAATATATTAAAAACCCTAATGTGCTAACATACGTTTCTCTATGCGTTTAAGTGGGGTTTAACGATTACCTTAATTTTCGCAAAATCGAACCTTACCGGTATCTCCGTTAAAGATTCAAGCTTTAATTAGCAAAACCAATACCTAAAAATAATATCAATACTTATCATATTAGTAGTGAGAAAACCAAAGAATAAGACTTTATAAAACTTAATTAATGAAATACTTAACTTAAATGTTATACCTTGAAATTTATTAACTAAAATAACCAAGGCATGTAGCAACTCATACTGCTCATGTAGCATGTAGCAGCTCATATTGCTCATGTAGCATGAGCTGCATGCAAAAAAAAAGGGGTAAGGGGCTTGAAATGGCATGAAAGGGAGGAGGGAGTGGTGTTTTTAGGTTAGGGTTTTGGGCTAGGAAATAAGGTAGATGGGGGAGGATTTAAGGCAAGGGAAGGGTGTAGGGGTGAAGAAGGGGTGTAGGTGGTGGTTGAGGATAGGTTGTTGGTGGCCAAGGACGGCGTAGGCAGCGGCGGCGAGGTTGCAAAGGAGGCTGTCAAGGTGGAGGTGGCTGAGGAGGAAGGAAAAGGGAGGAGAAAAAGGAGAGGATGTAATACCCCAATTTGAGCGGAGTGTTATAAGGATTGATGTGGCTACTTATATCAACATGGTATACCATCCTTTTGGTGATTCCGTCCTAAGAACTCCACAGTTAAGCATGCTGGCAGTGGAGCAATTTTAGGATGGGTGACCTTCTGGGAAGTTCTGAAAATTTCTCGGAAAGTGCGTGAGTGAGGACAAAGCGCATTAAAAGGATTCATGTTGATCTGTGGGGCCAGCCGATCGATCCGAAAGCACTTCAAGGTAGCCCCGTGTGGTCGTGTTAACTCGGGGTGTTACAAAATGGTATCAGAGAGAAACCGCGACTGTGAGCTGAACTTGGATGAGCCAGTCAGTCACCTAGCGGGACGATTCTTGGGATGAACTGTATTGAGACAGTCATTGGTTGAGGCGCAACGAGGACGTTGCGTTCTTTGAGTGTGGGTGAATGTAATACCCCAATTTGAGCGGAGTGTTATAAGGATTGATTTGGCTACTTATATCAACATGGTATACCATCCTTTTGGTGATTCCATCCTAAGAACTCCACAGTTAAGCGTGCTAGGTGTGAAGCAATTTTAGGATGGGTGATCTTCTGGGAAGTTTCAGAAATTTTCTGAAAAGTTCTGGGAAGCGCGTGAGTGAGGACAAAGTACGCTGAAAGGACTCGTGTTGATCTCTGGGGCCAGTCGATCAATTTGAAAGCGCTCCAAGGTAGCCCTTGTATGGTCATATCAACTTGGGGTATTACAGAGGATGCAGGGATGGGTTTTGGCCAAAGGAGGTAAGGGGGTAGTAGGGGAGGTTGAAGGGAGTGGGTTGGTGGCTTGAGTGGTGGCAGAGGAGGTGGGACGACGGTTCACGGAGGGGTTGTAGGGAGGTTGCTGAGAAGGGAGAAAAAGAAAAGAAAAAAAAGGGGGGAGGAAGAAGGGACTACAGGGGCTCGAGGGGGTGGTGTGGTGGTGTAGGGCAGTAGCCGGTGGTGGCAGAAGGCGACGCAGGTGGTTGGTGCGGCGGTGGAATTGATGGAGTTGGGTAGCAGTGCAAAAATAGGGGAAAGATGATGAAAGGAGAAGAAAATGGAGAGAAGGAATCAGGGAAGGATGGGGCTCGAAAAATGGGGCAAGAAAGAGGCTGGAGAGGAGAAGAAAAAGGGGGCAGGTGTAGGGATGTAAACGGGACGGATTTTACCCGATATCCGACGGATAAAACCCAACGGATATGGATAAACGGATACGGGTACGGATACGGGTATGGAGAAAAAAAATCCGTCGGGTTCGGGTACGGATACGGATAATGGGCCTCCATATCCGTATCCGTATCCATATCCGTTTTAATACCCGTTGGATAAAATCCGATATAAAATTACCTTTTTACCCCTCATATATATAACATATTCAATATATTCATTAAGGTTATAATAGTAATTAAGTTAAAATTCTAATACTCTAGTAACTCGATTAAATTTAAATTAAACAATTAAATTTGTATAATTAAAAATAAAATTCAAGTAACTTATTAACCTATCTATCTGCCAAACCCAAACACCGAAACAGGGAATAGGGAATAGGGATTCCAATTTCATTTCACCGCCCCGCCTGTAACCTGTTTGGCTATTCCGCTGCACTGTTGCTGTTCTTGTTCGACTTGAGTTTCGGCTACCGCCACTGCCCAGCCTGCCCTGCATCTGAGACCGAGCATCTCGCCATCTGGCCCATCTCCTTCCTTCGGTAGTTAACCAAACACCACACACCAGTCAGTCGCTCGACACGCCGTACGCACTTCTGCTTCAGGCTTCCTTCGACGAGTCACGCAGCGTTTTTTTTTTTCAAAATCTTGTCTTGGTCAGCTTCTCTTCTTCGTTCTTGGATGCGTGCGCGATTCTTGCAGTTCTCAATCTTGTCTTGTCATCTAAAATTAGGTGATTTTCTTTCGATTTGCAGCTTCTTTTCTTCTCATTAGCTTCATTTTTTATTCAGTTATATTTTAAGTTTGATCTTATTCGATTTGTTTTCAATCTAAGATAATGCTTGATTGATAATTTGATATCACTGCAGACTCTTTGTCGACTCGTTGTGGAGCTTTGTTTCAGGTTAATCTCTTTCTTCCAATTTTCTCAATGTTTTTGTGTCAATTTTCTTACTTCGACTCAAAACAAATTCATTGTGGTTTGGGGGTACATTGTTTTCAATTAGTTGCGTTTCAGGAATCAGGATAATGCTTCTATAAGTCTTTGACTCGAGTATAGTTTATTGGGAGCAAGTTCAAAATTTGATCTTTAAATAATAGGTTGTTTGATTGAAATTATAGATTTTATATATCATATATAGGTATATGATAGGTTAAGTAAAAATTCAAACGGGGTATCGAATTTATCCGTCAGGTAATATCCATTGGATAATTTAAACGGGTAACAGATTATCCGTCGGGTAATATCCATTGGATAATTTAAATGGGTAACGGATATCCGACGGATACGGATATGGATATATTAATGGATATCCATTCGGGTACGGATATGGATTCGGGTATAATATACTTATCGAGTATCGGGTACGGGTATGGGGATACCCGCCTCGAACCCGCCCCATTTACATCCCTAGGCAGGTGGTTGGTCAGTGGCAGGTTGTAGGGTGGCAAGGAGGTGTCAAATGGCAGGGAGAGGGAAGGGAGGAAGAGGAAGGAAAAGGGCATACGGGCTAGGTTTGTAGGGGCTGGTTTGGTCCGAAAATGGGAAGGAAAGGACGGTGGCCCAGGCGAGCGGGGGGAGAGGGAGCAGGTCGGCCTGGCAACCCAAAGAGGAGGAAAAAGGAAGAAAGGAGAAAAAAGGAGAAAGAAAGGAAAATGGGAAAAAGGAAAAGGAAAATTATGGAAAATTATAATAATTTAATTTATAAAATAATAGAGTGTAATATTTTTGGGTAATAATTTATTTAATAATTTAATTTAATATAACTAAATATATGGGTTTAAAAAGGTTAATTTTGGTAGAATATTGGTTTGAAAATTTATTTAAATAAAATGAGTATGATAAAATAATAAAATATTTATTCTAATTTATTAAATATCCCTATCCAATTTTATATACTCAAAAATCCATAAAATAATTAAATTACATAATTTTAAAAGCTAATTTATCACAAATAAAAGTTATTTATTATATTATAGGTTTTTAAAATTTTGGGGGATTATACCATCCCTCAGGATGCCCTCGTGATATGATAGATGCTGGTTCACCCTATTTCCTAGAAATAGTTGGCTGCTCTTAATTGCATAGTATTTTCTCCTTTCTCTTTACTTGCGTGTAATATCCCATTTGTAGAAATCCCAATTATAAATTAGTAATTATATGTAATTATTTATAATAATTAATTTAGGATATTTTATATTAAATATATTATTATTGTGTATATTATTATGGCACACACACGCGCGCGCATTTAATTAGGTTATAATTTGGATAGAATTTGGATTATTAGTTTTAACCGTAGCCGGGACCCCAACCTTTATCTGTTTCACCAAGAAGCTCTAATTTTGTTAACTCGATGTATTTCCCAATTTAGTTTATCTATCTAGCATCCTACCCTATTATGATCTTATTTTCTATCTACACAACCCACCTCCTCCTCCCTTGGTGTAATTTTCTTCTTCACGCCATCATTCCCTTCACATCAGCTTCGCTTGTGTTCTCCTTGCCATGTCTTGCTCGACTTGCTCAATTCACGCCATCATCCATTTAAGCCTCCCCCTCCTCTTGTCTTGATATTTTGATTTAGCAAAACCGACCATCTCCTTTCCTCTTCTTCTTCTCGCTGTTCCCTATTTTTGGTTCTATTTCCAACTAACACCACCCATTGTCATCAACCATCACCGCAACACCTCATCACCAACAAACACCAAGCACCACAATTTTATTTTGAAAACCACAATCACTACCTCCTCATTAGTTCCCTCATTGTCATCCAACCATCACTGCCTCAATCCATTTCTTTTCTTTCCTTTGTTATGCTCTATTTCAATTTTCATTAAGGTGCACGACCTTACACCCCTCGTACACCCAATTCGTGCATCTCTCTCATGGTGCACACATGGCTTCACCCACAAACCCTGTGCTCATTTTTCCTCCCTTGTATACCTTGCTCATAGCCCATGTGCTTCTTTCCTCATTTCCTCTTCACATGCCCGTGCGCCTCCCACGCAACCCGCGCATACTGTTCCTCCTCAACCCATGCATGCATGAACATGCCCTTTAGGATTCTCTTTGAGCACAACTATGCTTTCTCGTGTAATAAACTTCACTAACCATCCTCTATGCGACTCCTATTGTTTTTCTCCCTTCCTATCATGTGTTCCTACCTTTTGCCTTGGTGAAATGGTAACCTCACACAACCTAGTATGCTTGATTTCTGTAAATTAGTTGATGGTTTTAGATTAAATTACTATTGTGTTTGGTTGCTTTGATGTAAGGAGTACGAAGAGGTTGAGTGGAGACTAGTTGGGTGAATCTTACTTATTTCTTTTGCTCGAATAAGAGGTAATTATACCCTTTTACTAAAATATGAAATCATGCGGCAACACATAGAGGTTATTATGTTGCTTAGGGTATGATTTAAGCATGTGGTTGTTGAGGGATATATGTATGCGTTGTATAGCCTTGTTAGAATGGATGAATTTTTCATCAATGGCCTTTAACAAGTCATTGACATCTTGATGATGGTCAACTGAGCCTCTAATGGAAGAAGATATCTTAGTCTTTAAGTACATACAGCTTGTGAGATTAGCTTTCACCCATCGCTCATATGCAACCTTTTCCTCATCATGCTTTCTTCAACTATCATAGGATTTGGATACTCAATATACTCATCCATATCACAATAACTAAGGTTTGGAAGAATTATCTTCTTCCAAACTTTATAGTTTTCTACTTTCAACTTATAGACCTCTATGTTATGATAGACATCGAATATAAACAAGGATAGTTTGTTGTAAAATTTAAACATACATACATGCTCATGATCAATTTGAAGCCAGGACACCTAAATACATGCTCTAACAATGTATATCATGACAAAACTCAACTAGCATGAATCAAAAGATATTAAAACTACTAGTGGGCTAAGTATTTAATTCAAATAAACCCATACATCTCAATATTAAAACTATTATGTCATCCCATAACATTCAATCCTTTGGAAAATTTTAAATTATAACTTAAATGTTATAATCCAATGTATTTTGCATATATTAGTGAATGGTCTTGTGGGACTACACCCATTATACATCTGGAATATATCGCAACTAGTATCATGTAATCAAGATATGATCAAGGAAACAATAAATGCATGATTGTTCATGGTTAGAATTATTTTGGCTAAGTCCTAATCACTTTAATTATGCTAATCACACATGATATATATTTTATGTCATAAAAACTTATCCAAGAATCTCCTTAATATACATAGGAGCATAACCATAAGAGGAAGAACAACAATTAAATAGAAAGTCCATCAATACGACTATGTTGGAAAAAAAAAAACACAAGGCAGTCGTGTTAATAAAATATGCCCGTATTTTTCTTAATTCCAAGGATTTTCAAGAGTCTAAGAAGAAAAAAACAACGTCCTCTTAGTGTTTATAAACACAGACCATTTTTATTTCCAGACATACGGTTTTTCACGATTTTGCTTGATGCAAAAGACTAAAAATCCACACATCAACACTCATGATTAATCCAATCAAGACAAAGGCATTAGATGCTTTGAAACCAAATGAAAGATTATATATGATATGGATTATGAAAAAAATACAATTAATCTCATGAATTCATGTACAAGTTAGATAATTTTATGAAATCCTAAACATGTGAAATTAGACCTTCATGCGGAATAAGATCTTCAATAATCATTATGTCAAGTATACTTTACTTGACTCTAGACATTGGTGGAATCTATAAAATCGAAAGTGCAATTTGTAATTAATAGAACATAATTTTGTGGCTATATTTCCTTAATCCTTGACTCGATGTTGTGTGTTTCTTTCCTGGGATTGGGAATGTGGAACTCATATAATCTTCTTAAATTTTGCTTGATTTCAAGAAAAGAATTAAATCTTTATTCTCTCTTCAATCTTTAATATAAATGGATCTTGAGAGGGAGAATAGAAGAAGGAAGAAGGTACATGAAAAAAGAAACAAAAAGTCACATATTATTTTAAATAATAATGTAGTTTGTTAAAACCTAATAATGGGTCTAGCCTAATAACCACACTTATATACATTCAAAATAATATGTCTTTATTTTTCCCTTTGTTTCCTTATTCTTACACACACACCCACACACACACACACCCATATACATCCAACAACTATTTCTACCATCAATAAATAATAAAAAAGATAATTAGTTTAATATACTAACTTGAGACACACATTTAATTATCTTTATGGCCAAACTATAGATCTAATTTAATATGGATTATATTTAAGAATTAATATATACATAAAACATAAAACACTTTATTTATAAAATAATAATGATAATTTTATAAAGCAACACACACACACATCAGGGGAAAGAACTACAACAAATGAGAACTTTTATTACCACATGAGCTCAAAGTCTTCTACCCCAACCATCCAATCAAGATGATGATGAATATGATTTTTTTTATGTAAGTATTTACAATTTAGATGTAATAATATTTTTTTTTGTAAATTATGTTTTTATAACAACATTCACCTATAAAATGTTATTTATATTAGGCGGTATTCCTAATTATTTTTTTTATTTTATATAATATATTTAGATTATAATTTCACATATTATGTTTTTTTATAAAAAATATTACCAATGAAAAAAAATCATCAATAATAAGGATTCATAAAAATATTCACCCGAAAATCATCGATGTAAGGTTTTCCAATTTTTTTTGTTTGAAAAATCATCGGTAATTAGTTTTTTGAATTCAAATAATTTTAAATTTAAAAATTTTTGTGTCAGTAAGAACCTTATTAAGGATGATAAATTGTTGATAATAAGAGTGTCAAAATTAAATTTTTAGCTAACTGACATTTTCAAATTGTCGATAATAAACTTAATTTCAATGAACATATTGTTGGTGTTACACCTTATTACCAACGATCATAACATAATATTGTTTCTCTATTCAATATTCATTGTATATGGATCTTGAGAGGGAGAATAGAAGAATGAAGAAGATACATGAAAAAAGAAACAGAAAGTCACACATTATTTTAAATGATATTGTGGTTTATTAAAACCTAATAATGGGTCTAACCCAATAACCCGATTATTATACGTTCAAAATAATATATCTTTATTCTTCCCTTTGTTTCCTTATTCTTACACACACATACCCCCCCCCCACATCCACCCACACACCCCTATATACATCCAACAACTATTTTACCATCGAGAAATAATAGAAGAGATAATTAGATTAATATACTGACTTGAGACATATATTTAATTATCTTTATGGCCAAACTTTATATCTAATTTAACATAGATCATACTTAAGAGTTAATATATACATAAAATATATAAAATACTTTATTTATAAAATCATAATGATAATTTTATAAAGCCACACACACACACACACACACAAAAATTAACATTAGGAGAAAGACATGTGACAAATGAAGTCTCTTATAGCCACATGAGCTCAAAGTCTTATGCCTCGACCATCCAATCAAGATGATGAATTGATGATTAAAATTATTTTTATATTTTATGTTAGAATTGGCAAGTTAGATGTAATAATATTATATTTTTTTTGTAAATTACGTTTTTATGACAACATTCACCTATAAAATGTTATTTATATTAGGCTGTATTTCTAATTAGTTTTTATTTTATATAATATATTTAGATTATAATTTCACATATTACATTTTTTATAAAAAAATATTAACAGTGAAAAACATCCATAATAATAGGGATTCATGAAATTTTTTACTCGAAAATCATCGATGTAAGGTTTTTCAATGTTTTTTTTTGTTTGAAAAATCGTTGGTAATTATTTTTTTGAACTCAAATAATTTCAAATTAAAAAAATTTAGTGCCATTAAGAATATTATTAAGGATGATAAATTGTTAGTAATAAGAGTGTCAAAATTAAATTTTTGGCTAACTGACATTTTTAAATTATCGATAATAAACTTAAATTCTATGAACATATTGTTGATGTTACACCTTATTACTGACGATCATAAAATCGTTGGTAACAAGATTATTACCAACAAACTTTTCCCTTTTATTAATGATTTATAGCATTGCTATTTTTCCTTATTCTTGTAATGACATCATAAATAACATGCAAATGCATTTATCTTACACAATTGAATTAACTTTATTATTACATCCAACACCAAGCCTCCACAAAGTCAATATAATAGCCACTTGATGATAATTTGAGTGATATATTCTTATCTAGTTTAGCTCACTCAACTGCTGACATGCTCCAACTTGGTTGTGAAGTAAGGGGAATAAGAAATATAATTTGAAATTGCTAATCAGGCATGCACTTTGGTTTTGGAATTAGTAATCGCGCTCGCACTTGTTGAGAACATAGAACTTTGGGTACTCAAGGATGGGCTTACGATGTATGGCTAAATTGTTAGGAGTTAGGAAAGCTTATTTGTGGGTTTGATGGTCTTGTTGGTGCTACCTTATTGAAAAGTTATCCAAGTCTCATTCATGCCTCGAGGGATGATTGCGGGTTTGCACATAACTTTTATGAGGATTCTCACATACATGATACATATATGGAAACAAACTACGCTTCTAACAACCTTTCAAGATTTGGATTAGGTATTTGCCAAATTTTTGTTTAGATGATTACCCCTCTTTTCTCATCATCCCCTTTATTTGTGATGATTATGGTGATTCTTATATCACTAGAAACACTTCTTTTAGTGTGACTTAATTTATAATATAGGCTACACTTTAAATTTAGAAAGAAATACTAGAATATATAAAAACAATTTTTTAAATATTTGTTGGATTATCAATATTTGTCTTTCTTATGAAGAAAAATTAATTATCATCAAAACCTTATATTGTCAGCCAACTAATTCCAATTCAAAATTTAAATATTTCACTCAATGAGACTTGGATTCAAATAGAATTATAGTCTGTTTGGATTCACCTCATTTGAGTACTCATCTTTTTATATTCATCATGAATCATCCCGGTTCACCCGATTCAATCTATATTCATTGCTCGAAAATCAAAGGATAATTGGGATGAAAGGTAAAAATTAAGTAAATTTTTGTAATATATTGACAACATTACTCTTGAAATTAGGAATAATTGAGGCAAAAGGCAAACAACTAAGCAATTTTTTACTATACATTGATGACATTTTCCTTTCATTTTCTTGCATTCACCTAAGTTGGCATTATAAAATATTTATCTCAATTTACCTTAGTTTTATTTATCTAATTAACTTTTAATATTTAATCTCATCTCGATTTAATCACATCCAAAAAAATCATTAACCGAGACTATTGCCTTTCCTCGTCCAAAAAAAAATATGGACCGTTTTTACAAGGTAGAGTTATGAGCAGTAATCCATGATTTTGGGCTTCAAAAACCTTGCAGCCCAAACCTGAACGTCCTAAAAATAAAAACTCTGTCCACCCATGACCCACCTCCTCTCTCCCGTCGGAGTCTCTAGCGAGACTGCAGTTCTGGCACCCTCTCCTCAGACTTCAGTCTCCCTCTCTGTCGCCCATCTCTTTCTCCGTTTAACTTGTTCCGTCTCTGATTTGTCTTCTGGCGACGAAGAAGGGTACGTATCATCCTACTTAATTGATTAATTTCTAATCATATTACATATCGACTTGTCTTTTTTATTTGATGTTTATTTCATCTGATTTAAAAATTTTATGTTGACTAAATGTTCGAACACTTTAAATTCCTACCTCCCCAAAGAGTTACCCTGAGTCAGGCATCAATTTTCCTTTTTCTGACTTTCTTCGATTGATTCGACTGTAAGCTTGTGAAATCAGCTTTGAATGATACTGTGAACAACTGAAATTGTTGAAAGATATTAGTAACATGTAAGTTGCGAAATGAAATTTCTAGTTAGTAGATTCAGGATTGCTTACCGAGTCTCATTGATAATGTGAATTTGTAAAATGTAACGAGGCCATCTTAGCTGATATATTGAGTATTAGGCATGTACAATTGTGAAAGGAATGTTATTCATTCAATTAATGTATATTGAGGAATTGGTAGTGTTGTTATTATTTATCCACATATTTAAGGGCACCAAGGACCAAATTATTGTCTCCCGCACTGGCTGTGTAATCACTCGCTGTCCATACTTTTTATCGTATACAGGCTATAGCAGTGTCCCATTCATCACAGGGTTCTTATATTCATTGATCTGACCCCCATCATTTAAGCATTGCAGACTTGCAGTAATATGAATTTCTATATAGTATGCTTTGTCGCGATGTTTGATGACAATTATTCTTTTCAGTAATCAATGCAAGCAGCTTTAATGTTGATTTAGAGTACCCGATAATAATCATCAAAAAATAAAAGTAAAAATAAAAATCCATAGAATAAATAGTTAAATGCTGTGGAATCATTTGAGGAATGGTTCCTATTTCATAATTTTGTACAATGAAATGTTTGCTATGTTGTTGTAACATTCAATTTTAATACAGTATTCTTGAAAATCATCTGTGTTTTGATTTTCTGATTTTACTTTGTTTATTGAAAGAGGGTATTCTGCGCCTTTCTGGCTCTTTGTGGCTTCTATTTGTATCTTGTCTAGGGATCCTTTCTCTCAGGAGTCTGGATAGCTTTTGTTTTGTTGATCTTACTCTCATGGACAGGTGACTTATGATATGTGTGCCTCAGTACTAGTACTGATCCTTGACATGCAATTTGTCTATATTTTTCTCTCCTACCAACAAGCCAATCTTCACTACGTACGAGTCAGGAAGGCAAAATGATACATGAACAAATATCCACATAAACACACACGTTGGGTTTTATTTTTTACCTTTTGATCTCCTGGTTTATGGCCTTTAAATCTTTTAAAATGCATAGTTCTTTGTGTCATTGGTCTACTAAAGGGTGCTTACAGCATTTCACATGCAGAAGTTGTCTAATAGGGCCATTCTCTTTATTTTCTGTCAGTTATTGTTCTTCTGTGCAGGTAGGAAAGTTCTGATCAAAATCTGTGTTATTATAATTATTTGTGACGGACCAACTTTGCTATTTATGGTGTCAAAAGCTTCATTATAAACTTCTTGACTCGTATCTGTAACCTCTTAGATTAATTGTTCACACTAATGCAGAAAATGCACTTCCGTATTCTATCCAGAGCTGCACGTCTCTTTACCACTCTCCCTGAAGCTACTGGTCCCTTTCATTTGCACGCCCGTCATATCCAGGCAGATGCAACTCATAAGACCAAGTTGATAAAGTATAAATTCCCATCGGTGTACGATCCTTTTGGTCCGAAACCCCTTCCTTCCGACAAAGTAGTTCAGCTTGCTGAGCAGATAGCTGCCCTTTCACCTGAAGAACGCGGTCAAATTGGCCCTGCTCTAAGAGAAAAACTCAACCATCCTAAGTTACAGAAAATATCAACCGAAGGCATAGACTTTGGGCCACAAGGTGGAGCAGGAGTAGCTGAAGAGAAGAAGGTAGAGAAGACCGCATTCGATGTGAAATTGGAGAAGTTCGATACTGCTGCAAAACTGAAGGTGATTAAAGAAGTTAGGGGCTTTACAAGTCTGGGACTGAAGGAAGCGAAAGATTTAGTTGAGAAGACACCTGCGGTGCTCAAACAAGGCGTCACAAAAGAGGAGGCACAGGAGATTATTGAGAAGATCAAGGCTGCTGGAGGTGTTGCAATAATGGAGTAGATTTGAAGTGTCTAGAAGACTGAAATGTATTCTGACTCTTGTGTTGTTGATCTCAATCTTCGTTTATTGATAAAGATTTAGGCGATTGATTATGATAAACCACTCTCTAGAAACACTCGTATTTCGCTTTATTTGCACAGATTTAGTTGTTGATGCGAGATTAACTAGGCGGAAATTTAAGTTACACAGGTTTTGATTTGTGGTAGCAGAAGCTCCATGTTGGTAGGATTATGATTCGATTGGCGTTAATTTAAGCTGTATGATCATTTGATTTGTAGTTCTTGTTCAGGATCCTTTGTTTCATGAAAATAATGTTCAGAAGTTCCAAATTGTGGTCTTATCTGTTAGGCTGAGACTGAGATTATATCATATACCGTTTGTATCAATTCGTGCAGCTTCTCTGAAAGCAAAGAAGACAGTAATTCATGTTCCACTTTCCAGCAGAATCGGCCGTATAGGGAACCAAATTGCCCACGGGAAGCGAAAATTTTCAGCGTTGCAGTTCACTAATTGGTTCGCATTGCAGAAGTCATGTAAAAAAAAAAGTGAGTAAAATTTATCACAGAAAAACCGTGTGTCTAGTATCTCCTCAAGAAACAAATTGATTAACATTACAGACGTCAATTAACAGAAGAAACAAACAAAGGATAACCAATCCATCCACTGATTATTCTATCCCATCAACTAAGCAATGGTAACCTTTGCACCAGCTTCCTCAAGCTGCTTCTTAGCCTCATCAGCTTCCTCTTTAGAAACACCTTCCTTAAACTTCTTAGGCAAACCTTCGATCAATTCCTTAGCTTCTTTCAGAGCCAAATTAGTCATTGCTCTAACAGCCTTAATAGCAGCAATTCTAGCATTACTAGGAACTTCTTCAATCACAACATCAAATTCAGTCTTCTCCTCAGGTTCGGCAGCTCCTGCATCCGCTCCGGGCGCTCCGGGTGCAGCAACAACCGCTGCAGGTGCAAAGGAAGCGGCTGAGACGCCAAGCTTATCTTGGAGTAGGTCTACCAAGATTCTGGCTTCTTCTAAGGTGAGGTTCGAGAGTTCGGTTCCTAGGTTCACGATCTTCTCTGGGGCTTCAACGGCATTGAGTGGTGGTAGGAAGGTGGCTCTACGGGAAAGCTTGGCGGTGGCCGTGGCGGCGTGGTGGTGGGCGAAGTTGTGAGTGGTGGAGCTGGGAATAATGTGGAGGGAAGGGATCGTGGTAGTGGCCGTTTTGAGAGAGCGGAGAGTCACTGTGGATATTGCTGAAGCCATTGGTTGTTTTTTCGGTTTGGATAGGGAGGGAGGGACAGAGGGAGGGAGAAGGAGAGGGGAGTTGATGAAGCAGAGGATTGATGGTGGAGAGGAGTGGGATTTGGCGGTTCAGAGAAGAAGAAAATGGATGGGAAATGGAGATTGGAGGATAAGGGTTATTTCGGGGAATTCGTGATATTACTTCGGTGGGCTGGACTGGACTGGATATAGAGAGAAACGGAGTTAAATGAAAGGACGGGGGCGTGTTATCTGTTCTCTTGCGTGGGCGCCTTATGGTTAGGGGTGTGCAATGTCGGATATCCGTATCCGATCGGATATTTTTTTCGGATATCCGATCCGACCGGATATTCGATATCCCATATCCGAATCCGTATCCGAAACATCGGATATCCGAAACATCGGATATCCGAAATATCGGATCGGATATCCGGTCGGATATCGGATATATCGGATTATTAAAAAAAAAATTCGATTATTAAATTTACATATATAATCTATAACTAAAAAAAATTTTCAGCATAAACACTTGTTTAAATATTTAGCTTGCATACAAAAAGATAAAATACATGATTAATCATATCCAAAAAAAATAGCGATCAAGATTTGTGAACAATGACACTCTAGAACTGTGGAACGACCTAAGTTAAGAGGTTCAAAAAATTTAGGAGTTTTTTTTTTCTGGTTTGGGTGCTTGCGTGTGCGTAGGTCGTGACCTATTTGACTATTTGTAGAGTATGGATGTTTATTTTATACTTTAGTTTAGTAAATTATATTTAGACTCATGTATTATAGTAAAAAAATGATCCAAACTTGAAGATTGAAAGAAAAAAATCAGATTATAAATTAAATTATGCCTAAATATAACTCACTTATTCTTAAAACCGGATATTTTTTACGGATCGGATTATCCACTAAAAAATCGGATCGGATATCCGCTCCGGTCAAACTTATATTTGACCGGATCGGATATCCGCTCCGCTTTTCAAAAACCGGATCGGATATCCAAAATTTCGGATCGGTTTTTTCGGATACCGGATCGGTTTTTCGGATCCCGGTTTTTTTGCACAGCCCTACTTATGGTAGTTGGGGCGCTCCAAGAACTCAACGCCTACGTGCTCCATCCTTGGTTAAAATTCTTGTTGGTAAAGTGACAACCAATTAAGCTTTGTCGAATTATAATGTTAGTTTTCTATTATCCCACGTTCGTAATAAATAGTAAAATTATTTACTTTTTATATTTCCGTATCTTTTGACTTGTTTGAATATTGAGTTTGGGTTATTTTATGTAGGTTGTGGGCTAGACTATATATACCACACTCGCGCGCGCACGCCTCCCGTCCGTCCGGACCGGGTGTGGTCTTTGATCCAGTCCGACCCGACTTTTTCTTTTATCAAATTTTTAAACCGTTTTTTATCCGGTTGATCTGGTCTTCGTCGGTTGTTTTCTTTATCCGACTAGTTTTGTGGTGTGAAGAGTGGGAGACGTTCCACTCTTCCACTAATTCAGTTTATTTATTTAATAATAAAATTTTCTTTTGTTAATGAGTCGCAATTAAAATTGCTTTCTTTCGAAGTGAAAAAACCGACGAACCACCGGAGACCATTAGCCCTAATACTCCTTTCGAAAAACTACCGATCTGGGCATTGAATTTTTGCAAGTTTCATTCCTTCAATCCCGAGTGCACGCGATCGAAGGAAGTTGCGTTAACCTTGGGAGTGAGTCGACCAAGAAAGGATTTGCGCCAAAGTCCGGTCGAAATTCACTTCAAGACAATGATTTTATTTGACGACACAACCTTAATCTCGGTTTAAATTTATTTATTTTATTAATTGCTGCGTTTATCCAAGTTATTTTACAACAATTCTTAGTACCATTTTAACGTCATACTTTTTAGATCCCATTCAGGTTCGGCGGCATAATCGGAATTTTTAGAGAGACCATATACGAATTGTTGAGCATCGAATTCGAAACCTCCTTCGTGCTCGTTAGGCATCGATGCTTCTATACTCATATAATAACCCAACGGGTCCTAATATCTTCCCTCTGTAATAGGCTAATAGCGATACGTTAACCAACTATCCTGCTGCTATCAAGTAAAATTTAAAAATATGAATTCTTATCTCCCTCAAATTGTTTTCAATATATAATTCAGTTACGCGGGTACTCAAATGTGTAATCCTCCCTTATTGTTATTTTCCTCCAACTTACGAACTAAAGAAGAGTAAGCCAGTAGAATGAATCAATTAGATAAGGCTGGTGGAGGAAGAAGTCAAAAATGTGAAAAGATCGAAAAAATTGAAAGATGATAACTATACATTATTTTAATTGTCATAATCATAAAAAATGTTATTCAACTATCACACTTTTATCATTTTTCTCGTCGTTATTTGATTGCGTTTTCTAGTTTTACTATATTTACAATAAGTGACATGTAATTTTATTATATCATTCTCCATATTTATCAAATAATTGAGCTATGCACCTTCTTATCAATTTGAATACAGATGCATTATTACATGCCCACAGAAGATAGTGTGACTAATAGAAAGGAAAAAAATATATTTCCATATACTAGGCATCTTAAATAGCATATTTAGAAATGATTGTATTCTATAGGGAAAAAAACATTTTAATCTGAATAAAAAACTAAAATGGGTATTTTTTGGGTGAATTTTTTTTTTATATTTCAAATATACTATTTAACTCAAGTGAAATAGGGGAATGCCGTTTCCCTCCTAAAATCCCAATGCCCCATTCAGCCCATACCAAACAAGCCTAACAAATTCAGTACACAAAATCATCTCCGGACATCAACTAATTATCATAAAATAAACAAGAATCGAATTTTTCAGATATTCCGTCAAAGCTGAATAATTACACAATTCTGTTCAGCAGCTAAAGATCCACCATGCTCCTGAGGCCTGCATGTTTTTAGCACCAAACCTGCTTCCTGATAATAGCCTCATACTACAAGCATCTCAAAAGTCGCCCACTCCTCACTGACTAAGAAGCAAAATAGCACCTAGAGAAAGACTTCAACTTGGAGCCGGTTCATATCTACAGACGCAGTCGTATATATTTCCTTGGATTAATTTCTCTGCTAATCTCTGATTTTTCACCATCGCCAGCTGCAGTACACGGTGAAAAAGAAACATATATACTAGCAGCTATTATTTCCATTATTCATAAATAAGTACATTTGAAATTGAATTAGCAAAAAGGAGATCAAAACTACAAACGACGCTTTCTTTCCTTTTTTCAATTACCTTCAAAGCTTCACATTTGAATCGGGCATTGAAATTGGTATGAAGAGCTCGACCCATCCCTTCCAATATAATCTACGAAGCACAATTTGGGATTTGGGGGGGGGGGGGAAGGGAACTTGATGAAACCGACATTTCATTCCATACTTGATAAGAAATGAGAGGAACAATATACGACTTCTCATGAGGAATGAATGAAAGGGAAACTTGATTATGGAGTAAGTGATGGAATCGTACCAAATCAGCATCTTTCGCAGCAGCTGCCAGCTCTGAGCTAACCTGCCTTAAATCAATGCACGGACTCCCACATCCATTTTCCACAACCATCAACGGCACACAAGGTGGTGGTTCTTTGCTACCATCGTGGATGTTTATCATTGCATCCACCAGCAGACCGCCTGCTTCAGCAGCTCTCCGCAGAATGTCACAGTGCTGTACAAGTAGAGCAACGCGCGCCTCTTTTAGTTTTGTTTGAGCTAGTAAAGCTAACAAGTTATAACAAAAATTCAAGGAAAATCTTTCCTCTCCCTTTTGTATCTTGACAACAGTTGTTTCAGATTCATAATATTTCATTCTAGAAGGCTCTTAGGACGACAATGAAAGAGAGGTCCATTCAAAGACTAGCAAAGAAGAGCCGGGAGAAAGAAAAGGTGCTTCTCATTTTAATTATATTTAGCACAGACCTTTGCAGCCTCGGCCACAATTTCTGGAAGCTCCATCGCAGTGACGTCATTCAGCGCCGGTAGGGAGTTTGCTACAAGGACAACCTGCATACACAAATTAATAATATTATCATCTAGGCAAGTTTCTCCAGAAACCACGGGAGGTCTGCTGTTGCAGCTCTATGTGAAAGAGGCACAGAAGAATCCTCTATGTGGCATAACAATTCAGAGCCTTCATAATACCACGCATTCATATAAAGAGAAAATTCACAACTTATGTCCCTTCTTAAACGGTGTACGTGTACAGTTCAACAGATACATAATTCCCCACCCCATTTCCTTCCCCAGCCACCAGGAGGGGAGGCGGTGAAGGAGGAGATACAGGGAAAACACAGCATAACTATTAGATAAGTTAATAGAAGGAACTCTCTCAAAATAAAAGGTACAAGGCTCAAAATTCTTTTGTCCTGAAGCCCAAGGAGCAAACAACATATAAGAGACCAACAAATCAAATGCTAGATGAACCCAGAAAAGATTCTCCTTGCAACATGATGGTAATGGTAGTAGCACGGACTTACTTCAGTTCCGCGACGAAGTAGTTCCCGGGCAAGGGGAAGCATCCCTAAAATGACATCAGCACCAGAGTTATCCACAAACAATAATGCTCTCTTATGCGATGGTGGCTTTCGGCCCCCAGACCCCATCATTCTCTCATTGAATTTGTCGAAATCATCAACCTGATCCACAAAAGGAATTTTCTTGAATACTTCCGTCAAATAAAGGGACCTCTGTCACAAGTCAATCATATGCTTTACCCCTTTTCTTCATCCACTTACCCGCCAAGGTCTTTGCATCTTTTTGCGACTCATTCTATATATCTCAATGATTGTTCCTTTGTGATAGAGATCCACGCACGCACGAGATCCCCAGTCAAAAATATTTGCAGCAAGAACTCCTTCAATTAAGCTAAGTAATCGTGCCTCCTGCAACAATAGAAATTATGAATTTGGTGATTGAGAAGGCAATAGACCATCATCACAAACTTCCACCATTTTATTTTTATTTTTCAATAAAACTAAACTAGATTGACAACTCTCACATGTTGCATTGGGATATCCTACCAAGGAGAATGAGTGAAGAGGAAACACAAAGGTAAAGGGATACCTCAGTCATACTATCAAGTTCCATTAGGAGGTCAGGTAATACAGCAAGAGATGCTTCATTTTCCCTGTCACATACAGTAGAAGGAATTATTAGGTAGGAATGCAGAGATTCGCATGGTAAAGTATAGTCATTTCTTTTTGGTAGAGAAACTAAAAGGTAGAGGAGGTCTACCTTTGTTTTATGCTTCTATATGCATCGTTAAATTGGAATTCCCTCAAACACTCTTCCCTCAATTCTAGGAGATTGGCCAGCCCTAACTTCCCATAAGCAGCAGGATCCTCCGTTAACCTAATGAATGCAACAAGAAGTTATCCTGCTCAGATAAATTTACAGACAAACAAAATTCACAATAAATGAATGGCAGTCAAAGAACCTTTCAAGTAATATTCACCAACGAGTAAAATTGAATCCACATCTTTTTAGCCAAAATCCTTTTGCAAACAGTGAAAAAGAAACTAAGCTTCAGAACTTTCAACACTAAATCGAGTATTCCTTTTTATCTATCCTTCCTCTTTAGAAGGGACAGGATCACATAGATCAGCAATCATTAAGATAAATGATATATGCTAATAGAATTATGCCACATATATGGATTGCGAATATACCAAGAATAAGTCTAAAACCTTATCTATTCAGCAGTTGACTCTTAAGTCTAACTTCAGAGCATGTTAGAAACATGGTGACAAACGCATCACAGTTTAATCAAGTGAAGAAAAAAAAACACATGGAATTTATTTTTCATATGCAGAAGAGTACCTTGCCAAGTGGGCAGAAAATGCACAAGCAAATGCATCTCCTCTTCTTTTAGCATCATCAGTTCCTCCTTCACTTGCCACAGCCTACGAACAAACGATTAGAGGGTAATTAGTTCCGATTGTTTTTCTCCCATACTTCATAGTTATTTCCTCCGGTTCTAGGCACAGAAGATACCAACATTGGAGGTGGCAACTAAAGCAAGGATAAAAGAAGATAAAACAGAATAAGTCATATTCAGTGCTGTCAAGCCCCAGGACTCTAATCTAGCATAAGAAAAAAGCCATATAAAAACCACTAAGAAAAAGCTGATGGCATATAATGGCAAGAAAAGCAGAGGGAGTTCATATATCAGCAGCTTTTATTGATTTTCCATCTACTTCTGACATAGCAGTGGAGATTGACATTCATATAAAACCCAATCTAATTAGTTGAATGATTGACCTGTTTATGTAGCAGTTTTAAGTGCACTAAAATAGCCAAAACAAAAGGAAAAACTTTTACCAATGTCTGGTGCATACCTTGTCAACAAGATCTGGCAAATGCCCAGACAGCACTGTGAACCAGTACCTTCAGCAAAATCCATTGGCAATATAAGCTAACAGAAAATGACTACAGAATTCACATCTCTGGCTCTCATACTTTTACGTCAAAAGCCACAGAACACAGACACAAAGGTAACAAGTAAAAATTTCACAAGTTTATGATGTGTAACTTACTCCAGCTCATTGTGATCTGCAAGATCAACTGTGTTTGGCTCATATCTGCATATATATAGGACAACATTACGGATGATAACTATATTAATCATAAGGAGAACAAAAACAAAATGTGAAACCAAATACCACATATATAATTGATTCATTTGCAATGTAAAGTGTAAAGTGATAAAAATATCATAAAATAATAAAAGCAATGAAACGGACAGTACTGAATGTCTTTCCTAATATAAAACATTAAGAAATCTATCACAACCATAATGCCATTTTTGTGTCTCCACACGTTATGCAGTTAAACAAACAGATTGAGTGAATCATCAACCAGAAATAGTACAAAATCAATTTAACTTGCTGCTTACGTTTTTGGGTCCTCCAACAAAGGAAACACCTCTAATGTTGGAACGAGGTGAAGAACACCAACATTTAAGTTGCTTGCATCTGAACGCAGAGCATCTCCCCTAGATGATGGTACATCAAAACCTCCAAGGCCTGTGGTTCCAGGAGGAATCATTGGAACAGGAGCAGTAATTTCAGTCCCTTTTTGCACAAATTTTTCCATCCACGATATCTGCACGCTTTCAGTCCAGATATCAGAAGCTTTTACAAGATATATAATGGACCCATGGTCATGAATGATACATGGAACTGCTTAACCCAATAAATTGAACAAAGTAAAACTTTTTAGAAGTCAATGAATGTAGCTGTGTCAAGATACATGAAAGATGATCATCAACAGGAAGCTAAAAGTCATCACAAAATGGCTTCATGTTAAAGTTTCTTCCAGTCTTATTGATCCAGTGAAATATAGTGTCAAATGTATGTACAAAATTAAACTTAAGTAAGCACTATGAAGCCTAAGAAAAAAAAGGCAAAAGGATAGCTATTTAATCAGGCTTGTTCATGCCACAGATATATGCTAAAATAAAACAGTAAGGATTACTGCAAATCTCACACTGCAGCAACTTTATTTACTGACCCTCCGATTGTGCTTCTTGCCCCTTTGAAATCAACTTTTGCATATATTTTATGACTCAGGAAATGATACTAACTGATATCTTGGAGGTGATACAAGTCTGGGAGATAAATGTTACAAGCTTGCTACAAGAATATTCTTTCTAGGATCTGATCACCACAAGTATTCAAAGAATATGGTTCCATGAAAAGTTTGCCAACTGTTTAACATGGGAATAAACATTCCACTAAATTTTGATGCTCAACTGCCGGTCCCGCCAAAGATGCCTCAATCAACCAAGTAGTAAGTGACACATAAAAATTATCCAGAAAAGGAAAGCAAAAAACTTGCAGATAACATAACTAGCACTTTTGGGAAACAAAGGTCCAGAAAACGTTTTCCAGATTTTTTAAAAATTAGAAAATATGTTCATAATTTTGTTATTCATTTTCCTAGAAAACTGGAAAATAAAACTGTCCCACTTTGGGAAGAAATCAAGAAAACAACACAAACTTTGTTTTCTAAACAAATATAGGTTCTTGTTTTCCATGTTGGGAAACAACTCATATTCTTATTTTTCTACTTATTACTATTATTACCACCACCACCACTACTACTATTATTACAGTTTCTAATCTAAAAAAAAGATGAACATGTTTCCAAATTTTCTAATTTGAAAAATACATGAACAGATTTTCTCAGTTTTCCACAAACTGCTTTCTCATTCTCTATAGAAAAATGGAAAATAATATAATAAAAGTAAACGCACCCAAAAGTTCTATATTGGATAGTATAAGAGAAGAATTTTGTTCATTATGCCAAAGACAGGTAACACTGACAGATCTTAATGTGATAAACATTGTACATTCCAAATAACTTTCTCTGAATTTCAAATATAACTGCATCACTCCACACAAATGGTACTAATCAGAAATAGAAACCCATAAATAAAATATTCCTCAAAGAAATATGAGCCACCTACATCGTAACTTGTACATGTTTAGCTAAGTCAAATACCTTCTCATTTAGATCTCCAAGTGGTGGGCCATGTATTTCTCCTCCGGTATATGGTGCACCCATGGGGAACCTCTCCACCAATTGGTGGACCATCAAGTCATCAAGGCCATGCTTTTCATAACTCATAAATGCACCAAGTGCTCCTAGAAACCCTTCATGCCTCAGAAACATTGCTTGTGCCTCTCCCTTCGACCTGAGACAATGATCAAACAAATTAGACAAATGTAAAGCAATGTATACATACTTCAACCACCCAGTCCTAACTAGAAAGTCTATGGTCAGCAAAGACCGGGGGGGGGGGGCTAAATGAAGGTCTCATGCACATATATCTACATAGGGTAGTATCTATGTCTTACCAAAATTGAACAGCAAAGGAGATAGTATCCATGGTATAAGCATGTCCCCTGATAAAAAATCCACCAAAGAATATCTTCTTGAGGCCAAATCGAAGGGCATTCAGGTAAGCTACCTGTAAGGAACAAAGATAATTGATAAAAGAAGAATCAAGGTGTGCATTTAAAATAAGACATGATAACATACAAATAATAATCACACATTCTAGAGAATCTATAAATCCTTCTTCCCAATTCATATTGTAAATGACTCAAGTCACCCTGAAAAATAAAAGGGAGCACAAACTGAATAATCTAAATTCTCCATTGTGATGGAATTCAGAATGCAGCCGTTCAAAAATTAGAATAATATTCATTTTACCCTCTAATATACTCTGAACATTGTCCTCATGGAATTAACTCTAAAATAACCACATCAGGAGGGAGGAGGAATGCAGACAACAAAGGTATATATTATCAGATTAAGGCCACAGGAATGGACCCAGAAAATAGAAGTAATAAATTTGACATGTTTAGGTTCTCAGTTCACAATATAAGAATTGTAACATGTGATGGAGAAGAAACAAAACCTACTATCTTCATAACTTACCTGCCCAATGTTATATGATATCATTCGCAAAAGAGAAAGGGAGATATCCTCAGGTCTGTAGTCCTTGAGCTCCTTACTTTCTGTAATAGCCTTGCCAAAACTAGATGCAATGGTTGATGCGGAGAGACCAATCTGAATTGATATAATTTAAACTCATGATCCCAATATAGGTAAAAGGAGACATCATAAGTACATCAAATTAGGAAACAGAAAACCATCATTGGTATGTTACATGTACCTTACTATAATCCATACCACCATAAATGTCCCCAACGAGCATATCAATGGTCCTATTATCCCCACGTTGACTCAACTCCAATAGCTCATCAAAACTAGAATGTAAAAAATGAATAATAACCTTAGTAAGTAGTTAGAGCGAAATCAAATTAATAGAACCTTACAAATCCTGTAACCTCCTGCACTTGGTCAACAGCTTTCCAAGACCCCAATATGTCCCACCACCAACATTTGTTCCACTAACACGTTGGAACTTGCCATCACCATCAACCTATACGAGAGGAAAATATCAAGTATAGCATGATGCTATGTCATCTTGAGACATTTGGTCAAATGTAGGGTCAAGTAAGATTTTACCTTGATCATACTAACACCAGATCCAATATTAACAAGAAGGTAGGGGAACAAATCAATTTGATCTATCTGTACAAACTCTTTCTGACCCTCCATATGCGTGAAAGCTTCATGGCGTATTGCCTAACAAAACCAACATGATATCATGACAAAAAAATTTTGGTAGGTGAATCGTGCACATCTTCTAGTTACTCACTGTTTTACTGCATGAATCATGTTTCTTGAACTATAATGAAATAACCGTCCCTATGACTTATTGATTAAAGGTTTCTATAATTCCCTCTACAAATGGATAAGCAATGAGGTCAAATCATTACAATCCATGCACATTCAGGAAAATAAAACTCTAGTCAACAGGAATTTCAAGGGATCATTCACCTTCAGCAGAAAATTAGCTCCAGCTACGAGACAATTCATTTCATCTTCCTTGTCGAGGCTGACCCCAAGCCTCTCTTTAAAAAGGTCTGCAAACTTGTATGCTCCACCACCTGTTGCCTTCTCACAAACAACATCAATTAGTGATACCTAGTCATCTAAGCAACAAATCTGCAATAAGAGAACCAACAGTTCAATGATTCAATCATATTCTTTTGTTTAATTACAAACTGTGATGATGATCAAGGACGAAAATATCGAACCACCAAATGACCATATGAGAAAATTAAGCATTAACAAACTGATTATATTATATATATATACGTATATCAATTTCTTTTCCTGTCCTTAAATTACACATAAGTCCATGAAAAAAATAGCAGGATGGATCGAACTTACTCCATAACTTAAAAAGATTTCAATTCCTTTTGCCAACTTCCCACATCCGACAGAATCATACCGCTATCCCAACAGAAAAGACTAGTGACAACTGTGTGTAAGAGAAGAGACTTTGCTGTATTCAATCACTGCATAAGCAACTAATTGTCCATTCCTCTAACTGGTCTGCTCTCATCTAGCAAGCTTGCTACGACAAGAAGCAGTCTGCTTACTCACTGGGGGACGGCGAGAACCTTTTGTCTTATTATCATATGAAGTGTGAAATGAAACTCAATGAGAATACGATTGGAAAAGAGAGGCTGTGATTGAATTTGTATTCATCATGAATAACATTCCCATTTCGTTGAGGATAAAAACTCATCCAAAATCTATTTTTCGCACATGTTGGCATAAATCCTTCTTAATGAATGCCTCATACACATTATTTTCCTTTACCAGTAAGGGGTTCTATACATATAACAATTTCTTTTCCTATCCTTAAAGCACATATAAGTAGGTTTGTTAAAGAGTCAAGCTGGCTAGCAAGCTGATTCAATTCAACTTGATAAAGGCTCGACTTGAATAATTTAAATAGATTGAGTTAAGCCTGATTTGTAGGCTCATCTATTAAATGAGTCAAACTCAAGTCTCAGCTTCTTTGTTCACTAGTAATCTTGTTTATAGGAACATTTAAATACTTACTTAATGACAGTTTAAAAGCTCATTTAGATATTTGTTAGAGACTCCTTTATAGGAATATATAATAAGTATTGATTATGTATTTATTCATAATGATTAGTTTCAAACTAAGTATTGTGTTGTAAATAAACTAGCCGATCATGATTAATATAGAATATGAGATGTCATATTATAATTTTAAGTTCAATAAAAAACAAGTGCATAAATAAATCAAGTCAATAATTAAACTTATAATAAAACAAATTGAAACAACTAAACCTATTCTTATTACTAGAGTCGGCTCAACTCGACTTGTCAACATCAATATTCAAGGATCATCAAAAAACAAACTTGGCTCAACTAGTTTAATAAACGAGCCAAGCTTGAACAATATTCTAGCAAGTGACCTGAAAAAAGGAAACCAAGTTCAAATATACAATTACCTTCACTACAACATTCTCGTCGGATAGCACATCAGAGGGCCAACGGTGTGGATTCATTCCTGTCCACAAATAAATGATTTATACTCGGGCAAATACATGATAATAATATGTATGTTAGCTCAGCCCTTTCAGGATTCATCACTTGAATCTAGAGCCAACACGTCCAAGAAATAGGGTGAACATGATATGGCTCAAATAGTTAACCAAACCAAACTTATAGTTTAAAAACTTACGATTTAGTTCAGAATTTTTAAAAACGATTGGTTATGGTTGAAAATTAAATTACGCTTTATAAACCACAAACCGTGCATGTATATATCTCACCATCAAGTGAGTATAATTCGGTGTAATTCTAGCTAATAGCTATGTTGTAAGTATCTATAATTTATCATGAATCTTTTGCTATAATGAGGTTTTTCTCATCATTATTTCTTTACAAGTATTCATGTCATTTACATATTTAAAGTTGTTAGAGTATTACTTAAAAATATTGTCTGATCTACACATCACTTGAATTGTTCTTATGTTTTATTTTTCTTGCAATTACAAATATGACTTATACATAAACGATACTTATATAGATATATACAACCATATCTATATAAATTTATAGTACGTAAGATATTACTACAAGATGACAATTTTAAATTACAATTTTGTATAGATTGTCCATTAGTTTTGATTTTTGTAAGAATGTTAAAGTAATTTTAAGTTGAATAATTAATTTTTGATACTTAATATGCAAAAACCGCAAACCGAACCACACAAAATTGTAAACTGCTAATATGGTTTAGTTTGAATCATTCGAAAAATAGTTTGTTTTGGTTTGATATTTTCCCAAACTGCAAAAATATGGTTTATTTAGTTTGAGGTTGAAACAAGACCAAATCAAACCAAACCATGGAAAGATAAAAACAGATCAAACAATAAATGAAATGGAAGCAACACATTATAGATGCATACCACCACAGTGAAGTTGCTTTGACTTAATGAAGTCCAAGCACTCTTGTATCTTGTGCGTCTCAAATTTAACAAAATGGAGCCTCCCACCAAGGATAGGATAACTTCTTCTATTCCCATTTGCAATACCAAACCGTTTCTTAAGGGTCTTTTTCCTCTGATCTTCAACAGTTCTGTCCTCATGTCTCGAGAAATACACAAGTTTGATGAGAGACCCTGAATGTCAATGTTAAACTGCATTCAGCATCCACTGATGTGCAAAAGTTAAGGGGCCATGACTGTTTTCAAACAACATACTGTAAGCACAACAGCTCTGAGAGGTGCATAGTAGCAGTATAAGTGTGTGATCACCGGCAATGCCAATAAAACTGCCAGGGGATCTAGGGACTTTACAATAGTGCACTGACCTTTTATGATTGTTCATATATTGTCATCCTAACTGTAAAATAAAGAAAAGAAATAGAAAATATTTGATTCATAAGAAGGGTTAAGGATAAGACAGAAGCAAATAACTATCTGTATCCCATTCAATTTGGCTACTTGAACTCAAACCAAATGTGACAGAACCATCAGCCAATTTAATGCACTTTCACGATTACCAGCTTACCATCTAGACTCAAAAATATTCAGAAAACAATCAACGAGTGCAATACAGTTCAATCCCCGAAACCAACCCGGAATACCAAACACAAGCTATGAGTGGAGGACAAAATTAAATTAATGAATGAATAAAAAGACGCACACATACCACCCAAAAATATAGAAAATTAAATGAAAGAAATAAATAAGAATTACCTCCGATATCCAGAGCCAAATGAGAAATATCATCAGACTGATTAGGCAAAAGAATTGTAGGATCTCTCTCTTCGAAATTCCCTTGAATTGCAGCACCTTTAAGATCAAGCTGTGGACGAGAACCCGACCTGTGAATTGAAGTTCCGGCCGCCGTTGACATTTCCGTCTCTCCGTCCTCTTCTGTTTCTATATTTCCCTCTACTATTATTGGCCTGTTTGCCGCATGCTTCCTCTCTCCTTCTTCCCGTTGTTCAATTTTTGGTGGATCTTTTATAGTGTCGTCATTTCCAAGAACCGAGTTTTCGATTGGACCAGCCATGTTATCCCCCAGCCCCAATTTATCTCCCTCTCCCTTGTCTCACCAACCTCCCCCAACCCCTACCTGTTATCTAGGGTCACCACCAATTTGCCTGTCTCACATTGTACTGTACAAAGAAAACTAAAAGGAATAAAAATAAATGCATAAAATTCTGCCATACTTAATCGTAGTTTTAACCAATCAAATAATTATCCAGATGACTAGATTCAACATCCAATCCCCAGTCCAAATCACAAACCAAAAAAGTAAAACTTTTGTATTATTTAATTCTGAAAGGCTGTAAATTTCGATAAAGTATCAACAGTACGAAATAATATTTGGCCAGCAAAGAAAAGTCAGGATTTTGAAAATTGACCTGGGGCAGGAAAAACATCAGCAATGATGTGTGTAGCGAGATAGTTCAACCATCCAACAATAAATGGCGGTATATCTCAAAAGAAAGAATGAAGATAAGACATGGAACGAAGACGAATAAACAAACCAGCAATCCAATTCGCGACTTACTTAACAGATGTCAATGAATCAGTGCCCACCTCTACTCGCTTTGCACCCCGACCTTCTGCTAGCTAATTCTCTCCCTGGATTTCGGGCATTTGAGATTTGTGAGTTAGATACTCCAGTGGCGGTCACACGTTCTAGTCCTGAATGGGTGCGAACCAAACAATCCATCTTCATTCATTGGCCCGATTTCATTATCAATTTGCTATATTCGCCTCAATTAAACTATTATTCCCAGCTATTTGGGTTTATCTCTCTATTTTTATTATTTTTAAAATCAAAATGAAGAATAAAAGTTAAATTTTATTATATGTTAACAATACTGCTACTAAAATTAATAATAATCAGGATGAAACTTCAAAAATTATGTAAAATGTTGCTATATAACCACGATATTATCATTTTATTTTCCTACATTCATCATCATTAAGGTCCATATTTTCAAATATTTATTTTAATTCACCTTCATTATTCACATTTAAATAAATTTTTAATGTGTATTATCGCATTAATTCAACTCAATCTAAATAAATAATAAGGTGATAACAAGTGAGTGATCACTAGATCATTTGACTCATGTTTTTATAATTTGGTATTTTATATCGGTCTCTCCTTCCTAATACAATCCTAAGTAAATATTTTTCTAAGAAATATTTTTGGACTATCTTCGACGCATTTATGGAATAATTAGGTAAGAACTTGATAAGTAGAAATGTTTGGCATAATTAACAAGGTGAAATGTATTAAATTGAATGATATTAAAAAGGGATAAAATTATAATATAGGTGATTAACATAAAATATATATTAATTTAAGTTTATAATAATTTTTATAGATTAATTCACTTCAAATATGAAATAGGCATAAACTTTAAGATATTTACATAATATATCGTTCAAATTAATTAGTTGCATATGAAAATATCTAATCATGCTATCATATCCATATTATATACTCTACATAAATATACTATTATAAATATATAAAGATTCTAATATAAGCGTAAATATTAGAAAATAACTTAAATAATAATGGTACTACGTTAAGTTTTATATGACATGACTATTATGTTTAATTTAATTTAATTTTTGTTAATATGGTATGATCTTATTTGATTTGATATGATATAACTTAAATATTATTATTATTTCATTATCATTAAGATTATAATTAATATTTTTCTTATTGTTATCATTATCATTATTATTATTATTATCATCATTGCTAATTCTATATATTTTTTATTATAAAATTATTAATCTAATTTGATTAGATAAGTCTTGAAAAAACTTGATGGAAACAGGTTCAAATATAATGATGATATTATCAAAGATAGATAAATACAGTACTATGTGTAGTTATATATACTACGATAAACATCTAAATATTATAAGGTAATTATACATGCAACAATATGTCTATTATACAAGATGAGTATCTTAATTTGATAAGCTACAATAATATCATTTTCTACATTATAGTACACTAACTTTCCTATATGAATGGCATCATTAATTAAAATCAAAATATAGATTTGAAAAGTTGATATCTTTTACATGTTATGCTAGTATCATTGACGACATCATTGCGATCCTCGTTATATATTATTAATTGGTAAGTTTAATTATTTAACACCCATGGTATAAATTTATACATTAATAGTTTTTAATTAGTTATCGTTTTTAATTAGTTATACATTAATATTTTTTTGTCAGAATAATATCTTCATTATATTTGTAAGTTTGTAACATTTATGGCTGCAATATTTTCTTTTATAGCACTTGTGATTCCACAAATATAAATGAGCTATTATATTTTTTTTTTATAAAAATGACATGCTATTAATGATCGAAAAAAGTACAACTTAATAAATAAAACTTATTCAAATTATACAGGACCACATCACAAGTGACCATAATAAAGGACATAAACCTAATAACTATTATATAGATTACCTTTCGAATTGAAGCATTCCAATTCAATTATGAATGGGGTAAGATATTAGTATTTCAAACTTTTTAAGATTCATAAAAGCTAACAACACACAAAGTCTTCAAGATTTAGGTCTTTGTTCTTGTTCCTATGGTGAGTCGATCCATCACCTCCAAAGCTCTTAGCCACTGCCAAATATGGCCTCTAAGTCCAACCCCAAAATGAGCATTTCTCCATAGATGTTTCATTTCTCACACTCAAAGAGCAAGTGTGAAATATACTTTCCCTGTTAATGAAAACTACATGTCATATTCACCTACAAACGATATTTACTTAAGGTATCTTTCATGGGTAAATGGTTGTGAGCGACTAACCATAGCACCAACTTATGTTTAAGACTAGCATTATTCAACCAAACTGACTTCCATCGTTTGACTCATTGTCATTGTAATACCTCAAATTTTATCTAATCTTAACCCCACGTAATTAATATATTAACATAATTCTAATATCAGAAATTAATATTTTTACCTTACCCTAATCCTAATCTTTATTCTGAGTAATTTATATTTTTTAACATAACCTTGATATCAGATGTTTAATATCCTACTCTTACCTAATTTAGCTAATCACAAATTTTAACCTAATTCTAATCCTGTCCCTAAAACTTATTTTTTCCTTTTTTCTTTTCTCCTTCTCCTTTTATTTTCCCTTTTCTTTCCCCCCTATCTAGCTATCTCTCTTTTCCTTCTTCCTTCTTTACCTTCACGAATCTCTCCCAAACATACCCCCTTTGCCCTTCTGCCATGCCTACCTTTCCTACCATCATCACCAATCATCATCTCCCACAAATTAATGGGATGTGTCTCATTGAATTTATGCCCAAAACCATTCCCCAAGTGTGACCAACTCTGTCATGTCCCTAATGCACATTTCACCTTCTCTATAAATTCACCCTAACCCATGCACACCATGTGTATGCTGGCTTCATTTATTGCCTAACCAACTCACTCTCTCTTTCTCCATTTCTATCAAGCAAGCCAATCTAACCACCTTTCCTTCTCCTCTTTCTTTCTTACTCTTACTTGATGGTGTCCAAAACCATCAAAACCACGTGCCACCGCTAACTACCAAGCACCTTCGTTTCCCTATAAAACCGACCACCAATACCACCCTATCATTCCCCCTCATCGTCGCCAACCATCGCCACCCACACCACCTCTTTTTCTTTATCCCCCATCATGCATTGATTGTTCTGTGGAGGCTCATGGTCGTGCACCCTTCCATGCCCCATGCCCCAATCGTGCCCTCTCACATAATCCTCTTGCACAATTTTGTGCACAACCGTGCACCTCTTTTGTTCTCGCCCATGCACTTCACGCACAACCCATCTGTGTGCGTTCCCGACACTTGGCATGTTCATGCATTGCATGCCACACCCATGCCATTCCTTTGGCACAGTTGTGCTACCCCTGTAGCACACACATACTTTACTCTAACACTACCATAGCACCATCATACATTCTACCATACTTTCATGCAACCTGAGTTTCCTATTGGTTTTGGTTATTCCCATTTTCACCCCCTTTACCTTAAAATTTACCTCGATTTGTATTCTCAAGTTCTAATTATGGATTATTTGTGTGTTCATACGTAATCTTTCGGTGATCTCATAAGAAGCAGTTTAGGATTATGTGCTTAGATCCTGATGTCCTTATTGGTAAGGTTATATGTCATAGTAAGACTTATATGTGTAACATGTATTTATATGTGATATCTTATTTAGTAAGGAAAATGTGAATATATGCATTTGGTTATAATGTTGGATACGTGGAAAAATACGAATATTTCAACTATCGTAAGGATATTTTGGTCATTTGATGGCAATATAAAAAATAATCTTGGAATAATGAGTTTTGAGGATGTTATCTAATATTCCATAAGTAATGAGAATTACATGATGGTTGAGTAATATCTAAGCACCTAATATGAGATTCTAAGGTTTTTGGTAAGAAAAGGGCACTTCAGTCAATTAGGGCTAAAAATAAAATTTTGATGATTTTAAAAGGGAAATAGAACTTAAATTTATTAAGTATGATATTCATAATATAGGAGAAATCACAGACAAATTCTTTGAGAATGGCCTGAAATACCCTAAAACCCTAATTTTAAAAATTATAAGTAATTAAGGACTTATTATGAAAATTAATTAAATAAATTATTTTGTTAAAATAAGAGGAAGTAATTAGGATAAAATTAAGAGGAAATTAACAAATAATTTAATTTAGAAAAATTAGAGTGTTTGCTAATTAAAATGGAAATTAGGAAAAATCTTTCAATAATTCTAAATTAACCTAAAAAGATAATTTAATTATTATTTTATTAAAATATTATTATTTTTAAATATCCCAAAATACCAAAATATTTTAAATACCCCCAACTCATCTATTTTTCTTTTTTTTTTCCTTTTTTCCTCTTTTCTTTTTCCTCTTTCCTCTTTTCTCTTTCCTTCATCTCTTTTCTCTTTTTCTTTTTCCTCTCCTTCCCCGTGGCCCAAACCCCCTCCCTCTTTTCTCCCCTCCCTCCCATGTGGCGCAAGCCCGCACCACCTTTCTTTTCTTTCCCCGTCGCTAGCCAGTTCGCCTCCTGTTTTTTTTCTTCTCTTTCTTTTCCCCCCAGACCGTCAATCCAAACCCTTTTCCCCTTCCTTCTTCCCCAGCCTGACCTGCAACCCCGAGGTTGAGACTCTACAACCCCATTTTCTGCTAGCCACCACCGCACGCCGTCCTTTCCCTCCCTCACCCGTCATTTTCTTTCCCCATTTTGACCCAACCAACCTCCTCTCCTCTCACGTGTGCCTTGCCCTTTCTTTTCTCCTCTCCTCTCGACCTAACCGCCCCTGCCATGGCAAACCCGCACCGCTTTCCATCGCCGGTCGGCGTGCCTGGCACCTACACCCCCCTCTTTTCCTCTTCCCCATGTCGTTTTCCCCTCTAATTGGCCTATAAATACCCCATAGACAACCTTGATTGAGCCTTTGTTTTCGCAACCCAGAAATTTCCCCCCTTTGCGCCACCTCCTGATCAGACGACAACCTTGTTGCCGCTGTCCAATGCTGCCACCTGAGCCACCCATAGAACTACCCCTGCATCACCCTCCACCCAACTACACCTCCCTCCTCCCTCGATTTACCCCTGCATGAGCCACCCCAGCCGTGCAAAATTCCCATCCCGATCAACCCCTCATCAACCATCACTGCCCTTCGCACCACCGTCCACCACCACTCCCGCCGCAACCACCACCCCTTGCACCTACCAAAAGTACCTACAGACCTTCCTCTACCTCTCCCTACTCTCCTTTTCCCCTTCATCCCTCTCCTCCTCCTTTCTCCTCCCTCAACCACACCCACCGCTATGCGCCGCCACTTTTGGTTGCCCACCACCTTCATTCCACCCCTCTCCACTTGAGGCACCCTCCACCACCTCAATCACCCCCTTATTCCCTCCCCTTTAGCCTATACCACCATCTCTCCACCTCTTTTCTCCCTCCACCACCGCCGCCGCCTGTGCTGTGCGCTGCCGTCGTTGCTGCCACCGTCTGTAGGTGGTACTCTAACATTCACAACCCCTAAACCCATTTTATACAAGTATTAGCTATTTTTAATAGTATTAATGGTATTATCCATATTATTATTGTTATTAGTATCATTACTACTACTACTACTACTACTACTACTACTATTATTATTACTACTACTACTACTACTATTATTATTACTACTACTACTACTTAACCTTACTTCAAGATTTTCCTAAATAATAATAATATTATTATTATTAATGGTCTACAACTTTAGTGTTATTATGATTATGATTATTATTATTATTACTATTATTATTATTATCCTCATTATTATTCTTACTATTATTAGTAATGCTAGCTTTGGCCTATTATTATTATCTTTATTATTGTGGTAAATATTTGAACCCTTATATTACTATTACCATTTCGATTATTATTTGTATTATTATTATTATCATTATTGATACTAGATTTGGCATGTTATCATTTTGTTGATATAAAAGAAGAATACTCAAATCTTAATATTATTATTATTTATTATTTGAATATTGCTAATATTATTCTGAATGCCTTTATTATTAACATTGTTACTATAGTATTATTATTACTATTATTATTGTTATTATTATTATTACTATTATTATCATGGTAAAAATATTTGAACCCTTATATTATCATTATTTTAAATATAACTATTATTATTACTACTACTACTACTACTACTATCCTTAGCAATATTATTATTTTGTTAGTATTACTATTATTATATTATTATTTTATCCCTAACTTTATTATTAGCCTTAGCCTTAAAGATACTAGGGTTTCTATTACTAGGATTATTAGTATTACTATTATTATTAATATCACTATTTTTTCTATAACTAGTGTTATTACTATTATTAGAAGAAATAAAACTATTAGATTTAATAATATAAACATGGCTATAAATATTAATATAAATCTATTTTGGCTAGTAATAATCTAGTAGCCTAACTTGAGGATAAACACCTATTTTTCACTTGTAAAGCTTCCTTTAATAATAGTAACCCTAATCTTAAAATAAAATAGGAAATAATAGTATTTTTGGTAGGAGGGAAACTAATCCGTAGTTTTTCCCTCTTATAAGAGAAACCAGTCAAAACCATAAGGAGGTGTAGGAGCATGCTTCAAACCTCGTGTCATGTTAGGTAAGGATGTAGCTAAGGCCTTATGTGTGCTATGTGTCTTATATGCCTTGGATGCTGTGTATAATGATATGTTGTGTATCTTGTGCTATTGTTATAACTGTTTTATGTGTAGCGCAGCTTGGAGTTGAGGTATGCTCTTGTGTTCTCTTATGGCATGTGTATAATATATTTGTACTGTGAATTGTGATGTGATGTGATATGACCCTTTTAGGATATGCATGCTATGATAGTTAATGTAGTGATATGGGGTGGAAGGATGAAAAAGAAAAATGGGGAAGCAAGTGGACCAAGGGGAAGTAAGATGACCAAGGGGAAATAAGTTAACCAAGGAACGTGGGATTAACCTAAATATTCCATGATCCATGAGAGGAAGAATAAAAGGAGACTTTAAGCAAAATAAAGTGGATGAACTTCATATGGGAGAATATAGGGTTTGTATGGGAGAATCTAGGGTTTGCATGGGATAATCTAGGGTTTTGCATGAAAACTTTGAGGGTTTGCATGTGATGGATAGAGTCCACATGGGGGTGAACTTTACGTATGGAAAGTTGCCTTGGGGTGTGAGGAAGGCAATGGAAGAGTTGTTTGGGTGATTGGAGGCTTTGGGTGAAAAATAGTATATGGGATAGTATAAGGGTGTAAAGGAGACCGAGTTAGGGTTTGAGAGGAAACCCTAATTTGAGAAGGTGGAAAAAGGAAAATAAATGAGGGTAAGTGGAGTATGAGATGAGGATGGAGGATTGTCATGTGTGGGGTGAGCATGGGTATTATGGGAAAGAAAGAGTAGAAGGTGAGAAATAGAGGGGTGACATGTGGAAAGGAGGATGCTAGAGTTTAGCGTGGCCAGCTAGGGTTTGGTGTGGCCACCTAGGGTTTTGTGGTCACATGTGCATTTGAGGGAGTAATGTGAGATCATGAAGGTTGAATCTAAGGGTTGTGATGAGTGGGGTGTTAAGATAGTTTGGGTTATGTGAGCCAGAGAAGGATGTGCCACATAGGCTCAAATTAGGGTTTTCTAGAGAAAACCCTAGGGAAGATTGTGAATGGGCTTAATGGTATTAGGTAGTGGGCATTGACCCACACACCTAGGAGTTGGGCCTCTAGTGTGAGTAGTGGAATAAGGAAAGGATGTTGGGGTAGTTAGGAGGTGCAAGAGTCTCAACATATAGGACATGCCCTCTTGGGAGGATAAAAGCAGAATGTTGGTGACATGCATGTCAAGGGTGAAATATTATCGAATAAGACACTAATCATTTAAAGAGGAAGATTGTTGATCCATGCCCAGACCAGTGCACTGGCGAATAATAGTGGCTAGGAGTGTTTTTCCTTGCATGATTTCCTGTCCACCGGCTATAATAGTGGAAGATTCCGTGCTCAACAAACCAAACGTAATGAAGCTAAGATATGGGAAATACACTAAGTAATTACAGTGAAACACCATGTGAGTTGGGGCTAGACCGATCTACCGACGAATAATAGTGGCCAGGAGAATTCTGCCCTAGAGACCCGTCCATGGGCAAATAATAGTGGTCAGGAGCATTCTGCCTTGGATATATTCCGGTCCACCGACTATAATAGTGGGGTTCCCGCACTCGCATGGATTGATAAAGAGTATGTGTGAAATAAGTATATTGATAAGAGATCTAAAGAACAAGTTTATCTGGACTGTAATCCGTCCTTATTATCTGTATTATTGTATGTTGCCTATATGATCATGCTTGTGTTATATGCCTTATATGTTTGGCCTTAGCTGCATGGTTACCTTACTTAGTACATAGCATACTGACCACCCGTTTCATGGGTGTTGCTCATTCTCACAAGCATAAGGCCCTTTTGGCTTTGTGTAGGTAGGTGATACTATTTTTGACGCCTACGACACTTACGAGGCATTGGACAAGGCTAAGAGTTGAGCCTGGAACTTTAAATCCTTACTTCTGGTTTGTAACTCTTTTTTTTTTACCGCACTCTGATTTTCTGTATGGTAAAAGATTTAGTTCTTTCATGAATGCTTATTTAAATATCGACTTGTGTTCGACGTTAATCCTATTCAGCCTTAGCACTTGGTACTGGAACGATATGAGTGAACCGGTCTAGTACTATGTGTGGCAGTAATATACCTAGAATTTATAGCTTTGTTATTTCACTTATGTTAAACATTTTCATTAAACAAAATTTTTCACTAGTAAATTCTGGGGATATTACATATTAACTATGTGGTTGTGTCTTACATGTCTTTAATTATGTGTTATGCATATCTACACGAGCTCTGCGGGATGATATTGAATATAACCAACTCTGAATAAGACACTAATTATTTAAAGTGAAAGATCATGTGAGTTGGGTTGAGATATTTTTATGGGTCCATTCCACTGGTCAATAATAGTAGCTCGGGTGTGTTTTTTCTTAAGATGTACATCAGTCCATTCTAGCAGATTAAGAATATTGGGGCCTTATACTCAACATGAATGATAATATGATTTAGAGATAAACACTAATGGATAAGACATTAATAATTTAAAGTGAAAGATTGTGTGAGTTAGAACTGAGATGTTATATTTGTTCCATCGGATGATAATAGTGGCTTGGGTATATTTTGCTCAAAGAGGTGCTTAAGAATATTCCATCAATTTAAGAATAATTTCTAGGTGCATATTGCCTTTGGTATATATTACGTCTATTCCATCGAACGATAATAGTAGCTTAGGTATTTTCTTGAGACGTGCTTCGGTCTAGTCTGTTTCATTAATTAAGAATAGTAGGGTCCCAAAGCTCAACGTCAATAAAATAATGAATCTTGTTTGTATTCAATAATGAGTATGGGATCGGTATTTATCTTTCAATGTTTTATGTTAACAGGCATGTATGCCTATTTCTCTCTGTACCCTTACTCGATTGTATTATTGCATTCCCCAATACATAGCAGACTAGTCATCATTTTCATGAGTGTTGCCCATTTTCACGAGAAGATTTGACTTGTTTTGTAGGATTAATAATTTATATTATTAATTTGCTTACCTTTAGTGAGCGTTAATCAGATTGGCATAGCGTATGGTTATCTTAGACATCTCTATCTCTCTATGGACTATCAATTATCTATTTTTACTATTTATTCCCTTCTCTTTATTTCATATTTTGTATTGTCGTGGAATCAAGTGTTTTCCACAACTAATTCCTAAGTAAAATGTTACTTTTGCCTTACACCTGACATAAACCAGACATAGGGAGTGCCTCTTCTATATTAGATGCGGCGTGATACTCCTATGCTTTGTGCTTTAGCTTCCAAAATCAATTAATTTAAATGAAAATTTTTAAGTCTCTAAATTTGGGGGTATTAGTATTACAACCATCCCTTTTGATACTATCATAGAATATACTAATTTTGTGCTCTCCTATAAAGGACTCATACCTATAAAGGCTAGCAACAACATTTCCCTTGCACCAAAGGTTTTCTTAATAGTCCAATACATAGTGCTAGGGAGTTTAACCTCCCAGACCAAACAACCCTTCAAATAATATACATAAATCCATTTGATTTATAATTTATCTTGAGCAATGTGCCATAGATTCTTTATTACGACTGCAACATTTCATGCTTGATTATCTATTAAGCCTAAAATACCTTCCTTTTTTAGTAGACAAACTATGGATCAAATGATTAAAGCCCTTATACTAGGTTTAGCCTTACCCATCCACAAAAAGTTTATGCACAAACTTATTAGCTTGAGAAGTAGCTTCTTTGAAAGAATAAAAATTTTGCACCAAATCATCTGAATCCCAAATATTATTGATCATAGCAATTTAACACGTCCAACATATGGCAATAGTTCAGTAGTCCGGTGGTTAATCTTATTTGTGATTTTCTCCACCAACCCCAACATCTAATCCAAAAAAGTTTGGTTGATTATAAAGAAACTATTGGGTATCTAAAAGGCATGCCACCCTAGGGAAGGATAAGATATTTAGAATCTAGTTGTTTACACACTCTCTTTATCTCCTTTGAAATATACAACACTTTTAGAACCAATGAGAAGTATAGAAAAGACATTGAAACTATTAAATGGGGACTTAAGAAGCAATACTTACTACAAGTTACCTTGACAAAAAAGTGACAAATCATCCACAAATGAGAGGTTAACAATTACGTGCTTCTAATTGATTGAGTTATTTTAGTTAACTAGTTAATGCAAATTTTTGGTATCCTATAACTCGGATAATAAAATAAGAAATTCATGTATTAAAAAATGACTTAAATTTAACTCTAAAAAGTTTAAAACCTTTGTGAGAAAATGGAACTAAAAATTGATCTAATATAAGATTTTTATAATAAAATATTTTCATTAAAATTAAAATTTATTTCAAGGTTTAGAGGGAAAATCATGAAAATTTAGTTTATGGTAAGTTAAAAGTTAATTTTTAACAATATTTGTAAGAAATTAATTTTACTTGATTATACTAACTTATAAGAAATTACACACTTTTACACCATTATTTATTTATTTTATTTTGTAACACTAGAGTATCATTTGCAAATACATGCAAGTAGGACTCCATATGGACCTAACACTAATGGCTTGTTCTCCTCAACTTATTTTCTAAACTTGTTGGATTGGAGCAATTTGAATCACCAAAATTTTAATGAGATTTAAAATATATATAAAATTGATAATAATAATAATAATAATAATAATAATAATAATAATAATAATAATAATAATAATAATAATAATATGATGTAGTACCGCAAAATTATAATTTAAAAATTAAAAATTAAATAAGGGTTAATGGGTGAGATTTAATTAAATATGCTATTTTTAATAAAATAATGATATTATAATAAAAATAGTTAAAGCCAAGAAGGAGGAAAGTAATATAGGGATCAAATTAGTAGAGGTTAGAATAATTTACTAAACTAAAATAAATTTTAAATAAATTATAATAATAATTTCTAAATTAATAAAAAAATTATTTACTTTAACTAATTTTATTATTCCCAAATTTTCAAAAAAAAAATTCCCTAAACACCCTAACTACCTCACTTTTTTTTCTTTTCCCTTTTCTCTCTTTTTCTTCCTTTTTTTCTTTAATCTTTTTTCTTTCTTTTTCCCCTTCCTCGCCGGCTTGGGCCCTCCCAACGCGGCCCAACTCTCTTCTCTTCCCCCTCCTCTCATTTCCTTCTTCGCGCGACCCACTCCTCCCTTTTTCTTTTTTCCCTTATGCAGGCCCAGCCTTACCCAACGACTGCCCCTTCTCTTCCCCCTTTTCTCCCTTTTCTTTTTCCCTTTTCCCATGTTACCCTCGTCTTCAACCTCACCCCCAATCGAATATCGCGCATGGCTGCTTTGCAGCCATGGCTCTCTCTCTTTGTCTCTCCCCTCACCTACCCCTTATTTTGACCTGTAGGGTGTGCAACTTGCACTGCCCTACACTATTCCCCTCCCCTATACAGCCCCAACACCCCACCTAACCCCCCAACCCTCCCAAAAACCTAACCCTACCCCTACAAACCTGCCCTCTTCACAGACCTGCACTGCCTGCCACCACCGACCGGCAGCCACCTACTTCCCCACGTACCCTATTTCATCCCTTGTCCACTTCCCCTCCCTTGTGCCTAAAAAAACCTCCCTCACCCTCTTCTTCCTCTCTTTTCTGCCCTAATTCCCCTGTCTCCCTTTCTCCCGTCGCACCTTCAGATGCCACTGTCCTAACTTCTACCCTTTCTCTTCTCTGCACCACCCTCCACCAAACATAACCTTTCCTTATACCTAACTCTCCCTCCTCTTCTCTCCCCACCTGTATAAAGTAGGCAGCTCGAATTGCTCTTTTGCACCCCTTGTTGTCCCTTACGCCGCCCTACACCGACACCACCGCCACAATCGCCAACTCTACTACCTCCCTCTTTGCCCAAAAAACCTCCCCTACCTTCCCACGCCCTCCATTTCCTTTTTCTCTCCCTAGTTCCTCCTCCTTTATTTTCCTTCACTCTTAGCCGCCACCACTACCGCCGTCGTGGGACACCACTACCACCACCATAACCCCCTCTGACCCAGAAACCCTACCACCCAAGAAAACACCACTTCCCTCCTCTTTTCCAACCCCAAAATCCCACCTTTTCTATCACCGCCACCTCCACCACCCTTGCATAGTCGTAGTTACCCTAGCCTGCCACACCCTCTCTAATTGTGCCCTAACCTTTTTATTTATTTGGTATACTTTATTTTAAATATTTTGTAATTATTAGCCTTATTATTGTTATTGTTGTTCTTATTAATCTCATTACTAATATCTAGCTAGGAAAAAAAAAGAAACAGAAAAGGTTTAATATTTAGTGTTCTATTTTTTATATGTTGTGAAATAAACCCTTGGCATAGGATTCGTGTTCTAAGTCCGGTGTTTTATTAGGTAAGGATATGGTTAATGTTTGGTTTTGCTATGATTTGTGTGCTCATGGGTGTAATTATATGTGTTATGGATTATATATGAGAGTGGACTAAAAAGTGTGTAGTACAGCTTGCTTTGTAGGGAGCTAAGTTAAGTTGTGTATGAGTTATGATGTGGGTGATATGGCTGGTATTTTATGACATGATCTTATACATAGTTGATATGGTATGACATGCATGCTAGGAGGCCTTAGGTGGTATTGTGAGGTTGTGGGAATCTAAAAGTAATAAAGATAGTGGGGTGAATAGGAAGAAGTGGGGAAAAACCTAATTTTTCTTATGACCTATAGGTGATAAAATAAAGGAGGAATAATACTAAAATAAAGGGTTGGAGTAAATCGTACATGGAAAGTGTGAGGCTTACATGGGGTGGGTAGACTTAACATGGGGGAAACTCTTACATGGAAAAAGTTGGTTTAAGGTTTAACCATGGTAAGGAAAGAGTACTTTGGGTGATTGGAGTCTTTGGGGGAAAAGATAGTACATGGGTTGGTAGAAGTGTGCATGTGAGCATAACTAGGGTTTTGGGGGAGAAACCCTAATTAGGGAAGTGTGTGAAAGGGCTGATGGTGATAGGTTGGAGTTAGGGTTGAGCTTAAGAGGGTGACTTATGAAGGGGCTGAGTCAAGTGGTAAAGAGAGTGGAGTGTGTGCGCAAAGGATTGGTGTAAAAGAAAAATGAGTATTAGGGTTTTGGAGTGGCCAACTAGGGTTCCTTTAACACATGTGGGAGACGGGGAGTAGGGTTGTGATGTTTGGATGTGGGTTGAGTGGATCGATGGTGTTGGAATCAAAAGGGAGTATGGGCCATGTATGATAGAGAGAGGTTAGGGCCACATAGGTCAAATTAGGATTTCAAAAGGAAGACCCTAGTAGGCAATGGTGAGCCTAGGTGGAGAAATGGGAAGGTGGTTCTTGACACACATGTGCGGGGATTTTGGATTTCATAGTGAGTAGGGGGAAAGGTGAGAAAGAAGTCTTGGAGTCCTTAGGAGTGTAGATGTCCTGAGTTATGGAATAGGGTTGTTCAGGGAGTCTGGGGTGAAAGAGTGATAATGGGAAGTCCATTGGGGCATGCATGTCTAGTAAGAAATTACTTATTGAATAAGACACACATATAACACTAACCATTTAAAGTGGAAGACTACTGAGTAGGGCCTAAACCTGTAACACCCCAAAATTTTCTACAATTTTTTTTATAAGCGGAAGCATTAACATAACATAATAGGTGTTACCGCCACACATAGCACGATTCTAGTCCATACCTTTCTCGTACTACGCGCAAGGCAAAAACTTTACATCAAATAAATCAAAACTTACGGAAATAGATATAAATAACAAAATACTTGAATAATTTGGACATAATAACATAGTTTGGAGTACATGCTCCAGATAATACAATATCCAAAAGAGATAAGGGGATTAAAAGAGATGAAGAGTCCAAAAGAGATATCCAAAATCTAGGGCACATAACATGTGCGACCTCGGATAGAAATAACTCTACGCCCTAACCCCAAGGGTATAAACCCGCATCACTCCGCCCGAGGAACCTCCTCAAAGTCCGCAGGATCATCATCATATATATGCGGCACAACGTCTACAAATGTGTAGTATCAGTACGCATCATGTACTGAGCAACACAACTATCCTAAAGAGATAGCATTGAGTGCGAGGTCCATGCGAAGAAAGTAATAGAGCATATAATAACAAGGTAATATCATGCTTATATATATATGTAAATTGAGAACACAAAACTCAACCTTCAAGCATAAAATAATGTAATATGGATATATGGGTAGATGGGATCCATTGGTTATTTTATTTTATCATCGTGATCACAACCAATTTATTATATTAACTTGAGGACGGAGACTCAAGAAACCATATCAACTAATCTAGTACTCGAACGGTACTAGCCCTAGCTGGCCCGCCCAGAAACGTAACCAGACCATCAAATAATAGGACACCTAGTCACTTAAGTATGCATACCCCCTATAGGGCTGAAATATACCAAGACACCTATAGAGTAGAAAAGGGCCTCTCCGGACCTTATAAGGCACCCGAGATCACAGAATAAAAAACACCGGAATGGTACCAAGTGAATACCAAACCTAACTCGGATAGCTACCCCGAGTGGTACAAGTCCAGTCTCAAGATCTTTCACTTTAAGTGATTAATATTTTATCAAAGATTTAGGTTGAACAAGAACAAGGCCACAAAACATCACTTAATTACTTCTTTGAACATAAACCAATTAGTTTAGCAAATTCCAATATTACCTACGAACTTAATCCATAGATGAATCAAGGTTCAATCCATTTAGAGCACAAAGGCCCATAATCATGCCATTAAAGTCCAATTGAATATATGAGGCATTAAAGCCCAAGGGATATCATTAAGGCATAAAAGCCTAAGGAAGATTGTTAAGGCGTTAAAGCCTAAGTTCCATGCCATGAAAGGCCCAATATAATTAGTTCTCAATGTACATTAATTCCAATTATTCAAGGCAAAGATCAATAGCTAATATTTTAGTCAAACAAGGGTTCACTTATAATACTAAATTAAATAACTAGTCTAAAGACATAATAAATGACTAAGATATCAATAAGGTCAACTAATTTAACTTAAGTTCAAGAGAGGTGTATTTCATGTTAAAAGATATTACACTTAACCAATTATTTTCTTAGGATGAAATATCAATAGGACAATAAGATAAAATATTAAGATTCCTCAATACACCCACAATGTCTCTTTCTCTTTTTCTTTTTCTTACTTAATAAATTATTTTAATTAAGGTCTCTAAGTCTACTCATCAATGTCACCCAAGTATTAGAACTATAAATTATAAATTCTTGTATTAGCATAATATTCAATTAGGTCTCAAAATTTCTATAAGTTTACATGTAATGGCTAAAATGTCTTTAATTACCAAAAATTTCCTTAAGCTTCTAAAATTCATAAATTACTCTAAACAACATCAAATCCTAACATATCATATACCAAATGTTATGTAAAAGACCCAATGAAGACAATGGTGCACTTAAAACTTAAAAAAAAACAATCTTTTTTGCCCAATGTACCCATGGTTGAATATGTGCAAGCATAATAAAAAATTCATTTCAACTCTAAATGATTCAAAACTCATAACCTAGCTTCTATACACTATTATACATATAGGGGAATACTTAGATAAATTTAAAACAACCAAAGCACACATAAAATAGCAAGGGCGAGAGGTAAACTACTCGGATCCAGGCATATTCATCACGACTATGCTGTAAATTCATCACGACTCTACTGAAAATTCATCACTTCTTCACTAAATATTCATCACTTTTTCAGCAGATATAAACATATAAAAAGAACCACACAAACCATCTTCTCATTAGATATTCATGCTTAAGCACATAAGGTAGAAACATACACATGTCATACAATATTTTTCAATATATTATTTTATGCTTATAATTAAAATAAAGCTATCCAAACATAAGAGAACATATAATACACCTAGCACAAAATCCTATTTCTAAAGGTTAGTTTTGTTACCAAAACTCCTAAGCTCCTTAGCAAAACTAAAATAAGGAATCTAGCAATTCCTTCTCTAAACCACTTTGTCACCTTCAAGAACATAAGGTAAATGAGTTAGATAAACCAAGTTCAATAAATAACAAAAATGGGAAAGAAAGGAATTGGAATGGAAGAAGTGAAATATAAAATATTACTCTTGAATAGAGAGGCTTCAAAACCACCACAAAACAACCAATAACCACAAAGGAATGATGGATTAAGGTTTTGGAGGGTTAAAGGGGAGGAAAACAAGGAGAAAAGAAGGCATGAAAGGCACGAAATCTTTGCTGCAACCCACTTAACCACTGCAGCAAAAACTTCAATGTTGCTCGGCAAGGCAGATAGGAGAGGAAAAAGGAGAGGGTAGGGGAACGATTTCCTTGGTAATAAGGGTATTTAGATGAGGCATTACATGCAAGGAAAAATACCAAACAAGAATATAGGGTAGAGGAATCAAGGTGGATGCATAAAAGATGCTCGAAGTCACAAAAAAAATCAGCTTTGCTGATTTTGTAAAGCTGGTCGGGAAGCAAAAGTTTGGCTATGAATAAGCATGAGGAATTTCGAGTTCAGGGATTTACATTATACGAATTCATAGTATGCACTACAGAATTCCGAAGGAAACAAAAACCAAAGGAAAAGGATAACCAGAGAGAGAGAATGAGTTGCTCAAAGTTGGAAAGTAATCAACTTTGCACTCTGCTACAATCTATGATTTTATGTGCATTTTGGGGTAGGAACGCACGATTTGCTAAAGATAGAGTAGGATCTGATATGGTGGAGTGTGGATTGAGGTTTTGGTTTGACCTTGGCCTCACTTGAGTGCTAGGATTAGGGGTGTAAGAGAGATGATAGGCTATGATTGAGTGTGTAAGAGAAATATCATAAAATCATGATTATGGTACTAGTTGCACTTTTTAGTTGTGAGAAATGTAACCAAGTTAAAAATCTGGTTTGGTTTGGTTAGGAGACTAGTTAGGATTGGAATATTAGTTAGAGGATTGGTTACAATTTATTTTGATTAATTAAATTGCAAAAAAGCCTAATAATGGGCACTTATTGAGAAAAATATCACTTGAGTTCTAAAAATTATAAAAATTTATGAAAATGTTCAGAATAATTTTAGTAACTCAAATATATAAAAATATTAAGTATCGGAGTAGGTTTGATCCTTGACGGATGGAAAATGATCAAAAACGGCAAAAACGGGTAAGTTGCGGAAATGCGTTTTTCCGCAAATTTACAAAACGAATAATAGGGATTCAAGTTATCACATATTGATGCGGAATATTTTTATAAAATCAAATATATGAAAATATTTGGCCTCAGAACTTATTTGATGACCAGAGGGTTAAAAATAGCAAAAACGGCTAAAATCGTCTAATCTCGTAAATGAATTTTTCTACAATTTGGCGATTTGGAAGGAAAGGGTGAAACATGAATGAATCGAATAGATGGATGAACTCAAAATATTTTTAGATTGATTCACAACTTTTGAAGGGGCCAAAAAGAGTGAAAACACAAAAATCCGAAGAATTGCAATAAATGTGTTTTATGCACACAAGATAAATAATCGATGGAATGTTTAAAAATTTACACTAACAGAATGAGGCTTGATAATAGAATAGATATGTATATATATATATATATATATATATATGACGCGATAATAGGCCAATCATATATGATAATTAGGACTTGAAAGAACGGGGTATTACAAAACCGATCCACTAACGAGAATAATGGTGCATTTTGCCTTGGAGATTGATCCACCGGCGAATAATAGTGGCCAGATGTATTTTGCCTTGGAGTGCATTTCGATCTACTGGCTATAATAGTAGGGGATCCCAAGCTTAGTAAAAAAAAACCTTAAATGATAACAATACATGGGAAAAATACTAATCACTTATAGTGGAACACCATGTGAGTCAGGGCTAGACCGATCCATGAACAAATAATAGTGGCTAGGAGCATTATGCCCTAGGGTGTTTTCTGATCCATTGGCTATAATAGTGGGGCTCCCATACTTGCATGGATATAATTTGAGAGATGTGTGAAGATGGTATTAATGGCCTAAGTTCTAATAATGGTAAGTAATTGGAATAACTTACTATATGCATTATCTACCTTTTTCATGTTATGTTCTGTATTATCCATATGGTTACCTTACTCAGTACATAGCGTACTGATCACCCCTTTCATGGGTGTTGCTCATTCCCACGAGCAGTAACCCCTCCTGAGTCTATGCAGTTAAGAGATGATGCTTTTAACGACTTCGATGCCTATGATGCCTTGGGTGGGACCGAGTGATGACCTATTGTATTTGTTGTGGGGTCCAAGAGGGTGTACCCCAGACTTATCCTTATTTATTTTACTATCATTTTTATTTCCCCTATAGTAGGCGTGATTATATTTAATTTCCTTTCTATATTAACTCTGATGTTTGCATACTCTGGTTTTAGTTATGAAATATTAAACTTTTATGGTTTTAATTGATTATTTGCGTTCCTACTTTTAGTCGCTAAGCCTTGTGGTAAGAATGAAATTGACCAGGGGTGAATCTTGTACTGATCACAATGGTAGTACTCCCATTTTTAGCGTGTATGGTTTTCTGTAACAAACGAAAATTTTCAACTGCAAATTTTGGAATTTTACATAATAATAATAATAAAATTATTAACAAATAATAATAATAATAAGTCGTTAATTTTTTTAATTTAAATTAGGTCATATCAATTCAATTTAAAAAAAAATAAGTTGAGGAGAACTTGCCTTAAGTTACCCCCTCTCTCAAGAACCATAAAAGAAACAATGAGAAAACATATGCTACCTTCCATTTATATTAAGTATTATTTTAATGAAGTTATTTTATTCTAAATATTGTTATTTTAGATTTCCACTTCAAAAATTAAACTAGTTTCCCATCTTACTCTTACTTATCAAGTGTTTTCTACTAAAAACATAAATTGATGAAGTATATTTAATAAGGACATGTGTAACAATTTGCATGCTTCACAACTACAAGAATCAAAATAATCAGAAGCATATATAAGGTTATTATACTAAATATAACCGTATACAACTTTTCTAATAAAAAGAAAAGCGGGGGAGATTTGGGAGGCTTTATTTTTAGTAATATACACGATGGTTATAAGAGTATAATAGTTGTATAAAGTTGAGCAGTATTTTTTTTTTTTGCTTAAGACATTTATAAGTTAAAACAATCATCTAATATAAAGCAGATATTTTTTTAAACCAATCTTTAGAGGTATTATAACACCCTAATTTGTCACTACTAAATATTTATTTTTAATACATTTATAGAAGTAGAAATACAAAAATAGTTCTAAGAAAGAATGAAGTGTTACCATTGTACTTAATATTGGATAAATGTTCTATTATCCATCCCATGCTAGATAGATGGCTAAGTATCCAACCAACCAAGCACAAGAAACTAAGTGCGCAAAATATATAACATAAAAGATAATAAGTGTTACGATTTACAAATCGATACATATTTGGCTCAAAATAAACATGGGGAAAACATGAGGGAGAAAACAAAGAAAAAGTAACTATAACAAGGCCTTGATCGCTAAAGGACTATCAAAAGAGTAATTAAAAACTATAATGTCTTATTCTCAATGCCACAGACCCTAAAGAAGCACGCTATCATCTACTAGTTACCCTTACTAACCTACACAATACCACCTACTCATGAGATTGAGAAAGTGACCAAATTAATGGGCAAATTAGTACACTATGTACTAAGTAATACACGTTACTTTATCATGGGTTATTGTGATACATGTATGGTCATGATAAGCATAGAATTCAGGATAAAATGCATTAACATGCTTATACAATAACATACCAACTCACATTCTTTACTAACATGGTACCCTATACATGCATACGGGGTAGGTAACATCATAGTCATAATAAACATGGGATTCATGAATAAATCATGTTTCATAGCATGGGTTGAAATCATGGATGACAACATAGAAACATTTGAAACGACACACTAAGGATGCAAGCCATTTAGGTAAACTCTAATGTTCATTCCATTTAATTATTCACTAAATTCTAATTACAATGTTATATAATGATTTATTTTTTGAGAAATGGATTAGATTATGCAATCATGTATAATGTAAATTACATGTTAGCTCTTAAATACAATTATCAAGGTCAATCATATAATTAATATAAATCCAAATTAATACACCTATTATATCTTTAGAGTTATGACCACATATTTACATTTACAAAAGAATATCTAGTGAGCACTTATTCTCCATCATGGAACTCAATCGTGATAGCACCCCCAAATATTAATTAATGAGTAATTGTAACAACTCAAATTTTACCACCGATAAAGTTATTTTATAGAGTTAAGCGTAAAAGCTAAAAAAATAAAAATAAATGGTGTTATCGCTACACTTGATATGAGTCCATTTATCTTTACCATTATCACACCAAGTGCTAAGGCTAAAATCATTATTCCGCTCAGAACTATAACATGATTACAAGAAACATAATAGAGAGAATAACAGATAAGTGTTGTTGTACATAAAAGCAATGTTAGTAGTTTACAAAACTTAAAGAGAGAATTTACTGGTGGAAAAAAAAGAAGCTAAAATACAATCGGAATCAAGATAAGTAAAGAGGATACTAGATATTCCTAAGCTCTCAATATAAACTACAAGCTTTTAACTAAACTCAGAATCTAACCTATAAAGAATACTCCCCCATTGAATAGACAGGGCCCAGGAAAGGAACCCTCCAGTACAAATGTATTAAGCAACCCTTTATATTTTTCCAAAATAAAGAACTAGCTTAGAACATATGCAAGACATCACAATAATACATTGTATAAAACATCAAACTATAAATGCATCAATTGAAATCCGAGGATCATTCCAATAACCGCACACCACCAATATCATATACTACTCATACTTGTTCATTTGGAATTAACTGAAACTTACTAATGGAACACCCAAGAGATGCTCTTTGTAGTATAATTAGAAACAATATCAACCTAAGACCAAGACAATAACCATATGCCACATACCTCATCATTAATCCTGACAAATCTCATAATATAGGTAGGATCACAAGCATAGATCAAAAACAACTCATCACAACATAGGTAGGCATGAAGGTAGCTGCTAAAATACAAGTAGCCATGAAGGAAGCTACCAAACCACAAGTAGGCACAAATGCTACTATTGAACCATAGGTAGGCACGAAGTTTACTACCAACATATCTAATAATTATTTAAATTGGATAATAAGCATTTTAGATTTTATTTACGTTGAGTTCAAGGACCCCACTATTCTTTAACTGGCGGGATGTTCTAAATCACTTCTCAGGGTTAACACACCCGAGCAACTATTATTATTTGGTGGAACAAATCCAACACCTCTTAGGATAGAATGTTCCTGACCCACTATTCTTAAACTAATAAAATGGTTTGAAGCATCTCTTAGGGATAACGTACCCAAGCTACTATTATCATCCGGTGTAACGAATCCAAAAACTTAGTGTAACACCCTCAAAACTGCAGTTGAAATTTTTTGTTTAAACAAACAAATACAAGCACGGGGGTGCTACCGCCGTGATTAGCACAAGCCCGACCCTCTGTGAAATACCCCGAAAATATTAATTTTATTATGAAAATTAATTAAATAATTTATTTTTATTAAAATAAAGGAAATTAATTAGGGCAAATTAATAAGAAATTTTATAAATATTTTAATTAGAAGAAATTTGGGTATTTTAACTAATTAAAGATTTTAATTTGGAAATTAATTAAATTAATTATTTTATTTAAAATAAGAAGGAGAAAATAGTTTCAAATTATGATTAATTTTATAAATAATTTAATCGAAGAAAATTAGAGTGATTTGCTAATTAAAATAGAATTTATGAAAAATATTTTTAAAATCCTAATTTATCCTAAAAAGGGATTTAAATATTATTTTATTTAAATCTTATTACTTTTAAATATCCCAAATATCCTAATTAATTTTATTGGCTCTAACCCATTATTTTTCCTTTTCCCCTTTTTTCTTTTTCCTTTTCTTTCTTCCTTTTTCTTTCTTTTCTTTCTTTCTTCCTTTTTCCTTTTCTTTTCCTCCTTTTTCCCCCGATTAGGCTTGCCTTCCCATGGCCCAATCCTCCCTTTCCTCTTTCCTTTGGCGCGGCCCAGCCCACGCGGCTGACGCCTGCGTCCCTCCCCCAGCGCCACGTTTTGTGTTTTGTTTCCCTTAGACGCGTCGTTTTATTTAATGCACCTTAACCCCAGTGCCGACCGGCCCGATCTTCCCTCTTTTCTTTTCTTTCTTTTCTCCCCGAACTGCTGGTTCGCCCCCCACCTTTCTTTCTTCTTTCTTCTTCTTCCCTTCCCCGACGTCGAGCACCTGCAACGTTGCCGCCGCCACGTCCTTGGTTTTTTGTCGCCAATCGCGCCATTGACCGGCCGATACTCGTTTCCCTCTCCCCTTCTAACTCGCAACCCATTCACCCCTCTAACTCCCTCTCCTCGCACGTTTTCCTCTCTCTCTCCTACACACAACCCCCTCCCCTGAAAATTGCTGCCACCGGCCAACCATCGCTACTGGTGACCCTAACCCTACTTTCCTTACTCCCACGCCGACCCACAGAACCCTAACTTCCCTTCTAAGCCTATAAATACTGAAATGCCCCAAAATTTTCTAATTTTAAAGATTATATTTAAATAAGATTTTATTTGAAAATTTAATTTAATAAATTATTTTTACTAAAATAAAAGGAAATTTAGTAGGGCAAATTAAAAAGAAATTTTATAAATATGTTAAGTAAAGGAAAGTTGGGTATATTATCTAATTAAAGATTTTAATTTGGGAATTTATTTAAATAAATTATTTTATTCAAATTAAGAAAGAGAAAATAGTTTCAAGTTAATGATTAATTTTATAAATAATTTAATTAAATAAAATTAGAGTGATTTATTAATTTAAAATGGAAATTTTGGAAAATCTTTTAAAAATCATAATTTAACCTAAAAAAGGATTTAAATATTATTTTATTTAAATATTATTATTTTTAAATACCTCAAATATTTTAATTTATTTATTTAACCCAACCTTCCTATTTTTCTCTCCTCCTTTTTCCTTTCCCCTTTTTCCTTTTCTTTCTTCCTTTTTCTTTCTTTTTCTTTCTTTTCCTTCTTCTTCTTTTCTTTTTTCTTTTTCTTCCCCGAATTGGACCGGTTGCGCTGGCCCAGTCCCCTTTTCTCCTTTATTTCCTTTGGCGCGGCCCGGCCCGCGTGTCGTCGCCCGTCCCCCCTCTCCATGCCGCGTTTGGACTCCTTCTCCCTCTCGAACGCTGCGTTTGATTTCATCCTTTTACCGTTGCGTTCGACAACACCAGAACGCCGCTCTTCATTTGTTATTCCACCAAAACGCCGCGTCTCATTTATTCTGCCACCCCTCTCGCCGAACTGCCGGTTTCCTTCCTTTTTCTTTCTTTTCTTTTCCCCGAACTGCCCGGTCCAACCTCCCCCATCTTCTTCTTCCTCTTCCAGCCTGACGCCATAATCGCAACCTTCCTCCCCCCAAAAATGGCGCCACCGGCCACACGTGGTGTGACCGGCCTTTCTCCCGCCCATTCTCTTCCTCTTGACGCACACTTCGATTTGAAATGCCTCACTCTCCATTTCTTCCCCACGTTTGCCCCCATTTCCCTCGCGAAGGTCAGGTAAAATTTTAAATTTGTGCCGCCTGATCAACGGCAAAACCAACCCATTTTCCCACCGAAATTGATCTTATTGTAACCTCCACAACTCGAGCCTACCCTCCACTACTATAAATACCCCTCGTATGGCTCGAAATCGAGCTTTCTTTTCCTGAAAACCCTAAGCACCCGTCTGTACGCCACCACACCTTTAGACGCCTCGTTCTCCACCGTTAGCCAACCTCGCCGCCTCTTCTTTCTCCCAAACTCTTCCCTGTAACACCCTCTAATTAACTAAACCATCTACACCCTTCGATTCTCCTTGCACAGGCCTCCATAACCGTGCAAAGTTTGCTAGTTCTCTCGCCAGAGAATTCTACCCCGAAACCTTAAACCACCGTTCACCACCACATCCGCCACTTCTTCCACCCTCTAAACCACCCAATATCTCCTGCTAAGTCTCCTCCACTGACCCATAAACTTATTTTATTTTTCTCCTCCCCCTTACTTCTTTTTCTTCATTTTCACCCCTTTTAGATCACTTTTCTGGCCACCTCCAAGAACCACCGCCGGTGCCACCCATCCCCTCCAACTCAAGGTGAAACCCTAGACCTTTTAAACACTTCATTTCGATTTATTGATAATTATTCTTCTTTTATCCTAATTTTTAATGTTAATTTGATTTTAATTATTACTATTATAATTATTATTATTATTGTTATCAACTGAATCCTAATTGATAAAATTTTTTGACAGGTTTGGGAGTATTCTTGAGTTAGATAAATTATCATTCTCAAATTTTGGTTATTTAATGGAATTATTATATGTTTACTATTATTATTAATAATATTAATAATAATATTATTATTAGTGTAATTATTTATTTAATATTGTGATTATTCCAGGAGGGGTAGAAACCTAAAAATTTAATTAAGTCTCGCATCTTTGATTTTTATTACTATTATTAACATTTTTAACATTATTACTAATTATATTATTATTATTATAATCTTTATTAACTTTTATATTACAAGTATATATATAATATTAATATCATTATTACATTTTTGAATAGTATTATTATTAAATGGAGTGGTTTTGAAAGCCACCTTGTAATTTTAAGAATTATGGTATTATTAATATTAATATTCTACTAATAAGAGTATTATTAATAATGTTTTACTTTTATTATTATTATTATTATTATTATTATTATTATTACTACTACTACTACTACTACTACTACTACTATTTTTGTGAAGGGTAGAAACCGTTATATCACCACCCTTTCAAATGAAAATAATAATTTATTTGTATTTTTAAGTAATATTTTGTATAGTTAATTATTGTGTAGTATTGTTTTAATTAAAAACCAAATCTTAGAATAAGTTAGAGAATGATAAAATTTTATAAGGGAGCCTAATTCTAGTATACTTTTATATAATAGGTGAACCTAGTCAAACCCCTCAAGTGGAATAGGAGCGTGCATCAAGACCGGTGTCGTCTTAAGTAAGGGTTTACTAAGGCAATTTGTGTGTTTATATGCATTATGTGCTTCATATGCCATGTATTTTATGTTTATTATTATTAATTATTTCGTATGTGGCATGATTATAGAGTTGAAATATGTTGGTATGAATAAATCATGACATGAAGATTATGTGTATGTTTATGTTATTATTATTGTATGATTTGGCCCTAAGACATGCATATTAGGGTTGTAAAATAATGATGGGGAGTGTAACAATGTGGTTTTAGGGTTTTGCATAAAATGGCATGATGTTAGGGTTTGCATGGAAGTGTGGTATACATGGAGCTAGGGTTCGCATATGAATTAGGGTTTGCATGGAAATGTGGTATACGTGGAGCTAGGGTTTGCATATGAATTAGGGTTTGCATGGAAGTGTGGTATATGTGGAGCTAGGGTTTGCATACGAATTGGGGTTGCATGGAAGTGTGGTATACGTGGAGCTAGGGTTTGCATGGAAGTGTGGTACGTGGAGTTAAGGTTTGCATGGGAGCTAGGGTTGCATGAGAGTGTGGCTTACGTGGAGTTAGGGTTTGCATGGTAGATAGGGTTTGTAGGGATATTAGGGTATGTCATGATTAAGTATGATGGGATGATTAACTAGGGTTGAAGTGGTTAACCTGAGTTGAGGAGTGAGCATGATAGGAACCTAGTTTGCATGTCTTGAAATGAACATCTGAATAAGATACTTAACTTATTAAATACGTAAAGTGGAAGATGTTAAGCCGGGCCCAGACCGATCCACCGGCATAATAGTGGCCAGGTACAATGGTAGCCTGGAGACCCATCCACCAGCTTAATAGTGGTAGGGTATGTTACCCTAGTGTCTGATCCACCGGCTAAAATAATGGAGGATCTCGAGCTCAACAAACCAGACCATATATGTTGTTAAGATATGAGAAGATACTAATTACTTACAGTAGAACACCGTGCGAGAAGGGGCCAGACCGATCCACTGGCATATAATAGTGGTAGGGTATGTACCCTAAGCGACCGATCTACCAGCTATAATAGTGGCCAGGAGCCAAAGTGCCTTGGAGATCGATCCACCGGCAAAAATAGTGGGGTTCCCGTACTCGTATGGACTTGATAAAGAGCATGGTATGGAAATGGATTCGATAAAGGCTTGATGAAATAAATAATTTGATCCGTATTGAGTCCTAGAATCTCACCTGAATATTTATGTGTACTAATATGATTGAGTTTTTATGCCTTTATTATTATACTATTGGTTATGTGAAATATGTATGCTGGCCTTAGTACTCGGTTACCTTACTCAGTACGTAGCGTACTGATCACTCGTTTCATGGGTGCTGCTCATTCCCACGAGCAGAAGGCCCGTCTGATCTATTGCAGGTAGGAGACACCTACTTTGATGCTATCGATGTCTACAGGACATCAGGAGGGGTAGAGTGATAGCTGAGCTGGATCGATTTTTAGAGAGACGTGGCCGTTTAACTTTTTAACTTATGACTCATGCTATCTTTTATTATGCTTGAATTGTCGGAACAATTTTACTAACGTTGTTTAGTTATGATAAAAAAAACAATAGCTGGTATTCTGAATTATGTAAGACTTGCGCGTACTCTGATTTCCGTTTTTATAAATTTATATTTTTATGGTGTTATTAATATTATCTTCTTAGTCTTAGCTCTTGGTACCGGAATGATAGGAGTGAACCGGTCTGGTACTAAGTGTGGCGGTAACATCCCCAGAACTTTACGGTTTTAATTTATGAGTATTACTTTTATAAAAAAATGCGTAAATTTTGGGGGTGTTACAAATACCCCCCATAATAGCCCTGTATCGAGCTTTTGTCTCCTACCCAGAAATTCCCGTCCTTGTCGCCTCCTCCCTTTTAGACGCCTCGTACGCCGCCTCCGGCCAACTTCGCTGCCATATATGGCCACCAAACTCTTCCTTGCACCTCCTTCTAGCTAACTAAATCATCCATCCCCCTCGATTCTTCCCGCACAAGCCACCCCGGCTGTGTGAAGTAGCCTTCTCGACCAACCTATTTTTATGCCTCTACCGCCCTTCTAACCACCATTTACCACCTAGTTCGCTGTTTCCGCTGCTTCTTTCACCTCCCATTATGTTCTGTAGACCCTCATCTACCTTCCCCTACCTTTACTTTCCTCTTTCTCCCTCTCTTCCTCTCTTTCTCTTCTTCTTCCCTATTCGGCCACCACTGTCGCCGCCGTGCACCGCCACCTCCATTTTGCTCCTCTCCCTCTGGGCATTCTTAAATAACCCAACTTCCACCTCCATTCTCCCTATCTTTTTCCCAGCATGCAACTTTTTCCTTTTTCTTCTCTTTTTCCGGCCTCCGCCGCCGTTGCCGTATACCACCGCCGGTGCCGCCTATCCCCGCCAGCCTAAGGTTGAACCCTAGACCCTCTCAACCCTTTTCCCTATTTTTACAAGCCTTGAATTATTTTATTTCATTTATTCTAATATAAATACTATTATTATTATTATTATTATTATTATTTCCATTTTAATATGTATTATTAGTATTATTAATATTAATATTTTTATTATTATTCTGTTGAGGGCTAAAGCCCTATTATATTTTAATTCAATTTTATTATTATTATTAGTATTAGTATTATTGTTATTATCCTTATTATTAATACTAATATGTTATTATTATTATTATTATTTACTATTTTGAAATTGTTATTAGTATTATTTCAGTATTATTATTACAACTACCTTACCATTTGTGTTGTTGTTATTATTATTATTATTATTGTTATTGTTATTGTTGTTGTTGTTGTTGTTGTTATTACTACTACTACTAGTAGTATTATTACTATCATTATTATTATATTCAAGTGTTAGTATTATTATTTTATATAGGGATGGAACCGTATTATGCTTAATTTAAATTTTAGTAGTAGTATTATAAATATCATGTCTTATTATTATTAGGGCTATTAGTATTTTTATTATTAGTAGTATTTATTCTTATTAGTGTCATTATTATTATTGTTTATTAAGTTATTATTATTCAATGTAGGGTGGAAACCCTACTTCTTTTATCTTCAATCATTATCTTTACTATTACTACCTTTATGGTTATTATTATTTTGTACTATTATTATGGCTTTTATCATCATCATCATCATCATCATCATCATCATCATCATCATCATCATCATCATCATCATCATCATCATCATCATCATCATCATCATCATCATCATCATCATCATTATTATTATTATTATTATTATTATTATTATTATTATTATTATTATTATTACTAAATTTGGTTATTTATTTTAGTATTATTATTATTGTTATTGTTATTATTATTTTAGTAAAGGGACCGAAGCCCTTATTTCACTTTGTTTTGAGTAATGCCCTTTCTATTATTATTGTTACTATTTTTATTATTCTTGTTAATATTAATATTGATATTATTTTTGGTATTTTTGCTATTATTATTTTAATATTTTATCAAAAGCCTAGTCTTATATTAAGTTAGTGATTAATAGTATTTTTGCTAGGAGGGAGTCTAATTTTAGCTTTTCCCTCATAATAGGTAAAACCAATCAAAGCCCTAATAAGGCGTAGGAGCGTGCTCCAAGACCAGTGTCGTTTGAGGTAAGGGGTGTTAAGGCCTTTTGTGTGCCTATATGCATTATGTGCTTCGCATGCTATGTATCATATGTTTATCATTATTAATTATTTCGTATATGGTATGATGTGGAGTTGAAGTATGTTTTTGGTGTGTTTATATAACCTGTGTACTATATGTGTGTGATGAAATATTGTGATACGTGATGCTATGTGTTGTGACCCTGTAAGATATGCATGTGAGGATGTTAATGTGGTTTGTGTGGGGGAAAGAATGGAGAAAGAGGTTGACCAAGGGAGGTGAGTTTATATAATTATTTTAATGATTCATGAGTGGAAGAATAAAATGGAGAATTTTAGAGCTTCCTGTGGGAGAATCTGATTTACGATTTTTATGACTTTGTGTGCGAGGGTTTAATTTGTGGTTTTGTATGAGAGAATCTAATTTATAGTTTGGATGATTTCGTATGGGAGAATGTAATATATGATGTTATATGGGACAATCTAATTTATGGTTTATATGGGAGATTCTAATTTATGGTTTTATGTGGGAGAATCTAATTTGTGGTTATGGATGGGAGAATCTAATCAATTGTATTATATGGACAAATCTTTGGTTCTATATGGTTTGAATTTAGGGTTTGGTATGGATAGATCTTTGGTTTTGTGTGGATTGAATTTAGGGTTTTGTATGACGGAAGCTAGGATTTGCATGGTGGTATTAATGGTTGTATGGGGATATTAGGGTTGCATGGTGGTATTAATGGTTGTATGGTGGTATTAATGGTTGTGTGATGGTATTAGGGTTTGCATGGTGGTATTAGGGTTTGTATGGTGGTATTAATGGCTGCATGATGGTATTAATATTTGTATAGTGGTATTAGGGTTTGCATGGTGGTATTAATAAGTGCATGGTGGTATTAATGGTTGTATGGTGGTATTAGGGTTTACATGGTGGAGTTAGGGTTTTGCATGGGAGATAATGATTGCACGGGATTTATGGTTTGCATGAAAAGTTCGAAAGGTTGCATAGGATATGTAAAGTTTGCATGAGAGTGAAATTTACGTATGGAAGGTTGATTTGGGATACAAGGAAGATAATGCAAGTGTTCTTTGGGTGTTTGAACATTTTGGGTGAAAAATAGTACGTGGAGTTATATAAGGATCTGTAGGAGACCGAACTAGGGTTTGTGTGGACAATTAGGGTTTGTTGTGGTTGCTTAGAATTTTTGTGTTATCATGTGTATTTGGTGATTAAAGGATAATTATGATTGTGGAATTTATGATTTGTGATGTGTGAAGTGTAAATGGAATGATTCATGCATGTCTAGAATGAAAGCTTCTGAATAAGATACTTAAAACATTAATTATTTAAAGTGGAGTATCATTGAGACGGGACCAACCAATCCACCGGTTTGGAATAGTGGTTAGGGTTTTTACCCTATGTGTGACCGATCTACCAATTATAATAGTGGGGGTTCCCGAACTCAATGAACACAAACCAGAGTTTTGCTAAAGCACATAAAAGATATTAATTACTTACAGTGGAACACCATGCAAGCTGGGGCTAACCGATCCACTGGTTAGGAATAGTGGTTAGGACGCGTAGTCCTATGTGTCTCCGATCCACCGGCTATAATAGTGGTTAGGGTATGATACCCTATGTGCCTCCGATCCACCGGCTATAATAGTGGGGGCTTCCATACTCGCATGGATTTGATAAAAAGTATGGTGTGAATCAACTTCTGATAAGAGATTAATTAAGTAATTGAACTAGATCATATTTGGGCCTTTATACGTGTACCTGAATGCTCATATGCATTTATGCTATCATGTTGGTCTTATGCTTTTTTATTATTTTGCATTCTTTATGTGCTAATATGTGTTGGCCTTAGTGTTCGGTTACCTTACTTAGTACATAGTGAACTGATCACCCGTTTCATGGGTGCTGCTCATTCCCATGAGTAGTATGCCCTTCTGACTTTGTGCAGGTGGGCGAGATATCAGTTGGGGCTGAGTGTCGAGCATGTTTTGGCTCAAAGTTCGAGAGTGTCGTGGTCGTATTTTCTCTTCATGTGATTTCATTTGTTATGTTATTCTTTTGATTTGTATTTATTCTTTTTGATTTATTACCTTGTGTTAAGTGTTTCGATTTAACCTTTTATAAATTGTAAGATTATTCCCTTCGAGAAATTTTGATTTCGCACTCTGATTTCTAAGTTATTATCTCGTTAATTCATTTTATGAAATCTTGGTTTAAGTTTTATATTAATCTTTTTAGCCTTAGCACTTAGTACTGAAACGGTCGGAGAGAACTGGTTTGGTACTAAGTGTGGCGGTAACATCCCCAGAATTCACGGATTTTAAATTAAGTATTTTAATTACTTCCGCTTTAAAAAAAAGTCGTGAATTTTGGGGTGTTACACCCGACCAGTCTTCTACTAACCACAAGGATAAATAAAATTAATCACCAAATATTAGACAACTTAAAACAAGGATTCATAGAAAAACTAAAATGTTCATAATACGGAAATTAGAGTGCCCATTCAAAGGTTATTACAACCCAATAGAGTATGTAATTAAAGTTCCCACAAGGGATAAAAGATACAACACGATAACATGAAACCAGAATAAAATGATGCAAAGGTAAACTGAAATAAAGGAGAGTCCAACCAACATTGCTCCCGGGTCCCCTGGCCAAGTCCAAAGATCAAATCTCAGCCTTGCCCGATGCCTCATAAGTATTATAGGTATTGAAGATGACATCTCCTACCTGCACAAACTCAGTAGGGCCCTTTACGCGTGAGAATGAGTAGTACCCATAAAACGGATGGTCAGTACGCTACATACTGAATAAGGTAACCATGCAGCTAAGGTTATACACAAAAGGCATATAATACAAGCATGATCATACAGATAAACATACAAGCAATGCAGATTGTAGAGGTCGTATTATAGTCTGGTTAAACTCATTCATTAGATCTCTGGTCAATATTCTCATTTCACACCATGCTCCTTATAAGTCCATGCGAGTACGAGAACCCAACTATTATAGCTGGTGGATCGGAAACATACAAGGCAGAATGCACCTGACCACTATTATATGCTGGTGGATTAGTCTCCAGGGCAAGATGCTCCTGGCCACTATTATGCCGATGGATCGATCTGGCCCCGACTCTCATGGTATTTTACTGTAATTATTTAGTGTATTTCCCATGTCTTTTCATAAATTAAGGTTTGGTTTATTGAGCTCGGAATTCCCCACTATTATAGCTGGTAGATCAAAAACTTATAGGGCAAAATGCACCTGACCACTATTATATGCCTGTGGATCACTCTCCAGGGCACCCCGGCACCTGACCACTATCATGTAGGTGGATCGGTCTGGGCCTAGCTCAATAATATTTCACTTTAAATGATTAATATCTTAATTGTGTCTTATTCAATATATGTTTTCACTCAAGACATGAATGTTCTTTGGACTACTCGTTCATATAATCCATCTACTCCCATTCCCCTAAGAGGGGCCTATCCCAAATATTGGGACTTCTATGCCTCTCAACACATTCCGACATCCTTTCCATATTTTCATTACTTACTATGAATACCCAACTCCTAAGGGTGTGGGTAGAGGCCCACTTCCTTATACCATCTAAGGAAAACTCACTATCGCCCTCTAGGGTTTCCCCTGAAAACCCTAATTTAGCCTATATGGCCCATCCTTCCTCTAACCCTCGCAACTCATGATCCTTTATCCCCAACTCATCCTCTCACTTAGGTTCAACCCCAAAAATTTCACCTTACTTCCCATTTTACACATGTTACCATGAAACCTTAGTTGACCACTCCAAACCCTAACCAAGTTCCCTATACACGCTTATACTAACCTATGTACTATTTTCTAGCCAATTCCAATCTCCTCAACAACTATTCCCTTACCTTAATTACACCCCAAGTTAACTTTTCACACATAAGGATCATCCCCATGAAAACACCATCCATCCCATGTAAACCCTAGACTTCCCCATGCAAGATTCATTCCACTCTCTTATTTTGTCCATATTTTCTTTTTATTTGCCCCTTCATGGGTCATGAGATAATGAGGTTATTCTCATTCACATTCAGTCAACTCATTTTCCTTTTACCCCATACCATATTATTAAACCATTCTAATATGCATGTCCTAGAGGGTCATATCACATAATACCACAAGCACAACATACACATCATTTTACACATGCCATAAGGAAGTCACATAAACGTACCTTAACTCTGCGCTACACTATAAGTAAGAATTTATAATAATATAAGGTACACAACATAACATAACACATGGCATACAAGGCACATAATATACACAAGCGACCTTAACTGCATCTATAGCTAAAACGATGTTGGGCTTGGAACACGCTCCTACGCCTCCTTAGGATTTTGACTTGATTCACCTATAAGAGGGAAATACTAAGGGTTAACTTCCCTCTAACCAAAAATTATCATTATTTCCTACCTTACCCTTATCATAGCCTAGTATTAGGATTAATAATAGTAGTAGTAGTTTTATAAGTAAAAGTAAGGGTATTATTCCCAAAGTAGCTATTCATATTATTACTAGTGCAAATAGTCTTAGTAGTTATATTGGTTCATGTTAAAGTATTATTATTAATATTTATATTACTATAAATAATAACTTTAATAATAATAATAATAATAATAATAATAATAGTGATAAACTAATAATAACCCAAATCTTAATAATAATAATAGTAGTATTAGTAATACTAAAATAGTGATCATAATGATAATGTGGATGATAGTAGTAGTAGTAGTAGTAGTAGTAGTAGTAGTAGTAGTAGTAGTGATATAGGTAATAATAACAATAATGATAATGATAATAATTATAATGATAATATTAATATTAGTAATAGTATTAATATTAGTAATAGTTTGAATCTTAATAATAATAATAATAATAATAATAATAATAATAATAATAAGGGTTCTAATAATCATAATAGTAACATTAGTAGTAATAGGGCCAAGGTTAATAACAATAATAATGATGATGATGATAATAACACAAATAAAATAATTAACAATTAAATAAATTATTTCTAAAGGTTAGGGAGGCTAGGGCAAAACCAAGGGTGGTGGTGACTAGGCGACGGCAACGGTGGAGGAGGAAGTGGGGTTGGAGAAGTGGATTTTTAGGCTAGAAGAGGGGGAGTGAGAGGGTGATTATGGTGGTGGTGGATTCTCTAGGTTGAGAGGGTTGGAATGGTGGTGGTGGCAAAGTAAGGTGGCGGCCTAGGTAGCAGTTGTTGTGATGGGTGAAGGTGGTGGAGAAGGAGGGAGGGTGAAGGAGAGAGAGGCAGGGGAGGTAGAGGAAACTCTGCTAGGTGTTTTGGGAGGTAGGGGAAGTGGTGGCTACGGTGGGGATGGCGGTGCATGACGGCACGAGGGGCGGCGATGGAAGGGAATGGGCAGGTTGGGTAACCAACTTTGCACGGCTATGGCGGCTTGTGTAGGAGGAATTAGAGGTGGTAGGTGGTGTGGTTCGGTAGAGGGTGATGCAGGGAGGGGTTTGGCAGGTAGTTCAGGCGGCGACGCTGGGCGACGGTGGTGGTGGAGGCGTCTAAAGTGGCAGTGGTTCAAGGTGAGGTGAATCTTTATAGGCAGGAAAGGGAGCTCAATTGAGGTCGAGTATGGGATATTTATAGGCTAATGGGGGTGGATACAATAGAGGAGGAAGAGGAAAATAGGGGGAAAGTGTGGCAGGGTCGTCGATCGACGATGGTAGGCCGGTACAGACCTGCAATTTTGTAGGTGTAGCTTGGTCGTGGGAGAAGAAAAGGAAAGAAAGGGGGCACGCATAAGGAGTTACGGGGGTGGTTGGGGCTAGAAAAAGAAATGAAAAGGATGGGGGAGAGGAAGGTGGTGCAGGCTGGCTATACAATGGTGGCTAGTCGGCGTACGGGGTGGTTACAAGCCTTGATGTGCAGGCGTGGGAGCAGCAGGAGGAAGAAGAAAGGTTAGGCGGGTTGGTCAGCCGATTTGGAAAAGAAAAGAAGAAAAAGAGAGAGGACTGGGCGGCTGAGCGCGCGAGGAGAAAAAGAAAGGGAGGTGCGGGCTGGGTTGCATGAAAGGAAGGGGGTCTGGGCCATGAGGGGCTGGCCCAATCCGGAGGAAGAAGGGGAAAAAGAAAAAGGATAAAGGAGAGAAAGGAAAGAAAAAGGAAAAAAGGAAAAAAAGGAAAAATAGGTGGGTTGTGGTATTTAGAATATTTTGGTATTTTTAGAATATTTAAAATAATAAAGTTTAGTAAAATAATAATTAAATTCCCTTTTTAGATTAATTTAGGATATTTTGAATAACTTTTCCTAAATTTTATTTTATTTAGCAAAACACCCTAATTTTTCCTAATTAAATTATTTATTATTTTTCTCTTTATTTTGCCTTAAATATTCCCCTTTATATTAATAAAATAATTTATTTAATTAAATTCCAGAAGAAATACTTATTTTGACATAATTTCCTAAATTAGGGTTTTGGGGTATTTCACTTGGTCCTTACTCACGTAATCTTCCACTTAAAATGATTAATGTCTTATCCATTAGGTTATTTATCTCAAATCATATTTTTATTCATGATGAGTATAAGGCCCAACTATTCTTAATCCGGTGGAACGGAATAAAGTACCTCTCAAGGATAACGCACATGAATCGCTATTATCATCTGGTGGAACAGATCTATAGAATATATATTAGGAAAAAATGTTCTTGAGCCACTATTCTTAAACTGGTGGGATGATCTAAAGTACCTCTCAAGGACAACACACTTGAGTCATTATTCTTATCCAGTAGAACGGATCCATAAATACCTTAGCCTGACTCACGTGATCATTCACTTTAAATGATTAATGTCTTATTCATGATTGATTCAAAGGTACATAAAATATTTAAAGCAAGTAAAGCACATAAAGAAGATCATAAGGCCGTCCTCTAGAGTTAAGACCCCTATATTTCCCCAAAACCCTAATTTTACATTTTTATCATAACTCTTCTTGTGTTACTCTTTTAATCACCAAAATTAGTACCTCTTACTCAATTATTATTATTATTATTATTATTATTATTATTATTATTATTATTATTATTATTATAATCAAAATCCTCAATTTTCAAGGCTTAAATCTAAGGTCTTGCACATACAATAATAACCCTATCCCAAAAGTTACTATTCCTAGGGCTTATAAACCCTAATTTTACAAATTGATCATAACTTTTATTACAGGGCTTAAAAAATCATCATATTCAATATATAGTCCTAGAAAACTAATATTAACAACATATTTGAATTTCGTGGTCTACCTCTACCGTTTCACATGTGATAATAGCCTCCTCGTTTTAGGATTATTATTTTCAAATCAAACCATTTTCTTACTTTATTAAACTTAGGTCATTCACAACTACCCTAAGCACTTCATATAAATTTATTATAATATTTTTGATGATATAACACCTTAAAATTCTGTGATTCTCATATTTAACCCACATTGACCAAAATTCCATTATCGGTAACAAACCTTTATTTCATGCAAATATTATTTGGTAACATTATCCCTCAAATCCTCCATTTATCTCCATATACTTTATTATACTATTTTCATACTCATCAAACCATTAATAAACCCATGATACAACCATATTTCACACTGAGGGTTTTTCTACATAAAATAACAATACCGCATAATTGTTACTTACTCATTTTCTATCATACAATCTCAATCACATATCATAAAATTAACAATCATATTTTAATTCACATAATAACAACAACATGGTAGAACACCAAAAACATGCATAACATTTTGAAATAAAAAACCCTAGACTATGACAAGTTTCCTTACCATTTTCCACGTACATTTCATACTTAATCATGAAAGATTATTTTACCATATTTTTGTAACTAGAATATTTTATGTATGATATATACTCTCTTTTTATAATTTTTTAGGATATAATTATTAACACATAATTATAATTTAACCTATCATGCTTAACATATTTTAGACACAAAACCCTAATGTGCTATTATCAAAATTTACCATCTTAGGAGACTATAAAATTTACCTAAATTCCATAAAAAATGCACAATAACGGTATCCTACTAAATACTATGAGATCCTGCTAATCAACTTTCGTACCTAAAATTAATACCACAATTACCAAATTAATATTTACCAGATAAAATATTTATTTTTAAAATTACCACACTATCCTTACTTATTAATAATAGGTACCTAAATTATATTAAAAACCAACTCTTCTTCACATTGCGCATGTAGTGTGAGCTTGCTCGACGGGGGTTTATTGGTTGGGCTCGCTAGTTGGGGTGGGCTAGTGGTGGCTAGGGTGGTGGAGACTGGTGGTGATTAGTGTGGGTAGGTGGTTGATGGGGTGACATGGTGGCAAGCCAGTGGCTTCGAGATGGTGATGGGTTGGTGCTAGAAGTTGGAGCTACAATGGAGGGCGGTGGTTGGTTGGCTTAGTTGTGGGCGATGACTGTGGATGGTGGAGATGGTGCCAAGAAGCCAGCTAGACAGGGTGGCTAGAAAGGCGATGATGGCACGGGTTGACTAGACTAGGATGATGGCTACGAGGTGGGTGGTGGACATGCGGTGGTTCTGGTCGGAAGGTAGGAGGGTGGGAATGGTAGAAATGCCAAAGGGGATGAGAAGAAGAAGGAGAGGAAGGCTCGGTGGTGGTGGTTGGTGACACAGGAAAATGGAGGGGCAGGAAGAAGAAGAAGGATGGTGGATGGTGTATGTGCATTGTGCTAGTGCAGAGGCTATGAATGGTGGAGGTTGTGGTGGAAAAGGGTTGGGCAACAGGTGGTGATGGTGATGGTCATGGCTAGAAATGGTGAGGCACGTGGCTGTTGGGTCGAGGGTGAGGGGCGGTGAGTGGTTGGTGGTCGAGGGATGGGGATTTGGGGAAATGATCGGGGCTGCTGGTGGCTATTGGGTGTTGTGATATTGTGGGGAATGGTGGTGCAAGGAGCTTTTGTGGTACACAAAAATGTCTTGGGAGGGTTGGATGGTTTGTGAAGATGGATGGGAGCTGGGTTGGACAGGGCAATACATGAATTAGGGGGTTGTGATCGGTTGAGGAAGTGTAGAGGGAGAAGGGGAGGGTTGTGTGGGCTATGATGTTGCATGTGTATGTATATATGGATGCAGAGAAGGGGATGAGGTGATGTCTTGCATGAGGTAAGGAGAAGTCAAGGAGAGTGTTTAGATTTAGGGCATGCAAGGGGTAGAATAAGGGGTAAAATAGTAAGGTAGGGTAGAAATTTATCTATTTAGTTTTAGATTTAGTTTGGATAAGTTAGGGTATCAGGTAGAAAATATATCAAAAAAATCCAATTTAGTGTAGGTTTAATAGAAAGGAAAAAAAGTAAAATAATAAGGGGAAATATTTAGGAAATTTATTTGGGTTATGAGTCAAAGGTTAAAAATAAAATAATTAAGCTAAGGTTTAAGAGTTAGGTTTGAATAAAAAGGCTAAACACTCGAAAACAAAGGTTATGAAATTTTAGCATGTTATAATAACCATATAAAATATATATAAATGCATACTACTCTTGGCCATAGGCTAAGGTTGTGATGACCTCATCACATCACTAGGTATCCTAACCCTTAAGTATCGACACCCCTAAGAACCCTTGTAGGTGTAACCTAGAGTAGGAAAGTTACAAAAACCAACAATGGTTCCCCTGCCCATAGGCACACACTTGAAGGTGAATATAATACTAGATACCCATTGTTAGCTACTCCAAAATTTGGATATATGTAAAATTAAACAATTTCTTTTTGTTTAAGTAATTAATATTCCATATCAAAGGCCGCATCAGGAGTCACAAGCCATGATATCTAAATACCATCTCAAAATGCTCAATATTTCCCATCGGGGATATTTTGAGGTGATATCATCATTACTTAGGCAATTTGATAGATCATTTGAGTTAATTATTTCATGTAAAATAGTGGATTTATAATATCCAAGAAACATATCATGGCATAGTACTAGGCCCCAAACCATCACAAGGTCAAAAAATCCCAAAGGAAATATTTTGATCGAAAGTGGTCAATCAGCCCTACAAACTAGTCGCTCTATCTGTCACTACCAAACCCTAGCACCCCTTCTAAAACTTAGCCAATGGGCTAAGCTAATTGATCAATTATTCTAGTTATAGTTTTAATAATCAAATCATTGATGAAATTAGTTTTATTATTAGTTTATTAATTCTCTTGTCAGACTAGCATTTGGAAATGGTTGAACTGGTGGTTTAATTAGTTTATTAAATATAGTAAAAAAATTTAATTTTATATTACAATAAATTTTAAATTGATTATAAACTTAATTTATTTAATTTTTTCTATAACTAAATACCATTTTTTAAATCAAACATATGCCTAAATACTAGAATAATATAATAGATGAACCATTTTTTTTCTTTTATTAATGTAGTGAACTAATTTTTACTTGAATTTTTGTTTCTTCATAATAAGCCTAAGTCCAATTTATCAATTAGTTAGCCCAAAACCTTTTAAAAGTGAAAATTACTAAGAGGACTTTTTACCGATTGAAAAGATTTGAAAGAAAAGGTAAAAAAAAAATATAACAAATCCACAACCATGAGTGTCAATTCTCGCCCCTCTCATTAAAAAGGAAAGCGTATATTTTCTCTTCCTATGCACACTTACAACAAGAGAAAAGAGAAAAATGAAGAGGAGAAGGAGGACGTGGAGGAGGTATTCTTCTCTATTTCTCTTTCGTCTCTCTTTGCTAAATTTAATTTAATTTAGTATGTTATTCAATTCTTAGTTTGGTACAAGATCTACTCAACTTCACCCATTTCTTCTCTCTACTAATTCTTTTCTTCTCATACCCGATTGATTGGTATACACATGCATTTTTCGTACATAAATTTGCCCTTAAACATTAACCATACCATATACATGTCATTTAAATCTTATATAATTAAAATTAAGAATGATTAACCCCTGCATTTCCAATTAATCATTGAGGTACATGCATATAACTCATATTTTACCTAAAAATAATAACTCAAGGCATGCTTCACAAAAGGAATTACTACTATCATACATGCTCACATATAAAACCAAAATTCTAAATCCTAAACCAACTTGCATACTCAACCACCCTGCACCACAAGATAAGAATGCTTACCTCAAGTGAAGCTTAGGAAAAATCACACAAAGTAGAGAAAACTTAGCTTGAATTTGTAATACCCCTAATTTTGAACAAGAAAATTTTATTTTTAAGACAATGCAGAAGTGTTTGAAAAATAAAACCGGAGAATGTTACAGTTACATCAATCATGAGAGAGGCGTGATCATCATCTAACCCATGCCTAATGCAAGGAAAAACCGAATAATGAACAAAAAGATGCATACTTATAACATCAATGTGGCAATACAAAATTGATAGGGATTTGAACAATATTATAGATAGAATGAGTATGATAGTTTACAAAACCAAATGTAGGAAATCAAGCCAAGAGTTTAAATAACTAAAAATATAAAAACTTCCCAACATAGTGGGCAAAATACTTCTAAACGGTTAGCCTAACTCTTAGGCATAATCATAAACCTCTAACCCCAAGTAATGACCCACTAGTGGCCCATATTATCACCCTCAGCATACTCCAGTTGATAGTTGTTACCCTATAAATTGTCATCTACTCTCTAGAACAAAAGCTGGATCATCACAGTGACCACACAAGTGCAGTATTAGTATAATGAAGTACTGGTAAAACATACTACCTAAACACATGATAAGGCACATGTAACACATTGAAGTCACATAACAACATGGTGATATCATATTGGTATGACTCGACATTTAATCTTAAGTAGTAATACAACAAGACATGCTTGCATGGAAATCATGGAAGCATAAAGATATAGTAAATACATCATAATTCATACAATATAAACCATATTAAAAATTTTCCTTTAGTGACCACACAAATTTCGATTAATAAGATAATTTGTTCAGTTGCACCCAGTTCTCCACCATGAACAAAACTTATGGCAGCATAAATAATCACCATAAGATACCACACCCAGTTCAACACTATTTCTCATAGCACACCCCTAGGCAATGATAGTTTTTTTCTGTTGCGCCCTCATCCTTTCGAACCTCTTTACTATAGCACCATAACCTTCCATTCTACCCTCTACTGCAACCAACTCCAGCCACCTACACCATAATCTATAATACCTTGTTTTAATAAATCCTTAATTTAAATATGCAAGACTTAAAATTTGATTAGCAGGTGTAATAAATCATACGATTCTTTTTAGAACGAACGTCTCGTCGTTGTGAGTAAGTATATAGTTATTAAATTATAATAATAACCCAGACTAGTATATATATGAGTAGAGGAAGATAAAAGTTGATGAAGGTAATAATAACGATAATAAGAGTGTAGATAGCAATCAAAATAGAAAGGATGGTAATAACAATAGCCTTATGATGAGTAACACTCTTCAAAATAATGCTGATAACAATAATTGTGAGTACAATAATGTTAGAAATAATCATGATAATAAAGAGTGGTAGTGATAACACTAATAATAATAATATTGATCATGATAATAATAGTGAGAATAATGGTGAAAATAAAACCTTGAATAGGTAGGATTTTTCCTCAGTACCTATACTTTTTAAAAGCCTAATACTATGGGGTATTTTTGCTAACTAAATTCTAACCCAATCCTCATCATTTTTCCCACTCTAATTTCAGCCTAATCTCCCCCTTGCCTGTCGAGCACTCTCCTTCCCCATACAGCCAGCTGCCACCTTTCTTCCATGCATGTGCACCACTTCTCCACCCTACACTCCTACTTATCATAGCCTTACCATGCAGCCTTTTGTCTTCCCCTAACACATCCCATAACCCTCCCTACTACTTTTCTCCTTCACGCCATCCCAGCCCTGCAACCTGCAACAAACGAACCCAGCTGACCTCCCTAACCAACCCAGCAACATGCAGCAGCAACCCACACACATAACCCAACCCCCAACCAATCAGAAGCCCCTATTCCCTTCTCCTCCCAACCTGTGCACCTACTCAACATTCCCAACTATCTACCCATCAATTTCCTACATTCTCCATGCAACCAACCTGCCTCTTACAGGCCTCTTTCCCTTCTCCCATGCATTTGGCACCCATCTCCCCTCAACCTACCTATAGCATCCAACCCAACCAACCTTTACAACAGCCCCATCTTCTCCTATTTTTTCCTTCCCTTCTTCAGCCCAGACCTGCAGCAAAAATACCTTCTTCCCTCTCCCTTTCGGTCCTCTCTTTTTCTCCCTGCAAATCCTCTCCTTCTCCCCCTACTTCCAGCACTAGATACTCTTGTTTGCAACCCCCAACCTAATCCCTTTCACCACTAAACCCCTGCCCAAAAATCATCCAACCTGCAGCCTTGCCAAGCTTCCCCCTCCCCTTGTGATTTGCCTTTCCAAGCAGCAACTAATTCTAGTGTAAGTATTCTACCCTCCGGTTTGTGTGGTACGTAGTAATTCCATGCACTGGCATCCTTGGTTAATTCCCTAATCTTATTTTGGGTATTAGTTAGCATAGGTTGTCATTGTATTATTCTATTTAGCATAGATACTAATGCATGCATAGTTGTGGATGGTGTTATTATTTTTAGGTAATCTCGACCCCGCTTAAAGTATCATTGGAAGAAGCTCTTCATGGTATTATTTTTCTTAGCTCAAAGGTAAATCCAACTAATCCATAGATGGTAAAATCTTGTGTGAAAATGATACGTTAGTTTTCTAGGATAAAAATCATGCTAGGTTGAGGATATCAAATGACTTGTATTTTGTGGGAAATCGAAGCATATTGTAGTTCGTTTCTATGTGACTATTATGATGTGTAGACTAATATATGTTACCATACTAATATTTATATGCCTAGGTGGTACTCTAAAAATTGAGAGTGTATGCTTATGACAACATATATGGATTTATGCTAAAAATAAATGTGCATATTTAGGGTTAGAGTCCAACTGAAAATTTGTCATGTTTCATGGTAGACCTATAAATGAATTAAATGTGTCGCTTGGATATGTTAGATAATTTTGGACGTATAGCATGTTAACCTAGAGTATAAATGTGTTTAAATGGTGATTATTATGTGTTGCATGTTCTCGGGGTAAAAATGTAAATGTTATATACCATGGTTCGTATTTGAATGTTATTTGTGGAAATTGCATGAATTTTATGAGATACTTGAAATGAATGCTAAGAGTGTATACATGTACCATGTATGGTGAATGCTTATGGGTAATATAGTCTTTTGTTGTATCGAATAAATTATTGTATGTTAAATTAGCATTAGCTATTTTATGTTAGCTTTTTCATGACAAATATCTTATGGAGATAAACCTGGTAACAAAGTCAAGGAAAATGTGGTAGTTATAGGTTGAAGGGTATTTTGGTCATTAGGGCAAAAATGTGATTCAAAGTGAATAATTAGACTAGTTGAAATAAGTGTTGGCCTCAGAATAATTTTGGAAATAATTGGACAAATGGAATGAATAACTGAATCGGATAATTATTCGGGCTATGGCATGATGTCTAACCCTAGGTCGTGTTGGCTTGGAGTTGTTGCGACCGTTGTGGTATTTTGGATTTGACATTGGATGGTTGATTGTTGTAACCCTCGTAGTCCCTTGGTTGATTGATTGATGGCTAAGTTGTAATATTATGAACCTTGTTGTTCTAAAATTAATAACCTCAAATTTCATAAGACACTAATAACTTAAAGAGAAAGACTTGAGTTTTGAAAGGAATCTCGTGCCTCGGATTTAGCCCCCGAGTGCATAGTTTGGGCCTTCGGGTCAAGGGGCTCACTTTTGCTCTATAGGTATTCTATACACCCTATAGGGGGTATGCGTAATTAAGGACTTGAGTTCTGAGGTTTGTTATGGATGACTGATATGTCATGTGGCTTCCTTGGCAAGCATTGCCCTGGAATTCAGTGACTTATTTTGGTACCACCTCCTTGACAATCATTTTCATGGATATAGTGTTGTATTCCACTCGAGAATTGTTATATAAATGATATAACCGGATTAGACACCCACCATAATACTTCTGTAATAATTGGATTAAGCGTGACTTGACCTTGGTTAGATTATTTGGAATGTCACCACTCCTTCCTATTATGCTATAAAGTATGGTTGTTGGTAAGTTAAAATGGTTGTGAGATTTATAAGCATGTCTTCAATGCCTTTGCTAGGGATTTTGATCTAATTAGTATCATTAATTGTGATGTGGAATTATGTCATAAAATCATGGTTTTGCATGTGATTGTATGTTTTATTTGAATGCCTTATTTGTATGATAATTGTATATGTGGGTATGCTACCTCTCTGAAGGTATTGTGATTTACTCAGTATGAGAAAGTCGTACCGATACTATCACTTTTTAGAGGAGTACATCTGTGGCATGCAATGGTTGAAGAATTTTGAGGAGCATCATTCGGATGATTAATTAGTCTAAGGGAGTGAGTGGACCCTGTCCCTATTTCCCTTTCCTTGTAATATTTGATGGACCAGATAAGTGTAAGGTAAAAAACTATTGCACCTTCGTGTGCCTTGTTTTATTTATTTTTCAAAAATTGCTAGCTACTTAATTATTTAAACGGTCCTATTGTATGGATAATCTTTCTTTTGCAAATTCTTGATTATGTATTGTACTTCTCTCGTATTTTTTTTTGTCTGACTTGTTTTAAGCCTTAGCACTTAACGTAAGGATGGTGAGGAGACTTGACTTATATTAAGTGTGGCGGTAACACCTACTATTTTATAATTTTTTCTTATGCAAAATAAAACTTTAAGTCATGATTTTGGTGTTATACAACCCTTCTTCACAGCCTCACCTTCCCTCTTTCCTATCCCATGCAACCACCACCCATGGCTACTAACCTCCAACTGAGCCACTACCTCTCCCTTAATGCGTTGCCTTGTCCAACCTACCACCTCCCAGCCAACGTCTCACCACGTCACACCAACACCACCACTATCTACCTTGACCAATGACTCACGCCAACCATAACCATCATCTCCACCCGTACCTCATCCTTCCACCACAGTCGGCCCAACCAACTCAACCCCCCTTTGTGCGCATGGCTCATACTACACATATAACTTGAGAAGAATTTTGTCTTTAATAATTTTGGTACCTATTATTAATAAGAATGGATATTTTAGTAATTTAAAAAATAAATATATTATTATTATTATATCTGTTAAATATTAATTTGGTAATTGTGGTATTATTTTTAGGTATGAAAGTTAGCGGGGCCTTATAATTTTAGTAGGATACTGTAAATTTGCATTTTTTCTGGTATTCAGGTAACCTTTATACCCAACTAAAATGGTAAAATTTTCATGATACACATTAGGATTTTTGTATCTAAAATATGTTAATCATAATTCGTTATGTTATATTTATGTGTTATCTATTATATCCTGAAAATTAGTAAAAAGAGTATGTCATCATATATAAAATATTTTGGGTACAAAATTATGGCAAAATAAATTTTATAATAATGTATGACATATATGTGGAAAAAGGATAGGATGAGCATGTTAGATAGGTTTATGGAATAATAATCATAGATGTGTGCCCTAGGGGTATTTTGGTCATTTTATGTGTATTATAATTTCTACCATGAAAATCAGGTCCAATATGTATTATATGTTGTTAAGCTTGAAATTATGTGATTATGGATGTATTAGATAAGCATGTTAGGGTTTGATATGCAAAATCTTGAATAACGGCAATATGGTCATTTAACTTATCCGGTAATTTAACTGAATGATAAATTAATTTAATTATTATTTTTTAGAATTTTCATGATAACTTAATAAATGAAATGAATTTAGTAATTTAACAAGATAATGTCGTAATTTTGACATGAGGGATAATTTGTTCATTTTTAGCCTAATACTTCCAAACGGGAATAATTGACCCTAGGATGGCCTTAGTATATTTTTTTATAATTGACCTTAAAAGTGATCTTGATCATAGTTGTCTCGAAATAATTGGAAAAGAGTACAAATGATTAAGTATAAAATTGGATCTATATGATTTATGTGCGATTTCGTCGTCATCGTAATAAAATACTAATATTTAAAGTGAAAGACCTCGAGATAGAAAATGATGGATCATTAGGGGTAGCTACCCTAAAGACATGGTTTAGCCCACGGTTAATTATGGACTTTTGCTGGTGTGTCTTGGTGTCCTAGCCTGACCCTATATCTTACTATATTCTATTATGTGGACCAATAGAGAGTATGCATACTTATGAATTAGATGTTCTTGTTAGTAGAGTAGTATGTTACATTCGTGTACCATTGCGACTAGGGTACCTTTACGTCCTTGGGTTGATAGTCGGTAGGATATTGTGCTATCTTGGTGCGTCGGTATGATTGGAGTACCTTAGTGTCTTCAGATTGATTGATCTCCCCTTGAGTGAATAAAAATGGAAATTATTGATGGTTTATTGGATTTTTTAATTGGTTGGTATCAACCTTTGTGCCTACATATGGTTCAGTAGCAGTCTTTATACCTACTTGTGATTCGATAACAGCATTTGTGTCTACCTGTGTGTGGTAGCAACCTTTGTGCCTACATGTGTTTTAGTTGTTGCCTTCATGCCTACCTATGATGCGATGAGTTGTTACTATGTTATGATATTTATTGTTATTGATAATGAGGTATGTGATATGTTGTTATTGTCTTGATTTTAGGTTGATGTTGTTTCTCATTATACCTCAAAGAGCACCTCTTGGATATTAGATAGGTAAGTTTCAGTTGTTCCAGATGAACAAGAATAAATAGTATATGATGTTGGTGGCATATGGTTATATGAATGATTCTCTTATTTCAATTGACGCATGTATATTTTGATGTTTTATACTATGTATTATTGTGATGCATTTTCTATGTTAAGTTTTCATTTTGGTTTAGTATGAAGGGTTTTTTTTTAGTACTGTTATACTAAAGCGCTCATTTCATGGGCCTTTGTTTATTCAATAGGCAGTGATATTTGCAAGTCAACTTCTGAGTTAAGTTGAAAGCTAGTCATTGGGTTTGAGATTCTAGGGTTATCTAGTGTTCTTTAGTATATTTGATTTCAGTTATATTTAGACGCATGTATCTTTCCATATTTTCTCTCTTTGAGTTTTGTAAACTGATAATGTTGCTTTTATCTAGAATGTTATTTGCCTATTGTTTCCTCCTTTCTGATTCTTGTAATCATGTTATAAATCTCAGCGGAGTAATAATTTTAGCTTTAGAACTTGCTATGAGAATGTTAAAGGTAACCGGACTTGTACTAAGTGAGGCGATAACATGCTTCCTTTTTAATGTTTTTAGCTTCCATAATTAACTCTGTAAATAAAATTTTCAAATCCTAAAAACCAAGGTATTACAAATAATTTGGAATATAATGATTGAAAAGGAAGGATGGTGAAGAAGAACATTGTGGTACCAATCGAACAATCATCTGAATCTTCATGGTAAAGGTCTTAGTAATTGTGAAATCGATCCATCGTCAAAGATGAACCACATCTAGTATTAACTTTTTGTGATATTTTCTCTATGACCATTGTTAAGTTCATAAAACAAGGTTAATCATCAACCTTAATTACCTAATTCTTCACATCTATATAAATCATTCCAAAATCCATGCTTATTATTACCTGTCATAATAATAGAGAAGAACACAAACATCGAGATCAAAGCCCTTAAGGCCAAATAACCTTTTCTCATCAAATCTTTTTCTTCTACCACCACTGGTACATGTAAGAGACTATAAACCCTTAAGTTATTGCTACCTGCACCCAAGAAGATGGCTCTTGACGATGTCCACTTAAAGAAGATGACCTCAACCATGGCTTCGATGACCATTAAACCGAATACTATGATTTTGGTCTTGGATCAACCTTCTTTCTCGGAAGAATGCCATTGATCACCGACCTCAAAAAATTTATACTTACATGATTTCATAGGTCTGGAATAGGAATCTCAATCAAGAAAAGCAAGTTGCATGAATGTCTTTAAAATATTCCCCAAAAGCCAAAATAGAGCCATACGCTTCCGATTACAGAAATCTATTATCCTCAACCTTGAAAATAAATAACTCTGATGCTTACAAAGGCAGTCCTATAAACCATTCCATAGCTTTTTCTCAGAAAAATTAAATGCATGCCGTAAATTAGATTCAAATAAAGAAATCGAACAAGTGCCAAACAAAAATGAAAAGTTCTTTTGTCCAGAACACACGATCAAGACACCTCGGCTTAAAACGCAATGAAATGATAGCATTGCCGTTACTCATCAATCGACCTTCACCGCTGACATTTTTATTTCTCCATCCTCAATGACGAGAGTAGATGCTTAGACAAACTTTTAATCACAGTATCTCAACATCGAGTATCAGATCAAAAGTCTAATGTGATCAATAATTATAATATTTGAGTGAATGATATTTGTTTGAGCACATAAAATTCAGGAAATATCATATCAAATGTATGAAAAGATCAAATATGAGATGATGAATATGACGGCTAGAGGGAAGAAATCAGAAATAAACTTCCGCGGAAGGAAAAGGCGACAAAACTTGGAGAAAGTATGTATATGACGGAGGAGAGCTGAACCAAATTAACCTTTGATTAGATGGTCCCGTGTTTTTTTGTAATATTTCCATCTAAGAGAGGGCTTTTTCGGAATGTTAAACAAGGTGCTTTGCCACAATGTCCGTGAATGTTAAATAGCTCATAGGATAATAAAAACCCCTGCCCCAAAAGTTACTCACACATATTAAGCAGAAATATAGACACCGAACACGACATTACACATCAAATGCATCGATGCCTTAACAGGTCAGGAACGGCCAAACAAATAAACTCCCACCTTACAAAATGGTAAATACAAGACTCCTGACATTTCAGTGCTTCAGCAATGTAGCCAAACTCTAGGGAACTATATAGTACCGTCATCATATATGTTCAACGCTTAATCATCACAGCAATAATACCAACGTATGATACGTAGCCAGTCTCCTTTAATAAACTCTCCGAAGGACATGCAGCCAACACATTATTGCAAAGTATGTATGAATATTCATACAATCGTCTTCATAGCATATCCTTATGCCATCTCTTCCCTGTTGCTTCCCAGATCAATCACTTCAGGCACCAGCAGCTTTCTCAATAGGTGCTTCCTTGGAACCCCCATTCACTTTTGTTGCCCGTTTCTTCTCATAGTCCTTGATGGCCGCTTTGATAGCATCCTCTGCGAGCATGCTGCAGTGAAGTTTCACAGGTGGAAGGGAGAGATGTTTTGCAATTTCCCTGCGCTTGGATAAATAGATAGAAAACCATTAGACATAGCATCAACAGGATACACCAGTACGCACTAATTAGCGCAATACAAAGCATAGGAGGTGGTTGGGCAATTTCACACATCAGTGAGTAATCCCAAGCATATTATCATACAACTCGCACAATCCTGTTAGTGCCTAGTGGTTACAAGTAGCCTAGCATCACCGCATGCGATCAACAACTGAGAGATATTATAATGAGGAAATAAGAAAATTAGCAAAAGCAAACGCATAATCCCTTGCAAGCTATAAGGATCCATGCTAAGTTTGAATGATGTTTACCTGCTGCTCCTGTCTATTACCATGATATCACAAGGTATAATCTTTCCTCAGGACACAGTAAACTAATTCAAATTATAATTATTTCGGAAGCAAACAATTTGATGCATATATACTATCTGACAGGTCCACAATGAAGGCAGAACATTTATAGCAGGTTATATAAAAACGTCCTCTGGAAAGCATAGATGAAATTTTATGCATCATTTCAATAGGAGATAAAACTGCTGTCTGACGACACATTGCAGCATCAGCAAGCTGTACACCAAGCAAGCAAACAAGGAAAATGCTAATTTAGAAAGAGGCAAATCCATTTCATTTAGAACAGCGAACAATCCGCACAGGAATAATAGCTCTCAGCAGTCCGCCCTTTCCTTTGTCATGTCTAATCACAAGAGTGGATATAATTAAAAGATCCCCAACATCCACATGACCTGCGTGGCATTAAGCCCAGCCATTTATCCATTTTCTGTTAATATATTTTGGTTTTAATAAAATTATCATTATTTTTTTATATGTAAAGTGTTTTATATATTAACCCCAAAGTATGGTCCATAATTAGATATAAAGTTTGGCCATAAAGTTTATAATACATGGAAATATATTAGTAACAAAGCCTAACCTATACCTCTCTATCTAATTCTTGATGGTAGAATTAGAGTTATGCAAGTGTGTATGCATGCAAATGTGTGTATGTCACATGATAATGAAATTAAAGAAGATAATTGACTTAATTATATAATTACTTAATTATCTGATTTTGAATTTAATAAAGAAGAGGGAAGAAGTTGGTTGGTTATTACAACCAACTCCCACTTTGCACAGGAGAGAGTATTAAACACTTGAAAAGTGTCGTGCTTTTCTTTTGAATATAACGGGCCATGCACTTCATTTGCGAAGATAAGGCCATGCAGTTCAGTTATGTATATAAGATAAATACACTCTTGTCTTCTTTATTATTCTTAAACTTTTCAACATACACACAAATATACGTTCATATGGAGGGAATAGATGTGGCATCTTCTTCTTCTTCTTCTTCTTTTTTTTTTTGTGATTTATATGTGAAATCAATTGTGAAGAAGAGACTCAAGCAAGTCCTTGTTCCCGTTTTTCGTAAAGAAAGCATACAACATCGGGTTTGAAAAAAAGAGAGTAAAACCGACAATTATCGCTGAGTTCATCATTTCTACAATTTTCTGTGTTGATAATCCCATCAATGATTGGAGGTACACTATATATATATAATTTATATACATAGTATTCTATAATCTTAATTCCGCATAAAATTCGTTATTTCATGTATTAGGATTTCACATGAAGTTTAATTTCATTGTACATGAATTCATATTAATAATGTGTCAATTATATGATTCATGCCATATTATTGCCTAATATTTCTGTCCTGAAATCTGCCTAAAAACTGGCAATCACTGAAAAAACAAATTCATCAAGGAAAAAGGCAATGCAGAAGCATTCCAGAAACAAATTTATATTTCAAGACTATACTGTGACACAGTGACAGTCCCTAGATCAACTAAGATCGCACAACAAAAAGAGGTTACACACTTACACCTTACAACTAAACGGAAGACAGATCACATAAGTTAAAATAATAGGTGCTCAAGGAACCATGGTGTTCCATTGAAGTGCAACAAATTGTAAATATCAACTTACGAGTTCTTGATGGACAAGGCTTCCTCTACTTCCTTCCCTTTGACCCATTCAGTGGCTGAAAGATAAGAGGCAGGAATGATCAGAATTACATATGAAGGCCACAAGCTGGTAAGTCTTTTAAGTGCCACACGATGCAAGCATTTAACATGTATATTAGCTATGACCAGATGCAATAACATATTAAATCGAGTGATTCATTTTTAATGGTGCCCACTCTCATAACAAAATAATCAACAGGCCCGCCTTCCTAAAGCAAGAAGCAAACTATATAGCAAACAATACATCAGCAGCTAAAGAATATGCCCTAAGCCACTGAATATGCCATCTCTAGTGAGGCTTCAACAGATAGCCTAGCTCCTTACAATGCAGCCACCTTGCTTCTGCAGCAACCATCCCAAGGTCCTGCTGATCACATAAACCCTCATTCACGAATAAAATCAAAGACTTCAACTGATTTCATGATTTTCTACATCGTTTTGTACCCAGTTCGTCATAGAGAGTTGTGAGTTGTATATATTTCAAGGAAAATCAAAGATCCAAAACGAATAGCACTAACGAATTCCTGGCAAGCCCATGTTAAAGGGTCCCATGCTCAAATTCCTTCTACAATAACCTTTACCTTTTTACAAGGTGCCAATTGTATTCCTTAATTGCCATAGTTATTGTTGAAAGGATATAAAAAGTAAAAATAATCTAATCCCGTATGAATTTTTTTTAAAATAAATTCACCATAAATTCAACGCACCATAAATACCATTTCTTACAAATACCTAGGGACAACTTAGAATTACAATCACTAAGGAGCAATTAAGCGAAAAACTCGAGTTATACGTACCTAAAGATGAAGAGGCAATAGCAGAACCACACCCAAAAGTCTTAAAACGGGCATCAACAATCTTTCCAGTTTTCTCATCAACCTTAATCTGAAGTTTCATCACATCCCCACATGCCGGAGCACCAACGAGACCAGTACCAATATCGGGATCATTCTTATCAAACGATCCAACGTTCCTCGGGTTATTGTAATGATCTACGACGCGTTCGTGATATAACCGGGTAAAAACCATCAGGATAGGTTTCGATTTAGCGTCGGTCACAAATTGACCTAACCCCAGTAGCTTCTGACAGCTCTGACGCAGCATATTTAGAGATTGATTTCAAATGAGATTACTGATGGATTTTCGAAAATAATAGGGATTTTAGTCCGTCCGCCTGGATTAGGGTTTTGAGTTGAGGCGATTCTAGGAGGGAAGTTTATGGGCGGTAATGGTTGGTGGTCCGTGCTAGAGGGAGCAGTTTCGGATAGCGCTGTGAATTGTGACGTGCGAGACGACAAGTAGTCTGTGTAACTTTTGCCAGATACTAGGAGTTTCTAGTTTTTTAGAAGACGAGACGAAGAAATAGAGAAAATGAAATCGAAGATGGGCCAAGTCTTTTCAGCCCAAAACTTGCGGGCAATGATAACTTGATCGCCTAACCACATTCAGCGGCTACTGCAAAACCTGGACCGAGACGAAGAAATGCCCACCGCGGCCCAGCCAAGAGTCAACAAAGAAGAGAATAAAGAGCCTTCAGGCCCTGGCCCTTCACATAATTCCCGGGCTCTTCTCCCTCTCTGTCCAATGTCAAAGCTTGTAGGGAGGTCGGGATCGTTAGAATTCATGAATCATCCATCCATCGACTCCCGCTTCTGTTTAAGCCTACCGACAGTCTCGACGTTATAAGACCTTGGCAAGGCAAGAGGCTCAAAAAGATACTTAATTATGATCCTTGGACTTTAGTCCAGATCGTAAATCCAATAAACAAAAAGGTGGTAACCATCGGATTCAACCAAACATTGAAGCCTCATGATACAAGAAAATGCCTTTAAAAAATTAATATGTATATTTATATTTTAAAGAAGTGTATTTTAATGAATAAAATATGTATTATTTTAAGATAAAGTTAAATAAATTTATAAAAATATAACCGTGTCCACTATATTTTTTGATCTACATGTATTTTACTATAAAAGATGTATATTTGTGTATGAAAAATGTGTATTTATAAGTGAAAGATTCACATTTTATAATAATCCTTCATGATATATTTAAAAGGGACTTCAATTAAATTACAATATTATTAGCAGGATGGTTATTGCCTCGGTAACTATACGTAGATTTAAATATTAAAAAAAACACCGAGTTAGAACTTATCGAAGACATAGAAGTAGCTACAAAAATAATTTTGTTTAAGGAAATTACTTCTAGTCTGGTTGAGAAAATTTGGTGCATGTATGACTGACACAATGGGAACTTCATAATCATGGGATGGACCTTTTAGTTAAGCAGCCAAAGATATTGGTCCTGCTATAGGAAATGCTTTTGTTGTCCCTTTTAAATCCATCTTCAGTTGATCCTGCAAATAATATTACTGAATTTCTTTACTTATCTCTGAAGTTATATCTTAGCAACATGTAGAGTGAGCCAACCACAACAAAGATGACTTTGTTGTGTATTTCATCTGGATCGATTGATTAGATTTCTTCTTTTTAGTTTATCGACTGTGTTGTTGTATTATCAATAATTAAACAAGGGTTTTTGGGGCACAATTAGGTTAAAAATATTGATGATGCAATCAACAAGTATGGATATAAAAGTAATCTCTTTGGTGATCTTGAACTTTGAATGGCATAAGTGTTGGATACTTGAAATGAAAATTATGCTTTTGCAAAGAATTAGGCATAAGTGAGCCAATGAGACTGAATGACAGTGAATTTGTTAAGTGAGCACTAGCGGGATAGTTTGGAGAATGGTATTGTGAACGGGTGTATGGGAAATTGTTCATATATAGTATATAGTATGTTACTCCTATATCAAGGAGTCAGTTTGTGTGACTAGCAATTTGTTAAATTGAAGTTAAGATGCAATTATTATATAGCTATTATTGTAACTACTCTGCAGGTTTAATATTCGTCTACTTCTTTTTCAAGTTGTGGATTTGCCAATGTATAATAAAGAGCCTTTGTAAGATATGGTGGGCAGCTTGTGAGACATACGAGCATGCATTAGAAAACATTTATTGTTTCTGTTGGCATAAGCTAAAGCACACCAAACGAGTTTACCAAGGTTGGCAACAGTGGCAGCTTAGTGATGTGGAGGTGGGTTATAGTGCTTCTAGTGGTGAAAGTGTTGTTGACAGAACTAATAATAGTTATGGTTCAAGTCTTTATCTAAGGATAAAGTATTTTAGAAAGAGAAGACGGAGAAGCATGCTTACACTAGCTCTTTTCATCCCTTCAGAAAACCATCTCTTCATGCTAGTAATTGATTTGGTAGTCTCATTCGTCGATAAAATTATTAGATCACAAGTCTAAGGAATCATTAAGGGCAAGGGCATAGGGAGTTCAGAAGGTACGGGGAACTTAAAGCAAGTTAGGGTATCAAGTTTGAATCATCACGCAAATTCCTTTTAAAAGAGGTATATCTAATTTGAGTCATTGATAGATGTAGATCAAAACCATAATCTTTTTAGCAAGGTGCATGGAGATGAGTCTCTATTGGTTTCATTGTTTCTGGTTTTGGTATCCCTTTATTTAGTTAGAATAATTTTCTATTTGAATGCTGTAAATTTAGGTGTACATTTGTTTTAAATGCTAGAGTTATGTGTTTGCGTGTTGCTTTTTTCATTTTTTTTCTCTTTTATTTGCTAATGAGCAGGTAATTTTTTGTTTCAATTCAAGTTGGAGGATCAAGTTTGTAGTCAATTAGGAGTAAGGCTATGTGCCTCTCATTTTGGAGGAAGATTATATCACAAACTTTACTCCATGGATATGATTGACGGGCAAGCACAAGTTTTCCTATAACTAGCTATAAACCTGATTATATGGAGCATTGTAGTTTATGGTGAGGAAACATCAACTCTCCATTTGGGTTCTTGTTGCATGCTAGCTCAAAACCAACATTAGGATTCTAAACTTTACAATTCATCAAACAAGTGTATTTGATGTACCAAAAGATTCTTCTAGGGGATATAGTTGGACAATTGGACATCAATGCAAGTCTCCTTTATTTGAAACATGACTTTGTTTAGGGGAGGAATTAATTACCAACATCCCTGCTAACATGGATCACCTATGAAGTTGGGAGTCAATATGAAGGCTTTATTGAGCTACAACAATCCAACTAGAGGACATAATTTGGATGTAAATGCATCTGCAACTGAAGAGGGATGAGCTATAACAATTCAACTAGGGAAGACAATTGGGATGTAAATGCATCTACCACTGAAGAGGGTGAAAGGTGTTGGGGTTCCTTGCTAGAAAAAGGTAGTAGGCCAAAGGGCATCAACTAGGGGAGTTAGCTAAAAGGAGTTATCCAAATGGCGTCCTCCAAGGGTGTTAAGCAAAGGCTAATTAGCGAGATTAGTTGGTAAGGATGACCTAGTAGCTAAGGCCAAGGAAAAATATATGAGCACAAAATGAATGTTAAAGAGTGGTTAGAAAATTTCTTAATATAAGAGATTTTGTACTCATCACTATGACATTCTATAAGTTCATATGAGCCAACTTATAGGGTCAATCATTAAGTTCCAACTTGTACATTTCCTTGACTTTGATTAGTACTAGGTAGAAAGATGCATAAGTCAGACAATCAGTGATAGTTGAGTATTATGACTAAAGATAAAGGAGGTTATAAACGACCCTCTCCCTGACCATTTGTAAATGTGTATACAAACTCTTAATTTTTTTCTAAATTTTCATACTCAATAAAAGTCTCTATTTTTTTTCTTCCTCCTATAAATTATCACTTTCTCTATACTTGCAATCTACTTTTACATTTTCTTATAATTGTGCAATTGGCTAAGTGGATTATTATACAATTGGTCAAAGGGGTTATTGTCCACTTGGTTGAGGGGGCTATTTTTCTGAACAAAAGGTTTAATACATCTATATTGTATGGTTGGTAGCAAGCTCTTTGACTGTCTTAATTAGTTGGAGTCTTGGTTCATTCATTTAGAGAGTGTGTGTGTGTGCATTTGTTTGTTTGTCATGTCTATTATCTCTCTGCGTGGCTAATGAGTGTATATAATTTTTTGAGATAATCACATGCTTCATGCATATATTGAGGCAACGTATGTGAATTTTAGCTGCTTATTTGTTCTATAGGGTCCATGACCTATTGATATAATAATTTCCTAACTTCCAAGTATTTTTCCTAGGTTGTGTGCAAATGTTATGCTTATTCTTATTTCCTGCGAAGATGTAGAGACATCCTATAATCTTAATAAATGCATTTTCATTTCTCTCCAAGCATGAAAGTGTATGCTTGTTTGCAACACTAGATTCAAATTGTGTGTTACCAATCATATATGCAATCATCTTATTTAAATTCACTTAGATAATTTAGCTTATGTTTGGAGCTATTTATCAAAAGTAGTTATCCATAATAACTACTTAATTTAAAAAAAAGTTAGGCTAAAAAATTTCTAAAATAAGTAAATATCATAGATAATTACTTTTGATAAGTAACTCCAAACAAATTAATTATCATCATAAGTATAGATAGAGTGTGATATTGATCGATGCATATAGAATGCATGATTTTATGTGGCTAAATGTTTAATGGGACATCATCTTTGGTTTTTTTTTTTCATTTAGAGCATATACATACGTAATATGATATATTTATAATAATTGAATATTTTAGTTGAGTTGAAACCATGTTGTATATACATGATAGAAATGGATATCTTCGGGGCTATCTTAAGCTAACTTAATTATAGTTTATCCTATATAGTCATAATTGAGTCAGACTATACTTCTATTCTATAATTACTCGGTTATTATTGAACATCGGGAGTGATCTATGAAAAAATAATCATCATACTAACTAAAATTGGTACAACAAGCAACCTCAAACTTTAGCAAAGAACTTCATCATATTTATATTTAGAAAAATAATACTTGTTAATATCAATTGTATTATTTTATTTGCTAAAAAGCTATGGTTAGAAAATAACTATTTAAAAGCCAAAATTCTCACCAAAACACATACTATATATATGATTACTTGCAATATCATTTCTGCATGCCTTAATTGCTAGCTGATAAGCATGAGTAACATTAATGAACTTCTAATGGATGGATAGAAGAAAAAATTATCTTTGCCATCAACGATCTTCTTCAGAATCAATTTCATATCCATCATCCCGGTTTTTCTCGTGCTAACCATCGATATCAGAGAAGCATCTGCACTAATAATCAATTGGCCATCTTTTCAGCCCTCAGCTCAAAGTCAATAATCCCCCACCCCCTGTTTTTCCATGCGTGCTTCTCTCCCACAAAAAGGCACTCCTTCCAAAAAATATTGGGCCTTCGTATGTGACAGAGTTGACAGCCTTTTTTCAAGTTCACATTCAGTTGTTCACTGAATCACTGGACCATTGATTGTCTGTTTCCTCTACAACTACAATTCTGCAGCTACAACTTGTCTCGCAATTATCCGCATCAAACCAAATCAAATATTAATTTTTATTAAGACATATACGGTGTTATCTTCTTATACCCATCATAAAAAAGAGAGGGCAAACATAAAGATTGGTCAAGAAAAATGCTACTTGCCTAAATTTAAATTCAAACTAGACTATAAAATTTATCTAAAAAAACACTATATATTTCTAATGAACTAATTTTATTTTTTATTCATAATTAAATATTATGAACTAATAATTTTATAAAAGAAATAATAAATATGACACAAAAATGTACAAAAAATTGGTTATAATCATAATAATAATATACTGTTTATGAAATAATTTTCTTTTCTTTTATGTTATTTAGTTATCAATAAAAAAAAATGAAATTAGTTCACCGCTGGTTAGGATAAATGGTGACACTAGTAAGGCTGCTCACAGGACAATCAATCAAAACGGTTTATTTAATAATTTATAAGTTTTAAAACAGCTTTTTTCAATTGGCCTATATTGCCGAATGGGATCGGTTTGATTGACCGATCAAAATGGGGTCACTTGTGCCTATTCCTTGAAATCTTTTATATATTACTCCATCTGTCCATTACGTATTGTTCGCTTATTGCAAATTTATAGGAGATTATTTTTAATCAATATTAAAATAAATCTTTTTATTGTATTTTTAAATACATTTACAAATATAAGGGGTTCCCTTCTTTGCTGTGATAATCATATTTTGCCAATATGCCAATTATTTTTTAAATATTTAATTAAATTTTTTGCAATAAAATATTTTTATGAAAAATTTTACCGACACAAAAACGAAACGCTGAAATTTTTTCTTATTTAAATTGTGAATGGTATATTATATTTGTAACACCCCCAAATTTACTACTGAAAAATTTCGTTTAAATCCAGATGTTTAGCAGAAGCGAAAGAATTAAAACCTTAAACTTGGGGGTATTACCGCCACACTTAGTATCAGACTGGTTCACTCCTACCGTTTTGATACTAAGTGCTAAGGCTAAACTAAACAATCATTAAGTAAGAATCATCAAAACATATGTCCATAGTTAACATAGACCATTCACGAAAACCACGAGTCAACAATAGTTAAAATATCGTTAAGATTGCAACTTAAGAGTACGGTTTCAAAACAAGAAGCGTAGTACAAAATATAGCTAAATAAAACAGATCCCAATGGACCAATATCCGAATCGCCTACTCACTCAAGTCAAGCCTTCCACCCTAACTAGTAACCGATCAAACCTGCATAGGAAGTCTGCTCCCCACCATTGGTGGATCATCACAGGACCCATTCGATCCAAGTAGTATCAGTACGGGTCGAATACTGAGTAAGGGCGCAGGTGCGCTAAGGCCAAGCATACAATCATACCACATAGCACACATAGAACAATCATATAAGTAACATGCGATAACACACAAGATAAGGCCTGAGTACTTTCCGGTGACTTATTCTTTATCCTCGTTAATAATATGTCCATTTCACACATATTCTTTAATAATCCATGTAAGTGCGGGAGCCCCACTATTATAGCCTGTGGACCAGAAATCAACACTCAGGGTAGAACGCCTCTGACCACTATTATAGCCGGTTGACCAGAATCAACACCCAGGGCGGATCGCCTCTGGCCACTATTCTAACCGGTGGACCGGACTGGCCTCGACTTACATGGTGTTTCACTGTAAGTACTTAGTATCTTTCCTGTGGATTAACTTATTTGTTTGGGTCTGTCGAGCCCGAGTCCCCCACTATTATAGCCGGTGGACCGGAATAAACACTCAAGGCAGAATGCCTCTGACCACTATTATAACCGGTGGACCGAAAATAAACACCCAGGGCAGAACGCCTCTGGCCACTATTCTAACCGGTGGACCGGACTGGGTCGGGCTCATCATTCTTTCGCTTTACGTAATTAATGTCTTATCCGTGTCTTATTGAATCACATCACACCCTTGACATGCATGCGGTTGATACTCTACTTCTTCCCCTCCAGAGGGACCGTCCCATATTTTGAGACTCATACATCTTCTCACACCCGACATCCATCCCCCGTAGACTTAGGTAAAGTAGCATATAGTAAAACACAAACTCCAAGGATATAGGCCATCCCAACACATATGATATCGACTCCGCATGTCCTCATCCCTCTAGGGTTCCTCCTCGGAGGCCCTAATCGGACTTATGTGGCCCAACTCTTTCGTACTTACCTAAACGTCACTTTGTTCTCCATCTCGCACCTCATTCTTATTAGAAAATTCCCCAAATGTAATACTTTATCTCCCTAGTTCACATGTGACCGACAAACCCCAGTTGACCATCGAAAACCCTAGTTGACCAGGTCAAACTCTAGCACTTTACTTCCTCAACAAGTAACCTCCCTCTTTCACCCCAAAACCTCTTCTCTCATTTAGAAACTCATACTCATCCTTTATATAAGTGAATTCTCACTCTCAACCCCATACCCCCTCCTTCCTTGATCACTTTTACCCTTGTACCCTCCAAATTCCCCATTCTCTCTCAAACCCTAATCAGGCCCCTTAGACACCCTTACATCGACCCACGCAAAATTTTGCACCCAAGTCTCCAATCACTCTTAGACTCTCCCAACTCTTACTTACAACCCAAATCAACTTTTCCCACATAGGGGTCACGCCCATGCAAGATCTAGACCCCCATGCAAACTTCCCAAAGGTCCACTTCTCGTGTTCTTTTATTATCATTTCGTCCTACCAACCCTAGCATGCATGTCCTAGAGGGCCATATCTTGTCACATCATCAACATCAAATATCAACATAGAACATGTCATACTCATATAATGTAAGGCACACACATCATACCTCATTATCCACGTTGTGCTACACAAAACAGGTTATTCATAACACATGCATAATACACATTATCATGGCATACTCATCATTCATCAACACATTATATTACACATAGCACAAGGCCATAGCTTCGTCCTTACCTAACACGACACCGGTCTTGGAGCACGTTCCTACACCTCCTCCGGATGTCAACTTGATTTGCCTATAAGAGGGGAACACTAGAGGTTAATTTTCCTCTAACCAAACACTATTCTTCTACCTTACACTTATCTTTAACTTACCTTTAGGGCTAAAAATAAAATATTACTTTTATAAGTAAAAGGTATGGTCATTATTCTTAAGGTAGCTAATCCGGCTACTACTAATAAAATTAGGTCTTAATAGCTACAATATTTTAAAAGAAATTTTAATAATATTTATTATTAACGGTAGTAGTTTAATGTTACTAATAACGGTGATAGTAGTAGCGATAGTGAGGTTAGGGATATATGAAATATTACTAATAGTGACAAGGAACTAAAATGATAATAATAATAATAATAACCATGATAATAATGATAATAGTAACACTATTAATAATAACAATAAGGATGTTAAAATAATAATACTAAAGTTATAGGTCATTAATAATATTAGTACTAACAATTATAAGTAAATCAAGGTTAGGTTGAACAATGATAATAATAATAATAATAACATTAATAATAATACTAATAATACTTCTAAAAATAATTAGCATTTGTATAACAAGGATTTAGGGGTTGGGGAGTTTAGAGGACCACCTAGGGATGCTGGTGGCACAGGTGGCGGTGCACAGCACACGGCGGCGGCGGCGACGTTGGGGGGAAGAAAGGTGGAGAAGTGGTGGAGGGGGAAGGAAGGAAAAGGAGGGGTTGGCAGGGAAACATAGGGTCTAGGGAGGTTGGGGAAGCTCCCTTGGTGGTTTTGGGAGGTAGAGGGGGTGCTGGAAGTGGCGGCACGGCGGTGGGCGGCGGTGAGAAGGGCGGCGGAGTTCAAAGTTGGCTTGGTCGGGAAGGGTACTTTGCACGCCTGGGGCGGCGCGTGCAGAGCGAACCGAGGGGTGAGGGAGACCTGGGTCGGTGGAGGATGATGCAAGGAAGGGTTTCGGGGGTGGATCGGGCGGTGGCGATGGGCAGCGGCGACGGGGTGGTTGTCTGAAGTAGGGGCGGTGCAAGGTGATTTCTGGGCTTTTGGTTTCAAAAATCCCCGAAGCTGGATCCTTGGGGGTATTTTTAGGCTTGAAATGGGGGAGAATCGAGAGAGGGGACAAGGGAAGGCAGGTTAGGCGGCGATTCGGGCACGCCGGCGGTGGCAGGCCGACGCAGGTCTGCCATGGCAGACCTGTGGGCTGGTCGGGAAAAGAAAAGAAAATGTGCGGGGCGGCTTAGGAGTGATGGGGGTGTCGGCTTGTCGAGGGAGGGTGGCTGGAAGGGCAGGAAGGGGGAAGGCGACGACGCAGGCAGCGCAAACAGGCGGTCGGCGCAGAGAGGGATGGCGGCGTGTTGCAGGTCGTACGCGGGAGGAAGAAAAGGGGAGGAGGCCGGACCGGTCGGTCCAGGGGAGAAAATGAAAAAGAACCGGCCGGGCAGTTTGGGAGAAGGTGCAGCGGGGCGGGCCTGGCGTGCGAGACAGGGGGAAGAAAACTGATCTGGGCCGGTGGGCTGGCCCAGTCGGGGGGAATGGGGGAGAGAAGGGAGAAAGGAGAGAGGGGGGAAGAGAAAAAAAGAGAAAAGGAAAATAAGGGAGAAAAAAGGGATTAAGGAAAATAATTAGGGAAGAAAATTAAAATGACTTATGGGGTGAGTTATAGTATTTTTGGTAGATAATTAAAATTTTAGTAATTTATCTTAATATGTCTTATTATATTAGTTTAAAAAGGTAGCTTTTAGAAAAATATTGGTTTGAACCTTATTTAAATAAAATGAGTATGATAAAATAGCAATTTATTTATTTTAATTTATTAAACACTCACATCTAATTTGGTATACTTAAAACCCATAAAATAATTAAGTTAAATAAATTTAAAAGGCAAAATCCTCAACTTAATTAAATTAAATAAGTTTAAGAGTTAAATTATCCCTAATAAAAGTAATTTATTAAATTATAGGTTTTTAAAATTTTGGGGGGATTACAATATTTTCGATCATGGTTAGTAAAATTTGATTTTAAAATTAAGGGAAGTCATTTTAATATGCCAAGAGAGAATTCTATATTCGTTGGCATGCATGCTCATCATCATTTTCTTTATGAGGCGTTTCATATGTTGTTTTTGGTTTCCACGTAATCCATTCTACTTAGTTAATTTGGCCGTTTATTTAAAAACTGATCAAGGCACATGAATTTCGATCTCCATAATGTACCATGTGATATCATATAGTGACACATTCCAATCTACTATGCAAGATATAGCATGAAAGAGACTTCTATAATATAAAAATCTTATATGGGATGGTTGAGCAACTTGGATGCTTTTTTAAGGATAATTTGTTGATCCAAATCATACACTACAACATAAATATAATATACTAACGTTTTTTTTTTCTTTTACCAAGACCATATTTATTCCAATAAATGGGTATATTATAATGACTTATTATCGTTGTTGAGATATTTTGAAGGCCATACAAAAATTATAGATAATATATTTATAGTGATAATATAATTTATCACTGTATTTATTTAATTTTATTACAGACATAATACAAATATTTTAAATTTAATTTTTAAAAAATAAAAAAGAAACACGATGACTCTTTATCATTAAATATAATAAGTTGTCGTAAAACTTTGGCAGCATATTTTTCTGCCGTTGCTCAAAATATTAGGACAGAAAAAAGAAATCTACTATGGCGAATCGTCTTAAAATAACTATGAACCATTATATTATACCATCCCAAAACCACGTTGTTTTGTTTTTTGATGAGTGCAAGGACGACCATCGTTATAGTAGATGAGAGAATGGTAGCAATAGCTATGGGTATTAATGAATGCCGAACTTTCAGTTCATAGGTTGATCAAGATATTTGGTTTAGAATATGACACCTATTATCCCTACATAGTGTAATATTAATAAATAGTACTAGAGGAAAGAAGAGAGAATTCCTACAATAATAATTTGACTTAAAAGCAATATGATTGTCGTAGACACCGCTATCTACATAACAAAATATAATGTGATTTAAGAGTTTACGTAAACAAAATACGTATTTGAAACTACGGATGCCTAAGGAGTCAATCTTCCAACCAATAACTTTAGTTACTGATAGGACTCGAGCTCCCATACTACGGCTGTCAGGATTAATATAGTCATTTTATCTCAAGAGGCTCACGTATCATTCCACACATGAGATATACACCGGAGTCGATGTGATTCAAACCCAAAACTTCGTAAAAAAATAGCCAAATTCCTTTCCACTAGACTAAGGAACTACCTCCATCAATGATTTATCTTATAAGTTGTCTATGGATAATATTTTGTTGTTATGAAAAACTCTTAAGAGTACAGGAAATATATGTTTGCAAATTATGGGTGTCTACAAGAAGCCGATATCCCAACCGATAAACTTGAGTCAACGAAAAGAATCGAATTTTTACGTTGAGTTTGCCCGAATTAAAATATTAATTTCATTTCAAGAGGTTTACATGTGCCTGAAATATACGTCAAAAAAGGGCATAATTTGAACTTAAAACCTTACAAAAATAAAAGAGCCAATTTTTTTTTACTATACCAAAAAAAGAAAACGGTGTAATTCGTTTTTTTTGTTACTAGAGAGAATATTTTGATGTTGCAAACAGCTCCGAAAGAAATAGAAAAATATAAATTACGGAGCAAGTGGAAAGTCAATTCCAATTGCTTAAAACCAAAACGTTTGAAAGAAGTCGCGTCACCGCCACTATTGTCGGTCCTCACTTATTTCTTTATTTGGTGAAGTGCATCTGTGCATGCATATTATTCGTATGCGTGATTGTCTTTCAACGGTTCAGCTTATATATTTACTCTCTCCCACCCACCCAAAAATTTAAATAAATTAAAGTAGCGCATAAGAACTAAAATAAAGTACTGATTATATTTATAATTACTATTATCTGTCTTTATTAATGGCTAACCATTTTTGCCACTTCAATAAGATTTATAAATGTAATGAGAATTTCAAAAAATAGTTGTAAATCTTGAAATTATAGAACGTTATTTATATTAAAATAAAAATAAATCTTTAAAATATATTTTATGTTGAATCAGAGGGAGTATTATGTGTATTAAAACTTTCTTAAAAATAATAAAAGAATAAAGAATTTATAAATTTCATGCCTATGCCATGTTAACGGATGATATTGGGACAGTATAAAAAATAAGTTAGTTAGGCAGGACAAATATGAACAACTCAAAGCAAAGATAATGTTTTTAAAATTATCTTAACGTACAAAGCATGATCGATGAACTCCTTCCACTTTTGTGAAATATCCAATGAGAGGAAAAGAAGGCAAACACGCCTCTTTTATCATTTTGTATAGCACCAATAATCAAACTCATCAATCTCTCTCTGTCTCTCTCGCTCTCTCTCTCTCACACACACACACACACACATAAACTTAGACTCTTGTACAAGTCATTATTTAAAATACAAACGTAGGAATTATTAATTACCGTTAAATCTAGAAGATTTAAGAGACAAAATTAAAATAAATTTATGTTAGATATTTACTAAATCTTGACCATTGATCAAATACCAATAATCAAACTCATCTCTCTCTCTCTCTCTCTCTCTCTCTCTCTCTCTCTCACACACACACACACACACACACACATATAGTTTTAGGCTCTTACACAAACCATTATTTAAAATACAAACGTAGGAATTCTTAATTACCGTTAGATCTAGAAGATTTAAGGGCCAAGATTAAAATAAATTTAGGTTAGATATTTACTAAATCTTGACCATTGATCAAATACTAATCTCATGGTTAAGATTGGTTCATATATATATTAGGAAGGGTTTATATGGGACATTCACTATATATATATATATATATATATATATCGGGGGTCACGTACAAGCTAAATTTGAGATATATAGGAAGGAACTATCTTGAACCATCAAAATAGTTAAATTGAAGAGCATGGTTAAAATTCTAAAAGAAAGACAAGTAAAAAAGGCGCTAACTTATCATTAATGGAAATTATGGTTCATTTGTGATAAATGACAGTCGCTGCTGCGAATCCGTCTTCACCGTTCTTTCATGCTGATACCTTCCATCTAGCTCCATCTTTCTACTCTATCAAACCACAGAAAGATAAAATTAAAAAGGCAACCGCTACAAGTAAAGGACACCTACAGATAGTAGTCTTTCCATCACAAGCTTACAATGCACCGCCAATCCAACCATTTCAATTTAGCAAATTTTTTTGATGCCTTTAATATAATCAAGATGTCAGCTATTGAAGTCTCCATCGTTGTTGCCATATGAGCAAATCGATCGATTGAGATCAAATGAAAGCGGGTAGTAAAAATTAACCAAAAACACTTTTGATTATTGATGACTTGTTGTTATTCAATGTCAAAGTTATTGGAATTGGTAGAGATCATTTTAGACGAAAAGGAATTTGAAACTGAATGCAAAAAGTCAGAAAACTAAAATCAACAAGACTAATAGATACAGGTGAAGAAAATAGATGCGAGAGAATAATTAAAGCAAAGGTGAAGAAATTGACCAAAAACTTTAGAGAATCGATGAAGGAATTATGAACAAGCTAGAATGAAATTGACAAGAAATTTCAAAGTTGAATCCTAACATGAGAGAGATATGACTCCCGATAGGTGAAGAAAATGGACAAGGGAGAGGCATAAGGTCGTACAAACATACTAGAATTTCCTGTGAGTTTAAGCGATCAATTATTCACATTCATTGGTTCCACAATGATCTAATGGATTATCATAGTTGTTTCTTAAATTTAGTTTATATTTGACTCCAACCCTATATATAGCTACACTTAATTTGTTTGAGAGGAGATGAAGGAAGGTTAGCGATTAATGAGGCTATGTGAAATAAGGTTTGCTTATTGAAGGGCGAATGAATGTTATTAATACAAATTGTTATTACATCAACAACAAGTAGTATATATGACCAATATATGAGTTTATAAATCTAAATATATAATAGCTTTAGATATCTATACATTAGTTGGCCTCAAGATAAAAATAAATAAATAAATAAAGAGATTGTTGATAATTAGTTTGTTTGAGTGTGATCCATGCAAAATCATATATTAACCGATGTTGTATGACAAATTTTAAATTAACTATCAAATTAAAACCTTACATATCTTATTTTGTGCTAAATCAAAATATTGTTAATCTTAATTGCCATTTTTATAAAATTTTGTAGGCTATATATATATATATATATATAAATGATGTCGCATTAGTGTATCATACTTTTTGAGGGAAAAAAATTCTCCCATGATCAGCTAACACTAAAGAAACCAAATGAATAGTATGAAAATAACGATTGAAAAAAATTAATAAGAAAAAAAATAGCCGTCCAGACAATGTGTTCGGCGTTCGCTGAGATAAATAATGAGGTTTCAAGTTTCTTTCATAGAATCCACGACACTTTCGTGAATCACTGATATGCACCTACAACTACAAGAATGATGTACACGAAGTCGTAATCCTATACTATCTAATATGAACCGGCCTAATGTCTTACGCGCGGACCATCGCGTATGTTTAATAGCCTTTTCATCTTGCATACCTTTAAATAGTTAGCTTTTATTTGATGTTCATCCCGCCGACTGTACCTTGAATTTAATTGCTGACGGTAATTCGACGGGACATGCGCGCCGCGCCTTTGAACCGTAAAATACGATGATAGAATATGCTTTTAATTCCTTATACAACCTAATATCTAACATGGCAATGCTGCACGACCCATCCACGAATCCATTTATATTTTCGTGTTTTTAATCGAAAAATTTTCGATTCGATTTATCTTAAGATCAAATTTTCATAACCAATCTAATCTCAGAATTATTTTTATTTTTAATTATTTTTTGATTTTAAAATTTAATTTAATATTTAAAATTCGACTCCATTTTTAATATTAGATTTTATTTCTCTCGGTATATTTTAATTTATATTATATATATATATATTGAATAATATAAAAAGCATATAAAAAAATATCATGACTTGTTAGGGATGGAGATTCAAATCCGTTTCCGTCACATCTCGGAAAAAATTTCCTATAAAAATCTACGAATCTAAACTCATTTTCTAAAATCTCTTGCTGAACTCGAACAAAAAATCTTCGACGAAATTCCAAATTTGCGGAAAAAATTGGCATTTCTAACAATATCATAACCACTTATTTAAAAATAAAGGGAGCAATATCTTTATCTACCAATAATTTTCTTATTTTTAAGCATATTAATTATACTTAAATCTTGAAAAATGAAAATGTGAATTTTATTGTCTAATATTACTTATAAAAAATAATTATATTATATAATAAAATCAACAAAATTGTATTTTTATTATTATTTTGAAAAAAAATTATCCTAACAAATTTAAAAATAATAATTATGTAAGATAATTATTTTTTTATAAATAAAATCAACAAAATTAATATTAAAAAATGAATTTCGTTAAATATCCTCCTAAACACCACGAAAAAGCCTAATATGTTTTTTTTTCCTCCCAGATACTGAAAGTATATCAAATAAAGCAATTGGCGGCGTTCTTTGGGATTAGCGTGAGAATTTTAAATGCCTATTATCGGTTCTGATTGAGTTTCACAAAATAAATGAAGCGGAGATCGTAGCCATTCAGCAAGTGGTTAGAATTCTACAAAGAAAGATTGGATTTGTGAGTGTGACATCTCAAAATTGTGATTGAATTAGACTCTCAGCAGTCAGCATGCAGTTCGCTAGCATATTGATTCGGTAATAGTTTGGCAGATGATTTTTTCCCTTAAAATTTTGTCGAGCGATAAATGCAATTATATATGCCCAGGCTGGCAAAATAGAGTGCAGGAAACCCGAGTCGAACGAAGTAGCCGATCCGCTGGCGAAACAAGGTCTTTGTCAGGCTTAACCATTTATTACTAAGCCTAAAGGTGGGTTCTATGCATATACGAGTAGGGCTGTTAACGAACCGAATCAAGCCGAATCGGGGTAGATTTGGGCTTGGCTCATTTACTAAACGAGCTCAAAAATAAAGCTTGAGCTTGGTTTATTTATAAATAAGCCGAGCTTTTAACGAGTCGAGCCGAACTTTTAACGAGCCGACTCTCGAGTTTTGGTGGTTAAAGAGGTGAGCTCACGAGCTTTTGCATTTTAAACGAGCTCGAGCCTAAATTTATTAGGCTCAAGCTTGATTTGTTTAATAATCGAGCCGAGTTCGAACCAAATTTTTAAACTTGTTTAATAAGCGAACCGAGCCGAACCCAAAAAACTCGCGAGTCGGCTTGGTTCGTCAACGGCCCTAGATACGAGGACGAGAAAATATGTTCGTTGCTTGAGTTTCACGTCCGGCACTGAATTTTGATTGGGCTGGGAGAAGTCACGCTTCTTTTTTTTCTGTTGCTGCGGATCAACTTGTCGGTTGTCGCTACTCAATTTTAATGATCTCTGATTAAGTTGTGGGCCAGTGAATACAGCCTTGGAGCCTTGTATAGTAGGCGATTTTCAATACTTGCAGTAGCGTTATGACTTGTATTGCTCAATGTAAAGCGTTGGTTTCTCATGTAATGACCAGCTACCGTAATATATACAAACATTTGTTTTCTGTGGCAACTGATAAGCGATGTTTATTAAAATTCAAATCCATGTACGTACGCTAATGAGAATCTAAACTAAAGAATACGAAATTGAAAAATAATATTCAAAGGCATACATAGTTAGATAGCATAATATCTCTATTTTTTACTATCAAAAAATTTTATTTTTAAATATTTATAAAAACGGAAATACGAAAAATACTTCTAAAAAAGGAGTTATGGCGCATCTCATATTAAATAAACATCTTATCGTCTGTCCCATTTATATACAATATTAAGTATTCAACCAACTAAAACACAAGAAACATAATGTACAAATTAGATAACATAAGGATAATAAAAGATAGAGTTTACAAAACAAGATCCTTATGGGTCCAAAACAACTAAAACACATAAAGAGGGCGAATAAGGAGATAGGTCAAAACCATAGAACTTAGGTCTTTCAAGGATAAAATAATAATAATAATATTATTATTATTATTATTATTATTATTATTATTATTATTATTATTAACCACCAAAAGTCCACATTCATTTTTCACATGCCCAAACACATACTAGGTCGATTACTCATGAGATTTAGCAAGTGGCCGATTAAATATGTGCATTAGTATGCTACGCATTGAGTAAGTCAAATGATCTATTCACGGGAGTTTACGATGCACGTATGGTCACAAAAAGTCATATAGTTCATAATGTCACACATTCTCAAGCTCATGCAGTAGACTATCAACTTGCATGCTCTACTAACATAGAGTACTCATTATGGTAAACTAATCATGCACATGGAAGAAAATAATATCATGCTCAATAATAGAAATGGATTCACGAAATATCATGCTTCACACCACATATAGGAGATTCATAGTTCATCATGCTTATCACAAAATTCACGAGTCATGATTAATAACATATGAGCATGCGAAGTAACAAACCTAAGGTGCAAACTACTAGACAAACTCTAAGGTCCATTCCACTGATCCAATCATGTGGTTTAGATCACAATGTTATATAACTGTTAACTCAATTACATATATTTTCTTTCTTTTTGAGCAATGGGGTGGGTTATCCCCCATGATCTCTCAATACTCATGGAAATAAAACTAATAGAAAGGATATCAAGTCTGGCTAAAGCCAAAAGAACCAATAATAAATATAAATTCTGACTGAAGCTAAATAAACTACCTAAGAGACTGAACTCTTTAATATTGATACCTCTAGTAAATCATCAGTGTCTAGAGTAGGAAATGCATTGGCATCAATTAGGATCCCGCCTGAAGGTAAATATCAGAAACATCCAATGGCAGAATAACCTCCGGTAGATAATCGATAATTGAATACTCTAGTATTATATAGTGCTCAATTATTTTTCACTTTAAGTTATTGATATTTTATTTACCAAGCCATATATCAAACAAGGCTCACGTAGCATACCAAGTATACCATAATCACATGATCATTCCAAATTATCTATCATAACTCTTCAAGGGAACTTAGTGATAATATCATCAATACTTCACCAATTGGGTTAATTAATTCATTCCAAAAAGTAAATATCCATCACCCAATAATCATATCATGACATAATATCAATTCTCAAACCATTACAAGGTTGAAAGGAAGAAAATGAAGCAATGTGGCTAAAATGAGTCAATCAGTTTGGTGCAACCAAACCCTAGCGTCCCTTTTGAAATCAGTCGACTAATTTGTTGAACCATTCAATCAATTTGGTCAAACCAGTCAATAAGTTCTAACCAAGACCAAACCAAAAATCATCATATATAAACCAACCGATTAGCTCCACTAACCATTCGATCGTTCCAAATACCATTCAATCTGTCTACGTAAAAAAGCATACACATACATTTTCATATACAATTTAGACCTTGACAATCAACCATATCACATCCATGTCATTAGACATTGCATAAACTAATATTAGACATGTGCGCCTACTAAATCATGTTGCATTTCCAAATAATCATCAAAACACATGCATAAGCTCATATTTCCTCAAAAAGATACCACTTAAGGCATGATTCACCACAACCCTACTACTATCATGTAATCATGTGAAAATTAGAATTTCTAAATCAATACTAACCCATGTGCTCATTCACTCCACACCTCATGGCAATAATGACTCACTTAGTGAAGCTTTAGCAAAAACCACATCAAGTAATGAAAAAATTAGATAAAAAGCTTCGAACCTTGAACACCTTAAAAGAAAGATTAAAACAAAAAAAATCTCCTTAAAAATTATAAAAAACCAAACAAAACAAGAGATTGGGAAAAATAGAAGATACTACATCACCAAAGTGGATACCAAGAAAAACAAACTAAATCCTCATTTTTTTCCCTAAATCTAACCATATCTTGTTAAAAGTAAAACAAGAAAGATTTAGAGGAGGGATTAAAAGACGAGAAGTAGATTGTAAATGGAGAGCACAAAGGAGAAATGAGTAAAAACACAAATGAAGGAAAAAATAAAATGCATTTGGTGGATAAGAGGAAAAAAATAAGGAAAATGAGAGCTAAGATTGTAAATATCCCCACAATATGATCGATGGGTAATGAAGGGAAGAGGTACACAACATAGAAATCCTAATTCCCCTACTCGAATTTGGGTAAATCTGAGTGAATTTCTCAATAAATAAGCTGACTTTTCCCAGTAGCTCCAAAGGTGATGAGTAAAACACTTCAGGACAATGTGTCTTAGAGAAATCCAAACACAAGAAGGAAAAAGAAACATAAAAGTGTGAGAAACAATCACTAGGCATTGTAGAGATTATCTAGAATGAAATCATGTGTTCAAACCTGCACTGAAGAGAGAGGAAGAAGGTGACAAAGGTGTGAAGTCATCTTCCTCCTTTTGTTAATTTTTTGAGCTACAAATCCGTTTAAAGTGGGAAAAAATACTGGATTAATGGTCACAATTTGTTAAAGGTCATATAGAAATAAATTGAAGCTTGATTGCCAAGATTCAAGATTATTTGAAGAGTTTAATCATAAAATTGAAATTTGAAAATTACAAAGATTAGGTAAATCGGTTGATTGGTTCAAAGTATCCATCGACTGTTAGATTTCCATGACTTGATTGATTTTTTAGAACTAGTCAACTGGTTATCCTGAACAAAAAACTATGTTGAAAATTATGGAATAATCAATCTGTTCATAAAACCAATCGATTGATGTGCCAAAAATTATTTTATTTCTTATTTTTCAAACCTTTTACAAATCAAATCCAACATACATTTCTAAAACAAGATCAAACATCATCCAATCATCATTAAGCACATGAATTTTCATATATTATAGGTCTAATTTACAAGGTATTACAAGTAATGTCTAAGAACATGCTCGTATTAAAGAAAAGTGAAAATGGAGCAAAATGGAGAAGGTTGAGATTAACATGTTGGATGGCAAGGTTTTGGTCAACACAAGTTACCCGTGTGAAGACCTAGTTTCTTTGAAGTAGTTTCCTACGAGTTTGATTTTCTATGTGATTTATCTTTTAGGTCTGTTATTTATATTTTGTTGATTCTAGAGGTCATGTTGGCTTATAAAGGGGTATTTGCGTAGAGTTATTGAACAAGAATTATAAGAGGGAATTCTCGTATTTTTTATTTAACAGTATGATATAGGGAAAAACTTGATTAAGAGTGGGAGTTTTTGTTTAAGTAGGAAATCAAGAATGGAGTTCTTATATTTTCTTGAGAGAAATCCTAATTGTGAATGAAGATTCTTAACTCAGTGAATTATCAAAGGTTTTATTATTATTATTAATCTTGGTACAGAAAAACATAGGGTTTGAGTGTTTTAGAATTTGTATTGTTGGAAAAGATAGAAATAACATTCAAGTTTTGCATATCCTTGATAAATTTATACTTTTACCTAATTCATCTGTCTCGATTTTAAGTTATTGATTTACCGTTCTGGAGGGTTCTTGTAGGATGTAGGATAACAAGAAATATCACAATACCAATATAAGGCTTAGTTTTCCATAACAATCTTCCCAAAGCTTTCATATAAGGTTTTGCATTATTGTATACGTTAGTAGAAGTTTAGTTATTATGGATAAAATTTCTACGTATCAAATATATATAAATAGAATATTGCATGTTGTTACATTTACATATTAGAAAACATCTTAACTTTATAATAACAAATTAAAGTAGAATTTTGTAGGATTTTACCTTTTTCCTCATAATTTGTAGGTTTTCTTTTTTCCTCTAAAAAATTAAATTCATATATATGTAGAATTACTTAATACCTATATTTAATGAGACATTTATTTTAATTTTAATTTTTCATTTTCTATTTTAAAATATGTTAAAAACCGATTATGCTTTGTCACATTTATAAAAACATAATAGAATACTAGTTTGTGGTTCACCTAGAATATTCTTCTATTTGCAGTATAATTTCTATATTTTATTCATTTTTCTATAAATTTTCAATACATATATATGCATAGAAACACTTAAGACCCACACGTTATAAAACATTTATTTTAATTTTTTGTTTTTCCCTTTTCCTTTTTAATGTAATAATGCATGTTGAATATTGATTATACTCTGTCATATTTATAAATAGAATATTACTTTGTGGTTCACCTAGAATATTCTTCTATTTGTGGCAATTTACTATTTTGATCATTTTTATTTAGGTACCCTAATAGTTGGCCTAATATTTTATAGATATCCTATATTTATAATAATTTTACTTAGGTACCTCCATATTTAAAATATTATTACTTTGCACCTCTTATGTTAGCAAAGTTAGATTTGGTTTAATTTTAATACAATTAACATAATTTTTTATAATAAACACAAAAATTCATAAAAAATTCATTAAAATTATTTAAATTTTTTTAAAATTTATTTAAAATAGTTTTTTAAAAGGTATTTAAAAATATATATTTTTAAAAAATATTTTTTAAATAATTTTTTGATTTTCTAAGGAAAAAAATCATGATTTCATAAGAAACAATTTTAGAATTTAAAAATATATATATTTTTATTTATTATAATAAATCAGTTTAATTACACTTATAAACTTGACATAATCTCACTTTATGAATGAAAATGATACCTAAATGATAATACTTTGAAATATGAAGTTACTTAAGTGAGACTATTCAAAATATGGAGTAATTGTAAAATATTAGGCTAAATATTAAGGGACCTAAATGAAATTTATACTTACTTTATTTGCTAAATAGCTACCACGCTAATTTTTTCTACTCTTTTAAGTTTCTCCTTTCTAGAATTCAAATTCTATTTATATCATAGACCTGAAACACTTTGAAATGTTCACCCCATACAATATGGAAGTTGAAATGGACATGTTAAAAAAATGATGCACCATGCAACACAAACTCACAAAATAAAGAAGTTTATTATCTTCCTTCTCTTTTCTTTAATACATGTGGTCCTTCTTTGTTTAAAATATTTAAAATTAATTTTATTTAATTTGGATTATTAGAAAATTTTAAAAAATATATCAAAATGTTCCTCACCTTTTTTATCTATAAATAAACAACCAAATTGATACATTTTTGATGTGGATAAATTATTGTGTAAAACACAATTATACATTTATCATACACATATAGGTTCAACAAATATATGATATAGGCTCAATAAATATTTATTACGGGTTTGGTAAATTTTTAATATAACTTCAACAAATATTTCACATATGTTGAGCAAAATCTTGATATAGGTTCAACAAATATTTTATATAGGTTTAATAAAAATTTAATATATGCTTAACAAAAATTGTTGAATCTATGGTGTTGAGTTACTTTCTTATTCTACTAGTTGCTATGATGATCCGCTCCTTGACAAAGACTTGCTAAAAGAATATATTTTTACGAATAATCATGCCAAATACAAATAGAGAAAGTAATGTACGTACATCTCTTGTTATTTAAAAATTGTTGAATTCATGGAATCAAGTCTTGTTCTCTTTCTACTAGTTGCTATGATGATTTACACCCCAGTTATGACTTATTATGCAAACGAGAGGATTTTTCTTGCTAGTCTTGATAATAATATTGAGGTCATGAGGAGTATTTTGGCAACATGGTATCATGAGTATTCTAGCAACATGATAAGTATGGATGATTGTCAATGCTAGGTTATTATATATAATGATTAAGTTTTTAACATAGAATGTTTAGGTTCATAATATATAGTGTATGTGTTAATGATATATAACAGGTTCATGACATATAACAATTATGTTAATTGACTATAACGATGAAGTTCATAACATAAAATATCTAGACTCATAACACGCAATTTTTAGGTTTATGATGTATAATGATTAAGTTCATGACATATAATAAATAAGTTTACGGTGTATTATGATTAGTTTTATCATATACATACATATATATGTATGTATATGTTTATATAGCAACTATATTGTATATAACAACACCTATTTTGTATATGTTTAGTTGGATGCACAAGTTGTCTATGCTAGTTGAAAACCACGAGGTCCATGACACTCTAGGTGCTATTACAAACTCCCATGGTAGCAATACCTTGAAGTTGACGCTGGTCTTCGTTGTTTTTGGTTAAATAATTTGTGATTATTTGCAAATAATCTATTTTATGAATAGTTCAGTTAATGAATATTGTGAAGCATATACACTGAACATATATATTTGTGGATTACTAAATGTGTATAATTATTTCTACTGGTGAAAGTAAATATTTTTATTTAATAAATTTTACACTGTGACCTAACTTGTCTTATATAATTTGTAAGACTAATTTACATAATAATTTTTCATTTAAAAATATAGTAATATGGGTGTCTATTTATTAAGGAAAAAATAAAATAAATTGGTATAATATTTTTACTAGCCCAAATTAAAATAGTTTATTTTAATATTTTAAATCAAAGGAGAATGCCACAAGATATTAAAGGGAAAAAAAAGAAGAATACGAGGCTCCGTGTTTGTGTAGTCAGTTGATTTTTCATGGTAGATAGTATTTTTTTTCCCACTATTATGTATTTTAGAGCACATTGCATTACGCACACAGGTTCATATATACATTTAATTACTTAATGAAAAAGTTATTTTAATTTTTAGATTTTTAGTTTTTTGGTAAGAAAGTATGTTAAACATCAATTGCACTTTGACACATCTATAAAAGTAGAGTGTATAAAGATAAAATGGTGTTGTTAAATGAAACAACATAATTTATATAGATAACAAAAGATTTAATTAAATCCCCAAAACACCCTTCATTATTTCACTATTTTATTTCCTTTCACTGCTATAATTATATTAACATTGATACTAAATCTAACAATAATAACAAAGAAAAATATATTGTTTATTTTGATTCTAAATGCATAATCACAATTAGAGACAAGTTAACTGCTTTACCCACGTGTGGATGTGATGCACACAACGTATGCAAAATTAGGCAAACATTATGCACACAAAATTATACATGTGCACAACACTTATGTTGAATTAATTATCTTGGTAACTTAAATCAAATCTACGAACTACAAGTGTTTTATACTATGCACACAAGACCTGTGGGGCACAACCTTGCATAAAGGACATGTGCACGACCCTACAAACACGCAAGCCATTAGCTAATGAAGGTTGTGCAACCAATTTTTATTTTCTTTCCAATTTATGAAATTAGAACTAAATCCTTGAATTCTAATTCCCAAAATATTTATAAAAACCGATTGAAAAGAAAAATGTAAAAATGATTACCTTGATTGAGCTACGTTCCATGAATTCCCATATCCAATTTTTGTTAACTTGGTTGAATAAGAAAAGTATCATAAATTTTCACTGTCTTATACAACCAAGAAGGTTCACGGAGGAGAGAAATAAAATGTTTAAGATAGGGTCAATGGTAGAATGGTAAAGTTATTTTATACGTAAAAGTCTCTTGTTTCAAATAGTTGACTCAAAATAAAGTGAATTATTGATTTATGGTTTATCTATAATATTCTTTTATTTGTGATAGTTTATTTTTGAAAATAGTGACCACATTAAGTTTATGAGCTACTCCATATATACATTGAATTGAATTACTTAAACTCACGCCTAGTGAGCCGTTTATTTTGATTTCTATATTTCCCTTTTTTCCTTTTTCTTGTAATAAAGCATGTCAAGTACCCACACCCATATATCCCATCATATACATATTTCTTACTTTCTAAAACTACCCCTATTATTTTCACTCCTCCTCCCAACACTCCATCTCAATTATTTCTCCTCTTTCGTCCTTTATTCAGCAAAAAAAAAAAATTCATTAAAACTAACAATCATCCATCATTGGTATACTCTTGATATAAAAAAGTTAATATGCATATAATTTGATTGTTAATTGTTTTTTTTATAAAATTACTTATTTTCAAACTTAAGTTAGTATGGATGATTTGGTGTTTGTTGTTTTAGTATGTTATTTGTTTCAATTGGTTGTTTATATGTATAGATCAGCCTAAATTAAGTATTTTTTTAATATGTTTTTAAAATTTTCACTTTTAATTTTTTTATAAATTTAATATATCATTTTTCTTTTTTTTGTAGAGTTTATACTTGATGAGTGAATCACCCGTATCAAACCCTCTCCAACGGGTCACTCACTTGTATCAACTCCTTTCCGACGGATAAGTCTCCATAGATTCCTCCACTAACGAGACACTTGTCAATTGTTATTATGATTAATTATTATTAATAGTCATATTAATTATTATGATTATTAATTATGAATATTAATATATTAATAATAATATGACAATTATTATAATATATATATTATTATTAATAGTAATTAATAAATTATTACTATAATTATTATTTCTAATTGATATTAATTATAATAAATATTATAGTAATAATTATTATTGACGTTTATGAATTATTAAGATATTATTACTATTATAGATAAAAATTAATATTAATGTTAATTATTTTTAATAATATTAGCAATAGCTAATATTTATTTCAAGTATTATCAAAACTATTAACTATTACGCATAATTCATTCTTAATGTTGCTTATTATTATGAATAATTATTACTGATGAATAATAAATATTATATTAATAATAATTAAAAAATAATAAATTTTTAAATATCAATTACTATATATTATATAATGGTTATTAAAAATTAAAGTATTATTAATATTTGTTATTAATAATATCATTATTTTTAATATTACTTATTAATAACATCATTATTATTAAGATTAATTATTAATAATATCATATTGTTATTATTAATAGTATTTTTTTTATGACCGCTATAATATTATTATTAATATCAATGATTATTATTTTATGTATTTTTTATTATTGAATGTGGATTAATTATTACATTTTATTTTATATATTGTGTATAGAAAATTTAAATGTTGAAGATTCAGGATAAATTGAAGGAGGAAGAGAAAGAAAAGAGAATATAGTTTTTTGTGAAATGATAGGGGTAGTTTTGTCAAACAATAAAATAACCCCTTTTGAAGAGTGCCCTATCAATTTCATTCCTTTTAAATCTTAATTGTACTAATAATTTTAATTTTTTCTTATAACTTTTAGATTTTTTTTCCCTATAAAAAACTATTTTATATATATATATATCACTTAAGTCACTGCCAAACTATTATTTTTTCTTCCCACTATGTTCACTCCTCTTCCATATCACTACCTCTATTGCTCTTTGTGGATTGAAGATACTTTTCTTAAATTAACTGTGGATGTACATACTTTTCAACTTTATATTCATTTTAAGGATGACATAATTTCTTCTTTTATTTAATTTAGTGGGTTTCATAAATATGTTCCTCTAATTATATACATATTAATGTCTAATCATTAGTTTATAACCACATTACGATATTATTTAAAGATTATGTATTTATTACTTTTTTTGTTAATGAAATTCCTCAAACTTAACATATAAAATTATGAAATTATATCCCCTTAATATATGATATACGTATTCATTATATGCATTATTTGATACAATTGCAAGACTTATTGATATAGCTTGTAAATCCTATCAACTATTTATTTGATATCATTTAATGGCTTGATGAATACTTAACCTTATCATATGCATTATTTAAATCATTATGATATGATGTTAATCGAAAAACAATATTTAGTTGAAAATTTTAATAAGGAACTTTGAATGTGGGAATATTATTGATACACCTATTCCGATGTTACTATTGTAGACAAGCTTTAGACATAAGATAAATGTACCAAAGAATATTAATGCTGCCTATTTTAATTTTTTTTTACTTTGATTGGACTTAATATTTTTTAATATAATTTTTGAAAACTCACAATTATATATTATATAAGTTTAATTGATTGAACCAATTTAGTACACTAAATTAATCCATACTTTATTATTATTATCTTCTGACAGGAATTTCTTAGATCTTTCCCATACATACATACATACGTAGATCAAAAGCGGGGTATGACCTCATTAGAAATAATTTATAGCTTTAAAATCATTTATTTGGCTTTAAATAAATTTGTATGAGAAAGAATTTGTAGAAATTTGTCTCAAAATTATTCTCCATGTTTTCATCATCTCATATGTTGGATATTAAGTTTGTATTTGGTAAGCTTATTATTGTATACATTATTGATTCATAATTCTTCAAGTCCTTTGTTTTGCATCTATTATCAACCTTATTTATTATTTATTACTTATTATTACCTCATAGATATTACCTACTAATTTGTATTCAATATTCAAAATGCCCTGCACTTTTTATTTTTATTTTTATTACCATTATACTCCTTATTTACTATAATTCTAAACACATAATCAACAGAAACAATATTAATTATAACTATAAATGATTGATTAATAATAATAATATAAATTGTAATGATAAATTAATAATTATAAAAATTATATTGATCGTAATTATAATTAAGTAATCAATAAAAATATTAATGATAATTAAAAATAGGAAAAATAATGTTTATTTAATAAATAATTAAAATTAATCATAATTCTAAATAATCAATCAAAATAAATAATATGAATTTTAATGCTAAAGAAATATTTTATATGAATAATATTAATCATAATTAGAAATAATTAATTGTTGCATATAATTTAAAATATAATTATGTTGAAATAATTGAGAATAATATTAATTATAATTATCAACTATGATTAATTAAAACATTATTGATCATAATTAAGAATAAATGATCAAAGAAAAAAATTAATTATAATTATAAACAATAATTAATAAGATTATTGTCTATTATAATGATAAAAATAATAATTAATACAAATGATATCAATCATAATTATAAATAAATAATCAATATGAATCACATTAATTATAGTTATGATAACAATTATTAAGAATGATGTTTTTCATAATTATAAATTAATAACTATTATTAATCATAATTATAACTAAATAATCAATAAAAATAATTATAATTGTAATTAATTAATTAGTAAGAATAACATTAATTGTAATGATAAACTAATAATTAATAAAATTAATATCAATCAAAATCATAAATCAATAGTCAATACAATTAATATTAAATATAAATATATATCAAATTAATAAGGATAATATTTATCATAACTAAAAATTAATAATTAATAAAAATATAATAACATGTAATTATAATTAATTAATTAATAGCACTATTATTAATCATAATTATATGAATACGCCATTAATAAGAATAAAAGCTCTATATGATAAAATCTATAGACAAAATAAAATAACTATAAGAAAAATATTTAATTAAATAATTATGTCTAAAATTAGTAATGAGAATCAGTTGATTTCAAATCAGATAAGTTGTCAAATAATATTATTTCTTCAATAACAATTATATATAAGTAAGTTATGACTATAAAATAATACTATTATTTTAGCCACATTATTTTTATTCAAGATCAAGTTAAATTTTAGATTAGATATTATTTTACTAAACACGCTAATAAAATTGATTGCTCCGTCGTACCTCCCCAACTGCTCCAGTCCAAATTAGCTCGCATTTTTCCACAAACGATAGATAGTTAACAAAAACTTTGATGTTTTTTAGTTAAAAACTTCATTATACGAATTTGTAGTAGGCAACCCACTCTTCGATTCTACCTGCTCCTAAATTTTAAGTAGCCGAACAGATTTAAATCGTCCAAGTTAACCATAATACACCTCCCATTAAATTGTGGAAAATACTAATTTTACAATTAAATTATTTATTTATAAATTGTACAACCATATAATAGCGTGTAAATTCTGCATATTCATATATTATTAAATGATTACAAAAAATTTAAATGATTTCGTTATATGTATAGTATTTTTTTAACATTTATGATCTATCTTATCGAAAATAGAAGGATTGATTTGTAATGTTTAATTATATAATTTAATCTGAATATTAAATTTACATGAAACTTTTCTTTTTTGGAGTTTTTTTATAACTTGGTTTGGGGATTACTTTTAGCTAGCTAATTACGGAAGAAATTCGATTTACAAGTTACAACAAATAATTAAAACTTTATATTGATAAATAACTGAAATGAATCACCGGTTTATTTATTCATTTATTCGTTCATCTATCTATTTTTACGACAATAGATCAGAGCTTCCGAATCGCTTAATTAAAAAACCATAGATGGGGTAAAAAAAAACATCGATCTATTACTGTTAAACAACCATCATATATCCCTATAATAGGTTAACTTCCGAATAAGGCCTTTGATAGTGTATCTCACTCAGCTTCTCTCTATCCAAATGAACGCGTCTCGTTCAATAAAAAAATAATTTATGGGGTAAACGTCTGGTGTCTCTATAAACAGACACAACACATGGACCTTTCTTTCGACCGTCAACTTCCTAATTCAATATTAATACTTTCCAGTACGATAGTAACTGATATGAATCACCAAGTTTTGATGAACTTATGAGGGGCTACTTTTAGTCAATCTATCACATCATGTAATGTATTTACTCGATATTAAAATGAAGTGCGTGCAATTAGTAGTCATGTCATTGACAAACAAGGGGAAACACCAGTGCTACCAGGGCTCTAACAAAGATACATAATCGCCTTAGGTGATATATCCCGATAATTTAAAATATATGTTAACCTTCATTTATTTATTATTATTAATTTATTATAACTAAGATAAAACAAGTAATTTTAGTTCGAAGCTTTTTAAAAACTAACTCATCAATTAAAATGAATTAATAATTTGATAGTTATTAAAGGAAATCAAGTTATTACCAAGTTACACATCAAGTTCATGCAAAAGCGTATGATTAACTTTATAGTCCTCTAAATTGAGTACTACAAATAGTATAAAGTATAATGTTAGAAGATAGTTTCTTCGTTAAACTCAATTCAATAGAACAAATATAGGTGAATTACAAAATTGATCATTATTTTAATGATAGAGTTAAAATCGAGTTCTTATAGATGTACATAATATGCGCACATTGAATTGGTAAACCCGTACGTCTGGTGATTGAGATTATAATTTTGGTCTTAAGTTTGAATTTCCTATCTCAATAGTTAAAGACTTTTATGGTGATTGTTATATCTATATGATGAATTATATTCATCATTATAGATTATAAATAAAAATAATATATGCATTGAAAAGAGTTCATCTAAATTTTCTATTAAAATCTATTTTATATATAGTTTTATTGCATTCTTGTAATATCCTAAAATTTTATAAAATTTTGACCATGATTTATCAACATTTTAATCTAACCTAAATTTTAAAGTATGATTTATTTTATTTTTACCCTAACCCCAAACCTGAAAAAATATGTTGAATAAAATTTTAAATTAACTTTCCAAAATTTAAAACTAAACCTAAATTCAAATTCTAAACTTAATTTTTCATTTTCATTTTTCATTTTTTCCTTTTTTCCTTTCTCTCCTTCTTCCCTTCTTTTTTTTTTCTTTTCTCTCTCCCTTTTTAGGTTACATTTGCCAACCCAGCCCACCTTCCTTCTCTCTTGGCCCGTTCTACCCTAGCTGGCTCGGTCCCTTTTCGTTTCTTTTTCTTTCCCCTCCCGCGTCAGCCCTGTCTTCTTCACCCTCTCCCTTTCCCTTTCCCCTTCTGGCCCAAAAAAGGCCTTACCCACCCCATGCTCGTTGCCCTCCCTTTCCTTTCTTAGCCATGCAACACTACCCTGCACCCTACAACCACCAACACTGCACGGACCCTACAATCCTACCACGACACCAGCCCCTGCATCCTACCACTTCTGTACCCACCTTGCATGTCGAGCCATGGCCATTCCCCTCTCCATGTCATCTCCTCTCCATCCCGCTCGTCCCTCTGTGTGTGTGTGTGTATACATATACATACTCCCACACACACCTCTCCTTCCCTTCTCCTCTTCCATCTCTTGCATCCCATCACAATGCACCCCGTTCAACTCTATTTTTCTTCTCCTCTGTGTGTGTGTGTGTGTGTGTATCTTCCCTTCTCCTCTTCCTTTTATCACCTCCCATCACAATGACCCCTCCTAGTCGTGTTATGTGTGCGTGTGAGCGCACGTGCACATATACCTACTCCCACACACGCCTCTCCTTCCCTTCTCCTTCTCCTTCTATATCCTCCCATCACAATGCACTCCACACGGCTCTATTTTTCTTCTCCTCACCACGATGTCGCTTGTCGTCACCAAAAATGCCACCTTTGTCGCCACCCATCACCCTAGCCAAACTCCCTTCCTTTTTCCTCCTTCCTCTGGCGGCCCTATCCAACACCATCACGGCACCATACCACACGTACCACTTCTTCTCTATCACCTATTCCCACACGACCTTCCAGGCCTCGTCGTCAATGCCACTGCTGCCTAGGGTCACTACCTCACATTTCTCCTCTCGGCTTGCTTGACCCAACGCCACCCTCACCACACCAAGCCCCTCTCTTCTCCCTCATTTCCCTCTCTCGGTCACCACCCTTTCCTTTGACCTGCACTGCCACTGATCACCACTTCCAGCTTTGGTCGTCACCTATAGGCTACCACCTCTGCCCTACTATTTCCCCACCAATTCCACACCACTTTTATGCTATTAGCCATCCTTAACCACCAAATACCAGCCCCAAGGATGCTATCACCACTAGTTGTGCCACCTCTATCGTCACCCACCACCACTCCATGCCACCAACTCCTGCTAGTCCCACCACCACCACCTCAATCCTTGTTGGCAACCATCACTCCATCCTTAACTGCCACCGTCACCGCCATATTAGCCACCACACCACCGCCATGACCGCCCTGCCCGAGCCGCCTGCACTTGGTTATCGCTATTTTCTTCCCTCCTACCTTAGTTTTCATTAGGATAAATTCTTTAAGTTTAAATTGTTTTCATTTTTATTTCTAGGTGACACCTCAATGGTAGTGAAGAAGAAAGCATAAGTCTTACATATTTAGGGACCAGAGCCACTTTGGTAAGGATATTTGTTATAGTCTAGGATTTATGGTAACTAAAGAGTTATGTATAAGATTTTGTCATACCATCACGTGATTAAATGTCTGATTATTAATGTTATGATATGATATTTGATATTATATGATAGAAAATAAGTAAGCAGAGATTATGCGATGTCGTTGTTCTATGTGGAAAACCCTCGGTGTGATATATAGTTGTGACATGGTTTAATGAGGTATTTTAAGTGAGGAAATGGGTATAATAAGATATATGGTGACAATGAAGTGTAACACCCCTAAATTTACTACTGAAAAATTTCATTTTAAGTGGAAGCGTATAATCAAATATTTGGGTGTTATCGCTGTAATTGGCATAAGTCTAGTTTACCCTACCATCCTTATGTCAATTACAAGGCAAAACGATTAGAAAATTTAAAACATAATTAGAAAGAGATGGGACAACTTTTAATAACATCAAATAAGTATTTGGAGATTAACTCCGATTACAATATCAAAATATAACAAAAAGGGATCCTATGGAACTAAGAGTCTAATAAGATATCCGGGTAAAACTATCATCCGAGTAACATGACTCTACGCCTAAACCCTAATATTAATAAATCGCTCATTCACATATATCGCATCAAAGGCTTCGAAAACATCTACATGGTCCTCATTGACCTACAAATAAACATATGGGTTATCTAATCGTTAGATTGAGCAGCACCCATGAAACTAATGATCAGTACACTACGTACTGAATAAGGTAACGATACAATCAAGTAGGGTTACACATAATATAAGAATTCTTATAAGCAAATCATACATGCACAAATAAAAGAATGCCAAATAACTATTGATTCCAAGTATTTCATTAGATATACCATATTCCAATATTTTATTTACGTTGAGTTCAGGGACCCCACTATTCTTAAACCGGTGGAACGGTCTAAAACACCTCTCGGGGACAATACACCTGAGCCACTATTATTATTCGGTGGAACAGAGCCAACACTTCTCAGAATAAAAATACTCTTGAGCCACTATTTATTAAACCGGTGGAATGATATGAAGCACCTCTAGGAGATAATACACCAGAGCCACTATTATTATCCGGTGGAATGGACTCAATACCTCGGTCCTGACTCACGTAGTCTTTCACTTTAAGTGATTAGTATCTTTCCATTTATACTTTAACTCTTAATTATATTTTCATTCACATTGAGTATGGGGCCCCACTATTCTTAATTCGGTGGAACAGACCGAAGCACCTCTCGGGGACAACACACCCGAGCCACAATTATTATTCGGTGGAACGGAGCCTTATAAACACCTCGGCCCGAATCAAGTGATCTTTTCACTTTACATGATTAGTATCTTATTCAGAGTTGATTGTATATTATTATGCTGAACTCAAGATATATAATTAAACACATAAGTACGAGACCACGTAATTATCATCAAATGACCATAATACCCTTTAGGGTAGGCAAGATAATCGTATTATCCCAAAGCCTTATAAAACCTAAAGCATATACATTTCCAATCATTATCCGAAGTACATATCCTTAGTTTTCCATAGATATCTTATATCCAATATTATTCCCAAACATGTACTTACATAACTTCATTACTCTCAAGAATATCATTCCATAGTATTTCCATAATTAAATTATTCAATATAACATACTCAACACAAAAGCATATACAAAGATACAAATATCACATAAATTCCTAGCTACAACATGTATCCTTATCGACAAAGATACTGGGTTCTATGCATATAAATCCTATACCTCCTCTAAGATCACCAAAAAATCACTTATGAAAATAAGATAAAAATACGATTAGGACCGGAGGTTAAAAATTAAGAGGGAAGTTATGGTAGAGAAGGGTAAAAATAAAATTTACCAGAGCCAAATGGAAGCTTGAATTATATGGAAGTGTAGAAGAATTTGTGATAGAGCTATGGTTAACTTTTGGTGGTATTTAGATAAGATTTGGGGTAAAAATAGGGTTACTTGACTAAAAAGGAAGTTGTATGACCAGACAGTGTAAGAGTTATACGATTGTGCAGCAATAGTGCACAACAGGTCGAAAGAAGAAAAGACGCACAGCTAGGCAGTGTAAGAATTGCACAGCTATGCAGCATTGAGCTAAGAGAAAATAAAATGCATGGCCAGACAGTGCAAGAATTACATGAATGTGCAGCAGGAGATCTAAGTGTTGCATAGCTGTATAATAGGCTGTGCACATCCCGTGCACTCTGAAACTCTGCAATGAATGAGGAGAAGGAGAAGAAAAAAGAGGCGGCGGTTGTCGGCGATAGAGAGGGGGAAGGTTGGGGCAACCTTGGTAGTTAGTCCACTAGCCAAAGGGTGGCTAGTGGTGGCTTGGGTGGTGCTTAATTATGGATTAGGTGTTTTGAATGCCAAAAACAAGGAAGAAAGAGGAAGGAGAAAGGAGAAGGAAGAAGAGAAGAAGGTTGGGGAGCTTATAGATCATAATAAAATGGATGGATGGAGGGGTATATATTATAGTAAGGTGGCGTGCCTTGGAGGAGAAAAATGGTAGGGGTGACGACGACGACGATCTACCAAGAAGAAGAAGAAGGAAGAAAGAAAAAAGAAAAGGATAGAGGGGATGGTGATGGTTGAGATGGATGGGAGTCAAGAAGAGGCATGAGAGGGTGATGATGAAGAAGAAAACATGCGCGAGAGGAGAAATCAGGGAGAAGAAGGAAGAAGAAGGCCGGCAGGGAAGTGATGGTTGTTGTGAAAACAGAGCAAAAATAGGGAGAGGAGGAGGAGGAGGGGAAGAAGAAGAAGAAGAAGGCAAAACAAGGGAGTGGCAAGGCTGGCAAGGATGGTGTCATGGTGCATATGGGAGGTAAGTGGAGGGTGGTGCATAGGAAGCCAAGCTTATCACGCCATAAAATTGGCATAGGAGAAGAAGGGAGAAGAAAAGAAAAGAAAAAGGAAGAAAAGGGAAGAAAGGATGAAAAGAAAAGGATAAAGAAAAGGAAAAAGAGAGAAGGGTTAGGGAATTAGGATTAGATTAGGCAAATTTAGATTAGTAGAAATTTTAGCTGGTTTTGGTTTCGGTTTATCTGAAATAAGGTTTCAGTTTCGGTTAAAGTTTTGGGATTAAGAAATTTGGGTAAGGCTAACAATAAGATTTCTTGAGATTAGAATCAAATTAGTGCACTAATGATGTGGGATTAGGCTAAGCAATTTTTCAGGGTATTACATGGAGGCTTTGGAAAATAATGGTACCATAACGTATAATATTCGCATGAAATATGGGCATTATTATCTATAATGGCATTTTGGTCAATAGGGGATTAATATAACAATTGTGATATTTTAATGTGTTATATGATTTAAAATATGCTAAGGAGTTTATGTTAAGTGGTTAGAGTAGTTGTATAGGGCCTAAATTTTATAAAGTATGAGAATGACTTAATTAGAAATGGCAACCTTAAAACGAGAATGTTATTATTACATGTGTGAAAAGATGAAGTGGGATACGAAATTTGAATATGTTGTCTCTGGTAATCGTATGAGCCCTATAGGAAAAGTTATGATGTACTTGTGAAATTAGGATTTATAAGCCCTGAGAATAGTAACTCTCGAGATAGGATTATTATTGCATATGTAATACCTTAGAGTTAGGCCTTGAAATTTGAGTATATTGTTGATAATGAGATTTGGGTAAAAGTTACTAAATTTTGTGGGTGAAATAATAATGGAAGAGAAGTTATGACTAAAATGTGAAATCAAAGTTTTTGAGGAACATAAGGGTCTTAACCCTAGAGACCGAACTTAGGATCCTCGTGATGTGCCTCACCCACTTTCAATGTATTGTGTACCTTTCAAACAAATCATGAATAAGACATTTGTCATTTAAAGTGAAAGAATGAGCAAATCGAGTAGAGGTATTTCATGGGTCCGTTCCACTGAATGATAATAGTGGCTAAGGAGTGTTTTGCTCTGAGAGGTGCATTAGTCTTTTTCATTGAATTAATAATAGGGGCCCTAAACTCAACATAAAAGTTAATATAATTTGAGATAATTAACCTAATGAATAAGTTATTCATGATTTAAAGTGGAAGAGTACATAAGTTGGGACTAAGATGTTGGGTTCGTTCCACTAGACGATAATAGTGGCTTAGGTGTATTTTCTCTGAGAGGGGATTAAGACCGTTCCACCAATCTAAGAATAGTAGCTCAAGAGTTTTTTGTCCTGAGAAGTGTTGAGTTGGCTCCACTGAATGATAATAGTAGCACACATGTGTTATTCCTGAGATATGCTTTAGACGGTTCTACTAGTTTAAGAATAGTGAGGTCCCTAAACTAAACATAAATGAAATAATGAAATTGATATATCTAATAAAGAGGCCTGGAATAGTATCTACCTTGTAATATTATTTGTGTTTCACATGTGAACTTATTCTGCATATTGAATGTATGTATTTAACAGTATCCTTAACTTGTTACCTTACTTAATACATAGCGTACTGATAAACCTTTTTCATGGGTATTGCTCATTCTCACGAGTAGAGGACCCATTTGATTTGTTGCAGGTCATTGAGGGCCTTCTAAGTGACTATGCTACTTATGATGATCTGAATGGGTGGAGTGATTATATATCATGTCTGGGTTTTGGGAATCGAAGAGTTATGTTATCCGTTTCTTGTTTAAAGCTAGATTTGTATCAATTACGGTAGTAACACCCAGTATGTTGGTTATAAGCTTCCATTATAAAATAAAATTTTTTAACAGTAAAAATTGGGGTGTTATAATTCTTTATTCAATTTCAATCAGCTTCGCTGCCCAAAAGGTCAATCCTTTTAGATTTCTCAACATCTACTTAAATTTATTAATGATTATTTCTTACTATCTCAAATTAAATGACTATCTTCTCGTTAAATTCCATTTATTGAGGCCTATACATTGTGTTTTGTAAAATCATTCCAGTTCAATAACTTCAAAAAAAAATTCTAAGTTTCTAATAAGGTAAACACTCTCATAACCTTCCAAGATATACTTAAATGTGATGATAACGGTTGATTTTTAGTTTGTGTGGAAGCAAATGAAAGAATAAGTAATCATATTGCTAGTGTATATGAATAAAAAGTGTATAAACAATGGGGCAAAGAAAATTGTGTATTTGGTGGAATTGTATGGTGAAAGATGAAGACACCCAGTTTGAATAAATCTAATGTATAAACTTAACTTCAAGAGCATTTGGCAACAGTGTTCTACAAGATAACTTATAGGTGATTTTCATGTGCTAGAGGGATATTTATTCAAGTGTAACATGTTGTGCATTTCCAATATCTCATTAAGGGAGATGATTATCCAATATCTACATGAAGAAAGACTTGTTGGCTATTTAGGTCATGATAAAACCATAGTGAGTGTTGAAGAGAGATATTTTTGGTTTCAACTGAAAAAGGATGTGGGAAAAATTCTGCAAATGTGCCTTACATATAAGTCAATAAGCTAAGAGACAATCACAATATATAGGGCTTCACATGCCTCTACCTACTCCAAATGAAATCTAGGAAGATTTTTTTGATAAACTTTGTTTTAGGTTTACCCGAAACTAAGAAAGGTGAATATTTTGAATTTCTGGTGGAAGATAGATTTTCAAAAATAGCTTATTTCATTCTATACGAAAGATAAGTGATGCAACATGTATTACCATACTATTCTTTCAAAAGATTGTGTGGCTTCATGGGGTTCTAAACTCCATCATTTTTTACCAAGACTCTAAGTTTCTTTCAGCATTTTAGTTTACACTATGGAAGCAATTCAATTATAGTATAAACTTTGGTAGTACTAGATACCCTCATATTTATGGTCAAATTGAAGTAACTAATTGTACACTTTAAAATTTTATTAAGAGTATTTGTAACAACAAATGTGTAATACCCCCTAAATTTACTACTGAAAAATTTCATTTTAATAAAAGGTTTTAATGCGAAATAACAAAACTATAATTCTAGGGATATTACCGCCACACTTAGTACTAGATCGGTTCACTCCTACCGTTCTAGTACTAAGTGCTAAGGCTAACAAGGTTAACATCAAACACAAGTCATTAATAAAACAATGAGAGTTCATGAGAGGAATACCTCATAGTCATACATAAATTAGAGTGCGATGTAAGAATTACAACCCAAAGGGTAAGTAACCAAAGTTTTCCAAAGACATAAAATATCGTACGCCATAAGATAACTAGAACAAAACAATACATGGTAAGGAAAAAAGAAAAGATAGAGTCCGACCGGGTTGCTCTTGATCCCTAGGTCAAGTATAGGCTCAACCCTCAGCCCCACCCAATGCCTCATAGGTTTCATAGGTATCGAAGATGTCATCCTCTACCTGCACAAACTCAGACGGGTCTTCTGCTCGTGGGACTAAGCAACACCCATGAAACGAGTGATTAGTACGCTATGTAATGAGTAAGGTAACCATGTGCTAAGGACAAACATACAAAAACATACAATGTAACATACATGACATGGTCATATAGACATTATATAGTAACATAGATAATGAAGGCCGACTACGGTCCAGTTAGACTTATTCTTTAGATCTCTAATAAATATAATTATTTCACACCGTAATCTTTATCAATCCATGCGAGTGCGTGAATCCAACTATTATAGCCGGTGGATCAGAAACATATAGGGTAGAATGCTCCTGATCACTATTTGTGCCGGTGGATCGGTCTCTAGGATAGAACGCTCCTAGCCACTATTATGCCCATGGATTGGTCTGACCCTGACTCTCATGGTGTTCCACTGTAATTATATAGTATCTTTCCCATAATTCATTTGCAACTTAATATTTGGTTTGTTGAGCTCGGGATCCCCCACTATTATAGTCGGTGGATTGGTCACTTATAGGACATAACACACCTAACCACTATTATGCCAATGGATCGGTCTGGGCGCGGCTCAACAATCTTACTCTTCAAGTGATTAGTATCTTATTCGTGTCTTATTAGATAGAACTTTCACCCATGACATGCATGTCAACAACCCTCTACTTCTATTCTCTCAAGGGAACCCATCCCATATCTTGAGACTCTTGCGCCCTTTATCACGCCCTAACATCCATTCCACCTTACACTTACACATAATGAAGAACCCAACTCCTAAGGGTGTGGGTTAGGCCCAACACCTCATGATATCCAACTCCACCTACTATCACCCTCTAGGGTTTTCCCTTAAAGACCCTAATTGGACCGATGTGGCCCAACTTCCTCTCACTTACACTACCATTATTTCATTTATCGCCCCGCACTTTACCTCATTTAAATTCAATCCCAATTCATATCACTTTACCTCTCGATTTCACATGTGACTCGGAAAATCCTAGTTGGCCACTTCAAGTCCTAGTGCCTTTCTTCTCCCACAAGTAACATTTCTATTCTTCACCTAATATCTCTTCTCTCCCATGACACCCATACTCACCCCTTATATAGTAAATTCCCACTCTTATCGCATACTCCACTCTCCCTTAATTGTTTTTACTTCCACATTTTTTTCCGGATTAGTGCTTCCTCTCGAAACCTTAATCGGGTCCCTTATACACCCTTACGCCAACCTACGTACTATTTTTCGTCCCAAGTCTCCAATCACTCCACAACTCTCTCCTTAGCTTAATTACACCCTAAAACAACTTTTCTCACGTAAAGATCATCCCCATGCAGGTTTTATCCACCCCATGCAAACTCTCGAAGTCCCCATGCAAACCTTAGAATTCCCATGCATGGTTCCCATTTTCTATTCATTTTAGCCACCTCTTCCTCTTTATTTCCCTCTCATAGATCATGAGGTAGTTTGGTCAACCACATATCTCCTTTTTATGAACTCATTTCCCATTTTCTTTCTTTTTATCCTTTCATTCCTATATCATATTATCAATCATCCTAGCATGCATGTCCTAGAGGGTCATATCATATCACGTCATAATCACCATATATACATATCCTACTCATGTCATAAGAAAACATATAAACACACCTCAACTCTAAGCTGCGCTACACATAAAACAAGTTAATGACAATCATACGATACACGAAATAGCATTATGTATAACATCCAAGGCATACAAGTCACACAACACACATGGCCTTAGCTACATCCTTACCTAAAACGACTCTGGGCTTGGAGCACGATCCTATGCCTCCTTAGGGTTTTGACTGGATTCACCTATAAGAGAGAAACACTATGTATTAATCTCCCTCTTACCAAAGATTACCATTATTTTTACCCTACCCTTATCATACTCTACTATTAAGGCTAATAATGACAATAGTAGTTTTATAATTAAATGCAGGGTTATTATCTCTCAAAATAATTACTCATGCTACTACTAACCAATATAAGTCTTAATAGTAATCATGGTTTATGTTTAAGTAGTCATAGTGATATTCATAGTGTTAGAGGTAATAGTTTCAATATTACTAATAATAATATTATTATTAGTTTTAGTGATAATACTAATATCGACCCAAATCCTAGTAATAATAATAATAATAATAGTGACATAAGTAATATAAAAGTAGTGACCATAATAATTCTTATATTAATAATACTAGTAGTGACAATAAGTTAGTGGTTATGAAATATTTACAAAAAGACAAGTTAGAAATAATAATATTTATAATAGTAGTAGTAGTAGTAATAATAATAATAATAATAGTAATAGTAATAGTAATAGTAATAATAATAGTGATAGTGATAATATTAATAATAGTTCCCATCTTAAGAATAATACTAATAAAGGTCCTAGAAATCATATTAAATGTAGCCTTAGTGATAAGGTGGTCAAGTATAATAGAATAATAATAATAATAATAATAGAAATGATAATAGTAATAATAGCAGTAATAATGATAGTAATAATAATAATATTAATGTTAAGCATAATAAGGATAATAATCGAAAAGGGTAATAGTAATATAAAAGTCCCAACATTTACATGAATAATAAAAGTGATAATGGCTAAGTTAGTATTAATAGTATTAGTAAGAAAATAATAATAGTAGTAGTAGTAGTAGTAATAGTATTAATAATAATAATAATAGTAAAGATAACTGTATTAATACTAAAGTTGTAGCCTTTTAAATAATCATACCATAGTTATAAATATTTATGAAGCTAGAGTAGATAATACGAGCGATAACATAATAATAATAATAATAATAATAATAATAATAATAATAATAATAATAATAGCAACAACAACATTAATGATGATAATAATAATAATAAGAGTAAGAGTAATGATATTAATATTACTAAAAATTATAAACACTTACATAAAAAGAGTTTAAGGGTTGGGGAGATTAGAATACTACCTAGGGTTGGTGGCAGAATCAGCTGTGGCAGTGGCAGCGGTGGAGGAAGAGAGGTGGAGAGATGGGGGTATAGACTAGAGGAGAGGGAATGATGGGGTGTTTGAGGTGGTGGAAGGTGTCCTAGGTGGAGAGGGGTGGAATGGAGGTGGTGGTGCAGCCGGAAGTGGCGGCGCACGGCGGCCGGTGCGGTTGCCAAAGGTGGTGGAAGGTGGAGAGGGAGGCAGGGAAAGATGGAGGTATGGGAATGTAGGGTCAAGGGTGGAGTCCCTTGGTTGTTTTGGAGGGTGGAGGAGGTGTTGGTTGTGGTGGACGGTGGCGCGAAGGGCGGTGAGAGGTCGAAGTGGGCTAGTCGGGATGACGATTTTGCACGACCGGGGTGGCTCGTGTAGGGAAAGATAAGGGAGGAGGGTAGCTTAGTTCTGTATAGGGTAGTGCTGGGAAGGCTTTGGTGGGAGGTGTTTGTGGCGGCGATCGTCGACGGCGGCAGAATAGGGAGCTGTTTGGGTGGCGTCACAAAAATCGGGGTTTCTTGGCTGCGGAAACAAAGACCCGATTATGGCTGCCTATGGGGGTATTTATAGGCTAATTTGAGGGGAAAACGACGAAGGAAGAAAGGGAAAACCGGAGGCAAGTGAGGCAAGTCACCGACTGGCGGTGGTAGGTGGTGCATGCCCTGCGAAATTGTAGGGTACGTTTGGTTGGGTGAGGGTAAAAAAAGGAATGGTAGGCATGCGTGAGGCGGAAGGACAGATTGGTTGGGTCGAAATTGGAAAGAAAACGACGGGGGTGGCAGGGAAGGATGGCCGTACGGAGTAGGTGGTTGTCAGTAGGAGTAGGGCTACAGATCGGGGTGCAGTTCGCGTGAGGAAGAAGAAGACAGGGACGGGGGTGGACCGAACGATCCAAGGGAAAGAAAAGAAAAAGAAAGGGCCGGCCGGTTGGGGGAATAAGCAAAGGGAAAAGAATTGGGGTGGGCCTGGCCGCGTAGGATGAGGAAGGGAAGAGAGTTTGGGCTGGGGGCTGGCCCAAACCGGGGAAGGAGAAGGGAAAAAATAAGAAAAGGAGAAAGGAGAGAAAGAAGGAAAAAGGAAAAGAAAGAAGAAAAAGGAAAAAGGAAAAAGGGAAGAAAGAAAATAGGTAGGTTTGGGTATTTGGCATTTTAGATTATTACTTAAAATAATAATATTTAGAAAATAATAACTAAACCCCTTTTTAGATTAATTTGGGCTATTGGAATAAATTTTCCTTAACTTCTATTTTAATTAGCAAAACGCCCTAATTTTTTCTAATTAAATTATTTATTATTTTCTTCTTTATTTGCCTTAATCAATCCCCTTTTTTTATTCATAAAATAATTCATTTAACTAATTTTCCTAATAAATCCTTATTTTGCTTTAATTTCTTGAATTGGAATTATAGGGTATTTTAAAATGTAACACCCCTAATTTTACTACTTTAAAAAAAATATTTTAGCAGAGACAATTATATAAAATATCAAGTGTTATCACCACATCCAACTAACCCACGTTGGATGTACGACTTGAGAAACTTGAATGTGATGATTATGCAATACCCTTATTTTTCAAAACCAATATACAAGAGAAATAGGAAACAAATATATACAAAAGCCAAATAGGATGAGGGTATTACTACCATAACTAGTGTAAGTGGACGTTATTTTTCTACTTACACTAGCTACTAAGGCTAGTTAAAATAAGAAAATACATTAAACTTTATTGTTAACTCAATCTAATAGAAAACATTAATTTCTAGTAAGCTCAATGGAAATTAGAACAAAATGAAATAACAAAATAAAAATGTCAATTACAATTAAAAACCATGAAACTAGCTAACTAAAATCAATGGCAACAAATAAATACCTAAAAATGACCACCGGTCTCACTCTTTCCAACCATACATTCCATTCACATTTTATACATATTCATACTCTATTTGCACTAGGTTGTCTACTCACATTTATATCAAATTAGGTAGGAGAACAACTAAATAACATAAGTACAAAGGAATATACCATTCATATACATATACATAGACATATGCCATATGAGGATAATATGAAAATCAATCATATTAAACAATAAATTAAGACATACCAATAACCTTTTTGTTATTACACTACCTTATGTAGCCCAACAACACAAAATATTAGTTTTAATATTTTGAGTATGGAAAACTAATTTACTAAGAGGGTCACCGGATAACAGTATGGGCTCGGAGGATCGCAATCCAATTGAGGACCGGAGCTAAATAACTAGTCAAACTAAATCTAACCAAAACCACAAGAGGAGCTAAAGGTCACACTTGGGTCTTCCCATTAGACCACGCCAATGAGGATCGCCAATAATTCCAGTCCTTAAGTATCCGTACCCTCTACTAAGACTATAATGTTAGATAGAGTCTATCTAAAACAAACCAAAGTGGAACATATACAATCGCACCCGATCCAATATAGATAGCCAATGTAACAAAATTAAAAGTGAAATATATACTACCGCAACTAATCCAATATAGAGAGCCGACATAACCAAAATTTAGGAGGCTACCCCGAAGGACCCTAAATCCAACTCAAGTCTTTTACTTTAAGTTTTAGTTTATTATTCAAGGTGATCATATAATGCAATTAAGGCATACAACCATATACATGTGTTCTTATACATTCCTTAAACACCCACCTTTCCAATATTAGGTACCTCCCATATTGAACATGCTTTAAAAATGATAACTCACTATAACAGTCGTTACTTAACTAACATTATAAAAAAATAACTATATTTCCATATATAGTATTTTTCAAAAGTTATAACTCTCCACAATATAACTTTTCAGAGAAAATGGTAGGCCACTTAGGTCACCCTCAACCAATAACATAATTTAAAACTAAATAAGCCATCCAAACCCGTGCGTATATAATAAGGTCTTAAAATAACATAAACCACAATTATACATGACACCAATGACATATAAAGGCAACTATGCATCACGTATTTCATACAGTTACTAAATCACCATGAAAACACATAATAATCATATTCTTCAAATAAGTTTATAGAAGAATTTTATAAAATACGGATATAAATACCTATATTCAATAAACTCATAATCTCGACTAGATCAAAACAGTTATATAATTATTTATACATACAAATATATTTTGAAATTGGTGTTACTATAACATCTAAAACTCAATAATTGGTCAAAACTGACATAACATGCTAAAAATTCAAGTTAGTAAGTTATACTAAATTTTCATATTTAACCAATCCTTATTTTTATTATAACCTCATTAGTTTTCAGTACATAAGTAAAAATGCGTACCCAATAATTTTGCGAAAACTAGACTTATGAGGTGTCGATTTGATGTATAACATGATGCATAAACTCTCATGACTTAGTTTAGTGTTATTTTTGTAAAATCATGCAAAGTTGCAGCCAAATACAAAATACCACAAATTTAACATAAAATTATGTATTCTTAGGCTAATTGTATTACATATCATGATACGTGAAAAAAATATTCATAAGAAGATATAAATTTATATAGTAAATAAAGACACATACTTTATAGAAATCATATTACACAAACATATAATATTTGTATATAGATTTGAAATATAATGTTACTAAATGTAAAATCCTTATATATATAATATAAGGTGTTAAAGCATAAAAAATGATTCTACCACACAAAAATAACTTCAAGAGTTGACAATTTTAAGAGAATAATATTTCTTGAACTCAAACATAAAAGAAGAAAAGGAAGAAAGATTGGATTTTAAATGTATAATCTTGAAGATGATTTAATGTTTTGATGCGTCAATCAAAGGTCTTGATGAATTGGTTGAAGATGTAAATACCAATAATCGAATAAATAGAACATAAACCATGGCACAAGAGGATAAAGAAAAAAAATGTAGGTTTGGCTATTAGGGTTTAGTTTGGGCTCATATGGGCTTTTAGAATAGAAAGATATAACAAAATCACACATGTAAGATATCACTGACGTTAATTGATATTTTTCACTAAGTGAAATATATATTGAGAAAATTCAAAAGATAAAATTTTATATATTGAAGTCAGATTTCTAACTTAAAAAAAATCATTCAAGCTTGTTATCTGATGAAAAAGAGATGGATGCATTACTAAATATTGGTGTTTTTATCTATGAAATTAAAAAAAATGAGTCAAAGAAAGATTTATCATATAATATCATTTAAGATAATTAGTTGATACTAATTATAGATACTAAGGAATAAAGATAAAGATAAAAATTTATCATATACGAAAAAAATATCCCTTCAAAATGTATTAACTAACTATAAAAATAATTGGATCATATACATATACAAATAAACTTGTAAATCAACAAATTAATCTCATTGACTAGATAATTAACAAAAATAATATAAATAAAATTAAAATAGAATGCCCCACTTCACTCATAAGGTAAGCCTGTTATTAGTTACTCTCATTTTTCCCAAAAATTGTTTGTTTAAGAGATTTTTGTTTTACCCTTTTACTATTCTATACAAAGTTAGGGTTTAATGTATATTTTCAAATTATAACAGAAGTACAACCACTAAAATGATAGTATTTAAGATTTTTTCAACACTTTTTTACATAAAAATAACTATTTAAAAAATATAGTAACTTTTGTGTTACAAAAAAAATTTCTAAATATGTTAGTTTTCCTTAAAACTTCTAGAACTGAAAAGAAGGTCTCCCTTTAACATCAAAATATATAAAATATTATAAATATACTACAATTTAAATTACTAATATGAAATATTAAATCCTTAAGAAAATTAAAATAATGATCACCAAAATAATAAAATAAAATATTTAAAATTATGAGGTTTTACATATTTGGTGTGGTCGACACCTAATATAAGGTTGAGACAAAACTAATAGAGACCCAACAAAAGAAGAAGGGGGGGGGGAGAGAGATTGATTGATTTAAATAATTACAACATGAAAGCATTTATAAGAACAAATTGCAAGCTTAAAGTAGAACCATGAGCTACACGGAAGGACCCCAACCCAAAAGACCATATAATCTGCTTAAGTGTTATTTTCTGATATTTTAAAATATATGTTAACCTTCATTTATTTATTATTATTAATTTATTATAAACTAGGATAAAAAAAGTAAGGGTAATTCAAAAATTTATGAAAACTAACTCATGTCAATGGAAACAAATTAATAATTTGATAGTTATTAAAGGAAACTAAGTTATTACTGTATTACACATTACATCCATGCAAAGTGTATGGTTTACTTTATAATCATCCAAAATAAATAATAAAAATAATATAAAATATAATATGATGCAAAGCATATGGTTTACTTTATAGTTGTCTAAATTGAGTACTAAAAGTGTAAAATAGAAAAAATATAGGTGAATTACAAAATTGATCCTTGTATTAATGATTGAGTCAAATTCAAGTTCATATATATGTACATAGTATACATATATTGAATCAGTGAAGTTGTCTAGTAATTGGCATTAAGACACTGGTCTCAAGTTTGAATATCTCTTATCTCAATATTTACACACTTTTATAGTGATTGTTATACCCATATGATGAATTATATTCGTCATTATAGATTCTCTATAAATAAAAGTAATTTATACATTAAAAAGAGTTTGTCTAAATTCTCTATTGAAATATGATTTGGATATAATTTCATTGCATTCTTCATTCAATTTCAATCAGCTTCATTGCCCAAATGTCAACCCTTTTAGATTTTTCAGCATCTACTTGAATTTATTTATGATTATGTTTTACTATCTCAAATTAAAGGACCATTTTCTCCTTAAATTCCATTTAGTGAGACCTCTATATTGTGGTTTATATAACTCATTACAGTTCAATAGCTTACAAAAGTTATCTAAGTTTCTAAAAAGATAAATGCTCTCACAACCTTCCAAGATTATACTTTAATGAGATCAAAATGGTATAGCTTTAGTTTGTGTGGAAACAAATGAAATAATAATAAAGGATATTGATAGTGTAGATTCACGAGTGTATAAATAATGGGCTCTAGAAAAAAAATGCAGTTTATAGATTTTTATGTTGAAATATAAATACACCCAGCTCAACTAAATCTAATGTATAAACCCGACTTCAAGAGCATTTGGGCACAATGTTCTATAAGACAACTTATATGTGATTTCCATGTGCTATACGAATAGTTGTTCAACTATAACAAGTTGTGCATTCCCAATATCTCATTATGAGAGAAGATTGTCCAATATCTACATGACGAAAGACTTATTAGGTATTCGGATCATGAAAAAACCATAACAACTATTGAAGAGGGATATTATTGGTTTCAATAAAAAAATAATGTAGGCAAAATTATGCAAATGTGTCTTATATATATGTCAAGAAGCCAAAATACAATCACAATATATAGGGTTTCACATGCCTCTACCTACTCCAAATGACATCTAGGAAGATTTGTTTATAGACTTTGTTTTGGGTTTACCTAAGATAAAGAGAGGTGAATATTTTGTATTTTTGGTGGAAGATAGATTTTCAAAAATGGCTTACTTCATTATATATAGAAAGATAAGTGACGCAACACGTATTGCTAGACTATTTTTTCAAGAGATTGTAAGACTTCATGGGGTTCTAAAATTCATTACCTTTAACCAAGACTCCAAGTTTTTTTCAGCATTTTAGTTTACGCTATGGAAGCAATTAGATTGCAGTATAAACTTTAGTATTACTACCCACCCTTGAACTAATGGTCAAATTGAAGTAAACAATTGTACACTTTAAATCTTATTAAGAGTAATTGTAAAGATAAAAGTAACATCCCTAAATTTACTACTTAAAAAATTATTTTAGCATAAATAGTCACATAAAATATCAATTGTTATCACCACATCCAACATAATGAGAGATATGACCAATAACTACCCGTGTTAGATGTATGACTAGAAAACCTCAAATGTGATGATTAGGTGTGGTCAACATATGATCCAAGGTTGAGACAAAACCAATAGAAACCCAACAAAAGCAGGAAAGAAAGAGAGGGAGGGAGAGAGAGGGATTTAAATAATTACAACACGAATGCATTTACAAGAGCAAGTTACAATCTTAAAGCATGACCAGAGCTACACCGAATTACCCCAACCTAAAATCTACCGTCCAAATTACCATTTGAATATGAGAGTAACCATGAAATGAAGCACATCAATATAATAATATTGAGTAAAACAATGTCACTCTATACATACAAATGTCACATGAAAGACATAGGAGGATATCACAATTATGCAATCTAGATAATCCACATGCAATAACAATTGGTCACAAAATGTACAACCATAAAAAAAAATTATCCATAAAACCTCCACGAATCAAATGGGGTGTTTATTGATCAAACCAAACATTTTTAATATAGTGTTTATTGAATACACCAAATATTTTAATATAATATTTATTGATTACACCAAAATTTCATGCAGGCTTTTATTGATCACTAAACATTTCAATAGAGAATCTAAATATCGGTTACATAAGATAACCAACCAATATATAATAAGAAATCAAGACAATTCATCCTTAATTATAAACTGATTAATAAGACTTTATTAAGGTGATTAGGTGACAATTCAATTCAACCTTGAGAGGAGTGCAATCCCACAATCGAGGGAAGTGATCCCTATGGATGAAACAAATCTAACCCACTAACCTCAAAGACAACTAATTAAGAGAGTCACACAACATAAAGTCGTGTGTACACAAAACCTTAACACCCAATTCTGTAAGTACATGTAACTTCAAAAGGGTTTGTGAATCACTAAAGAGAAGAATTGGATCATTTGACCCAAATGTCCATCTATGCACTCAAGGGCCAAAGTCTGAGGCACAAGATTCTTTTCCCACATCAAGTTATATTTTACTTTAAGTGATTAGTATTTTATTCTAGATCAATGTATCAAACAAACCAAGGATACAAGATCCATGCAACAATTGATCACACTTGACAGCCAATGTTTGAAAAATCAATGCCATGATAGGCCTAGGGTTAGACATTGAAGTATATCTTGAACACTTAATCAATTTAATTTTGTTTTAGCTTTTTTATTTCAAATTATCCAAAATTCAGCATAAAGTCAAATTACCAAGGGTGAGTTTAATAGTCAACATTAAGATCCACAAAAAAATAATCAACTAAGGCTATCCTAATCTGGCTATTCAACACTTTGGCACATTTTGACCATAAAAGACTAAAATACCCTTACGAACCATAATTCTCAATTTAATCTCGAAACCATTCATAATACACCAACAATTTTCCAAACTCTATGAAAATATTAAATTCACCAAATTAATCACAGTCATCCTACAAATAGAATCAGCACTCAATTTTGCACATGCAATACTGATTATACCCATAGTTACATATTAAACAATTTGATAAGTAAAGCTCCAACCATACATATCTAACATACCATAATTGTATGATAAACTTATATAATAAAACATGATACATTTTTGACATCCATGCTAGAAAATTAGTATGATAGATGTAAAATGACACATTTACCCTTAGGGCACACAAATTTTAAATCATGTGAAACTAACCCTAAAAATAATCAATTATTATCATATCTTAGCTCAAAATTTATGTAAAACACCTAATAAACAAAATGGAATATTTCGCTTGGCAAGAAAAGACCTCAGTTAGATAATCCCCCCCCACTAAGTATCACATTTAAATAACCACAAAATATAATATGCTTTTACCTACTATCATGTTAACAAATTTACATAATTACTTCCAAATAATTAAACACATAAACATAAATCTTGAAATCATAGCATAATAAAGAATCATAAAATACTCATACTGAGATACTTTTTATGCTTTTATATGATAAACATGAATACATAATCTAGTAGAAAATAACAAGGTTTACATAAAATGATAGAGAAAACATGGTTCATGCATAAAACACTTGAACCTAATACCATACACATCATTAGACATTAAGCCCTAATATATAAGAATACAAATTTATTTACCCAAATTATAAGCTCATAGTCAAAGGGAGCAAGGGTCCTTCTAAAGTAAGACTTAAGACCCACTTGAATACTCTTTGATTACAACCATATAATATATAAGAAGAAAATAACAAAAATCAACCATAAAATAACAAAATAAGGTAAAAGGATTCCAAAGAAGGAAGTAGAATACCCTTTGACAATAGGGTAGCACAAGGGAGAAAGAAGATGATGATTATTCACAAATTAACCACAAACCTAACCTCCTTTACAGATTTAAAGATAAACAGAGGCTATATAAGAAAAGTCATAGAAGATAAGAAAAATAAATCAAGAAGAAGATATGGGGAGAGGCTTGATGTTATTGCTTAATAATGGAAGAATACTTAACAAAATACAACCAAAGTGAAGAGAGTGGATCAAACAAGAGGGACCTAATGTGAATAACTACTAAATGAAATAAAACAACACAATAGGCATATTAGGGGAAGGAATTGTCAAATTAAACAATAAAGGAGAGAATTAAGGGTTACTTGTTCAATATTTGAATGAAATTAGGTAGTTGAGTGTGTAAGAGAATGTAAGGTATTGTGGAAAACCATAAATCAAGCTAACATGAAGTGAGGTGGTGTATAGGTCTTCAAGGGTAAGGGAAATGGTTTGTTTGGCAATTCAATGCATGGGTAAGGAAAGATAAGTAGGTTAGGTGCAAGAAATACCAAAAATGATACAATAAGATACTTAGAATTTGAACAAAATAAAAAAAGGTTCAAACATGTCTTAAAAGTATGAAATAAGTCATAATTTTATCCAAGGGATGTATGGGGTGATTTTTGTGGTGCAAAATAATATATAGATTATTTTTAGTGGATGAAAGATCAATAAATAGGAATAAATTAATAAAAGTATCCAATGAATACCAAAAATTATCAAAACTTATGTAAAAGTGTAAAATGAATTTAGAACTCAAATATACAAAAATATTGAGCATAAGAATCCAATTGGATCTATAAATAAATAAATTTTACAACACACAACAAATTCCTACAATTTAGTTGACCATCTGACTTAGCTGGTCAACCCCCAAGCCATCGGGCTCTAGAAGTCAAGTCATTTAAATGCAAATTGAGCCGATCAACTGCTTGATCCAAAAATGCTATTTTCTAAAAAAATTCCATTAATCTAATTAACAATTTACTAATATTTTTCTACAAAATAATAATACATTTAACCTAAAATATCCTAAAATAATTTCTATAATTATTTACACATAAAATACCATATATATACTTAGAGTTTCAATTAGGGTTAATTAAGAATAGAGTACTTTGCAATAAACTAAGATAATGGGATTTCGCACTTGCCCAAGGAAATTTTGCTTACTATATTGCAAATCATAGCTTCATTGTTACATCCCCAATCTATGTTGTTTATCATAAGACTTTAAAGCATGCATTAGCTTTAATTTATTTGATGAAATTTCAAGCATGAATATTTTATTTAGGGGTGCATATCAGACTAAAACTTTTTAAAGTAGGGATTGAAGACCAAACTAGAATCGGATTGGAATAACCGTTTAGTATTATAATTGCTAAATTATAGATAATTCATATTAAATATATGTATTTTTTTATATAAAATATTAATGAAATTCTAATGTGGACCTCTTTGAACTGGACCAAACCTGGTTAAGGATCATTTTTCTTTTTTACTTTGATATATGAACATGGGTCGGGATACTATTTGGTCTCGGATTGAAACTTGGAATAATCGGTCGATCCAGTCTAAAATTTTATTCCGAATTAAATGTTGAACACCCCTAATTATAGTTAAGAATGGAAGTGTTCAAATACAAATAATCTTTTTTATTGAATTAGATATTAAAAAATTTAGATATCTACAAATATGGATTAGATATTAGTTGGATTAGATAAATATATTATTTTTGTATACATATTTTAATTAATCAACCTTAAAAGTTTTTATGATAAAATATTTAAAAATTAGTATAAAAAGTTGGATAATATTTACGTTCATACATGTATTAGTGTAGTATGTTATCCTAAAAGATTATTAAAATATGTTTTAAACTTTGAACCTAAATAAATGAATGAAGTTTAGAAGCTAATAACTAAATTAATTTTGTAATTATAATGGTTGTTAAAAGATTACATAGTAACTAGAGTAATTATATAATTATTTAAAAATTAATAATGATATTTTAATATTTTATATGGTTACAAAGAGTTAGTGTTTACAATCTTACTGTAAATATACATATTTTTATAAATTATATATTGTTTGTATTTTTCATATCAGATATTCAATTGACTTTTCGTTAACTGAATTGATTAATTACTTTTTTAGATAAGATCGAGTTAAATACTTGAGCATATGGTGGAGCAAGTACATTTAGTGAAAGGGATCAAGGAGCGAATGGAGGCATCAAATGTCAAATACAAGAGCATATACAATGGGGGATAATATTTATGGGGGATAATATTTCTTCTCAATTTCAAATTCAACGACATCAAATTTAAGGATAGGGATATAGATATTGAAAAACTACCTTAAATTTGATGCTACCTCAAGATTTTAGGGTGCTTGAAGTTAGACAAACAATGAGCATTAGGTTGGGCCACTCAAGGCGTCAAAGTCGTTGTACATCAAATGAGTTTAGCATATTTTTTAGCCCTGGTTTTGCCATTGCAACCTATGTGTGTAGTTTTTTTAATAAAAAAATAGACATTATTAGTAACAGTAATAAAAAAATACCTATAAATATATCATATTTTACCTAATAATTTTTTACATAACATTTTCTACATTCCTAACATATAATTATTATATTATCTCCACATATATTTATCTTCTTCATTTCTCCTCATTCTTTCCATTAAAAAAAAGAATTTCACTTAATTTAAACATAAATTCATATTTGCATAAAAGTTTTTCAAGTTATAAATTGTATTCAAGCCCACTCGTTTAGGCCTGATTTGGTGGACCACATTTGACAATCTAAGGCTAATAATTAAAGTATTTGTTCATACTAATTATATATAATCTACTATTTAGGTATGTTGTAGTTATTTATAATTGTGTAACGTTGTTGTGTCCAACTATACGTGACTACTGCTAAGGTAATATAATGTATTTATGTTGTTATTGTAATATTTTTATAATATTAAAATATATTTTATTTATTTTTATATTTTAATTAATTATTAAAATCATATTATAAAATTATTTGTAAACTTATATTTAATTAAATTTGATTATACAAAATTATTAATTGATATTAAAATATAAACTAAAAGTTAAATAAAAGTATAAATAATTGGTGATATGATTGATATAAATAAGCATATATTGTAAGTTTAAGGTAGTTGATGTAAATTATATAATTAAATTTAAAATAAATTAATAAATATAGAAAAAATAAGAGAGAAAACTATTAAATAATATAATTAAGTGTCTTAAATTTGAGGATGGAAGGTAATTGCTCTAAGACTAAAATTTATATAGCAACATGATTACTGCTAACTAGGGACAGCAACAGGAGTGTACGCAGTACGCTACTCGCTATGAGTAGCGGCTAGATTGCGTGTTCTTCAGATAGAACTACCGAAGCCTGGGCATTGTCTCTGATGAGCAACGATAATATTGTGCACTGCACTAAACAATAGGCGATAGATTACCCTGCCTTACGACAGAACCGTACACTACTAGTAATAATATTGTGGACTATTTAGTATTTACCATAAGTAGGGTCAGACCCTGCATTCTTCAGGTAAAGCGTTGTACATGTGGTAAAAAACTTACCAAATTTTACAAACTAAACTCTGTTTGATTTGAACTAAAATAAAGATAAGATAGATAGTTGAAAATTAATATCTTTTTGCCAAATAATTTTTTATTTTGTTGACCATAATATATAGCTGCTACTGAGTGACTTGTTAAAGCGTAGTGTTTGCTAGTTGCTCGTTTACTTGAGAAACCGTGGATGCAGAGAAGTTAATGAGAAGAATGCCTTGCCGTTGCTGTTCAAAATCTTTCCTCCACTTTTCAGCTCACGCCCTTTCAGTTGCTTTCCTACTTAGCATATCAAATGGCCTGCCACTCTGTCAGCTGCATCACCATTTTTGTTTTGCCCTTTCAATTTCTTTCTCGAATATCTCTGCCAACTCTTACCACTAGAAGTCCTACTGTTTTAGTCGTTTCTGTTCGGCAGGAGTCCAAAAATTTAAACTAGTAAAAATAAAATTTTGTGCGCTTTATCCAGTATTCTACGTTCCTAATTTGTTGAATATCCTCCCTATATATACTTGCTCTCCCCAGACACCGAGTTCACGAGAATAACCTTCAATTCCAGTATTTGCATCGCCTGTCTTTTTGCCATTCCTTTCATTTACTGCTCGCACTTGAAGCAGAATCTTCTTTACCTTCTTTGTTTTCATTAATCGTCGGCCACTCTTTCAGCTCACATACATACCCATCTTTGTTCTGTGTCTGCTCCTCTGTGGATGCTATTCTTATAATGTAATTGTATTTTTTGCTGCATACTGTTCAATTAGCTATATACCCACTTTGATTGAAACTACTGCAAGCCTTTTGTGTGTTAGTTCGATCATGGGTCTCCGCTAATTTTTGATTTCTAGTCTTCCTTTGTGATGCCCCATAAGGCCATAACTTAAAGTTGTTCTAGACTGTAAGCAGCTGAATTTTTGATAATGGGTCTTCGCTAATGTTTTTATATCTAAAAGCTGTAGGCATCGTTCTTCTGCCGATTGAGGAAAATTTTAGGTTGTTTTATTTGTTTTGAATCCATTAAGTTTTTTTTTTATTAATCTTAGGCTGTAATGCGTTGTGCTGGGTTGAAGCTTTTGTGGCGGGGATGAGGTGTTGCATATGTTTTGTTTGTGAAAAATTCGTGATGGAGAACAATGGATGTAAACTTTGTGGAAGGTAGCCGCTAGATGAAGATTAGGAAGATGGCAACTATCGATTTCTTGCGTTAACCTGTGACAAGCCTGATATTTCTCCATGAGTTCATTTCGTTAGTCTCCTGTGTGTCATTTTGATCACTATGGGATTCAAGTAGTCAAGAGAAGTATGATGCCTCTAGTCAGTTATATTCTTTTCAAACCTATTCAATGATTCATCAAAGCAGAACACCAATACTTGATCATTTTCTATACTTGTATACCTGAAAATGTAAATTTCCCATTCCTATTTATCTGTTCATTAACCCCCTTTCAGAGTTGGAAAAGGACTTTGTAAATTCATGAATTTCCTAATCACTGCTCATGGAGTAATTGTCTTCCTGCCAAAAATCTCTCATATGTATCACTTCTAATGAATATTTAACATAGTGATCATCCTCTCGAGTTACTACTATCTAAAGCTAGTGCTATTGTATCAAAGATATTCCCTCCTGTAGTTTATAAAAGAAGGGGAGGAGATCCTAGCTCCTTGTTCATATACTTGGCAAGAGAGCATGGAAGAAACATTTGTCCCGTTCTGTGGAATCAAGAACGATATTAAGGGACGGCTTCTGTGCTACAAGCAAGACTGGACTGGTGGTATTCATGCTGGAATAAGGTTGGCACATTAGACTGCTTATATCTAGCGGAATTAGCAAGAAATGTTCAATTCAATATCTTGCTGAATAACTTGTTAAAATAAATTCATCTTTACTTTGTTGCATTGACATGCGTATTTGGTTTCTGACTGCTGCTGTGGGCATCTTATTGTTTCACGTAATACCGTATAACAAAGCTGCAATAAATCTGTTACCTATTCTTTACCCTCTCTATGGTTAGGATTCTGGCTCCGACGACATACATATTCTTTGCTTCAGCCATTCCTGTTATATCTTTTGGGGAGCAGTTGGAAAGAAGTACAGGTAAAATGACCATTTTCAGCTTCATGGTATTTTATTGATCTGTTGGTGCAAATTCTGTGCAGTAGTGGCCTGACTGAGTCTCGGTTTTAGATGGAAGCTTGACTGCTGTGCAAACGTTAGCTTCAACAGCATTATGCGGCATCATCCACTCGATATTTGGAGGACAGCCTCTCCTCATACTGGGGGTGGCTGAGCCAACAGTTCTGATGTATACGTTTATGTTCAAATTTGTTAAGGAGCATACAGATATGGGACAGGAGCTTTTCTTGGCCTGGACAGCATGGTAATCCTGAAGACTTAATCTAGTTTTGTCATTTTTTTGGGGGCTGATCATATAATGTTTGGGGAAAGTCTTGATATTTATGTGAGCATAATTGGTTTCTAGGGTTTGCGTTTGGACATCATTTCTGCTCTTCATGTTGGCCATTTTGGGTGCATGCTCCATAATCAATCGTTTTACACGTCTAGCTGGTGAACTCTTTGGTCTGCTGATTGCAATGCTTTTCATGCAGCAGGCCATCAGGGTATGCTTCATATTCTTTTCAGTCAAGTTTAAGCATGTCAGATATTTTGTGTGCGTATCAAAATAATAAATGAGCGTGATGTGATAGAATAAGATAGCACATCCTTCTGCTCTCTTTGAAAATATCTTATTATCCTTTGACTTAGGGATTTCATCCTCCAGGGGGTTGTGGAAGAGTTTGGCATACCACAGAGAGAAGACCCGAACAAAATTGCCTTTCTTCCTTCTTGGCGCTTTGGCAATGGAATGTTTGCTTTGGTTTTGTCCTTTGGCCTACTTATAACTGCATTGAAGAGCCGTAAAGCTAGATCTTGGCGATATGGTGCAGGTAAAGCTTTTGTTCTGAAGCTTCAAAGTTCTGTGGTCTAAGTTTAGCCCAGTTTAAGCTCAAAGACAACTGTTGTGAGTTAATGGATATCCCAGTGCTTTTAAGACTGATTATCAACCTAAAAATGAGCAGGTTGGCTGCGAGGTCTGGTTGCAGATTATGGAGTCCCAATTATGGTGCTTGTATGGACTGGTATATCTTATATCCCAGTTCATGAGGTCCCTAGAGGAATTCCTAGGCGGCTTTTCAGCCCGAATCCATGGTATCCTGATGCTTACACGAATTGGACAGTTATCAAGGTGCTTTAATTAGTCACTAGTCTAGTGTAAGGGAATGAACTGCTTGCAGCTAAACAGGGCATGGGCCAGGATTATTACTTTCAGATCCTGAGTTGTAACTCATTCTGATTGAACTTTACAGGAAATGTTGAATGTGCCCCCAGTGTATATTTTTGGAGCATTCATCCCAGCAACAATGATTGCAGTGCTCTATTACTTTGACCATAGTGTTGCGTCTCAACTAGCCCAGCAGGAGGAGTTTAATCTGAAGAAACCTGCCTCATATCATTATGATCTCCTCCTCCTTGGTTTCTTGGTAATTGTTGTAAAGTTTAATTGAGAAATGGATTTTTATTATTGAAATGGACTATTGTCTTTAGATCATATGATATGGGAGGTAAACATGCATCCTCATCAGGTCATATTATGCGGTCTCATTGGCATACCCCCTGCAAATGGTGTCATTCCTCAATCTCCAATGCATACAAAAAGCCTGGCAACACTAAAACAGCAGGTAATGTCCAGTTGAATGCTGTACCTGGAAACTTAGTTTGATATCCTGACTGCCTTTTACTGACACTGTGAATGTAATTATCTACTTATACATTGGATTCTGTTGAGCATAAGAGTATATTCCTTCAATGTTAAAGTTACAGGTTGTTTCCCTCTTAGGATATTGCTGCTAGTTTAAGAAGTCAGGAACTTATGAATAAATTGACTATATAAACTTTTGTGTGTATTTAACCATAATCTAGGCATACTGGAGGCATCTACTCAAATCATGACGTGTGGATCAAGAGTATGTAACTTATTGCAATCATCTCCCATGAACTATGAATCATGCTTTAGCATCTGGTGCTGCTGCTGATAATTGCCCCTCTCTTGTTGAGCTGCTGTCTTTACTTGGTGCAGTTGTAGTGCCTTTTTTCACGTTGAGCTGTATTTATATTCTAATATTTGCTGATATTGTCAACCCAATGGATGAAACATCACTCTTATCATCTTCCCATCCGACTTTGATCCTGTTCTTACTTATTCAGTGATTGTATAAGTGATATGAGTAAGACGGTTTTAAATCTACTGCTTTTAATTGTTCGTTTATTATTTTAGATAGATTATGGTTAGTGTGGTTGTTTGAAACAGCTTTTGAGGAACAAGCTTGTTGCCACTGCGAGAAAGAGCATACAGAAAAACTCAAACTTGGGTCAGTTATACCGAAACATGCAAGATGCCTACAATGAAATGCAGACACCACTTTTCCATCAGATACCCTCTTCATTGGTAGCGTGGTTATCTCTGTGATTCGGTAATGAGCAAAATTATCTTCTTGCTTTGTTATCTCACTATGCTGCGGCTCACAGGGTTTGAAGGAGTTGAAAGATTCAACTATACAGAAGGCCTCAAGTACTGGCTACATTGATGCCCCAGTTGATGAAACTGTTTTTGATGTGGATAAAGACGTAGAAGATCTATTACCTGTTGAGGTCAAAGAGCAACGTCTCAGCAATCTGCTTCAGTCATTGATGGTTGGTGCTTGTCTTGTGGCCATGCCGGTTCTAAAAAAAATTCCGACTTCTGTTCTTTGGGGCTACTTTGCTTTCATGGCCATTGAAAACCTGCCGGGGAATCAGTTCTGGGAGAGAATTCTAATAATGTTTACTGCTCCAAGCCGAAGATACAAGTAAGTTGTGGCTTCTGTTATTTCTAGCTTGAATGATTGTTTACATATATACTGCTCTGGGTACGCCTCCATAGGATCAGGGGCATACCTGCTACTTTTGGAGACCCTCTTTGGATCTATTCTTGAGATTTTTTACTCTTAAGAGCATTTCTAGATTTTGCATTATGAATCTAGATAGATGATATGTTGGTTATATGCCATTGTCGCTTACTAATGTGCCACTTTTCGGGATGGGACCTGATGCCTTGTCAAAAACATGCCAGGGTATTGGAGGATCAACACGCAAAGTTTATGGAGACTGTGCCCTTCAAAAGAATAGTGGCTTTTACCTTGTTTCAAGTAGCATACCTGTTACTTTGTTTTGGCTTAACATGGATCCCGATAGCTGGAGTTTTGTTCCCTCTGCTGATCATGCTTCTCATACCTGTAAGGCAATATATTCTACCAAAGTTTTTCAAAGGAACCCATCTTCAGGACTTGGATTCTGCAGAATATGAAGAGGTCTCTGCCATTACTTACAATATGTCGTTCGAAGTAAGTTGTCTGTAAAATCTTCTGCTTAGCTTTGTGAAAATAATTGCAAGTGTCGCTCGTAAATTTTGTCTAGGTATGTTCTATGTCTTTGACATATCAGTCACTCTTCTATGATAAGAGGGCTCATATTATCAAATGCTTATAATGAACGCATAGTCGATATTGTTAAGGTAGGCGGCTATCACTCTTTTATTCTCATCTTGTTTTACTTGACAGGATCAAGATCCTCAAGCAAGAATGATCGGTAACGTTGATAGTGGAGAAATATTTGACGAAATTATGACCAGGAGCCGTGGTGAGATCCGGCACAGACACAGTCCAAAAGTAACAATCTCAACCCAAGCTTCCCAAGAGGGGATGGAGCATGTTTATAGCCCCAAAATTCCACAGAGGACACATAGTCCTCAAATCAACGAGCTTAGGGAGAGATGGAGCCCTGTGATGTCCACAAATGGAATGGAGATAAGGGAGACCCGTAGTCCTCAACCATCTACTCTTGAACGAAATGTTGATGGTTCATGTACACGTTAAGAAGTTTGATATACTTTTACAGTATGCTTGTCTAAGCATTTTAGTGCTCGAGAGGTGCTGTGTATGTACTTTTTGTTCTATCTTATGTGTTTACTTTCTGAACGATAACCTGTTACAACTTGTGTTTCCTTGAGAGACGGGCAGATGATAATTATGGTAATGAAGAAAGTAGTTGCGATGTGAAGGGTTCTTTGCTGGAAATTTCCTATTTCGCCTCATTATGGCAGTTTTGGCTAGACATGAGATAAAATTTGCTTCTTAAAAGCCCATGCTCACACTTGTGATAATGGCTTAGATGAAATATACTCGGGTGCTTCTCTATCCCCTGCCTCGTCGGTTATTGTAATTAACTACTAGCGGAAATGCTGAATTTCTGAGGTCTATTTTTGAATCTGTTCTCTTACTCTACAAATCGTGTGCTTTGCCTATTTTTGCCTGCTTACTTTCCACATGTTATGCACGGAATGGATATGCAATATTGAATTGAGAAGGTTAGATATTATTTGCCCAGTCTTTAGTGTTAGGAGATTATGAAGTATCAACTTCTTTGAAAAATGACTGTAATGTGGACACATTGGGCATAACAGCGGAAACACTGATGACAAAACCATATATGCTGTGCCCACAGGATATGATAGGTCTGTATGGTGATTACTTACCTTCCACTTCTTCTAGATTCTTTATTGCATAGATATCCAGGTTCTGGATTGCTGTTCCTTTTTGGAATGCTGGTACTGGACTGCAGTGCCTTTTACCGAAGCTTTCGGGGTTGCAATCAATTGCATTATTGTTTCAAGATTCAATCAAAGGAATGCGTAATTAGCTTTTCTATCTTATCTGCTTAGTTGGCTCTTACAATGAGCTACCTATAGCGTGCGATGTGTTTGTTTTTGTCTTATCGCCTGTGACGGCTATCAGCGTCCGTGGGTTAAGTGTCTTATTGCCTATTCTCTCAATAATGCATGATTATGATCTGGGGCAAATATCATGTTTATATTGCTGGCAGATACCGGGATAATTTAAAACCCGGATCCTGTCGAGACATGCTTAGTTCAGGTTTGGGGTACACTAGCGGAAATGCATGCAGTTTCAGCATCCACTAGACATGCGTACTTTTAGGGTCCTGAATGAAAAGGGCTAAAAGCCTAAAAGCGCGGTAATCGTCCTCATGTTTTGATCCAAGTTGAATGCTGACCCGGATTGATAACACCACTAAGGGAACGATTGTCAGTATTTGTCACTCGAGGCTGAAACTGATATATCGTACATGTCACCTGTCATTGTCTAAGCTTCTGAATGAGATGAGAGATGGTGGTTGTCACTTTCTGGTTAGCTTCTCTAGTTCGATCGGTCTGTCGCAGTCGGTCGATTTTAATTTTATTCCGGTTCTATTTAGGAATTAGTCGGTTAGGACCATGGATTTTTGAGTTCTATGTAACCAACGATAAACGTGGTAGATGTTGGGGGCGGCTGAAGGGTGATTTATAGCTTTAGTTAGTATCCATACTAATTTTAATAACTATACTTTCTAAATAAAATAATATTGCCGCGGTTTGCAACCGTAAATAAAGCTTTTCATTGTCACTGTTAGGTGGACATTCTTTTACTAACTTGACACCCTTGAAACCCTATTTAACGTTTTTTTTATTATTATTTTAGCCTTTTTTTTATCCATTTGTTTTCTTTTCACCTCTCTTTTCTCTATGATCTCGCTTATCCTCTAGTAATTTTCAATATTTAATTCATTCAATATTTAATATAATAATTATGAAAAAAGAGAATAATAATATTAATTGATTTAGTTAGGAAGAGCTCAATGGAATAATGTTAAGTCATATTTTTAAAAAAAAATTTGGACCCAATGAGTAAGTTATCCAAATACCCTCACTTCATCCGAGTAATTTACCCATTATATGACAAGATTTATTGATATTTTATTCGTCAGAGAGTGATATTGATGGGTGCTCTATGTGTTAAAATATAAGGCTGACAGGGTTTTATTTATTAGAGTATGGGTCATTTACTTATTGATCATATATTTTGGCAGACAAATTATCTAAAAACTCTCATTCTATAAATTTTTGTTATTCATTTTTATATTTATTTGTTCCTTATAATTTTATATTTTTTGTATTTGCTACAAAATCAAAATCGTTTAATATTAATTGGAGCGGATTGCTTGCTACATACTATATTTTAATGATCACGAGTTATTAATTTAGTAGGTTAAAGAAACTAGAATGCCATATAATATAGTTTTAGGTATTGATAAGGAAATCCACAAGAGCATGAATTTGATGTATCTATTGATCCCACGGACTAGGGGTTAATTACCAAAATTTACGTTTTCAACTAGCTAAACCAATGAGTAAGGTAAAAGAGAATAAAATTAAATAATAAAAATAAAATAAATAGCTAATTGAGTGGAATTTAATATAATGAAAGGCCAGGATTGAGTCTTCACCACAATTTCGGTACTCAATGATGAATTAATTCAACTCTCAGTATTGGTTTAAACTAAAAATGGTGAGTTAGCCTAAATTAATTTGAAGCCTCTTTTGAGGTCTAAAGATTGTGCTTAATTAAGCTTAATTACATACTTTTGTAGAATTAAGATTAAATTAAACACATTAATATTCTTGCTAATCTAATAGAATCCCCAAGAAATCTAGCCTACTTTTGTGGTTTGAATTCCATGCTTGAATTTTAGAGGTCCGGTATTAATTTTTACATTTTGGTTATTTAATTAATTTCCTATTATTGCTAATTCGATGATTAAGCGGGTTAACAAAGTTCAATCAGAAGAAATTAAGTTTAAATATTCAAATTGTTACCAAGAATGTATACTTATTCATCATCAATTACGAAAAAGTTAGGTTCTTTTTCAATTCCAGGTAAAAAATTTACTCACACATGATTAAGAACAACGAACATATAAAATAAATATGCAGTTCAATCATAGGAAGAAATTAATTAAAGAGAAGAAAGAAAGAACCAATATTTTGATTAAAATCTTCAAGGTAGAGAGTCGTAATCCAATATTGCATAATAAATCCTTCGTTTTCCTTCAATATTTGAGTTCTAGATCTAGATATTAATTGGCAGCTAAGACAAAGCTCCAATCAAGCTCTCCCAAACCGTAAGATAAAATACATATATATAGGTATTAAAAATCTAAAAATAAATAAATAAGTTTTGCATATGTCGTAACCGCACTATATGTGTGTCACATGTTGTCTTGCATAATTTGTGCTCCTTTGAAAAATCTTTGGTATTTTAGCTGTACATTTTTTGTTCAGCCTCAGATTGATATGATTCAAGTTGTGTCAGAAAGCTATTGAAGATACCTAAAACTTTTGTCTTTTGAGTTTATTCATATTCACACTATATCATGGTTTAAATTTTAGTTCTTTATACACATATATCCATTTTTTTCTCGAACCATGCATTTTAAATCTCGTTGTGACTCAAATGCTTATTTTACTTCCAACGATCATCAAATCTTTCAATATTGTGTTAATACCTACACATAAGAATATAAAATATAGCTATATCCTTGATCTAAACACGAAAAATGTATCAAACACCTATAAATTATGCTTGAAACATACTAAGCTAATATATATTTTACGTGTTTGTCAACACCCCCAAGCTTAGACGTTTACTTTTCCTCAAGAAAATAATCAACAATAACCACAAAAGGAGCAAAATCTAATGGATTAAGGATCATACTCTCATCAATCCTATAACCAATATCTAACATACCACAAGATAAACATATTTTATCGGGACTTAACAAAGTAATTTCCACATCTTTTAGTAAAATCACATTTAAAAATTTATTCGCAATCACAAGTATCACAATTCAAGGATAACCTTTCCATGAAGCCCTCAAGCCAAAGTAATAGAAAGCAATTTATGTAACTATGTTCAATTTGGAAGTAGTAAAATTGAGACATTTAGGTAGCTAAATTGATAAACATCGCTTTAGGGCATGTGATCTCTCAATCTCTCATATGTTTAAGGATAGAATTATGTCGCTCAATGTTCTTTTAAATGGATGAATTCAATATACATGCTTGCATCTCATCTCAATTCTTTATCACTTTGAAAACTAATGCATGCAAAAAATCATGAGGTCTTTTATATGGTTGTAACAGGCCTAGGGGTAAAAAGGTAGGATAGATATTTGAGAGTGTAGCTAAAAGTCTATAACTAGTAGAGCGATAAATAAAAACACAAGATCTCAAAGAAAGATCAATAACATCCACACAATCTCTATATTCTATCACATAACTTCTTCCAACTACTCCCTTTGATACATCATAATAAATTGTTTTGACCATCCATAATTACATGCACCATAAACATAATACTTGATTTAAATATTTCTTCTTCTTCTTCTTCTTCTTCTTCTTCTTCTTCTTCTTCTTCTTCTTCTTCTTCTTCTTCTTCTTCTTCTTCTTCTTCTTCTTCTTCTTCTTCTTCTTCTTCTTCTTTCTTTCCCTATTTTTGGCATGCACACCACCTATTCCACCACCGTGCACCACCTCATCCACCACTCACCACCTATTAGCCGGTGGACCGACCACCAAGATTACCCTAACCTTCTCCGACACCATCTTCGGCCATCACCGCCAACCACCGCCTCTTTTCCCTTCTTCTTTCTCTTGTCCATCACATTTTTACAGAGTGCACGACTCTCGTGTACAACCTGCTGCACAGCCGTGCAACCTTTGCATCACCTGGTTGTGCATAAAATTTTCTCTTGGCCCGAGTGTGCACCATTGTAGCACAGCCATGCAACTTAACACCGCCTCTCTCGACCAAGGCTGCATTGCTTACCGCACAGCCGTGCAACTTCCCATTTTTGGCCATACACCCCTATTTTTACTCCCAAACCTTGTCCAAACACTACCTATCATATATCCACCAAACATTCCTCTACACATCTACACATCTTAAGTTCCCATTTAACTACGGTTATTTCTATTTTACCCTCTTTACCTTGATGTCTCCTTCGATTTAACTCTTCGAGTCAAACTATGGATTTTATTATTTTTTATAGGTGTTATTCCAGTAGCTTTGGAGGAGGAAGTCTAGGATTTGTGTTCTTAGAATCCAGTGTCCTAGTTGGTAAGGATGCTATCCGATGTTTAGTGTTTTTGGTGTTATTTGTTTGTATAGTTATAACTTATATGTGTTTTTCATGATACTGTTGATATATGTTATAACATGTGTTGATCTTGATATTTTGTGAGGATATGAATATTATGTTGGAAGGGAGTAAGAATAGGTGAGAGGTACCATTATGTTATGGTTTTTTGTTGCGATAATATCATATTATGGAAATATATCTTATGGTATGAAATATGGGCTTAAGGATATAATGTTATTGCAAGAAAGTAAGAATGGGTAAGAGGTACCATCATTATTTTGTTGTGATAATGTCATATTTATGGAAATATATCTTATGGTATAAAATATGGACTTCAGGATATTATGTTATTGAAAGAAAGTAAGAATGAGTAAGAGATACCATTATTATTTTGTTGTGATAATATCATATTTGTGGAAATATATATTTTGGTATGAAATATGGGTTAAATGAGTTTTGATAAATAGACTTAAGAATTCTCATGAGGTATAATGATAAATTGTGGACTTGGAAAATAATATGTGTGGAAGGTATAAGATTTTATAAAATAAAGATTTTTATTTGTGCTTAAGGATAATTTGGTCATTATTGGATAATAAAGAAATTTTGGTATTTTATGTGTTAGGTGGATTAAAATATGATAATAATAGTATGAATAATTCTTGGAAGTATTATTATTGTTTAGGGTTCTTAAATAATTTAATATATAATTTGGGGCAAATCATCCTATAATGATAATATCATTATTCTATGTATAAGATCTAGAGGTTATATAGATTTCTGAATACATTGTTAATGTTTGACCTTATGAGGTTATCTATTGGAATTGGTAATCATGTAAATTTCATGGGAGGTGTTATGACAAATTTATGGAATTTGGGTCTTGGATATTTCTATGAGTAATATATAGGGATGAGATTATTAATGTATATGTATAGGAATTAGATTGTGAATTTTGGGTATGATAATAATGATGGGATTTGGAGATGATATAATATAAGTTGTGTGGAATAACCAATATGGGATAATAAATACTAAAGGGTGTGTAATTAGAGTTTGAAAGGACATAAGGACTTGGACCTATGCTATATGTATATTTGTTTTAATATGTTATATGCTTAAGAACCAATCTTGAATAAAATACTATTCACTTAAGGTGAAAGAGCATGTGAGGAGGGCCAAGTTGATATGTTTTTATACATATATTTCTGTTCTATCGTGGAGAATAGTGGCTCGTGAGTGTTTTGCCCCGAGAAGATGTTTTTAATGTCCGTTCCACTAGAAAGAATAGTGGCTCGGGAGAGTTTTGTTCCAAGAAGGTATTTTAGTTCGTTCCACTGGATTATGAATAGTGGGGGCCCTACTCATCGTGAAATGAAACGATAATATTATAACCTATGGAAAATAAACTAATGATTTAAAGTGGAAGAATACGTGAGTCAGGGCCAAGGTGATCTATTTTTCTATGTGTGTGTGTGTGTGTGTGTGTTTTCCCATTCCACCAGGGAGAATAGTGGCTTATGAGCGTTTTGCTCCGAGAAGATATTTTAATCTCCATTTCACCAAAAAGAATAGTAACTCAAGTGTGTTGTCCCTGAGAAGAGTTTCAGACCGTTCTATTGGTTTAAGAATAGTGGGGTTCCTGCATTTAACATATGTAAAAGAATGAAAATGGATTATACTTAATATAGGAATTTGGATCATTTTCTATCTTATAAGACATTTCATTCCTTCGGTTATCTCACTTATTATCTAATGTGAAAGCATGTGCTATTTATATCCCTGTTTCAATAGTATTGTTCCTTTACTCAGTATGTAATGTACTAACCACCCATTTTATAGGTGTAGCTCATTCCCATGAGCAGGAGACCTTAAATCTTATGTGTAGGTATTAGAAGATTAGCTAGATGATTATGTTGTCTATGATGCCTTATGTGGGGATGAGTGACTTCATCTATGTTAGGGGTTGGGTGAAGAGTAATTGTTATCTAATCAATATATTTAACTGGATACCCTTTTTAGACTCTTAATCCATGGTATCCCTGCTTTTATATTTTGTATTTTTAACTCGAAGTTAGAATCCAAACTCATTATTGTGCTATAAATGTTCTTTTGTTTCTAATTTTCTTATGTTACTGTAAATATTTTAGACTTGTGATTGATATAAGGATAGTTGCATAAACCAGAATTATGTCGACCACGATGGTAACCCTTGATATTTTGCTTAATTAATTCTGCTACAAAACAAAAAATTTCAGTATTAAAAAATCAGGGTGTTATATAGTATCCATCGAATAAACCTGGGCTTGGAATCTTTCTTGTTCAAAATATATCTGGTGGCAGAGTGGTCTATATAAACGATGAACTTAGACCCCACTAAGTAAGACTGAAAATTTTCAAAGGCAAAAACAATTATTATTAGCTCCTTTTATGTGGCAGCATAGTTAACTTGGGTCTAATCAAGAGTTCGACTAGCACAATAAATTGCGTGAACTATCTTGTTTTTCCTTTGGCCCAATATAACACCAACTGCATTATCACTTACATTAGTCATAAATTCAAATGGAAGGTTCCAATCTGGTGGTCACATTATAGGAGTGATTGTCAATGCTACTTTCAACCTACGAAAGGTATCGATAAATTCATTTATGAAATCAAAGGGAATATATTTAAGAAGGATGATAGTTAAGGTTTTTGTGATTCTTGAAAAGTATTTAATGAAAATCTGATAGAAACTAGCATGTCCCAAGAAACTTTTTGCTCCCCTAATCGACATTCGTGGATGTGAATTTTCAATGACTTCCACTTTTTCTCGATCAACCTCAATCCTAGAACTATTCCATTCCTTACCATAAAGTGGCATTTCTCCCTATTTAGGACTAAATTAACCTCTTCAAAATGCTGCAAAACTTGAGATAAGTTGGCTAAACAACCATTAAAATTAGTGCCATACATGTAAAAGTCATCAATAAACATGTCCTTAGTATCTCTATAAATCAGAGAAGATAAGCATCATACATTGCTGAAAAGTGGAAAGGGCATTACAAAGACCAAAAAGCATGCGCTTATAAACAAAGTTCCCATAGGAACATATAAAAGTGGTATTTTCCTAGTAACTAGGATGAGTAGAGATTTAGAAAAATCCCTAACAGCTATTCAAATAACAAAAATAAGAGTGCCTAAGAAACCTTTCCAACATTTGGTCTATAGAGGGAAGGGAAAAATGATATTTTTCGGTTGTCTTATTTAACTGTCTATAGTTAACACACATCCTCCAACTTGTAACCTTCCTAATAGAAATAAGTTCATTATTCTTGTTCTTGATTATAGTTACACCCCCTTTTTTGGGAATGACATGGACTTGACTAACTCATTCACTATCTAAAATGGGATAAATGACCCTAACATCTAGTAGCTTAAGCACCTTTTTTTAACCATTTCCTTCATATTAGGATTTAATCTATGTTTATGCTTCATATTAGGATAAATGACCCTAAACTTTTTGACCCTAACATCTAAAATGATTGAGAATGCTCTATAATTTCCTTCACATTAAAGGAGAAGAAGAAGGAGGAGGAGGAGGAGAAGATGCTAGAATCTTTAATAGAAGGTGAGGGACTGTTGATAGGCTAAGGGCATAGAAATAACAAGAGAAGGGGAGGGAGAAAAGGAGGATGTTAGAGGAAAATTTTTGGGGCACACAACGGTAGAATAGCGGGTAAAATGGTAGGGTAGAAATAGTTTTATTTTATTTTAGTTTTAGGTTTAATTTGGTTAGGTTAGGATACCGGTATAAAAATAATCAGGAAAACACAATTCAGTTTAATAGGGAGGAAAAAGGTAAGAATAATCGGGAAGAATGTTTAGGAATTTATTTTGGTTAGAACACAAAGGTTATTAATTGAATAATTAGGCTAAGGTTTAAGGATTAGTTTTAAACAAAAGGTTAAACACCTAAAATCGAATGTTAAAAAATTATGGGGTGTTTCTCTCATCAATTTATTATTCATCTCTACGTATATTCCAATGTATAAGGCATTAATGGGTCCTTCATTTACTATTGCACGATGGAATACTAGGTGGTTTCAAGGATGGAACTAAGGAAGGTAGTGAGCTGAGGTATCACACATTCACACTAATATTTCAAATAGGAAAATTGGAAGCTAAAGTCTAGCTAATGATGTAGCTAGGCGCTCCACAATGACACACAACTAGAGTAATCCATCTTATACTTCTTTATGTTTGCACTACATTAGAATCCATGAGTTGGTAGCCCAATTGATGGGCCACTCTAGCATGTATGACTCCATAATATCCATGAAGCATAAGCCACCTTGGTACATCAACTCAGGATGTTTTATCAACAGTTTTTTGTTAAACGATAAGACATCAACCTGCAAATATATATATATAATAGTATTAACATTATTCATGTCACTTACTATAGTTAAAACCACCAATAAAGTATGTCAACCACTTCTTGAGCCCTAAGCATATCGAGTTGCCTTTTGTATAGAATTTAGTCATCCATTAACTTAAGGGGAAGTATCTATTGAGAAGTATCCCATTTCATCATTACAACATCATTTGATGGCTTATATGTACGAGAAAAAATCCTATGAAAGGAAGGAAAATACCCTTAAATATATGCCTACACATAACTATAAAGCACACATAATAAATTAAACTAACAATCAAATAATTTGCATAACTAATCATTAGTAATAAATAATTACTTCCAATAGTGTGATGCAACCACCTAGCTGCTCGCACTTAGTCCTAGGTACCATTATAAGATGTTTATATAAAAACGCTAAATTACCAACTTAAAGTGATTGATCACCCAACTTAATCAGACTAACTACTAATCTCAGCATTGATAATGCAGCATGGTTGCTAGAATTATCTGCAAAAAGCATGCAAGAAAGCAAGTATCATAAATAAAACTAAACATAACTGTCATTGTCAAGAATCCACTTAGTCATAAGCTTAAAAAATATAATCTAATGTGACTGAGATACCCTTCACAAAATCTATCTTCACCATCACCTTAGGTTTGCCTCGCATGTTAGCCAAAAGCTTCACAACATCAAACTCATTAGAAAAATTATTCCTAGAACACTAATACACATGACAATTTATATTCATAATGAAGATTATGTCATGTAGGATAATATTCATATCACCGAATGGACAATGGAAGGTGTTAGTTTAAAGGTGCCACCTCTCAAAAAAAGTAGATATGAGTGGAGTATTATGGTGGTTAAAGTATGTGTCATGTTGATGCTTTAAGCTTGTAGTCACAATGTAATCATAGGAAATACCCACGCCAACATCATCAAGTGGTAGTCTTCTCAAGCTTCTCATCCTTAATTGAACCCTTAGCATAGGGCGTGGTTCCTACAACAAAAATAGTATTAGAATAATGAATTACATGGTAAAAAATATTAACCAATATGTATAATAATAAAACATTAGCTTTTGATTATTCCATATGGTGTATGTCATATGACTTTTAAAAATAGTTAAAAGACCGGGAATCAATGGATTTTCCCCTAAAGGTCTACTAATCTTTGATGATGATGAGGAAACATGTCTTGATGCATGCCTAAATGTACTAGCACCAACAAAATCTCCCTCTCTATATGGTGTATGTTTGAAATATGAGATACTTTTACGCGCTCGTAGAAGCTCTTGCTCTAGCACTAGTAGTGACCATCCTCTTCGCCACCCTAGTGGTAGAGGGAGTAACCTGTCTTAGATTCTTACCACTAGTTCCTCTACCAATCACCTTCTAATTAAAATAAAAATATCATTAATAAATATAATGGTTTGATTTTTAGAGATTTTAAGGGTTTGGGGTTGATTTTTTAGGGTTTAGGGTTTTGGTTTAGAGTTTGGGTTTTAGGGTTTAGGTTTTATGTTTTAGGGTTAAGGGTTAATGCATAAGGTGGTTTGGGGGTAAAGGTTTATAATGCTTAGGATTAAAGAGTCTAGGGTTTATGATTTACTATTTAGATTTGAATTTAAGGGTTAAGGGTTTATGGTTTAGGATTTAGATGAATTTGACTAAGTTAGAGTGTGAGAGGGTGCTAATTTCTAGTTAGGAGAGGAGTGTGAAAAGAGGGAGGGTTTAGGGTTGGTGGGGTAGAAAATGATAAGGGTAAAGTTGAAAAAGAAGGAATTTTTTTGGGATATAGGGGTGTGAGTGTAGAATATAGGGTATGTAAGGGTTTATGGTTAGGGGATAAGGGTTTAGGGTTTAGGGTTTGTGATTAAGGGTTTATGGTTTGGGGTTTGTAGTTTGTAGTTTGTAGTTAAGAGTTTAATGTTTATGTATTAGGGGTTAGGGTTTAGGGTTTGGGGTTAAGTTTTGGTTTAAGACTTAGGGCTTGGGGTTTTTGGTGTGGTGTTTCTAGTAAAGGGTTTGGGGTTTAGGGTTTGAAAAAGTGGTTGATAGGTGAGATGGGGTCATCATTGGGTGTTCCACCTATTAGTAAGGCTTACCAATGTGTTGGTTACTCTCTAGGAAGATGAAGCAATGGGTGCTTCACTTGTTGGGATGGGTTAGTTATGACCATTTCACCCATTGACTTATCATCTTCAATCAAGATTTATTATTCTCCTTTAACCCTACAAATTCATCAAAAATTGCTAAAAGAAATACTAAACAAATTTCAATCTATATAGATATATATAACAATTTCAAGCAACTAACATGTAAATTTCAACAAATCAAGATTCAAGCCTACCATTGTAATGTAATTTTGAAAATAAGGAATTTATCTTAAAAATGTTAATAATAAATGAATACATTATATGCAAACTAACCTTAATTTGAATGTCCCTCTCAAAAAATATGATTTCTTGCCTTGAATTGATGAAAGAGAAGAGTTGAAGTAGGAGGGGAAGAGAACAAAATTTGGCGTTGTGTTGGAGGGGTAGGGGAATGAAAAGAGAAAAAAAAAGGGGAACAAATTTAGGGGCGCATATGGGTGCGTGTTAAGTAAAATATGTGTGTAAGGAGATTTAAGGTATTTGATATCAATTATCAATGAATATTTGAGTTCTATTTAAAAATAAACTAGTATATCACATGTGTGATGCACAATATTTCATTTATCTTTGAAAGTAATAATGTTAATTTGATCTTAAAAATAATGTTACCTATTTAAAAAGTAAGATGCCATAAATAAAAACTAAAAGATAAATGGATATATGAAAGATATACGATTAACTATAACATTATAATTTATTGATATATATCATTGTATAATAAATTCAATGAATTTAACTATCTAATTATAAAAATATATATTTATAATAACATAATATTATATATCATAAACTTTTTGTCTGATATTACTACATCTGTAAGGAAAAAAAAACTCATTCTTATTCTTAATATGAAGGGATGAACTCTATTAATATTTGCCTATTTTAAATATTTGTTGTAGACCCTTTAAATCATGTTATTTGTATAACATAGATCGCTCCTTAATTAATGAAGAATATCATTATCATCTTATGTTGGGGAGATTTTGGACTATTTTCTTATATATGTTCCTGGTTTTTTTATTATATATAATAAAGATGAAAATATTGTAGTTTTCACATCTCACCTCTAAATTCTAGAAGTGGGCAATGAGACATATAGATAGGCTCTAAATCTGGTAATTTTAGATTGAGTTGAAATTATGTTATGTTGGATTTGCTTTGACTTAGGTTGTGATGATTTGATTCTCGAATTTAAATTAAGTTAAATGTTGGATCCAATGGATATTGGGTTGAGTTAGACCGTGGATCGTCAAATATCTCCCGGTATGAATCATTTCGCATCTAAAAATATTGGGTCAAATTAAGTTTAGATTGGATGAAATTTGTTCTTAGTTTATGTTGATATTGGTTGTTATTAACTTATTATGACAAATAAGTTTAGTTTTATAAATTATTATTATTATTACATATTTAAACATAATAATTTTTATAAATAAACTTATATTTTTATTATAATTATTGATATATTATAGTAATTATAATTATCATAATGATTATAAAATTATTATTATTATAATTAATTATAATTTTTTTTCCATTATCTTTATAAATACAATAATAATTCCTATCATTATTATTATTATCACTATTACTAGAAATATAAATATTATTATTATAATTTTAATAATATATAATAATAATAATAATAATAATAATAATAATAACAACAACAACAACAACAACAACAACAACAATTCATATTAATTAATCTGATCTACTTGGTTGATCTCATATGAAAATAAAGTGAAGATAACTGGTCTTATTATATTAATTTATTTTGTTGTTATATGGGTTGATTGTTGAGTATCATATTCTTTTGCACAAAAACGTTTTAATAAGACAACATATTAATGTTTAGATAGCAATTTATTATGACATACAATGTTGTCTTTATAAGTTGTTAAAGTGTTTAACTTAGTTCGAGCCTAGTTTGAGTTTATGTTCAATCAAGCTTGAGAGTAATTTAGTTTGGGTTGGTTTATATATGAATTGTTATTGAGTCATATTAATTGGATCAAATCAAGTTATTTCGAATTTTGGATTAGAACTGAGTTTAAATTGTCATATCAAATCGATTATGGATTTGAGTTATTCAAGTTGGGTCATTTTGTTACGATATATTTGTTGGGCCTACTAAAAAATGGTGTTAGTGGTTGATGTCAATTTTACATATTTATATTACTGATCTATAGTATAAAAGAAGTTGATGTTACCATTACATTAATAGTATGATATCTTGATTCGAAATAATGCAACTAGTTCTTGATATGCTATTCATGTATTGATCCTACCAGCTATCACTTAGGATTGATATATAATGGTTTGTTTATATTGAAAGAAATTAGGGTGAAGGTAAATATTAAAAAGTAATATGGTAGTGTGTTTGATTTCGGGTGAATCGGGGTGAATGAAATGATTCGCCTTATTTGGGTACTCTTTTTGATATATTTATCCTAGTAAAACATACACCCCGGTTCCGTTTGGTCAATATATTTTTATTACCCAAAAATAGGGATAATCAGGGTAAAGGGTAAAATTTAATTAATATTCTACTATATGTTGACAACATTGCCCTTGAAATTATGGATAACAAGGGTGAAGGATAAAAAAACTAAGTGATTTTTTGATATATATTGACAACATTGCTCTTCTATTTACCTACATTCACCTAAGTCAACCTTTTTAAAACATTCACTCTAATTAATCTTCATTCATCTCCATTCCCTCATCCTAAGTTAATATTTACACTACTATAAAAAGAGCCATAGTTGATGGTGTATAAAAGAGAAATCTAACAAAAGACAATGACCATGTAGGCCACAATCACCTATACATTGGATGCCAATTCAAAACACAGATTATCAACCCATTTGTAGTCAAATAAATGATCCCTAAAGAAGAACTCAATAGCCATATACATCATATTACCCCATAGTACACTATGGATGTATAAATAAGGTTTTTTCACTAGCCCTTGCTACATGCAATGCTTTAGATACTATACTCACACCATTATTTTGCATGGTACTTTTTTCATCTTAATCTTTTGTGTAGAAATTACTACCATCAATCATATACGAGTTGTAATATATTACTTCTTAAAAAGGGGGAGTGATAACCAATACAAAACACTAACATGAGTAAAAATAAGATAATGGAAAGGTGATGAAGTCAACATATAATATAAATTCACTTATTTTTTTTGTTACCCTCCTCCCTAATTACCCCCAATTTTAGGGGCAATATTTTTGATGCATAGCAAAAATTTACTTAATATTTATCGATCACCGTAAATACTCCTCAATTTTAGGGGTAATAAATATAGAGTGAATTGGGATGAAAGGTTAATTTAGGTGAATATAACAAATTTAGTATCAAAATGGGGTGGCTTAAGGTAAATAACTTGATTTGCCCGGATCTAAATGCAATGTAAAATTCAAAATTTCTAAGTTGAAGACTAGGGTTTTGATGGTAAAGTTTTCAAATCCAGATTATTACTATTATACCTATATACTTAGTGTATTTATTTTAAAATACTTCCTTTAAATAAAAATGATGATGAAAATTATTATTATTATAACCACATCACCACCAACAACATTTGCTTTATCAATATGCTTATGTTTGATTTTTAAATAATAGTATACTTAATTAGAACATTAGCATATTTGTTAACTTTTGTTGTCCACATTTAGAATTTCGATTATAATATTAGGTTGCATGCATCAATGGGTCAAAAATAGTAATTATGGATTCGTTTGTTTAAAATTTTAGCCACACCAAAGAATCAAATAGATCAAAATTTTACCATGCAACATAGTGACATAGAATATTATGTTGGCTCAAATAAGAGGAAATAAAGAGAGAGATAAATGGATGTAAATAGAATAAAAAGAAAAGGAAAAAGTAGGGCACTAGGAATATAGAATTAACTAAATAATATATATGTTAGTTGAATGTGGTGGTGTATAAATTAATAAAAATGAGGTATTTTATTATTATTATTATTATATTGAGGATCATTATTGTGGAAGTAAAACTATATATGAAAAGTGAGATGAAGATTATTTTTTAATTTGGGAAAAACAATGATATCTAAATATCTATTTGCCATTACAAATGCTCTTAGGTCTTAAAAGTAAAAAAAATAAAAAATCACAAACCACTAAACCATCAATACTTCATATAAACTTTGGAAAAACCTTTTCTCTAAGGAAAAAGTTAAGATAATATAATTACATATAATGAATATTTAAATATATGATCTAAAATATTAAGATTCTAACCTTTATTGCTACTATTGGGCTATTTGCTGCTAATTTCTTATACTCATTTCTCTTTGAATTTTTCTTGTGAGGATATGTTATTTTCCACAAATTTCATTCTACTACTACTATCAAGAAGAACATTGCTCCAAATGGTGATAATATTATCATATAATCAATGTTGTTTTAAATATAATATTGAATATAGAAAATAAAATGCACATTTTCACACGTAAATATTCATTTTTTATGATAAAATATACATCTTTCAAGGAATATGGTGGACAATGTGATATTTTTGTAAATTTATTAAACTTTATTTTAAAAAATTATAGACAATACACATGTTGTCCAAAAAAACTGTCTTCATTATATAAATACATATATTTTCTAACAATAACACACATCTTATCTAACAAAATATATAACTTTCGTAGAATATTAAACATTTTTCATAATATAATAAGCATGGATATCTTATTCAAGATGTGCATTCTTTCACATGCGTATTTTGTAAAGATGTATATCTTGGAAGATTGAGTATTCATCATATAAAAATATATGCATATGTGCATGATTACTAATATACATCACACAAAGTTTAAGATATAAGAGTCATATCATGCGAGTTTCTGTGATAAATACATCAAAATTGTAATAAGTGGGGATTGAACACAAAAGGCGTATCAATCCACGACTTGTGATATTGAAAATTAATATTACCCTAATGCTTTACGTTTATATATGATGCATTGGGTCTAACTAAGCTACTTTAAACATGGTACTCTATGATACTAGTGGTACCATGAAACTATTGGTTATCTTCTTTTATTATTTGATTTAAAAAAATTAATATATTATTATTAGTGTCAATACTTATATTTTTATTGCTAATATTATCATCATTATTTTCATAATTATTATTAACTTTATAATTTAACTTTTACAAGTATGATATAATTTGATATGATCTAATTAGATAAATTATTAAAATAAGTTAAAGAGAACATACTCTCACATCTTGATATATGATTGGAGATGGGGAAAAGAAATACAAAATTAAGTGGAATAGGTGCCACTTCAATAACCTTTCTTATCGGCATTACAACTTAAAACTTGACTATCAAATCTAATTCTAACCTTAACCCTAACCCCCATACCTTGCCAATAAAAGCCTAATATACACCCTACTTTATTTTCTTATAAGGCAACATCCATTATTACTAAATAAAGGATGCCTAATTATTTGACACGTGCTTTTAGCAATGATAATCATACATCTTAGTTAATCATGTTATTTCCTTTCTTGATGTCTCAAAACATTTGTAAATACTATATTCATTTAGATGAATAAATGTTACCATTTTTATTCCTATTGGAGAGAGAATGTGCTTCTCAAGATCTACCCCTACTATCTTTCTCTGAGATTTATATTCTGTAAGCTCTCCTTCTAATGGTTGTCCACCCACCCTTCAAAGATTTATTTAGAGATAAAGATCTCTCCCCCTATTACCACCTGGAGGACCCCTTCAAATCACTATTACATAACCTAAAATTGAATGACAAGACAAGCACAATATCTTAGTCCATGATTAAAGTATCAAAATAAAGGAAAGTAGAGCTTTGCACTTCTTGGAATTTATTTCTCACAATCTAGTTAGTTGGAAGGTATGAATCATTTAAAACAATGAGTAACCGACTTCCTACTATCTTGAAACCCTCATGTAAATTTGATGTCATTAATTTGGGGAAAGAATTTTTCCTAGAAAAAAAAAATTTATTATCTTGAATATCAAAAAAGGGATCTCCTCTAAATGACCCTTCTTTCATCAATAGAAAACAATTTTCTCCTAAGCTTAAAATTCATTCATCCTTAGTGTCGAATATAGCCATTTTGGCTTAGGATAAACAAACTTCCCATATAATAATACAATCTCTTAGCCCTATTTGACATTAGTTATTGTATAGAAAAGGTTCTTAAGGTTAATTTGTACACTAATAATATTTAGAGAGGGAGATTCAATCATATTTGCATTTAGATCAAGATTAACTAACATGAGCATTGGGGTGGTTCTTTTGACATCTAGTACTAATTTTGATAACTAAAATTAGCATTTGGGCAGTTCTTTTGAAATCTAGTATGAAAACATTTCAAGCATTTGCTTCTCTATTTAAATAAGAAACTTGTCCATCTCTACTTACCAAATTTAATGCCAATTATAAGGCTAAAAGTGATGAGAGTCTAAAGGAATTTTCTAAATAAAATTGAATGAAGAATATACCATTCGAAATTAATGCTCAAGAACCCTCATTGAATGCCATAAATATATGGGTTGTGGCTTTTCGTCTAGTAAACAAAACCAAAACATAACACTAGAAAGTATAAAAATAAATTATAAAAATTAAAATAATATGTTAACATCAAGGGCACAAAAGGAAATTCAACTAAAGCTCTAGTACAAGGGGGATAGAATTCATAACCTACGTGAATGATTAGTTCTCCAACCTATAATGCTAAAGGGAAAGAGAAACTAACAAAGGATATCATCCCCATTGTTGATATGGTGGAGTAAAATCTAAGTATAAAGTTTGTAAGATTGAGTAAAGAGTATGGACCCCCTCCATCCCACATGAACCTCATACTAAAGAAAGTTTGCCACTAATGGAAAAAATGACAACAAATCAATGATGTCGGTCATTGGGTATTAGTAAAATCAAAATTCAACCTAAACTCATAATACAAACCACATCAAATTATGTAAGAAAAAATTTCCAAGTGGGAATGCCAAAGATCTAATCTAATAAGCAATCAAAAAATTTTGAGAACCAATTGAGAGAACAATAAGAGCACAAGAAAATTTGGGGTAACAACAATGATTTTTATTATATAAAACACTAGTGATCATAAGGAGAAAAAAATCCTGATAATATCATTCAATATACAATTTTCTCCGAAACATAAGAGAATACTATAGGAGAGGGTTTGGACAAGTTTGAAGGACTTTGTTGTGGCTAGCGTTACCAATCACAACTATTTATAGCATTGCACACAAGTCCTAATGAAATTGAGGCTGCAACAAAAAACTAAGAAAAACATAAATAATGTTAGCAAACACGGGGTGCCTCCATCTTTTTTTAAAAAAAAAATCTTAACTTTTACCAAATTCTGCACAACAAAGAACCTATGAAACATGAATTGTGTTGATTAACACACTCTGATGTTTCCTCCCTTTATCATGTTTTCATTGCAGACTACTCCGAACACCTTCACATACCAATCCAAGCTAGTGTACGCACATAAATACAAGTCATGTGCTCACAAATTATAATTTAGTCTATATCACTAAACCAGCTAGTGACCTCATCCTAACCCTAAGAAACAAATCCATTTTTGTTGTTCAAGAAAATAGTGCCACCACTACTAAAAAAATTTTCCACGGCTGAAGCTCCAACCTCTATGAAGTATGTCAATTGAAAACACAAACATATGTTCAGCTTTAAGACATAAGTATCACAAAAAATGCTTCAATAAGAGGCTAAAAAGGAAAATATGTACAACTAATTATAAATAGATGTTGTAGGAGCTAATAATCCTTTAAAGGAAGAGAAGTGGTTGGTCATGGCTTTGGGAATGAAGTTTTGGTTGTCTTATGCAACACTTCAGAACATAATGTAAATAACAAAAATGTTTTTTGAGGGGGGATTCTAACACAATAACCATATAGAATAAGGTGTTTAGAATAATTGAGCAAACAGTACCCCACTAGTCCTTACAAATGGAATGTTATCCACTCACCAAATCTCATAAAAGAGGAATATTTCTACTTGTTATGATCTCAAACACCCTAAATGCCTTTATGCATGTCTAGATGACTGAAGGATCATTATGATTGGCATATAGTCATATCCTCCAATAAGACACAATAGTTGCGGGTTGGCCTATAGGAAAAATGGTTACCAAGGACCTTAAGATTAGCTACCTTTGATCACATCTTATTATACGCAATAATTTAGATAGAAGGGTGTGATATGGAAGAACCGTTAAAGATGGATCACCACCACATTCAATGAGCAAAGTGGATTTAGAGCCTAAAACCATCCATATAGAGGATGGAGGACCCAAGAGAAAATGATAACAATAAAGTGAACCACTTTTTTTGTGCTACTAAACATATTATGCTAGAATTGAAGGGGTATGTCAAACCCCAGGTTCAAAATATGCTATGAAAACTTTATTCTAGATAGCAAAGCATCAATTTGTTATCCTAATGGAAACTAAATGTTCCAAATAAAAGGAAATTCAAGTTGAATAATGTTTAGGATTTAGTAAGATTCACATTTCACAAGTTGGATGTGATAGGAATTTTTAGCTTGTATTTGAGTGTTCTCGAATGATGAAGATGTTTTTAGACATTGTGGAGAAAACTCATTGGGTTATTACTCTTCATTTTCTAATACCTAACTTTAGAGTTAAGTAGTTCTTGTGTAGTTTATACTTTCCCTAATTTTATTAATATATTAGTTTTTTTGGGATTACCTTAGTAGCTTGGAGGCCAAAATTTTTAGCTTTTAGGCATTTATTAGGGACTTTAATGGTATCATGAATAGTGGTGAAAGGCAAACCTAGCTAGGTATACTAATTCACTATCTCCTTCAAATTGATTAGTTACATTATTTAATTCAATGTCCTATTTAGATTGAATTTTTCACCTTTTCAAATTGCAACCGCAAGGTATGTCTTCCATATTTGCATGCTTCATGACAACAAACATAATGTGACATGGGCACCAAATATTTTAATTCCATACAGCAACAACACATAATCTCTTGAGAATCCACTCATACAACTAGACATAAGATATATCTTTTTTTTTCCAACATTTTGAAGCCATTAAAAGTGACATCTTTAATTTGTTAGATAACTTGTGCCATAATAAAATATAAGTGATACTTTATTTCCATGCACAACATATTGAAAAATATCATCGTATATGTCTTAGTAGCCTCATGTTTAATACTAGACATTACTCGATTAATTAACATGAATGAATGCAAGGTCTTGAAATATTGATTTCCCTCATCATAATGTATATTGTTAGGAACTAAAGCATATAGCTCAACATATGTGTAAAACATAAGTTTTTATTTTATTTTATCTAGAACAATTTTAAGTGCTCTATTCATTTACTCACATCATTAGGGTCACCTCATTTCTACATAAGGAAATGTTTTATTCACCATACATATTTTGCATAAAATAAACATATATAATGGAAATATTTTTCATATTATTATATCCTACAAAGTTCTTGCCCAACATTCCTTACTCTTATATAACACCTCTAAACATTTCTCTTAGATAATGTCATGGTAATATACAATTTCTTTCCACCCTTTATTAAAATCAAAGTTTTTAATATATTTATCAACTCATCGCATAAAACTACTACGAAACTATTTCTCATCATTTGCACTCACATTTTGCAACAAGTGCCACAAACATAACCCATGTCCTGTGCAATCTATATCATAAACATGATAAAATTATTTCATTTAAAAATTAATACATCTTTTAAATAAAACTCAAACCCTAGTTATGCTTAAAAAAGGTTCTACTCCATTATTTGTGACTTTGATCACAACTTCGTTATGTGATACTTTCTAAGTCACTTTTGACCATCTAAATTTTCTTAGATCATCCTAGAATCATCATATTGGAATTTATTAGTTTTTTTTTTTAAATTCTCCTAGCCATCATAATAAAAATGATAAATGAAGGCATTGACAAAAAATACCCGTTTTGTCTTAATTATTTCATATCACATTTTGTGTCTCAAAACAATGTTTTTAACCACCTAATATTTATGAAACTTTGAGTATTAATGTATTTTAGTGTGATAAAGTTAAAACAAATTAAAAATAATTTATATTTATATTTATATTTTTCATTTATAGATAAAAATTATCATTTTTTGGGCGTAATAAGTTATCAAAACCTAATTTTTATACTTGAATATTACCTTATCTTTCAAGATTCGGACCTAGCCATTCAAATATATCATATATATAACCCTAAACCTTTAATATATACCCAAAAGTGGCACCACTCACCCCACACCACATATTTCTTGTAGAAATTAACTTCTTCACCATAATCATTATATTTTATGAAGATATTTCATACTAAGATACCTTAGCCTCCCACCTCAACCTCCCTTCCATTGATCCCCTCTTGATCCATTAATTTTCTCCAACCATTGGTCAAAATTCCACCTTAAAACCATGGGCTCCACCTCATTAATGAATCAAATGATCATAAGTTACATGACTAAGTTACCTTATTCCTTCCTTATTTGCTAAGCTTTTACTTATGTAGTTTTTTATTTTATTTTATATTTTATCTCAATTATAATTATCACACACCAAAATCCATGTAATTTTCTCTCTTATTCCTCTCCATTTTGTTCCACACATCACCCATAGAAGCCACCCTTTAAAGCTTCCATTCAAACAACATCAATCAAGCTTAGTTAAGTCTTCTTTCCTTTTTTCCCTTAATTTTTCTTATGTTTTTTTATATATAATTTTGTTAGGTTGGGTTGAAGAACTAATCGGGTATCCTTTTATTGTTCTTTAATTTTTCTTGCCTAAGATCAAGTAATATTATTCTTACTGAACTCTAAGTATGATTTTATACAGCATAGTATAGGTAATGTGTGTGATTTCATAAATATGTGGGTATATTGGATTCATAAAGTATGTTACTGGGATATTAAGGAGCATGTTAAAAATATATTGATTGATATTTTGGTTATTATTTTATGTGAGGGAAACCAAAAATTAGCTATTTTCATGACCAACAAATTTATGACAACTTTCATGCATAATTTCTCTCAATTGGATAAGAATTAGAATACCTATTTGGTATCAAAGTAAATATTACGATGTATAATTTCCAAATCAACTCTCATATCTCAAAAATGTAAAGTATTGAAAAAGTTATGATTCTTTTTCCTCAAGTACACAAATGTGTCAAAAACTACTTTTTGAATACTATGCTCATGTTTAATCTTGTTTTTGTTGTTAGAGTTGATTTTTGGTAAAACAAATGATTCCATGATGAGTATTGGCATTTTTTGTAAAAAAAAAATCATGTATAATATATTGTCATTTATATTAGTATAGCTTGTGTTATAATTGATGGAAGTTTGATGGGCATGTTTATATGTGTCCATGTGCATATTCAACATGTTCATCACTTATCATTGAATAGTGCATGGTTGTTTATGTGTGTTCATGAGACCTTCAACTAATTCATCACTAATCGTGTCTTCAATACCCTTAATGAAATAAGTAGGGTTATAGGAAAATTAATTAGTTTTAAACATAAAATGACCAAATTAGTCTTAAAATGAAAAAATATTGAATATATAAATAAGAAAAGTCAAAAAACTTGACCACTATTTGTTGACTTTGACCCAAACTTTGACTTTTTTAATTTTTTCTTAGTGAATAGTGGGTTTTTTGGAAATTATTATGCAACCTTTTTTTCCCTATTTTGGAATCAAATACATCTATTTTTTTTTTCAATTAGACCCTAAGTGGTCTTTTGGGATTAAATCAATGATTTCAAGGCTTTAACTAGTATGTTTTAATATTAAACCATGTTAGCTTTACATTTGATGTGGTATGTGTTTATGATTTTGTACTAGTTTGAAGCATTTGAAGGCACAATTTTAAATACGCTTGCAATTTTTGTCATTAAACATGAAAATATTTAGGCTTTTAATTACTGATGCGTGTTGGTCATTAAACATAGAGAATTATTAGCATAGTTCAATATCCTTCTCTACTCTATAGTGTGTTAAAAGTACCTTACATGTGGTATATATACTTAAGGATCATGATACTCTTGGACTTCAACATGTAGCAGTGTTAAACACTCCCTTAAGTATTTTTTCATGTTGCCATGGCAGTGACCATGTGTGGTAGGTGTGTATAACCCAAGAGGGATGAACATTTCTCTCTAAAAACTATTCATGCTTCCTTGGCACTTACCTTGTGTAGTGGGTGTGTACAACTTATGGTTTTAGATATAATTGGTTTGTTGCTTTAGCTAAGACCTGGGTTGGCAGGTGATTGTAGCCCATGGTTTGATGTTGAGACATTGGTGTTTAATTGGATTACAGTGTTATGCATGCTTTATATTTATTGTTTATGCCTGTTTGCATATGTGTACTAAGACGTGTGTTGTTATATGAAATCTATATTATGCTCCATGTTATCCATACTTTTGTATATAGTTTAATCTTACCAATATCCAAGTGCTAACAAGTTCAATTATGGTCACTTCCCAATTCAAATGGGTAGATGACAAAGTTTTTGTGCAAGGTTTCATGCAACTAGTATATGAGGATTATGATATCCAAATATATAGTGACAACCAATGAGGTTGCATGTAGATAGTGATGTTAGCATAGAGTTAAGCCAACAATCACCTAGCTTGTTTTTTCCTCTTATGGAAACATTTTAAACTTGACAACTCTTTAATCTATATTTCCACTTGAATGATGTTGTTGTGTAATGTAAAACTTTAACAACCTTGTACTATTTTAACTCTCATTGGGATAGATTTGCTTATATTTATGTTGTTGTAAATTTTTTACCATTTCACCAATAGCCTATCATCTAGCATCAATTAGGTGAATTATTACACTTATTATAGTGTTAGTTGAGGTGGTATCACCTTCATTTCAGGTTTTTCTTTTTGCACTACTTTATTCAAACAAATATATTTTATTGTAAAAATTGAGGATGTTACATATTATACAAGGGATGACTAATTTAATTGCATTTGTTGTGTCTCTATCACCATTAGTGATGACATTGCTTTCCTTTCCTCAATTCAATCATTTGTTCCAATACCCTAGTAAAAGAATCATTTATTTCATTAATGACCAAATAACACCCATATGGAATTATAATTTGATGATGATTTACCCAAACAAGCACTCCAATGGCTTTTGGCATCGTATGTCAAAATATGGCCAAATTCCTTGTATTTGACCGTGAAATTCCATTACACCAAAATAATTTTCCCGATCTATCTTCTTCGTCTTTGATGTATCTAATAGAGAATGATAATTTATTATTTTTCTTTCCATTTAAGTATGTCTACATCATTTCAACATCTCCATCCTTAACTTCTTTTATTGTAATCCTATCATAGCAATTATATAAGTCTTTTAATAGAAACCAACTCTTTTATGACCATTGACCATTGGCTCGATGTACTATGTTTCCTAACATTTCAACAAGACTAACTTTGGATTTGTGCAAAGTTGTTATTCAAATATAACCTAACTATAAAATAAAAATAAAAATCCTATGGTCTTACCTAACTGTAAAAAATAAAATAAAAATCCCTATGGTCTAAAACACATGAAAAATAGTAAACAACTTATCAACATGAATATAATAATTTCATATGAAAAATGAACTCAAATTAATGTCAATTTTATGCCTGGCATAAGAAATGTCTTGGATCATCAAGGGAATGATTGTGCTTAGCTTCAAATTAATATACAATGCAACTTTGAGAACTTTCTTCAAGCTTAAACTTAATATAATCCTTGAAACCACATATTGTCAAGGCTTTTGGTTTATTCCTTATTTTGTTGACTTCCATCCATCTTTTTGTGATCGATGGCTTTCTCCGCTATGCACAAATGTAGATGAAGTTATGTTTCCTTCCACTCTTCCTAAAAGGTCCTCTAACTTTTTTTCACTAATATTGTCATAAAAAATGGTATATTTTTCTTTTTCTATCTAAGTCTCTGGCGTTATCAATGCAAATATTATTATCATCATCACTAGCATTACAATAGATTGATTATTGTATATAATCATTTGAATCCATTTTTTATCCAATAAATACTATTAATTGTTGTAACAACGTTAGAATGAGTTTAGATACCTATATGATTTATATTTATGCGTTTTACAAATGTAACATTTATTACAAAACACAAATGTCAATATGAAAATAGTTCTCTCAATATAGAAACAGACATTCATATGTATATATAGTATATGTTAGCTTTACAAATGACAAAGTAAAATATAAACAAATATTTGGTTATATAGGTAATAAAGTACCTATATATTGGAAAAAGTACACAAGTAGACGTCAATATATTAAAAATAATTGTTTGTTGCTTCATAAATTGAAATAAATATTTTATGTTATCGTGATATATATCTATTTTTCTACAAACTACCAAATCGTAATTGATTATATAAATGGGTATTTTAAATTGGTGAAGAAGTAATAGAGTATAAAATTTATAAAAATATTTGATTTTAAATGACAAATCAACTCATTAATTACAAAATATGAATAATTTACAAATAATAAACTCAATTAAACTAAGCAATAAATATTAAATCGAACTATACTAGTTTATACATAAATACTTCATGGGATGAAATAACAATGGAATATAACAAAATAAGTAGATTTGCCTCAACAAATTAATCATCATATTAAATCTTATAGAAGTCATATCTAATCTTGTAACTTTTGAATAGAATCTTATAGAAATCAGACAGAATCATATAGGAATAGAAGAAAAATGAAGAAGGATTAGAAAAGGTATTGATGTGTTGAGTTTTTATGATTTTAGATTTTCAATTGATTAAGGAATTTATTTATTCTTAATTTTTAATTGATTTTCCTTCCACATTTTTTATAAGTAAATCAACACTATTTAAATAATTAATATTTAATGAACACCATTGAAAGCTAATAATTGATGGTCCAGTTTATCCCATTACGGCGACTTGCATAAACGACTTGGCACAACAAATTTTTTGTAAACATTAATACACATCTTTCCATACCATAACACATAATTTTTATAAATTTGTATTTTTCAAAAAAAAAATATAAACATATTTTAGGACAATAATACATATTTTTTAGAATATAAATATACATATTCGAAAACAAAACATATTACATCTTTTCTACGATAATAATACACATCTCTTAGAAGAAAAATAAATATTATTTTTTGTTTATATAAATGTAAGATGAAATGCACATATTTAAACAAACATACATATCTTTTATTATATATATATATATACACGTTCTTTATTTCTATATACCAAGAAATACACACTAAAGGGGAGATATATATTATAGTCAAACCAAATACACTTCTCTACTGACTAGAATTAAAAATATATAGGAAACAAAATTGTAATATATGACATTTGAGTACTACTTAAAATTAATATTACTTTTACCACATACTTTTATATAAGATGTGTTGGGTTTTATAAAAATATGAATAGTGTGATAAGATAAAAATTACTTTATAAACCAATTTTATTTATAAAAAAATCAGCTTGTGAGGATTGTGTAGTACAAATATTATTATTTAAATAATTTTTATTTGTAAAGGTTACTATTTTTTTTAAAATTATTGTAAATTTTTTGAAATATCAATTGTAATACCTCGAGTTAATATGACTATGCAAGGCTACTCTAAAGTGTTTTAGGATTGATCAGTTGACCCCAAAGATTAACACAAGTTTTTTCAATACATTTTTTCCCACTCATAAGCTTTCTGATAAATTTTGAAATTTTTTCGAAACTTACTAAAAAGGTCATTCATCCTAAAAATTATTTCACAACCATCACACTTAACTGTGGAGTTATTAGGATAGAATTACCAAAAGAATGATATACTATATTGATATAAGTAATCATATCAATCATTATACTCTTATTTTGGGGTATTACATTTACCCCCACTTAAAGAATACAATGTCATTGTTGCACCTCAACTACCGACTATCTCAATACAATTTCATTCTAAGAATCATCCCGTTAGACGACCGATTAACTCATCAAAATTCAGCACACAATCGTAGTTTTACTTTAATACCATTTATAACAGGCTGAGTCGAAACGTCCACGCAAAGCTACTATAGAGTGTTTTCGGATTGATCGTTTGGCCCCAAAGATCAATGTCCTTTCAGCACATTTTTTCCCCGTAACGTGTTTCCTAACAAATTTTAAAAAAATTTCAAAACTTATTACGAGGATTACCTATTCTAAAAATTCATTCATGATCGACATGTAACACATCCTAAAAGTTATTTTTTTAACTTATCTTAATAATTAATGTAATACCCCAAAATAATCAAAGTGTTATAAAGATTGATATGGTTATTTCACGGTCGACACATTTAATTGTGAAGTTATTAGGGTAGAATTGCCAAAAGAATGATATATTATGTTGATATAAATAATCATATCAATCTTTATAACACTTTGATTATTTTGGGATATTACATTAATTATTAAGCCTACAACTGTGATTCTACATTTAGCTTGGGATGTATCAAAGTAAGGATAAATATTAAAAATTAATATGGTTGAAGAAAATAAAGGTGAATTAGAGTTAATGTTTTAAAATATTACTAAGATGATATTAATCTAATATGGATGAATCGGAACGAATGCTTAAAAATTTTGTGTGGATTGAGATAAATATATGTAATTTATACATTTTTTTACTCATTTATACTATTTTTAAAATCGAAAGTTAAAAAAATAAACTTAATTGATATGAATAAATATACAATTTTAATTTCGATTCAACCGGATGAGATCAACAAATAATTTTCAAATAGGATGGTCCAATTGATTTATGTTCGTTAACTCCTGTTAACGAATCCAGTTTTATACCAGAACTTGTGTTAACTTCGGAATTTTGTCATCTAACTCTACACCGACCGGACTTCCGTGATTCTTGCTGGACGGTTGGACCTTGCTCTTTTACTAAACAATTTACAAAGATTGAAAAGAGAAGAAGAAAACGCGCAAATCTAAAGCTGAGAGTATTGGTCGCAAACAGGTTGCGGTGTCATCTCTGATTCGAGTATTCTGTTTAACGCAGTCTCGCAAACTCCGTCGCTCTACTTGAATGGGAACAATGAGGCCGCAGGTGGTACTGTTCGGAGACTCCATAACAGAGCAGTCATTTAGACCAGGAGGATGGGGAGCAGCCCTTGCTGACAATTACTCTCGCAAGGTTCTTACATTTGCTCTTTATCCCACATTTTCTTAAGATCGTATCACCCTTATTTCAATCGTACAAAGAAATTGTAATATTCTTCTTCTTCTTCTTCTTCTTCCTCTTCTTCTTTTTCTCTTTTGGTAATCATCTTAATTTATGATTTTGGTCGATCTTTCTCAGGGTGATATATTCAATCGAGGTTATGGCGGATACAATACAAGGTGGGCAATGTTTCTGTTGCATCATATATTCCCTCTGGTACGATCGAACGTCTTACTTTTTTCAATTTCTCATTGTTTTACTGGGATTGTTGCTTTTCCTTGCTGATTGTGGCAATAGTTGGATTTTTATTTATGTTTTGATAATGAGGCGGGCTTCAAGTTTATAGTTGTCATGCAAGGTTGGTCACATTTGAGTTGATTTACTGACGTTTCAAAATATAATTCAGCGCGATCCTTGAATGATTTTCGTGTTTCTATGGAGATAAAGGGAGAAAAGGGAATCCTGTTGCCATATTATATTAATATTCTGGGGTTTGGTATTGTGGTACTGATATCATTTTTTGTATTTTCTGTGTAACCTTCGATTTATGATACGAAGTTGAAAGAGATTATCATTTTATGAATTGCATGGAAGATAAGTTATGGAAAATAATTGTGATACTTTGCTAGTCCCTTGCTAATGAAATGAGTTGCTGCCTTTGTTGGAATTTATCATGTACTAGTTTGTTGGTATTCTCCCTATTATAAGCTTCGTGATTCAGATCCGTAGTTGAATTATGATCTCGAGTTCTTGGTTGAATTGAATCTGGGATCAGTTTCTTGAATTATTCTTGTTATGCTTAGTACATTTGGGACACATGGCAATTAATGCATGTATGAAGGAGTTAATTAGGAGGGTTTAATTGTGTATTATAGAAAGAGTTGAAGAGTAGAAGAGAGGAAAAGGGGGGAAGGAGGTCTGATGGAGAGGGAGGGGGCAATGCTAGAGTGGGAGAGAGAACCGGAGATTAACTTTTCATTAATCCTTCAATTGCTGAATTATGGTAAAAGGTATAATGTTTTTTTATACCTAACACAACCCACAGGCTTGACCCTTATTAAAGATAGTAATTAATAAACTTCCTAAATCAAAAGTAGTAATATCTAAATAAAATCAATACATCTAGCTAGAGAGGGGGAAGGAAGGCTGATGACTGGAGGGGGAGAGAGAGGGTGATGCTACAGAGGGAGAGAGAACCAAAGATTAATTATTCATTCATCCTCCAAATGCTGAATTATGACCGAAGGTATAAGCCTTTTTATACCCAGCACAACCTATGGCCTTAAAAGATAGTAGTTAATAAAAGTCCTAAATCTTAAGCAATAATATCTAAATAAAATCAGCATATATAGAAAATATCAAAATTAAATACTAAAATTACCAATTAATAAAGATTCTCCCTAATATTAATATCTAGCCAACATAATACTAAAGGTGGCTGCCTTTTTTGGCGTCTTAGCAGAGAGGTGCGTACCAATATTCCCCTCCTCCTCATCAAGTTTGCCCTCAGGCTTGAAGTAGGGTTACTTCTTGAACTCATCTCTCAGGATCCCTCTTGTGAAGTTAGGAAGACCGTGGTATAGGACTAGCAGCTCCAAGACCATGTCTGAGACTCTATAGGCCTGAATCAACTTCGGTAGGGAGGGAATGTGTTCTTTATCTATCTCAAACAAAAAGGGAGCGCGTGGTGGCTCCAAACAAGGATGGCTTAGGACCGCAACAAGCTCATTCCACTAGATATAAAAATCAGCATAGGAAATACTGCCACAGACCTGAATTGGAGCCTCCAAAGTCCAAACATGCCCTAACGCAGTCATAAGTGTCCTAATTGTCGACCGTGCACTCAAACCCATGCACTGGGGTAACCGAAAGATGATAAATAGCAACTGCAGCAGAACTGATATAGCATGAAGTATTGAACGGTTTGATTTAATGGTAAGTGTAAGTTCGACTACTCTAGCAAAGACCATTAGCATTGGGGTGCTGAATGAATATGTGACCCACACTGGTGTAGATAGAGGCACAGTATTGCCATGGTAAGATGAGCCAGGGAGTGTACTAGACGGATCATTCTTTCATTGGCCCTCCAGACATGCAAGCTTGATTTGGGTGCCCGAGTCAGACAGAATAGCTTACTTTGTGTCACCCAAGTAATAACATCGTGGTGGCTACTCACTACTTAGGACTAGGGAAATCACTAACATCCCTAAGTGAACCCAGATGCTCAGAGGGGTCCTCCTCCTTAGAAGAACTGTTAGATGAATTATAAGAGCATATAAGAATGGGACAGATTAGTCAGACTGGTTGACACAACTGTGCATCTTGAACCTCAAATGGGTTCCCTAGATAGAAGAGGTCTCTACATTGTACACATCAACCACTGATCAACTCTTACTCCTTAGACTTGGGAACCACAAGTTGGGTTCTTCCTTGTAATTCAAAGGCTAAGGGGTGAGGTTCGGCTGGAGGTGGGCTGGGGGCCAAGCGAAAGGGATCCTTAACATATTGGGCTAACCCAAGGGTGATTGGCCAGTTCAGTGAAGCTTTCCGTAAGTGCAAAGCCTTCCAAACAAGCAGCAGTGATGGTGTTACGATGGTGCAGACGCAACAATCAAACTTGCCAGTGTGATGGCTGCCCCTCGGGTGTAGCTGGCACTGGTGGCAGTGGCGGCATGATTTGTGGTGGTTTTGGTAGTGCAGCTGTGGGGTGAGAAAAGGGTATAACAGTACTGATGGGGGTGGTTCAGGGGGCAGTGTTGGCCCATCAAGGTCGGCCAAGTGGTGGTAGTGGTTGACATAGAGGGCATCAAGGGTGTTGAAGGTTTGGGTGGGTTCCTGTAATTTGGGGATGAGGCGGTGGTGTCCAGTAAAGTTGTAGGTGGCGTGTGATTTTGGGACTGGTGGGGGCAGTTTAGGGTTATGGTTTGGGAAAATTATGGCAGCAAGGAATGGGGAAGAGGCGGTGGAAGGCAGTAGAGGACCTGGAAAAGGGTTGGTGAAGGTGCCAGGACCCTCATCGTTGCCAGCACCTTGCGTCGTTTGTTAATTCAGAGGATCACGACGAGTAGTGGAACAGCAATGGTGTAATGGATGGTGATGGTGAGAGATGGCAGACTAGTAGAGGGCTGTGTGATAGTAGGGAGGACAAAGGCCTACAAAGGGGTTGGGGGCTTCACTGGTGACTTGTGTTGGTTCTGCCAACGTTGCAGGTGGTTGGCGGCCTAGGGATGTATTATTGGACGTAGGTTAATATTGTCATATAGCATAGTATATATAAGGCCTCATATACTGTATTAAACATAATAACAAAAGCTCTCTTTTCTCTCTTCTAATCTTCTCCTTTCCTTTGTCTGCGTTCTTCTCTTCTCTTCTTTTCTCTTATCTTAACATGCTATCAAAGCCATTAAAATTTCAATCTTAAATCTCAGGATTCATCTCCTTACTCTTCTTGATTCTTTTTCTTTTTTTTTTATCCTTCCAGCTCTCTGTTTCGTTCTTCTTTTTGAAATTCTCTGAACTTCTTGAAGTTCTTGATTTTCTTTCTTGAATCAGAATGGCACATCCAATCACAGAGGACGCCCATTCTGTAACTGAAGGGAATTCTAACGCCTTAATTGGTCCTTCCAACCCTCTCTATCTCAGCACCTCTGATCATCCTGGCGCCATATTAATATCCAAGAAGTTTGACGGGACTGGATACCCATCCTGGAGGAGAGCCATGCTCATCGCCATTTCAGCCAAGAAAAAACAAGGCTTCATCAATGGAAAAATTCCAGAACCAGCAGAGTCTGACCCTACATTTGAAGACTGGCATGCCTGTAACAATATGCTGATATCATGGATTCTCAACACCCTTACCAAAGAAATTCTCGACAGTGTAATATTCATCACCACTGCCAGTGGAATTTGGTATGATCTCAGTGCAAGATTCAGTCAGTCCAATGGGATCAGACAGTATTACCAGACAGTATTACCAGTTACTACACCCGGATCAAGAAGTTATGGGATGAACTCCAAGCAGTCCATCCTTTTCCAGTGGTCACTCAGGAAAATCAACAATATTTTGAGGAAGAACAACTCTTACAGTTCCTTGTGGGTTTAAATGACAATTACTCCACTGTTCGTGGTTCACTCATTATGACCAAACCTCTGCCACGTATTGGAGAAGCATATTCTACCCTCTTACATGAAGAAAAGCAGAGAGAAGTTAGCTCTAGGCCGATTCCCCTCCAAGAACAATATTCTTTTTCTGTGCAAAGTCACCTTTACAGACCTTACAAGTCTGACTTCAAGAAAACATCCCTCTTATGTACCTATTGCAAAAAGCCAGGACATCTTAGGGACAAGTGTTATCGACTGGTTGGGTTCCCAGCTGATTTCAAATTTACCAGGAGTAAGAAATTTTCTGCTGTGGTTCAAGGTGCTGATCAAGATAAATCTGAAACTGATCTTCAACATCAATCCAGCATTCAACTCAACAATGATCAATGCATGAAGCTCTTGTCTCTTCTGAATCAGCCTGTTTCTTCATCCAATCCAGTAGGTAATTCTCTATCCATGTCTTCCTTGCCATTCGGTTCTCTTACTAGCAGTTTTTGGATATTGGATTCAGGGGCTTCTGATCATATGTGTGCTCATCATTTTTTATTCCAGTCCCTTTCTCCTCTCCATAAACCATACAACATCACCCTACCAAATGGTCATTCTGTTTCTGTTAGTTCCAAAGGGTCTGTCCAATTAAATGACATAATTCTCACCAATGTCCTATATGTTCCTTCCTTCAAATTCAATCTAATCTCTGATAACAAACTACTGCATCAATCATCCCATTCCATTTCATTCACTGATACTACCTGCTTCTTGCAGGGACCCTCTCTGAACAAACCTGTATCTCTTGGTGAAATTCACAATGGTTTGTACCTGCTACATCACAATATCCAAGAGAAACAGCAAGACACCAACTCTATTTCTTCATCTGTTCATAATTCTCTTGTATCCAATATAGATCATTGTAATAGCTGGCATATTAAACTTGGCCATGTACCTTTTGAAAAATTGCAAACTCTCAATGTTCTATCCTCTAAGTGCAAGAAACATTCCATTGTTCCGTGCACGATTTGTAATCAGGCAAAACAGCATCGTCTACCTTTTCCTCACAGCACATTACATACCAAGTCTTCTTTTGATTTGATTCATATCGACATTTGGGGACCATATCACATCTCTACTCATAATGGCTATAAGTATTTCCTTACAATTGTCGATGATTTCACTAGACATACCTGGACTTACTAAGTATGAAAGGAAATGCTTTCACTGTCATTAAGGCATTCATTGCCATGATTCAGACCCAATTTCACATCACTGTAAAGATTATCAGAACTGACAATGCATTTGAATTAGGATCTAGTCGAGAAACCTCCTCATATTTCTCATCTCAAGGCATCTTACACCAAACCTCCTGTGTTTATACTCCACAACAGAATCGAGTAGTTGAAAGAAAACATAGACATATATTAGAGGTGGCTCGAACTTTTTTCTTTCAATCTAAAGTCCCACCCAAATTTTGGGGTGAATGTATTCTGCATGCCACTTATATCATAAATCGCCTACCCACAAAGGTCCTCCAACAGAAAACACCTCATGAAAAACTCTTTGGTACACCCCTTGATTTTTCTTGCCTCCATACTTTCGGTTGTCTATGCTATGCTTCTGTCTCTCCTAAACCCTCTGATAAATTTTTCCCACGAGCTCACCCTTGTATTTTTCTAGGATATCCCATTGGCAAGAAGTCTTACAAAATTTTCAATCTCACCACTCAAACTTCTCAAATCTCCAGAGATGTCATATTCTATGATCACCATTTTTCTTATGAAAACAGTGCTTACCACAACACCCCTGATCATTATTATCCTTTTCCTGTCACTAATAATTTCCACTCTGCTGATACACAATCCCTTCCCCCTCTTCATCATTCACCCATTTCATCTCCTTCTGTTCCTCTCATAATCAATTCTCAGCATAATCTTCCCTCACCCAATATTTCACCTATGTCTTGTGACCGACCTCTTAGACGATCCACTCGCCCTATTAAACCCCCTGCACATCTTCATGAATATATTTGTCATGCTGTCTTGCCCTCCACTGATTCTCCTTTCTGTCCTCATACTCTTACCAATTCCTGCATTCCCCACTCCTCTGATTCTTCACCCTTTATACATCACTGTCATTCTGCTTCTACCCACCATTACACACATATTTCAGAGCCCTCTTCCTATGCTGAAGCTGCCAGTGATCCCAACTGGCAAGATGCTATGGCTAAGGAATTTACTGCTTTGGAAACAAATAATACCTGGGAAATCATGAAGCTTCCCAAAGGGAAGAAACCTGTTAGTTGTAAATGGGTTTATAAAGTGAAATACAATGCTGATGGTAGCCTTGAAAGATACAAGGCCCGATTAGTTGTTCGTGGGTTTACACAAAAAGCTGGTGAAGACTACACCGAGACATTCTCACCAGTTGTAAAAATGACTACTATTCGATGCATTGTCTCTACTGCCCTCAAATTTGGCTGGCCCTCATATCAGTTTGATGTTAACAATGCCTTCCTTCATGGTGATCTTCACAAAGACATATATATGAAACCCCCACCTGGGCTGTCTCTTGCTTCACCATCACTTGTTTGCAGACTCAATAAATCCCTCTATAGCCTAAAGCAAGCTTCCCGGCAGTGGTATTCCAAGCTATCTAACACACTGATATCTAAGGGTTTTGTTCAGTCACTCAATGATTACTCTCTGTTCATCAAGTCTGAATCCCACAGTTTGATCATAATTGCTGTATATGTTGATGATATTTTAGTCACTGGAAATAATGCTACAACCATTACAACCTTGAAGACTTATCTCGATCAGACTTTCAAAATTAAAGATCTTGGATCTTTACATTTCTTCCTTGGTATGGAGTTTGTTACTGTCCCTGAAGGCATGATTCTCACTCAACAAAAGTTCAATAATGACCTTCTGGATCAATTTTTGCCACCTGCTTCATCTCCTGTCTCCAGTCCTCTCGACCTGAATCTTATACTCAAGGCTGACTTGGGCCAACCTCTGGAAGACCCAACTCTGTATCGACAACTCATTGGAAAACTTAATTTCCTCCTTCATACAAGGCCTGATCTGGCCGTCTCAGTGCAATATTTGAGCCAATTCATGCAATCTCCACACCAAGCTCACTGGTCTGCTGCTCTCCATGTTCTCAGATACCTCAAGAGCAGAATTTCCCAAGGCATTCTTCTTAATGCTTCTTCTAGCTTTCAATTATTGGCTTATTGTGATTCTGATTGGGCTTCTTGTCCCATTAGTCGAAGATCTGTTAGTGGTTATTTAATTCTTCTTGGAGGCAGTCCAATTTCTTGGAAATCCAAGAAACAACACACTATATCTCTTTCCTCAGCTGAAGCAGAATACAGATCTCTTAGATGCCTTACAGCTGAACTATCTTGGCTTAGTCGACTTCTCACCGAGCTCACTGTTCCAAACATCACTCCCATTCCTATTAAATGCAATAATCAAGCTGCCATTTACATTGCTAAAAATCCTGTATTTCATGAACGCACAAAACACATAGAACTTGATTGTCACTATGTTCGTACTCAACTCAATGCAGGACTTATTTCCTTATCCTATGTCCCCACTACATCTCAGCTTGCTGATGTCTTCACCAAGAATCTCAGTGGCAAAGATCATACAGCTGTTATTCCCAAGCTGGGCATGGTTTCCCCTCCTCCAGCTTGTGGGGGGGTATTGGACGTAGGTTAATATTGTAATATAGCATAGTATATATAAGGCCTCTTATACTGTATTAAACATAATAACAGAGAATAATAACAGAAGCTCTCTTTTCTCTCTTCTAATCTTCTCCTTTCCTTTGTCTGAGTTCTTCTCTTCTCTTCTTTTCTCTTATCTTAACATGTATTGAAAGGCTATTTCTGATTTTCAGGCCTCCTATTCTTTAGGTTTGTGCAGAATTGAATGGGTGTATACGGTATACCAGCAATTTTCTTTCTTGTACCTAACCTTCTCACATGACTTCCAATATCTGCTTTTATCCCTTAAACGAATAGATCTTGAATTTCGGCCATAGAATTGGGCAGTTAAATAGGAGGATTTGATTGTGTATTATGAGTTAACGAGTAGAACAGAGGAAAATGGGAAGGGAAGGCTGGTGGCCAGCATTTGGGGGGGGAGATAGGGAACGGAGAATTTGGAGATTAACTTTTTGTCAATCGTCTAATTGCTGAATTATGATTAAAGGTATAAGCCTTTTTATACCTACCACAACCAATGGGCCTGGCCCTTATTAAATATAGTAATGAACAAACTTCTTAAATCTTAAGTAATAATATCTAAATAAAATCAGCATATCTACCTAAATATCAAAAATAAACATTAAAATTATCAATCAATAAGGATTCTCCCTAATATTAATATCTAGCTAATATAATACTAAAAGATGGCTGCCTTTTTTGGCCTCTTAGCAGGGGACGCGTGCCATTTGTACTCTGATTGAACTGAGGGTCTGTTTGTTTCCCATCTTAATTTCATCTTTGATGCAGGAGCATCCATTATCCAAGATATTAATTTAGTTGTTAATTTCTCTAAGTTAGGGGGACATAAAAACCTCCTAACTTGGACTAATTAGTTTAACTAAACCCCAAGCCATGAAAGCCATGCAAAACTTCAATCCAGCCACCACCTTTTGCACTTTAGTGGCTCATTTTTTTGGCTTAAATGGCTCACTACCCAGCCAAGGATAGGCTGCAGTTCAAGACCCACAATAGCAGCCCCAACAGCACTTTTCTGGGCAGATGTGGGCACTAGCAGCAGCAACAGCTATAATTATCATAGGGGGCAGGCCTTTTTTGGAAGAAAAGAAACCTATGCTTAGGCTATGATGGCACTTTAGGCTTGCAGCAGAAAAGTTACTTTATGCTTTATGCTTTTAATAATGTTTTTAGTCTTTAGCATAAAAGCTACTTTTACTTTTTACTTTTAATGATGTTTTTAGCTTAGCTTAGCTTATCAACTTGTAAGGAGCCTCCCAAGTCAGATGTAAGACATTGGGAAGGTCCCAAACAATTCTGATTTCTTTATTTCAGCTAGTACAAAGTCAACTTTAGTTTTGGTTAGGATTAAACTAGTTAAAGTTAGTCTCTTTGACAACTAACTAGTTTGATTAGTTAACCAAACCAGTCCTTTTTTTTTGTTGAGTTGTATTACAACTAAATGAGACCCAACACTCTCCTATAAGTGTTGGGCTCACACTTGAATGAAGGGGAACTCAGAATTTGGCCATCTTATTTCTCTCAGCAGAAATCAATCACCTTTAACTCTAGTGCATGAGTTTGAAGTTTGAATCCTAAAATCTCACAAGATTTATCCTAAGTGTTGAAACCTTAGGTGGTTCTTGTTAGTATATGATCTAAGGAGGTACCAAAGATCATATTCAACTCATTTTCTTCACCCTCTTCTCTGTTTTCTTATTCAGTTATCCCCCATTGATAACAACCTTCCTAACTTGACCCAATTTGTATTGGCATATGCATCAATCTTATTCATTAATTTTTTATGATGTGAATTATGACTTTATGTAGATTTTTAAAACTACCCCTACCTTTATCATATATTGCTATAAAGTTTCTTTAAGTAAATAAATTAATATTACAACTCATAGCCAAAGATGTCAATGTACCTCTCTTCATTAGATAAAATATTGATTTACCAAAAACACTAGGTGAAATATGGGAATACTGTCGGATAAAATGATGTTGGATCTTGCTGTTTTTGATATTATGCATATCCAGATTAGTTATGTTTCTTTTCTGTGATCTTTTTCTCAGGGTTTGATAAACCCTCCAGTTGCTGCCACTATCTTCTTTGGAGCTAATGATGCAGCTTTGCTTGGAAGAACAAGTGAAAAGCAACATGTTCCTGTTGAGGATTACAAGGAGAACCTCAGAAAGATTGTTCAGCATTTGAAGGTTCAGTTCAATCCTAGATCTCGGACATCTTAACTTTTTTCTTGTGTTGTCTGCCTAATTTCTTGTGCTGTCTGCTAAATTTTTCCTTTTTCCTTAACTTTATCACACATCATGACTTGGTAACATTGTCTTCAGTGTATCCATGGTTGCCATATTTTTGTTAATATCTCTCGTAAACTTGATTGTAGCAATGCAACCCTGCCATGTTAGTGGTACTCATAACACCACCACCTGTTGATGAAGATGGTCGTATGGAATATGCACGGTATGCCATCTTCCTGTCTCCAAACCTCATTGTTGCTGAAAATGTTTCAGAGGAGGCCTCAAAATTTTAAGATGTTATCATTGGAAAAAGTAGATGGTTCCATCACAGAAGTTTCACATTACATTGTAAGAGAATGACGTCAAATGTCATGAATATGATGCCACTTTTAGGTGCAAATTGTAGTCAATTAACAAGCAACCATGGTATGTGTTGAAAATAACGACTTGTGTTGGTCTTTCGCAGGTTGTTTTCATCGGACTTCTTGAATGAGTCAGTCGGCCAACCTGATGAAAGGGAAGATGGAATCATTGAAACATTAAGGAATTTTAACCATTAAATTAATGACATAATTCTAAGGAAATGTAATTTGAAGATTGCATGCACAAGAATGAATATTTATGGAACAAAGAAATTTGAAAATTTTATTGAGTATGAAGATTGGAAGAAAAATAATAGTTTGCACCCTTTTTTACAAATGGTTAGTAAAAAGCTTTTTATACCCTCCCTCATTCTTGGCCAAAACTTTCAACCATCATTAGCTGAAAGACTTAATACAACTTTCTACCTAACTCTAATTGGATCCAACAGAAAAGTTACCACCTAATGATTGACATTGAGTTAACCCTTGTCAACTTATAGATTGTCATGTGGATGAGTACCAAATCTTTTATATGAAGAGATTTTCTAGCCACTCTCGTACATGCCATCTTTGCTCTGTCAGTGTTCATGTCTTTTCCTTCTTCCTTATCTTGGTTGGACCCTTCTCAAGTCTAGTTTGCCAACTGATTCCATCAGTTGTTCATTAGTCATTGTCCTTAGCTGCCGCCCCTTGGCTAACACCCTTTTATTGTTGTCCTTTGCATGGCTGACACCATTGGCTGTTGCCCTTTGTACTTGACTGATGCCTTTGGCTGTCACTCTTTAGTTATCGCCCTTTCTACTTGGCCGATGTTCCTTTGATTGGTTCCCTTTGTACTCAGCCAATGTTCCTTTGGTTGACGCCTGATGATACAAATTGGGTTAAGTAAGGGTCGACGGTGATTTGGGTAATAAAAAACATAGAAAGATGAGGAAAATAAGAGTAATATGATCAATAGCCACCTCCTATGATCATATACTTACAATCACCAATCAAGGTATACAACTCTTGATTTAGAGAAAGTAAGATTTTTGAGAAAAATAATACTTTGAAGGTATCAATCTCAGAACATGAGAGAAAATATGACCAAACAACTTTCTTTCTATTCAGGTAATTTCTAGCACTTATAGAAAGTGTTAGACCCTTCAGCTACAGGCCAACATAAAGAAATAAAACTGACTTGGTTAGGGTCAAACTGAGGGTTGTCTAAGAGGACAAACTTTCCTAATTTAAATCTAACCAAGAGTGTTGACGGGACACTGAATTTTAAACCTGCCAAACTTGAGTAATTTTGCCTCTTCCATACTTTACAAACTGACTTACTTAATCCTACAAGTTAATAAGTTGTCTAGTAGGTAATCATGACTATTTGTAAAAGTAAAAAGGTATTTTAATAGCTTTAAATTTACTATGGCTGATTCTGGGGAAAGCAATAAAGCTGAAAAAAGTCAAAAAAGGTATGTTAAACACAGAAGCTGACTGCTACACTGTTCTTGCTGTCTCCTCTCTTTCTATATTCTGTAACCAAAAAAAGGTGACCCACTTGCTGATCTGTCCGGCTCACCTGTTAGTTGCTGTGTTTCATGTCTTTCTGAAAAATAACAGACTGAGGAAACCATTTTTTAGCTGATTGTAAGCCACCTAAGCTGTCAAAAGGTGGTGGCTTGATACTAGATTGTGCATGGCTTTCATGGCTGTGCTAATTTATTTCATTAAACTAGTCCAAATTAGAAGTGTTTTGGGATCTTCTAATTTAGAAAAATTAACGATTAAATTAGTGTTAAATGCTTGGGATGCTCCTACATCAACACCCTTTGTACTTGGTTGATGTTCCTTTTGTTGACGTCCTTTGTAATTGGATGTTGCTCCTTTGGTAGTTGCTCTTTGCACTTGGCCGTCGTCCTTTGCTCTTGGCCAAAGTCCTTTTGGCTGTCGCCTTTTGCACTTGGCTGACGCCCCTTTGGCCATCGCCCTTTGCACTTGACTAATGCCTTTTTGGTTGACACTCTTTGGCCATCTCCTTTTGCACTTGGCTGACAGCATACTTGCCTCTTTAGTTTGGGCGACAGAATTTACTTTGGTCTTGTATCTCTACTTTGTTCCTTTTGTTGATAAGCGCAACAATTATCCCTCTTTCGGGACATAGAAAAATTCCTTTTATGTTTTATTGAGAGGAACCATGCACCATGCTTAAACTAACTTTGGTGCAACATAGGTCATGATTGTTTTTGGTTAAGGACTTTGTAAGCATATTAGAATCATTTTCATTGGTATAGACTTTCTACAGACAAAGTCTCATCGAACACATCTCTTATCCAATGATACTTTATCCGTATTTGTTTGGAATATGAGTGGAAGCTAGTATTCTAGTTGACATGGATGACACTTTGCGAACTACCGAATACCACAAAATTATCTTGCCTCAAGCTGATCTCCCTAAACAATTTCTTCCATCCAAACATATTTATTTTTGGGCTTGCAATCTTCAAATTACCTTTCCTTACAATTGAGGGTTAAAATTCATTAGTATTTCAATAAACTTGTCTTCTCTTTCATCAGGTTGGCCAGCGGACTCATTCAGAAAGTCTGATGGACACAATCCACTAGAGACCGATTGGGATCATTATTCTCAACAGTATGTATATACAGTCTCCAGAATGATTTAGTGTTTATAATGCTACATTCAGTAACAGCGGACGAAAACATGTCTCAATCCGTTATTTTTGCATAATCCCATTATACATCTAGGATTGCTAGCATCTTGAGATTCTCCTAGTAGTACCTTCTTGGTTCACCGGTATACCCTTCTTTCCTTGGTTTACATATATTGATGAATATAGTGGAAGTAATGATAAACTGAAGTTGGATAAATGCACCCTCTTATTTCTATGTCCATCAATGCTATAGTTTTGGAATGTTTTTCCCCTAGTCCGTAAGACACCTATAGTGAGCAGGCTCAACATAATACTGCTAAAATGAGGTAACTGTCCGCCCTGGACCTGTGGCTTTTCTTTACTCGTATTCAATTCCAGAAGTGGGTTGCCTCAGTGGAATTGTGTTTTTATCTCCATAAAAAAGGCGTCCTGCTTAAAACATCCCTGGTGGATGGAGCTAGGACTAGGAGCGTAGGAGCGTCAACACTATATTAGCCATTGCCAAGCTGATTGTTTGTTACCTATACCCTTAAAGCAGTTGAGTAGAGTTTGATTTCCCAATGCCCGTTGTACTCTTGTCAGGTGTAGGAGAAGATGACTAGCTATGTTAGTTCTCAAAACCACAAATAACTAGCTGTTGTGGGGACGAGTCTTCGGTTGGAGTTATATATATATGTATATAAACTAATTCAAATGAGATCCTTTTGTGTTTGGTTCACTATGGTGATATCATATTTAGTACACCTTACAGAAATTTAGTGTGCAGACTGGTTATGTTTTAGACTCTCAGAATTATGTTTCCTGTTCCCTTTTGCGCATTAGGCAGCAGTTTGATCTTCTTACCAGTGTGATTATTCTGCTAGTAGATCTTTATATGCCGACAAGGCAATGAAGGAACCTGAAAGGACCAATGAAGTCACAGGAACATATGCCAAACACTGTGTTGAATTAGCTGAAGAATTAGGTGTTCTCTCCATTAATCTATGGTCCAAGATGCAGGAAACTGAAGGCTGGCAAAATAAATTCTTAAGGTAGAGTTTTTCAAAAGTTGTAAGATCATTTTTATGTAACATATAGTAGCTGTTTCTATATCCATGCATACTGCTTTGAGTTTCCCTGTTTCAATTGCCTGTGTGAACGCAATGTGCAATAATTCATGCAATTCCCTTAAATTGTGTTTCGTGCATGTTTTTCCAGTGACGGGTTGCATCTGACAGCAGAAGGCAATGGAGTGGTGAGCCAAGAAGTTATAAGAATCTTTAACCAAGTCGGTCTTTATGCACCAGACATGCCTTATGATTTCCCTCATCACTCAGAAATCGACGGAAAGAACCCAGAGAAAGCTTTCCAAATTCAATGCTCGTTAAACAATTAATCTTTTTCTTCTTCTTCTTCTTCTTCCTTTATGTTCTTACCTGCGTTTTCGGAGTAATGCTAAACTCCATGACCGTACCTCAGAAACGAATCGGTATTCTTGGAACAAGAATTTGGTTGTATGTGGAAACAGTGGAGCAAATTGGTTGAAAAAAAGCTAGTATTTTTATAAATTTTATAAAATATGTTTAAATGAATGTGAAAGGATACACTCTTCAACAAAATAGACATCTTCTTTAACATAAATATATATTTTGAAGATAAAAATATACATTTTAATATGCAGTTTTTAGTATATAAATGGTTTAGTATATATTCTTAAAATTTTAATTATATATCTTTTAAGATATAAATAGTTTAGTATGCATCATCATTTACAATTTAAATATACGTCTTTAGAGATATAAATACATATTTTTTAAAACTTAAATATACATATTTTAAAATGAAAATACACTTCATCTAGGGTGATAAATATATCTTATAATATATAAATATATATATTCTAAAATATAAATATATATTATTTATGATAATAATATACATATTTTAGGATATAAATTTATATTTTTTTCATCATAATAATACAGATCTTTTCAAATATAAATATATATTTTTTCATCAAAATAATACATATCCTCATATTTTCCTATTATAATACACATGTTTTAAAATGAATATACATCCTCGAGAATAATAATATGCATTCTAGATTGAGAACTCACATATTGCATGTTAAAAATATGCACATTGTAAGATAAAAATACATAATTTTTAGGATAAAGATGCATTTTAAGGTAATAATATATATATATATATATATATATATATATATATATATATATATATATATATATATATATATATATATATATATGTGTGCATGGATGGAGACAGCGAAGAACACATGGGGTCAAGTGACTCTATGGTTCCAGCAAATTTTTTACTTTTTATAACTTTTATCTAAAAATATTAAAAAAATAATCAAAATTTATTATTTTACACTGTAATATTTATTAAAAATTGAGGGACTATTTTGTATTACTTATATTATTATCTGTTATATTTATATATTCTATTATATGATAACCCCATGAGATTGAAGTCCTAACTTTGACCCCATAGAATTAAAGTCCTAGCTTTAGTAAATGCTCATTTTATAAATGTATATTATATTTTATAATATAATATGTATATTATATTTTTCCAGTAATAGAATACATTTTATACAGTATATATGTATATTATATTTTATAAATGCTCATTTTTCCAATAATAGAATACATTTTATATGTACAGTATAAATGGGTACCTCCCTAACACAAATTTACACATCTTCCATAATTTTATACAAGTGGAAGAGAGATTTAGTGAAGTACACACGTAAAATATATACATTGAATCAATTTGTTAAACACGTTGTGTGCATCTTCAAAATTTAATACGGAGCTTCCAATGGGGTTGTAGAGTATGGTTTTCACCGTCACCATATCCATCCCCATTATATCTACAACCATGCAAAACAAAATTTGTAGAACTCAGAGCATGAAATTCACCAGTTAAGAAGGCCGATATGATGGTAAATTACATGGTTTCTATTTATCTAACATAGTAGTACAAAGGACTTGGATGGCTTTTATTTTGCTTCCCTTCGTAACTGTATTTGAATTTCTTGATTACTTTCTTACTACGTTGGCTATGAAATATTGCCGTCATAAGAGAGAAGGAGACGAATGCACGAAGCCGAGCAGACGAATTAAGAACGAAATCAAATTGTTGAAAACGTTGACGGGACTACCGTTTCCGGCATGCACTCTGAAAGCGGTTCCTCTGAGCACGGACGGATTGAGGAGCCAATCTGTCACGTTTTTTCATTTATTTTACGTCAGCTCACCTGCATTGTACTTGCATATACTTCGTTGCCAGAGATGAATTCTGAGGAAAGATAAGCACATATCCAAACTCGGTTAGTTTTGACCACTAAACTAATATCTCCACGGATTTACTTCGCAGATGGATGGGGAACGTAGCAAAAATAGAGAGCGCAGAGGAAGACGAAGCACCAAATTTTACTTAATTTGTTTATCAGACAGCAGACATTTATAGACGATTAAGGATGGTAAATGATAGGTATTGGAAGTAGGAGAACAAGCCAAATAATTACGGGCAGTAAAATTATGTAATTTTTGTAACTCCATGGAGAGCAATTAATACAGGTTGTAATTACTGTAGTTCGTATTGTCATTTAATTAGACTTAAAAAGTGTTTCTTAATTCAGGACAGAGATGAGCTAGCTTACTTTTCCATCTTTAATGAAGGATGGCAGTAGGTCAGAGTTTAGACATCACAAAGTCAAAAGAGTGATCCAGGATCGACAACGGAGAGCATGAAACAATAGGAAAAAAGGGAGTAAAGCATCACATAAAATGTTTTTAGTTATTTACAAGAAGAAAGATGTTTTTAGTTATTTAAAAGAAGAATGAATAATAATAATAATAATTAAACAGACCATGACATGAATATGTGTTTTATTAAATTTGTTGCATAAATTACAATGCTACTATTTGCTTAAACATTTTTTTTTATTCTTCTGGAGACCTACTTTGAAACAAAATACCAATTAACCAATGCCCTTTTTGATGTAAATAATATACTTTATTGGTTTCACAATAGATGACCTATACTTTTTTAGCATGTATATTAATAAATACTTAAGTTTAGGATAAACAATACATGACTAAACTAAAATGTCCATATTAAAATTTGAACAATTTAATTATTATGGGAAACATTAATGAGATGAAAAATAGTATATTAAAAAATATAACAATAAATGTTAAATTTTGAAATAAGGCTTATATTATATAAAAAATATATATATATATATATATAGATTCTCTATTGTAAAATTGATGGAGTATAATATGTTGTTGCTAATCCCAAGCAGCCTTGTATTCAAGGGAGCTAAATCTTAGGCAGGTGGCTAGGCTTTTTGTAAGAAAAAGCACATCCATATTTAGACTAATTATGGTTCTAGGTAGAGCCATGAGCGAACAAAATCGGCTTACAAACTTTATAAACTTGACTTGTTCATTTAACTAATTTAGTCTTATGTAATAAATGAGTCTAGCTTGAATATGTAAATTTTGAAGTCGTACTCGTTTATAATGTAGAAGATCACAAGTTCATCTCATTTACAATAAAAACTCTCAAGCTTATTTGGCTTATTTTTAAATGAGTCAAGTACAAATCCATCTCAATTCGACTTATTTAGTCATAGTCCTCTAGTAGTCGCACACCCACATTAAGTCTAAGGTAGAATTCCTTTGCATAATTCTCTCCTAGGACTGAGAAAGATCTTGACTTCCTCGGCCACCTTAAGTTCTTATGCACTTTCAAACCATTATGAGTTAAAAATTGTATCAAACGTGGCTAAAAATTTGCCTTAGTTGTGCTCGTAAAATAAATTAAGGAACAATTAGAAATAGAGAGTAATAATTGACATTAGTAATGATACATTTTCTTCGTCCAAATTTTGCTAATTTAATAATAGTAATAGTAATAATAATAATAATAATAATAATAATAATAATAATAATAATAATAATAATAATAATATCAACAACAACAATAACAATATCATTATTATAGTTTAAAATATAATCTCATTTGAAAATAATGGGAGGAAAACATAACCTAACTTGTGTTGGTTATGTGAAATACAAGTACAAATTTCAACTATTTAGATTTTAAAGTATGAGTTTGGTTGTTAATAAAAATATTAAGAATTATCCATATTATATTATGCTATTGTGATCTTTAATGCATGGTTAATATTTTGTTAGCCTTAGAGGTATTTTAGTAATTTATCTTGTACAAGAATATGGCCTCATATATATATATATATGGGTGCTAATAATATTATATTAATTATAAGAGTTGTGGATGATGTATTGATATTAATATTTTATGTAGTAATAATAGTAATAATTAATATAAGTGGTGTACTAAGGGGAAAAATGGTAATTTTTAATTAAGAAGGGTATTATGGTAATTTTGGAGATAAAGGGTATTTTATAATTAAAGAGAAAATGGGTAATTTTTGGAATTAATGGATAAAATGGTAAATTTTAGAGGTAAAGGTAAATTGGTAAATTTGTAAGTAGAAGGATAAATTAATAATTTTGGAAGTAAGGGGGTAAAATGGTAATTTTGTAATTAAGGGGTAATATGGTAATTTTGGAAGTGAAGGGGTAAAATGGTAAATTTTAATTAAAGGGAAAAATGGTAATTTTATAATAAAGGGCCAGAATGGTAATTTCATAAGTGAAAGGGTATTATGGAAATTTTTGGAAGTTAAGGGGTAAAATGGTAAAATTGAAAGTAAAGCGGTAAAATGGTAATTTTGTAAATAAAAGGGATAAAAGTGGAAATTGAAAAGGAGTAACTTGGTAGTTATAATAATTGAGAAGTGTAAAATGATAATTTATTAAAAGAGAAGGGTAAAATGATAATTTAATAATGGAGAAGGGTAAAATGGTAAATATGATAAATGTGAAGGGCAATTTGGTAATTTAACCAACTAAAGGGGTAATTTGGTAATTAGGATAATGAACGGGGGTAATTTGGTAATTTGACCAACTAGAGTGCAATTTGTTAATTATAATAAAGGAAATGGACAAATTGGTAATCTAACCAACCAAATGGGAAATATATTAAGTGTAACGATTACGAAGGGTGATTAGTGGCCTAACAAGTGTGGGAAATAGCTCGATAACCTAAACCGAGTAAGGGTGTAGCTAAGGGCGAATGTGTGCTATGTGTCCTACATGCCTTGGATATCCTATATAATTATATGTCGTGTTTTATATGCTATTATCTCAACTATTTCATGTGTGGCGTAGCTTGGAACCGAGATGTGTTCATGTGTCATCTTTTGGTATGTGATAATACGGATATGTTGTAAGTTATGATGTGATGTGATGTGGACCTTTAGGACATGCATGCTAGGATAATTGACGCGGTGATGTGGGATGGAGGCATGAAAAAGAAAAATGGGAAAATAGGATAACCAAGGGGAAGTAAGTTGGCTGATGAAAGAGTGGGAGAATCGAGAGTTTGCATGGGATGGTTAGAGTCTGCATGGGGACAAACTTTACATATGGAAATTTGCCTCGGGACGTGAGGAAGGTAATAGAAGTGTTGTTTGGGTGTCTGGTGGCTTCGGGCGAAAAATAGTACGTGGAACAGTATAAGGGTGCATAGGAGACTAAACTAGGGTTTAGGAGGAAAACCTAATGTGAGAAGGTAGAAAAAGAAAAAGAAAATAATAAAAATAAATGAGAATGAGTGAGGTAGAAAGCGAGGGTTGGATCTAAGGGTTGTGACGTGTAGGGTGTTGAAATAGTTGGAGATGTGTAAGGCGGAGAAAAATGTGGCCCATGTTAGGGTTTTTGGAGAAAACCGAATTAGGAGGTGTAGAGGTCTCAAGATATGGGACGGACCCTCCTGAGAGGATAAGTGTGGATATAGTTAGCCATGCATGTCAAGGGTGAAATACTTTCGAATAAGATACGTTTTAGACACTAATCACTTAAAGATGAAGATGTTGGGCTGAACCCAAACAGATCCACCGGTGAATAATAGTGGCTAGGGCCGGGGTGCCCTACATGACTAGTCCACCGGTGAATAATAGTGGCCAGGAGCATTTTTGCCCTACACGACCGTTCCACCGGCTATAATAGTGGGGTTCCCGCACTCACATAGACATATATAATCCGAGATGATTGATTAATGATGGACTATTGGCCTTAAGGCCCTAAAAAGTATCGATTGTTCATTATGGTCTATTAATATTTGGTTGACTTGTAAGTATGCGAATGGACGAAAGTGAATGTTACGTATACACCATTAATATATGATTGACTCGTTGTATATGTGAATGTATCTGGATGTTATGTTTATACCTATCGTTATGTATGGATACAGTAGTACATCATGTGTTACATCGCGTACCTACCTTTAAGTGTGTTTTTAAAGGGTTACTTAGTACCTTAGTACTGAAGGGTTCTATTTGTGAGGCCCCTGCCTATTCAATGGGCAGAACCCCTTGCAGGTCGTATTCGGTGTTATTCAAGTGGGAATCGGGAAAAAGCGTAAGCAACTATCTGGAACTGTTAGGGTTTTACTCTGTCTCCTTGAATTTCGCAATTTTAATTTATTCGTTGTTTTGTAACCACCACTTGATGGGTTATATTTACTTGCGCTACTCTGATTTAATTATTAGTTGAGTTTTTCATAATTTGTATTTTTCTCCTTTAGCCTTAGCACTTGGTATTAGAACGGTAGGAGTGAAATTGTCTGGTACTAAGTGTGGTGGTAATATCGCTAAAGTTCACGGTTTATGAATTTACTTCCGCTAATTTTTTGTTAATTAAACGAAATTTTTCAATAGTAAATTTTGGGGGTATTACACGTAGTTTCACTTTAATACCATTTATAACAGGCCGAGTCGATACGACCACACAAAGCTACTATAGAGTGTTTTTGGAGTGATCGGTTGACCCCAAAGATCAACATTCTTTCAACACATTTTTTTTCCCAGTAATGTTTTTCCTGATAAATTTTTAAAAATTTTCAAAACTTATTGCGAGGGTTACCCATTCTAAAAATTAATTCATGACCGACATGTAACCCATCCTAAAAGTTATTTCACGGTCGACACGTTTAATTGTGAAGTTATTAGGGTAGAATTACCAAAAGAATGATATATTATGTTGATATAAATAACCATATCAATCTTTATAACACTTTGATTATTTTGGGATATTACATTAATTATTAAGATAAGTGCGAGTCTACAACTGGAAAAATAAAGGTGAATTAGAGCTAATGTTTTAAAATATTTCTAAGATGATATTAATCTAATACGGATGAATCGGAATGAATGCTTAAAAATTTCGTTTGGATTGAGCTAAATATACGTAATTTATACATTTTGTTATTCATTTCCACTATTTTTATAATCAAAAGTTAAAAAAATAAACTTAATTGATATGAATAAATATAAAATTTTAATTTCGATTCAACCGGATGAGATCAACAAATAATTTTCAAATAGGATGGTCCAATTGATTTATGTTCGTTAACTCCTATTAACGAATCCAGGTTTATACCAGAACTTGTGTTAACTTCGGAATTTTGTCATCTAACTCTACGCCGACCGGACTTCCGTGATTCTTGCTGGACGGTTGACCTTACTCCTTTACTAAACAATTTACAAAGATTGAAAAGAGAAGAAGAAAACGCGCAAATCTAAAGCTGAGAGTATTTGTCGCAAGCACGTTGCGGTGTCTTCTCTGATTCGAGTATTCTATTTAACGCAGTCTCGCAAAAACCGTCGCTCTACTTGAATGGGAACAATGAGGCCGCAGGTGGTACTGTTCGGAGACTCCATAACAGAGCAGTCATTTAGACCAGGAGGATGGGGAGCAGCCCTTGCTGACAATTACTCTCGCAAGGTTCTTACATTTGCTCTTTATCCCACATTTTCTTAAGATCGTATCACCCTTATTTCAATCGTTCAAAGAAATTGTAATATTCTTCTTCTTCTTCTTCTTCTTCTTCTTCTTCTTCTTCTTCTTCTTCTTCTTCTCTTTTGGTAATCATCTGAATTTATGATTTTGGTCGATCTTTCTTAGGCTGATATATTCAATCGAGGTTATGGCGGATACAATACAAGGTGGGCAATGTTTCTGTTGCATCATATATTCCCTCTGGTACGATCGAACGTCTTACTTTTTTCAATTTCTCATTGTTTTACTGGGATTGTTGCTTTTCCTTGCTGATTGTGGCAATAGTTGGATTCTTATTTATGTTTTGATAATGAGGCGGGCTTCAAGTTTATAGTTTTCATGCAAGGTTGGTCACATTTGAGTTGATTTACTGACGTTTCAAAATATAATTCAGCGCGATCCTTGAATGATTTTCGTGTTTCTATGGAGATAAAGGGAGAAAAGGGAATCCTGTTGCCATAGTATATTAATATTCTGGGGTTTGGTATTGTGGTACTGATATCATTTTTTGTATTTTCTGTGTAATCTTCGATTTATGATACGAAGTTGAAAGAGATTATCATTTTATGAATTGCATGGAAGATAAGTTATGGAAAATAATTGTGATACTTTGCTAGTCCCTTGCTAATGAAATCAGTTGCTGCCTTTGTTGGAATGTATCATGTACTAGTTTGTTGGTATGCTCCCTATTATAAGCTTCGTGATTCAGATCCGTAGTTGAATTATGATCGCGAGTTCTTGGTTGAATTGAATCTGGGATCAGTTTCTTGAATTATTCTTGTTATGCTTAGTACATTTGGGACACATGGCAATTAATGCATGTATGAAGGAGTTAATTAGGAGGGTTTAATTGTGTATTATAGAAAGAGTTGAAGAGCAGAAGAGAGGAAAAGGGGGGAAGGAAGTCTGATGGCCAGCATGGGAGAGGGAGGGGGCAATGCTAGAGTGGGAGAGAGAACCAGAGATTAACTTTTCATCAATCCTTCAATTGCTGAATTATGGTAAAAGGTATAATGTTTTTTATACCTAGCACAACCCACAGGCTTGCTCCTTATTAAAGATAGTTATTAATAAACTTCCTAAATCTAAAGTAATAATATCTAAATAAAATCAATACATCTAGCTAGAGAGGGGGAAGGAAGGCTGATGGCTGGAGGGGGAGAGAGAGGGTGATGCTACAGAGGGAGAGAGAACCAAAGATTAATTATTCATTCATCCTCCAAAGGCTGAATGATGACCGAAGGTATAAGCCTTTTTATACCCAGCACAACCTATGGGCTTAAAAGATAGTAGTTAATAAAACTCCTAAATCTTAAGCAATAATATCTAAATAAAATCAGCATATATAGAAAAATATCAAAACTAAATATTAAAATTACCAATTAATAAAGATTCTCCCTAATATTAATATCTAGCCAACATAATACTAAAGGTGGCTGCCTTTTTTGGCGTCTTAGCAGAGAGGCGCGTACCAATATTCCCCTTCTCCTCATCAAGTTTTCCCTCAGGCTTGAAGTAGGGTTACTTCTTGAACTCGTCTCTCAGGATCCCTCTTGTGAAGTTAGGAAGACCGTGGTATAGGACTAGCAGCTCCAAGACCATGTCTGAGACTCTATAGGCCTGAATCAACTTCGGTAGGGAGGGAATGTGTTCTTTATCTATCTCAAACAAAAAGGGAACGCGTGGTGGCTCCAAACAAGGATGGCATAGGACCGCAACAAGCTCATTCCACTAGATATAAAAATCAGCATAGGAAATACTGCCACAGACCTGAATTGGAGCCTCCAAAGTCCAAACATGCCCTAACGCAGTCATAAGTGTCCTAATTGTCGACCGTCCACTTAAACCCATGCACCGGGGTAACCGAAAGATGATAAATAGCAACTGCAGCAGAACTGATATAACATGAAGTATTGAACGGTTTGATTTAATGGTAAGTGTAAGTTCGACTACTCTAGCAAAGACCATTAGCATTGGGGTTCTGAATGAATATGTGACCCACACTAGTGTAGATAGAGGCACAGTATTGCCATGGTAAGATGAGCCGGGGAGTGTTCTAGACGGATCATTCTTTCATTGGCCCTCCAGACATGCAAGCTTGATATGGGTGCCCGAGTCAGACAGAATAGCTTACTTTGTGTTACCGAAGTAATAACATCGTGGTGGCTACTCACTACTTAGGACTAGGGAAATCAATAACATCCCTAAGTGAACCCAGATGCTCAGAGGGGTCCTCCTCCTTAGAAGAACTGTTAGATGAATTGTAAGAGCATATAAGAATGGGACAGATTAGTCAGACTGGTTGACACAACTGTGCATCTTGAACCTCAAATGCGTTCCCTAGATAGAAGAGGTCCCTACATTGTACACATCAACCACTGATCAACTCTTACTCCTTAGACTTGGGAACCACAAGTTGGGTTCTTCCCTGTAATTCATAGGCTAGGGGGTGAGGTTCGGCTGGAGGTGGGCTGGGGGCCAAGCGAAAGGGATCCTTAACAGATTGGGCTAACCCAAGGGTGATTGGCCAGCTCAGTGAAGCTTTCCGGAAGTGCAAAGCCTTCCAAACAAGCAGCAGTGATGGTGTTACGATGGAGCAGACCCAACAATCAAACTTGCCAGTGTGATGGCTGCCCCTCGGGTGTAGCTGGCACTGGTGGCAGTGGCGGCATGATTTGTGGTGGTTTTGGTAGTGCAGATGTGGGGTGAGAAAAGGGTATAACAGTACTGATGGGGGTGGCTCAGGGGGCAGTGATGGCGCATCAAGTTCGGCCAAGTGGTGGTAGTGGTTGACATAGAGGGCATCAAGGGTGTTGAAGGTTTGGGTGGGTTCCTGTAATTTGGGGATGAGGCGGTGGTGTCCAGTAAAGTTGTAGGTGGCGTGTGATTTTGGGACTGGTGGGGGCAGTTTAGGGTTAGGGTTTGGGAAAATTATGGCAGCAAGGAATGGGGAAGAGGCGGTGGAAGGCAGTAGAGGACCTGGAAAAGGGTTGGTGAAGGTGCCAGGACCCTCATCGTGGCCAGCACCTTGCGTGGTTTGTTACTTCAGAGGATCACGACGAGTAGTGGAATAGCAATGGTGTAATGGATGGTGATAGTGAGAGATGGCAGACTAGTAGAGGGCTGTGTGAGAGTAGGGAGGACAAAGGCCTACAAAGGGGTTGGGGGCTTCACTGGTGACTTGTGTTGGTTCTGCCAATGTTGCAGGTGGTTGGCGGCCTAGGGATGTATTGAAAGGCTATTTCTGATTTTCAGGCCTCCTATTCTTTAGGTTTGTGCAGAATTGAATGGGTGTATACCAGCAATTTTCTTTCTTGTACCTAACCTTCTCACATGACTTCCAATATCTGCTTTATCCCTTGAACTAATAGATCTTGAATTTCGGCCATAGAATTGGGCAGTTAAATAGGAGGATTTGATTGTGTATTATGAGTTAACGAGTAGAACAGAGGAAAATGGGAAGGGAAGGCTGGTGGCCAGCATTTGGGGGGGGGGGAGATAGGGAACGGAGAATTAGGAGATTAACTTTTTGTCAATCGTCTAATTGCTGAATTATGATTAAAGGTATAAGCCTTTTTATACCTACCACAACCAATGGGCCTGGCCCTTATTAAATATAGTAATGAACAAACTTCTTAAATCTTAAGTAATAATATCTAAATAAAATCAACATATCTACCTAAATATCAAAACATTAAAATTATCAATCAATAAGGATTCTCCCTAATATTAATATCTAGCTAATATAATACTAAAAGATGGCTGCCTTTTTTGGCCTCTTAGCAGGGGACGCGTGCCATTTGTACTCTGATTAAACTGAGGGTCTGTTTGTTTCCCATCTTAATTTCATCTTATTCATTAATTTTTTATGATGTAACGCATGACTATATATATTTTAAAAACTTCCCCTACCTTTATCATATATCGCTATAAAGTATCTTTAAGTAAATAAATTAATATTACAACTCATACCCAAAAATGTCAATGTACCTCTCTTCATTAGATAAAATATTGATTTACCAAAAACACTAGGTGAAATATGGGAATACTGTCGGATAAAATGATGTTGGATCTTGCTGTTTTTGATATTATGCATATCCAAATTAGTTATTTTTCTTTCTGTGATCTTTTTATCAGGGTTTGTTAAACCCTCCAGTTGCTGCCACTATCTTCTTTGGAGCTAATGATGCAGCTTTGCTTGGAAGAACAAGTGAAAACCAACATGTTCCTGTTGAGGATTACAAGGAGAACCTCAGAAAGATTGTTCAGCATTTGAAGGTTCAGTTCAATCCTAGATCTCGGACATCTCAACTTTTTTTCTTGTGTTGTCTGCCTAATTTCTTGTGCTGTCTGCTAAATTTTTCCTTTTTTTATTTTTTGGGGGGGGGGGGGGGAGGGGGTTTAATGTTGCAGAGGGGTTGGGTTGTATCTGTGTTGGGTTCAGAGGGCATATTATGGAGCTTTGACATTTTTCAACTTGACAGATGGTTTCTAGGTTCACATCTGGTGTGCTCATAATCATGTTAATCTATTGCATAGTTATCTGCAACTTTATAAAACATCATGGCTTGGTAACATTGTCTTCAGTGTATCCATGGTTGCCACATTTTTGTTAATATCTCTTGTAAACTTGATTGTAGCAATGCAACCCTGCCATGTTAGTGGTACTCATAACACCACCACCTGTTGATGAAGATGGTCGTATGGAATATGCACGGTATGCCATCTTCCTGTCTCCAAACCTCATTGTTGCTGAAAATGTTTCAGAGGAGGCCTCAAAATTTTAAGATGTTATCATTGGAAAAAGTAGATGGTTCCATCACAGAAGTGTCACATTACATTGTAAGAGAATGACGTCAAATGTCATGAATATGATGCCACTTTTAGGTGCAAATTGGAATCAATTAACAAGCAACCATGGTATGTGTTGAAAATAACGACTTGTGTTGGTCTTTCGCAGGTTGTTTTCATCGGACTTCTTGAATGAGTCATTCGGCCAACCTGATGAAAGGGAAGATGGAATCATTGAAACATTAAGGAATTTTAACCATTAAATTAATGACATAATTCTAAGGAAATGTAATTTGAAGATTGCATGCACAAGAATGAATATTTATGGAATGAAGAAATTTGAAAATTTTATTGAGTATGAAGATTGGAAGAAAAATAATAGTTTGCACCCTTTTTTTACAAATGGTTAGTAAAAGACTTTTTATACCCTCCCTCATTCTTGGCCAAAACATTCAACCATCATTAGCTGAAAGACTTAATACAACTTTCTACCTAACTCTAATTGGATCCAACAGAAAAGTTACCACCTAATGATTGACATTGAGTTGACCCTTGTCAACTTATAGATTGTCATGTAGATGAGTACCAAATATTTTATATGAAGAGATTTTCTAGCCACTCTCGTACATGCCATCTTTGCTCTGTCAGTGTTCATGTCTTTTCCTCCTTCCTTATCTTGGTTGGACCCTTCTCAAGTCTAGTTTGCCAACTGATTCCATCAGTTGTTCATTAGTCATTGTCCTTAGCTGCCGCCCCTTGGCTAACACCCTTTTATTGTTGTCCTTTGCATGGCTGACACCATTGGCTGTTGCCCTTTGCACTTGACTGATGCCTCTGGCTGTCACTCTTTAGTTATCGCCCTTTCTACTTGGCCAATGTTCCTTTGATTGGTTCCCTTTGTACTCAGCCAATGTTCCTTTGGTTGATGCCTGATGATACAAATTGGGTTAAGGGTTGACGGTGATTTGGGTAATAAAAAACATAGAAAGATGAGGAAAATAAGAGTAATATGATCAATTGCCACCTCCTATGATCATATACTTACAATCACCAATCAAGGTATACAACCTTTGATATAGAGAAGGTAAGATTTTTGAGAAAAATAATACTTTGAAGGTATCAATCTCAGAAAATGAGAGAAAATATGACCAAACAACTTTCTTTCTATTCAGGTAATTTCTAGCACTTATAGAAAGTGTTAGACCCTTCAGCTACAGGCCAACATAAAGAAATAAAACTGACTTGGTTAGGGTCAAACTGAGCGTTGTCTAAGAGGACCAACTTTCCTAATTTAAATCTCTACTTTGTTCCCTTTGTTGATAAGCGCAACAATTATCCCTCTTTCGGGACATCGAAAAATTCCTTTTATGTTTTATTGAGAGGAACCATGCACCATGCTTAAACTAACTTTGGTGCAACATAGGTCATGATTGTTTTTGGTTAAGGACTTTGTAAGCATATTGGAATCATTTTCATTGGTATAGACTTTCTACAGACAAAGTCTCATCGAACACATCTCTTATCCAATGATACTTTATCCGTATTTGTTTGGAATATGAGTGGAAGCTAGTATTCTAGTTGACATGGATGACACTTTGCGAACTACCGAATACCACAAAATTATCTTACCTCAAGCTGATCTCCCTAAACAATTTCTTCCATCCAAGCATATTTATTTTTGGGCTTGCAATCTTCAAATTACCTTTCCTTACAATTGAGGGTTAAAATTCATTAGTATTTCAACAAACTTGTCTTCTCTTTCATCTGGTTGGCCAGCGGACTCATTCAGAAAGTTTGACGGACACAATCCACAAGAGACCGATTGGGATCATTATTCTCAACAGTATGTATATACAGTCTCCAGAATGATTAAGTGTTTATAATGCTAAATTCAGTAACAGCGGACGAAAACATGTCTCAATCCGTCATTTTTGCATAATCCCATTATACATCTAGGATTGCTAGCATCCTGAGATTCTCCTAGTAGTACCTTCTTGGTTCACTTGTATACCCTTCTTTCCTTGGTTTACATATATTGATGAATATAGTGGAAGTAATGATAAACTGAAGTTGGATAAATGCACCCTCTTATTTCTATGTCCATCAATGCTATAGTTTTGGAATGGTTTTCCCCTAGTCCGTAAGACACCTATAATGAGCAGGCTCAATATAATACTGCTAAAATGAGGTAACTGTGCGCCCTGGACCTATGGCTTTTCTTTACTCGTATTCAATTCCAGAAGTGGGTTGCCTCAGTGGAATTGTTTTTTTATCTCCATAAGAAAGGGCGTCCTGCTTAAAACATCCCTGGTGGATGGAGCTAGGACTAGGAGCGTAGGAGCGTCAACACTATATTAGCCATTGCCAAGCTGATTGTTTGTTACCTAGACCCTTAAAGCAGTTGAGTAGAGTTTGATTTCCCAATGCCCGTTGTACTCTTGTCAGGTGTAGGAGAAGATGACTAGCTATGTTAGTTCTCAAAACCACAAATAACTAGCTGTTGTCGGGACGAGTCTTCGGTTGGAGTTATATATATATGTATATAAACTAATTCAAATGAGATCCTTTTGTGTTTGGTTCACTATGGTGATATCATATTTAGTACACCTTACAGAAATTCAGCGATAATTTATAAATACGTGGAAATTTCATTATTTATGGTGTGGTTTTCGTCACTGGAAGATTATGACTGCAGAATTGATATAGTGTGCAGACTGATTATGTTTTGGACTCTCAGAATTATGTTTCCTGTTCCCTTTTGCGCATTAGGCAGCAGTTTGATCTTCTTACCAGTGTGATTATTCTGCTAGTAGATCTTTATATGCCGACAAGGCAATGAAGGAACCTGAAAGGACCAATGAAGTCACAGGAACATATGCCAAACACTGTGTTGAATTAGCTGAAGAATTAGGTGTTCTCTCCATTAATCTATGGTCCAAGATGCAGGAAACTGAAGGCTGGCAAAATAAATTCTTAAGGTAGAGTTTTTCAAAAGTTGTAAGATCATTTTTATGTAACCTATAGTAGCTGTTTCTATATCCATGCATACTGCTTTGAGTTTCCCTGTTTCAATCGCCTGTGTGAACGCAATGTGCAATAATTCATGCAATTCCCTTAAATTGTGTTTCGTGCATGTTTTTCCAGTGACGGGTTGCATCTGACAGCAGAAGGCAATGGAGTGGTGAGCCAAGAAGTTATAAGAATCTTTAACCAAGTCGGTCTTTATGCACCAGACATGCCTTATGATTTCCCTCATTACTTAGAAATCGACGGAAAGAACCCAGAGAAAGCTTTCCAAATTCAATGCTCGTTAAACAATTAATCTTTTTCTTCTTCTTCTTCTTCTTCCTTTATGTTCTTACCTGCGTTTTCGGAGTAATGCTAAACTCCATGACCGTACCTCAGAAACGAATCGGTATTTTTGGAACAAGAATTTGGTTGTATGTGGAAACAATGGAGCAAATTGCTTGAAAAAAAGCTAGTATTTTTATAAATTTTATAAAATATGTTTAAATGAATGTGAAAGGATACACTCTTCAACAAAATAGACATCTTCTTTAACATAAATATATATTTTGAAGATAAAAATATACATTTTAATATGCAGTTTTTAGTATATAAATGGTTTAGTATATATTCTTAAAATTTTAATTATATATCTTTTAAGATATAAATAGTTTAGTATGCATCATCATTTACAATTTAAATATACGTCTTTAGAGATATAAATACATATTTTTTAAAACTTAAATATACATATTTTAAAATGAAAATACACTTCATCTAGGGTAATAAATATATCTTATATATATAAATATATATATATATATATATATATATATATATATTCTAAAATATAAATATATATTATTTATGATAATAATATACATATTTTAGGATATAAATTTATATTTTTTTCATCATAATAATACACATCTTTTCGAATATAAATATATATTTTTTCATCAAAATAATACATATCCTCATATTTTCCTATTATAATACACATGTTTTAGAAATGAATATACATCCTCTAGAATAATAATATGCATTCTAGATTGAGAACTCATATATTGCATGTTAAAAATATGCACATTGTAAGATAAAAATACATAATTTTTAGGATAAAGACGCATTTTAAGATAAGAATATATATATATATATATATATATATATATATATATATATATATGCATGGACGGAGACGGCTAATAACTCATGGTTCCAGCATTTTTTTACTTTTTATAACTTGTATCTAAAAATATTAAAAAAATAATTAAAATTTATTATTTTACACTGTAATATTTATTAAAAATTGAGGGATTATTCAGCATTACTTATATTATTATTTGTTACTTATTATTCAGTATATATGTATATTATATTTTATAAATGCTCATTTTTCCAATAATTGAATACATTTTATATATAGAGTATAAATGGGGGCCTTCCTAACACAAATTTACACATCTTCCATAATTTTGTACAAGTGGAAGAGAGATTTAGTGAAGTACACACGCAAAATATATATATTGAATCGATTTGTTAAACACGTTGTGTGCATCTTCAAAATTTAATACGGAGCCTCCAATGGGGTTGTAGAGTATGGTTTTCAGCGTCACCATATCCATCTCCATTATATCTACAACCATGGCAAAACAAAATTTGTAGAACTCAGAGCATGAAATTCACTGCAGTAGCCACGTTTGAGCTATAAGATACTTCTTATTTATTTATGAATTAATCTAGCGAACACCAGTTAAGAAGGGCGATATGATGGTAAATTACATGGTTTCTATTTACCTAACATGATGGCTTTTATTTTGCTTCCCTTCGTAACTGTATTTGAATTTCTTGATTACTTTCTTACTACGTTGGCTATGAAATATTGCCGTCATAAGAGAGAAGGAGACGAATGCATGAAGCCGAGCAGACGAATTAAGAACGAAATCAAATAGTTGAAAACGTTGACCGGACTACCGTTTCCGGCATGCACTCTGAAAACGGTTCCTCTGAGCAGGGACGGATTGAGGAGCCAATCTGTCACGTTTTTTCATTTATTTTACGTCAGCTCACCTGCATTGTACTTGCATATACTTCGTTGCCAGAGATGAATTCTGAGGAAAGATAAGCACATATCCAAACTCGGTTAGTTTTGACCACTAAACTAATATCTCCACGGATTTACTTCGCAGATGGATGGGGAACGTAGCAAAAATAGAGAGCGCAGAGGAAGACGAAGCACCAAATTTTACTTAATTTGTTTATCAGACAGCAGACATTTATAGACGATTAAGGATGGTAAATGATAAGTATTGGAAGTAGGAGAACAAGCCAAATAATTACGGGCAGTAAAATTATGTAATTTTTGTAACTCCATGGAGAGCAATTAATACAGGTTGTAATTACTGTAGTTCGTATTGTCATTTAATTATACTTAAAAAGTGTTTCTTAATTCAGGACAGAGATGAGCTAGCTTACTTTTCCATCTTTAATGAAGGATGGCAGTAGGTCAGAGTTTAGACATCACAAAGTCAAAAGAGTGATCCAGGATCGACAACGGAGAGCATGAAACAATAGGAAAAAAGGGAGTAAAGCATCACATAAAATGTTTTTAGTTATTTACAAGAAGAAAGATGTTTTTAGTTATTTAAAAGAAGAATGAATAATAATAATAATAATTAAACAGACCATGACATGAATATGTGTTTTATTAAATTTGTTGCATAAATTACAATGCTAGCTACTATTTGCTTAAACATTTTTTTATTCTTTTGGAGGCCTACTTGGAAACAAAATACCAATTAACCAATGCCCATTTTGATGTAAATAATATACTTTATTGGTTTCAGAATAGATGACCTATACTTTTTTAGCATGTATATTAATAAATATTTAAGTTTAGGATAAATAATACATGACTAAACTAATATGCCCATATTGAAATTTGAACAATTTAATTAGTATGGGATACATTAATTAAACCAAAAATAGTATATTGAAATATAAAACAATAAATGTTAAATTTTGGAATAAGGCTTATATTATAAAATAAAAAAATATAGATTCTCTATTGTAAAATTGATGGAGTATAATATGTTGTTGCTAATCCCAAGCAGCCTTGTATTCAAGGGAGCTAAATCTTAGGCATTTGGTTAGGCTTTTTGTTAGAAAAATCAATCACATCCATATTTAGACTAACTATGGTTCTAGGTAGAGCTATGAGCAAATAGAATCAGCTCACAAATTTTCTAGACTTGACTTGTTCATTTAACTAAATTAGCTGACCTCAAGCCTTATTTTTAATCTTGTGTAATAAAGGAGGCTAGCCAGAATATGAAGTTTTAAACTCGAACTTATTTATAATGTAAATTCTCGCAAACTCATCTTGTTTACAATAAAAACTCTCAAACTTATTTGGCTTATTTTTAAACGAGTCAATTACAAATCCATCCTGATTTGGCTTATTTAGTCATAGTCCAAAGTAGTCACACACTCACATTAAATCTAAGGTAGACTTCCTTTGCTTGGTTCTGTCCTAGGACTGAGAAAGATCCTGACTTCATCGGCCACCTTAAGTTCTTATGCACTTTCAAAACATTATGAATGAAAAATTGTATCAAACATGGCTAAAAAATTGCCTTAGTAGTGCTCGCAAAATAAATTAAGGGACAATTAGAAATAGACAGCAATAATTGACATTAGTAATGATACATTTTCTTCGTCCAAATTTTGCTAATTTAATAATAATAATAATAATAATAATAATTATTATTATTATTATTATATCATTATTATAGTTTAAAATATAATTTTATTTGAATATAATGTGAGGATACAAATTTCAACAATTTAGATTTTAAAGTAAGAATTTGTGTCATCATTATGACAAATTAGTATGGAATATAAAAGTGTGTTGACTGATATAAAGTAATTAGCACGATTGTTTTTAACACGTGATGTAAGAAATGTGAACAAATTATATATTTATTACTAGGTTGATATATATGATAGGTTTAATAAATTCGATTGTATATAAACCACTAAAATAGCCCAAATAGCCCATCAGTTACTATAATAATTGTCGGTTACTGATACAAATGTACTCTAATATGACTATTGTATAGTCAATTAAAACCATTTAATAACAATCTTTAATATAAACATCTAAAATTTCATGTCTCTTTTAGATAATAACATAATCACCCTTATATTGTTTATATATGAAGAAAAAAAAAACATAACTACCTTGACAATCAACGTGGTTTTATTCCGGTGGCTAAGAGTGGGGTCTGAATACTTTAAATCACATGCTCAAATATAACCTCATGTTATATGTGGAAGTGTATTGATTTACGACAACCGTTAGAGCAAGGATGTCAAAATTACAAAAAAAAAATCGTAATCTCACGTGATGGTATTCCTGAACTTATGAGATGAAATTATTTAAATGTGAAACTAAATGACACTATAAATTCATTCTTAACCTATTAAATATTGCCACTAATTAAGTTATAATAACTATTATGTGCCATAAATTATTAAAATAGGAACTACACCACGTCAACAATATAAAGTTAATAACATTAAAAAAAGGTAAAAATTATAATACCGTGATATGAAGTGATAACGATATCAATCATGCTTTATAGATCAAAGTCGATACTCCCTCTATTTATCAAAAAAAAAAAACATTTTAGGATTTAATTTTTGTTCAAAAGAAAAAAGGTAGTCATTTTAAAAAATTCATTACCAAACTTCCACTTTTACCCTTATTTTTTTTTTCTTTTATTATCTAGGCAATAACTATTCTATTATGTTTCAATGGATGATATAAGAATAATATTAATATCAGTTTTATTACTTTATTAATAAGTGTACAAATTGCTAAAATGATTTATTTTTTAAAATAGAGGGAGTATTTTGTAAGAAGCATAATAATAAAAAAGTTGACAATAAGATCCATCAATAGAGGGATATCAAATAGACGCATCGACTGTATAGCTTCAAGATACAAGAGTAAAATTGAACAACAAACAACCTTACTTGAATAAGATATGCTATATAAGATCATACCTCTGTATCATAAATAGAGCACCGACAACATATCATCAAGACCCAAGACTGAACTTAATTGAGCAACTCATGAATAATATTTTACCGGATTATATACACCCGATTTTATCCAATTATACCTAAATTCTACCTATTCTATTGATTACATATATATGAAGTTAACCATAAGACTTGTATATAGTGGTGGAATGTCTAGGTTCATTAGTAGAATCACGATTCTATACAATTCTATCTAACTCGACTGATTCTACCACTAATTTAATAGACCTTGTAGTTGTAGGACTGTAAAATTGTACGATTCTATGATCTAGATTGCAATTTTAATAATTATTTAAGTCTATATACTATTGTAAATGTCTTTAAGATTGCCTAATAATAATAATAATAATAATAATCTCCTAACCATTTTCATTTAAATTTAAAATCTTATTTAATATTTAGATTTTACTACTAGATAAGACTTTCTCAAACATGGAAAATTCACATAACTGCAAACATAATTTATTGTTACAATTAATAATCCTTAAGTGAGGGTACTAATAGAAATCTTGAATTTAAAACTCAAGGACCAGTCCTTGAACCGAGTTTGTTTCAAGTAGTTTCAAAGGCCTAAAAGAAATCATTGATTAATTAAATATAAATTCAGGTCACTTCTCTTTCTTTAAAGAGAAGCACAAGGAAACACACGGTTTCACAAACCATTTTTTTGTTTTTTATCCTTCTCCATTTTTGCATGGTCCAGAGCACATAAAAATGGAGTTTGATACAAACAAGCATAGAGAGAATTTACGATCCGATCAAGTTTTCTTCCCCGCAGATCATCACGGTTTCTTCTCATTAAAACCACAAACAAATAGGGAAGAATTCCCACCTTTAGAGATGCTACCTCCGCCATCATCATCAAAAGGTAATAATTACCTTCACGATTTTAACCATCTTGATCAACAATTTAGCTTAAACATACCTACATCAAATCAAATGTTTGGTCTACAAAACTCTTGCTTTGATCATTTTGATCCATCTATTGGAATACCCGAATGTTTACCATCAAACTTTGATTTCTACGAGAGCAAGCCTTTTCTTTCTTCAACTAGTAGCGGCGGCCGGGATGGTGGTGGAACGTTTATCATGCCATCTTCTATGATGGAGAATTTTCAAGGTGGCGGCGGTGGCTGTGAAATTTTAGATCAAAGCCACCCTATAATCAATCCTTCACCTATAATCAACATGTTGGGTTCCTTTCGCAATCGCGGCATCGTCGGCGCCACCGTTCATGATTACGGCCATGTAATTGATCATCAACAGTCCCATAAATATCGGCCGCCAGATGAAGGTTCGTGTACGACGGCAGACAACATTTTTCGTGGCATGAGTAGTAGCACTAAGCATCTATTTGCGAGGAGAGGTAAAGCAAAAAAGAAGAAGTCTAACGTAGTCAAGGGTCAGTGGACTGTTGAAGAAGATAGGTACGTACGTAAAACCGACCTCGTTGGGTTTTTATTCCTTTTCATTTGATTCATTGGTCTTGTCTTGGTAGGAAATTTTGAAGAAATGGATCGCATTGAATTTCTTGTTTCCATGTTGTTGTTGTTATTATTATTATTTTTCATTAATTTGCTCTACGTATTATATATTAATATTAATTACTACTATATCTTAGGCTATTGGTTCAATTGGTGGAGCGTTATGGAGTTAGGAAATGGTCTCAAATTGCCCAAATGCTCAGTGGAAGGATCGGAAAGCAATGCAGAGAGAGATGGCATAATCATCTGAGGCCTGATATCAAGGTACTGTTATTTATTTATCAATTTTTTCATATATATATTGGCTATTTCGATTTCCAATCGAATCGGATTTTATTTTGAAAATTTACCATGTTGATAGATAAATTAGCTGCCTTTCTTCTCCAATTCTATATGTTCTACTCGTTCTTTTTTTTTATCCAGCTGATATGCCTTCGGGATTTTTGGTCAATAAACTTTACTGGTTCTATTTTCTTATCCAATTGCGATCAAAAATGAAAAAGAGATGGACAATTTTAAATAAAAATTTCTAAAAAGTTAGTAAAATAAAATTTAAATAATACTAGTAACGAGTGGTTCTTTTTTGCATGCAATGCACCGTCCGTACGACTGCCTTGATGAATTCAACGTAAGAGAGGATCAGAAAAGTAGTCTTATTTTATAGCTATACGTGACAGATACTATATTATACATAGCTTTATCTCATAATTAACTCAACGCTATACACTTGTGTGAAGACAAAAAAAAAAAAAAAGACTGATGTTGTTGGCTGTAATTATGCTAACGATATAGTTTTATTCATGCATGAGTCGAAGCTCGATCATGACCTTCATGACTCTTTAGTACTAACTATGTGAACGCTCGACCAAATCATTTTTATGGATATGATATATTCAATATGAATAAATTTGAATTTTTATACTGTATACCTTTGTATCAATTATATACCTTTATGCGCTACGCCAAGTTTAATTTCTAATTAAGCTCCAAATTCTGTTCTATAATTTTCGTTTTATAATGTGGTGTTTTTTTTTTTTTTTTTTTTGCTGCCTCCTTCTTATTGATAGCTTAAGAAAATATATATATTTTGCAGAAAGATACATGGAGTGAAGAAGAGGACAGGATATTGATTGAATCTCATGCTGAAATAGGAAACAAGTGGGCAGAAATAGCAAAGAGACTGCCAGGGAGAACGGAAAATTCAATAAAAAATCATTGGAATGCAACAAAGAGAAGGCAATTCTCTAGGAGAAAATGTAGGTCCAAGTATCCAAGACAAAGCTCTCTTTTACAAGACTACATCAAGAACTTGAACTTAGACATCATCAACGCCGGTTGCAGGAAGAAATCATCTGTCATCACCACCACCGCCGCAACGGCCAACTTAAACAGCGGAGACCGTGGTCCCCAAACGACTCATCTGCAGCCCCAGGCCGCGCCCGCAGACCAGACCACTCAAGCTGCTGCTTCCTCCCATAATAATAATGATGACAATGGGTTAGAGGAGGACGGGTTAGTCCCCGACTATGATGATTTTGGTGAAGTGCCGGATTTTAATTTTGATGATAACTTGTTCGAGGAGAGTAGCATTGATTCTTTCCTTAATGAAGTGGATTCTGCCGGTGGTACATACGGAGGAGGAGGAGGAGCTCTTGATATTGATCGTGATCACATCTTGTTTAATATGAACTCGCCGGTCATGATGCCTGCTGCCTATGAAGTGGCCAAAAAGGAGCTGGATTTGGTCGAGATGATTAATCAAGTTAATCTCTAGTTAGTTACTTAACAAATTATTGATTAAAATGTTTTATTATTTGTGCCAGCCCAACCCTTACATTAATTACTGTGATATACTATCTATATATTGGACTATGATTTCATAATATATATAGTACTAGTATCTTTTATTATAAGAAGTAACTAAGAAAAATGAAGATGAGCTTTCGTTGTGAGGAAGGTAATCACGCAAGTTAAGTGACACTCCTTCGGTTCAAAATAGGTGATGTTGTGGATGCTAGCACATATATTAAGGAACCAAAGAAAACACCAAATATATCCCTGGTTAATATACTATTTTTTCCTCTCTTTTCTTGAGCAGAAATACAATCTATTTTAATTATTCATTTCCTTGATTATTTTGATAAGATGAATAAATATAATGACAAAATAAATAAATAAAATTACCTAGAAATTCTTGAGCTTCATTTATATTGAAACAAATATGAAGCTTTAAAACACCAATTATTTTAAGTCAGACAGAATAGAGAAGAATCGGAAATTAAAAGATTTTAATATATTTTTTCTTCTATTTTAAGCACTCCCGAGAGAAAGTATTTTGCTTATTATTATGATCATTCGAGCCGGGCAAGACCATAGAAGATATATAGTAAAGTTCTCCCTCTTAAATTTCAACACAGTTTTATTCCCAAGTTATATGCAACCTTAGCGAGGCACACGACTAATACGTGCATGTTACACCCATACAGACCTAGCGATGTGTATAGGGCTTTAATTTTTTTTAAGCAGCCATACCTAATATGTGTATTATATAAATTTGTTTATAAGAGTACACTTCTAACAAGGAGAAAACATATTATAGAAATTTATTTATAATTCATTTTTTAAAAATGTTTATTATTATGAGAATCCAAAAGTTTAAGAAAAAGTATGTTCTTATTATAAAATATGTAAAAGAAGCGTATTCTTTTGAAGATGTGTGTGTGTATATATTCTCTAAGATGGGTATTAATATACATGCATACATACATACGTACATACATCTATATATATATATATATATATATATATATATATATATAGTTTATAAGATATATATTTATATTTCAATGTGAATTTATATATATTATATAATATTTGTATTTATGTTTTGTTAAGAAGTATATTTATATCTAGTAAGTTGTATTTATACTCCAAAATAAGTATATTTTGTTAGAAAATATGAGTGTTTTTATAAGATGATGTATATTCTTTTTTATGCATATGTATGTGTATTTTTTTTAATGAGTGTAGAATAGTAATTAACACATAAGACAAAAATAACACCATATGTACCTTGTTAGGTGCATATGGTTGTAGGATACTATTTGTCCACTTTGACCGCTAGGTTGAGCAAAGCAAGGAGTTTGTCACCACTTAAAGTTAATTATGATTAATAATATTGAAACAATCTTGGTATGATATATTGCTGACTAATAATGGTAATAATTTGTTAACAAATATTTTTTTAGAATTTTAAATTTTGTGTTTTGGAAATTTTTTTATATTCAAATTTGTAAAAGTTTTACATAATTTTATTACTATTTGAATTGATATTCAAAATTTTAAAAGTTTTGCATATTATTATTATTATTATTATTATTATTTGAACTATAATATTGTGTATTAACTAGATGATACATTAATCTTTAATTGTTGTATAATTTATTTTACATAATATAGGTATGTACAACAAAAACTAATTAGGAGGTTCCTAAACTTAAAAAAAAAATTGTTCGATATTTAATGACCGATTAAAAAAACGCTCATTTCTTAATAATGAATAGTTCTTAACATTCATACCTTTATGTATATTTAACACCGACAAAATTCATGGTTCAATTACTTCACGCTCATTATTTAGGGCTAACGTAAATTGGTACTCTATCCGTTTCTAAAAGAAAATAATGTTAAGTAGAAATTTTTGTTTTAAAAAATAAAATTATTTTAGAATATTTTTTATCCTAATTTTTTTCTTTTCTTCTTCTATGCATTAAATATTAACATATATTTTAATGAATTGTAGAATTCTATTATTAGATATAAATTTATAATATATCAAAATAATATGTAAATTACTAAAAAAATTGCTGTTAAAAACGGATGGGGTAATTTCATAAAGACTATCAGAGTATTAATCGCATTAACTTAGTTCCAAAGTTGACCAAGCAAACCCCCATGAAGAGTAATCTCTTTGCGGCAGCAGAACAACGAATCCTTACATTAAACAATCATTCAATCTATTTTATTGCCAACTGATTTTTTCTTTTACTATCGCAATATCTTTTTATGTAATGCGGTCAAAGCAACCTTAAACACATTTTATTTGGCAGTGTTAAATGCCGTCATTAACAGCCATATCATGGTTTTCACTTGATGGAAAACACATTGATGATATAGGAATATGAGCAGCTTTGATGAAAAAGGATAAATTAAATCAAGGGTGAGGAGGAAGGAAAGTGTGTTATGAGGGAAGAATCAAAATAATTAGTTTGACCGTAACGGCTACGTACGTGGACAAGAAGTATTTTGCATGATCACCACGGACACAAGGGACTTGAGGTAAGATACAAATACAACGGATAAGTTCACATTTCTATCATGCAACGCCTTTTTTCAAAAAAATAAAATAAAATAATAAAAATAAAATAATCCATCTGTGTATAAAAGAAAGTTTTTCTACCTCAAATTTTTTATTTTAAAAAGTTAATATTTACTTTTCACTTTTATCCCTATTTTTTCTCTTTCTTCTTTTTTGTATTAATTTTCATACTATTTTCTAAGTAAGGATATAATTATCATATTAAATATATGTATTTATTACCTACTAAAATAATATGTAAATATAATTATACGCTTCACGAACAATGAAATATTAAATTCACTTTATATCAAATTTAGATAAGATATTAATTTAACAAACAATGACTAAAAATAAGAATAATTAACATTTAATAACACAAACTAATTTCTATATCTTCATCATATATTCTCATTTTAGTACTATTTTAGGGATAAAATTCAATATTTATCGATCTTCCTTATTGCTGTAGTTAGTAAGAGATATTTTAATATGTTATCTATCAGATTCAAAGGTAGTCTAATTGCTTCTCACATTGAGGTACAGAGGAATTTGAAGAGGAGAGACATCATCGCTTTCTTAATAAAAGCACCTGTGTCCAAAATTGTAATTCATCCCCATGAGTGTTTATGGCAGGAAGCAAATCCATTAATTAAGGGGTCATTTGGTATACTTATAATTACTTCCATAGTAAACACAACTTTCAGGGAAGTTAGATATTGGGAAGTAGTTCTCTGGAAGAAACATTTATTTGTGTTTGTTACGTGTATGTATCTCCTGAGAAGTGTAATGACTTTTTTAATTGTTTTGTTTGGTTTATTTTCTTATTACTTAGGAAGTAGACATAAAAGTACATTAATATCCTTTATTAATAAATATCAACATTTATTTTTTCCACCTTTTTTTTATACATGAATAGAAACTTTATTTGCCACTACAAAAATATAAATAATTATAGCATAAAATAATAGAATATTATAAAAATATTATCAAGTAATTAAAGTAGCTCCTGTATCAAAATTTATTGTAAAAAAATTAATAAATGCAATGACATAAACTAGAATGATGAAATAATTCTAATACAATACTAAAAAAATATTTATTGAATAATAATAATAATAATAATAATAATAATAATAATAATAATAATAAATATGACATGAATATTTTAAACATTCTGAATCAATAAAGTGATAATATATGCCCTTTGATAATCCTCATCCATACTAAAGAAATTATGGGTAGTTGAGGATAATTAGGTAATTTATAACTTAGGAAGTATTATTTATTGAACCTTACCTCAGGAAGTAGCTTCCTCAATATATTGGTGGTTCAGAATTTTAGGGGAAATAGTTTTTCCCTTTGACTTTTTACTTCCCTTAAACCAAACAATAAGGTATTTTGTACTTTTTAGGAAGTTATACTTTTTTTTTTCTACTTTCTTGATACCAAAAGACTTCTAAATGTGGTAATGTTGAACTTTAGCGAATCATTTTTATAGATGGTGTTTGGTAATTATGACAATGGGGGTTGAAATATATACCTTCATGACTTGCGTTTATCATACACCAGGGCATCTTAAATAGAGCAAAATCGTTCCGAAATATTCGAAAAGAGCGCCCTCTGTTCCCAACACCTTCCGGAAACTAGCTAGCTAGCTGAGTTTTGGAGGCAGGAAAACTGGACTTTCACTGTGAAGTTACCTTGAAGAAGTTCGGAGGGAGGGTACACTAATGTCGAAGAGGATTTATATACCAAATAATTTGTAGTTATTTTCCGATTCCAAGTACTGGGATGGGATCTAACAAAGGCAATGACGATGAAAGGTCAGCACGGTTGCCACTTTCAAAGCAAGCGGATATTGGAATTGAAATGAAAGCGCTACGCATGTCACATGTATAGTCATGAGAAAGAAATAAACCAAGAGCAAAAAGTTGATATATACACCTTATATTACTTTCCTAAATTAATTTAACATGACAAAACAACAATATTAAATCCTACTAAATTATAATAGTATAGTTGCAATAAACGACTCCTATATTTAACTAAACTTAAAGCATTAAGAACAACCATAATAATATCAATCTAAGAAACCAAACTATTACTTCATGAGTGTCTAGTTGTATTTCTAACTATTGACCCGCACGTATCTAAATGTTCCACTACTTGGGTTAGAATCACAAGCTATTAGATATTTATTATCTAACCTAGTTATAATTTATACACGTGAATTTTAACATGTTTATATAGCTACCTAATTAGCATATTATTCTATATACTATCACTATAAGGAAACCAAAATGAGGGATGTACCATATAGATTATACTTAACAGAATCACACATATGAACCATAGTAATCAAATCAGAGTCTAAGGATCATTTTATGAAAATAAGGAAAAACAAAGAAATAATTATTAATATCTCAAGAAATGATCTAGGATTTCAATATCACCCCTAATAACAAGTATTTAGCCACTCATCATGACTAGATTAATCATAAAAAACATATATAAAGATGGGAAAAGAAAAGATTAAAGATAAAGCAAAAATAAGTAAAACAAGGCAAGCAAACAACCCCCGGATGAGGCCCGATCAACCACCCACCGTTTATTTCATCTCCTTCATTGCACAAACTAATCTTCTTCTCTGATTGAATGATCTATGAGATTGGATGCTCCTTTGTGTAAATTTTTTTGGCATGGAATAGACAATTCAAGGATTTATGGCTATGTAATTGATGATTTTGTGGATCAATTGAAAGAATTAACCCATGTATTGAAGGAATTATGAAGATGATTGAAGGTATGCAAGTGGTAGAACCTTAAAATAAAAAACCTGTGATGGAAGCTAAATTAAGGAATGAGAATCACAAATTTGGGGTACATGATGGATGATTTTGAATGAATTATGAATGAATTAATTGTAATATCCAGATTTTTTAAAGTTAATTATGTAACACCCTCAAATTTACTCCTAAAAATATTAATTTTTACTACCATACCAAATAAAAGCTTGACTTACTGTTCCATTCTCGTATCAAGTACAGGAAAAAATGTTACCATAAATTAAAACAAGATAATAGAGAAATAAGAGGATTTTTATAAAGTATAGATATGCAGGTGGAGATAAACTTCAAGTATAATAATCATTGAAATAAATTAAAAGGGATCCTATAGAATTAAGAGTTCATAAGGTATCTAGATGAAGAAAAAAACTGGTTGCTAGATAACCCAAACTTTGTGTTCAATACGCAATATAATATAAATCACTTCTCCAAAGGAAGCACATCAAAGTCGTCAAGGCGGTCATTGAAGACCTATGTATCAATAGTTAGGTCATCTACTAGTAGGATTGAATAACACTCATAACATGGATGGTCAATAATTGCATATTGAGTAAGATATCAATACACATCAATAGAAAAGACATGCATAACCTGTAAAGTTACATTAGAGAGAAATAATATGCATACACGTGCTACTCATTTTCCACAAAACTCACAAATTTAACCTAAATGCCCTTATAACTAAAAATAACCACATATCTCCCAAATTCTAACTTTCACCAAACTTAACCAAATTCTCACATAATCTCCCATAGTTTATCAACATTCCAATGATGTGATTATTCTTAATTAAAGTAACTTAAGAAACCAAAAATGAGTCTAAGTTTGAACCATTTTAAGCCCAAAACACCAAAATAATCCAACCTCAACCTATTTCTTCAACACAACACTTAATCATAAATTAATACACTCAACCTCATACTTAATAAAAATAGTAAATTACAACATCATGCTTGGAATTTAAGAACACGACCTAATATGTTCTAACATGATATATCTTCACATAAAATCATACAACTACAGAACATATGAAATCATGCATAACATTTAAATACAAGCCATAAAAATCCAAAATCTAGAGTTATGTATCCCTACCAAAGGCTACATTGGTATATTAGCAAAATTACTTCTAATTACTTTCTTTTACATCTTGATCTCTTAAAATAATAATAATAGTAATTATAGCAACAACAACAACAACAGTACTACTACTACTACTGTAGTAATAATACTAATAATAATAATAATAATAATAATAATAATAATAATAATAATAATAATAATAATAATAAATAATAATAATAATAATAATATAGTAAAGGTTAGAATAGAAAAGAAAATAAATGAGGCAGGAAAAGAAACGCTTAAGCACAAAAGTTATAGGATTGGACAATCTTGAATAAACATTCAACAATCTATGAATTTAACTCCCTTTTGCATATAACAAATACCAAAGAGTTAAAGTTCAAAACTTTAAGGGTAGAAAGGTAAAAATAATGGGGAGGAGAGAAGAGAAGAATGGCTTGGTGGGGATAGTATTATCAAGAACAATCAAGAACACTCAAGAACAAAAAGGAGAGGCTTCAAAAGAGAGGAAGGAGTAAAGGTTTAGAAGATAGGAAATTAGCTAAGTGTAAAAATGAAAGCCGAATAGGTTAAGAACCCATAAGCCTGTCAATAAGAGTAAGGGAAAGAAAGAGTGTGAGATATGATGGAGAGCATGAGTGCAAGCAAGAGGGTGATGGAAGTGAGTGACATAGGTGAGAGAGTCTAAAAGAGTTAGTAGGAGATAATTGAGTTGATTAAATATGAAAATTTGGATGGTTAGCTAAAGAAAAGGTAGGATATGATAGTGAGGGGCATAGGGATCGATTTTTCAAAGTCAAAAATGTAACAGCCCCAAAATTCACTACTAAAAAATTTCATTTATTAAAAGATTCAACTGAAGTAAGTAAAACAAAACTTATGAATTTTGGAGATATTACTGCCATGATCAGCACAAGCCCGGCCCCCCGCCTGTCTCATACTAACCACAGGGCTAAAGAAAAGTTACCATCCATCATAAGACTTCATAAAAGCATTGAAACATTCATAATGCGGAAATCAGAGTATGCGTAAAAGAGTTTACAATCCAAGAGTACATAATTAAAATTCCTCAAAAGGGATAAAAGATATATTACGCTAAAATAACTCTGAATAAACCGATACAAGAAGAAGGAACATAAAAAGGGAAATCTAGCCACGTCGCTCTCGATCCCCAGGCCCAGTCTAAGCTCAACTCTCAGCCCTGCCAAATGCCTTGTAACCATCGAAGGCATCGAAAATAGCATCACCTACCTGCACAAACTCAGAGGGGTCTTTTGCTCGTGGGAATGAACAGCACCCATGAAAAGGGTGGTCAGTACGTTACATACTAAGCGAGGTAACCATGCATCTAAGTCTAAGTATACAGAAATATATAACACAAGTATGATCATACAAACAGCATACAACCAATGCAGATAAATAAAGGCCAAGCTATAGTCCAGATAAAAATGATTATTCAATTCTCTGATTAATACTCATTTTACACCATGCTTATTATTAATCCATGCGACTATGGGAACCCCACTATTAGCCGGTGGATCGGAAACGTACAGGGCAGAGTGCACTTGACCACTATTATACGCCGGTGGATCGGTCTCTAGGACAATACGCACCTAGCCACTATTATGTCGGTGGATCGGTCTGGCCCTAACTCTCATGGTGTTCCACTATAAGTACTTAGTTTCTTTTACATGTCTTATCAAACTTAGAGTTTGGTTTATTGAGCTTGGGATCCCCCACTATTATAGCTAGTGGATCATAAATGTACAGGGCAGAACGAGCCTGACCACTATTATATGCTGGTGGATTAGTCTCCATGGCACCTCGACAGCTGGCCACTATTATGCCCGTGGATCGGTCTAGGCCCGGCTCAATAATATTCCACTTTAAATGATTAGTGTCTTACTAGCAAGTTTTCACCCTAGACATGCATGTCATACTCCATCTACTCTTATCTTCCCCAGAGGGCCTGTCTCATATTTTGAGACTTCTTCACCTCCTATCATACCTCAACATCCTTTCCTTCTTCCACTTACTTACACTAGAGGCCCAACTCCTAAGTGTGTGGGTCAAGGCTTATGCCATCCTAGTCCACTCACAATCTTCCCCCCTAGGGTTTTCTCCTAAGACCCTTATTTGGGCTCATGTGGCACATCCTTCTTTGCCTCAAGCAAATAAGGCTGCTTTGTCACTCCACACATCACCTCACTTAGATTCAACACCCATCATTTCACTTTACTCCCCCCAAATACACATGTGACCACAAAACCCTAGTTAGCCATACCAAACCCTAGTACCCTTCTTTCCCACATGTCACCCCTCCATTTCTCACCTGTCATCCTTACTTTCCCATGACACCCATACTCACCCTACGCATGATATTCTTCCACTCTCATCCCATAGTCCACTCACCCTCAACTATTTTTTCTTTCATAAACATCTCAAATTAGGGTTTTCCTCCCAAACCTTAGTCAGGTCTCCTATGCACTCTTATACCAAACCACATAATATTTTTCACCCAAAGCCTCCAATCATCCAAACAACTCTTCCCTTACCTTAATTACACCCCAAGACAACTTTTCACACATAAGAGTCATCCCCATGCAGACTCCATCCACCCTAGTTTCTATGCAAACCCTATAATTCCCCATGCAAAGTTCACCCAACTCCTTTATTTTGTTTATAATCCCCTTTTATTTGCCCCCTCATAGGTCATGAGATAATTAGGTCGAACCCATATCTCCTTGGTCAACTCACTCTTCCCTTTTTCCTTTTTCATATTTTCACCTTATATCAATACATTAATATCCTAGCATGCATGTCCTAGAGGGTCACCTCATACAACATCATAAGCACAACACACACACACACACACACACACACACACACACATATTATACACATGCTATAAGAAAAACACATAATTATACCTCAACTCCAAGCTACGCTACACGTAAAACAGTTGTAATAATCATAAGATACACAACATAACATAGCACATGGCATGCAAGGCACATAACACACACATAGAGGGCCTTAGCTACACCCTTACCTAATACAACACCGGCCTTGGAGCACATTCCTACTCCTCCTTAGGGTTTTGACTGGGTTCACCTATAAGAGAAAAAAAAACTAAGGGTTAATTTTTCCTCCTACCAAAATTACTATTATTTCCTACTTTACTCTAATATTAAGGTTACTATTATTAAGAGAACCTTTACAAAGAAAAATAGAGTTTTTATTCTTTTTATTCTCAAGGTAGCCAACTAGTTATTATTAGTCAAAATAGGTTCATGTTAAGGTATTTATAGCCATATTTATATTATTAAAGATAATAGCTTTAATACTACTAATAATAGTAATAATAATAGTTGCAGCAAAAACAATACTAATCATAATTATAGTACTAGTTCTAATGTTAAGAATGATACTTAAAACGAGTCCTAATAATCATAATAATAGAAACCCTAGTGATAATGAGGTTAAGGTTAATAATAGTGTTAGTAATAAAAATAATAATATAATAATAGTAATAATAACAATAATGATAATATTGTTGAGGACAATACTAATAATAATAATAATCAAAACAATGATAATGTAAGGGTTCCAATATTTACAATAATAATAATAGTAATAATATACTAATGTTAGCATTAATAATAACAATAATAATAATAATAATAATAATAATAATAATAATAATAAAAGTAATAATGGTATTAATGGAAATAGAAATAAGGATAGTCATAATAATAAATAAAATAGGGCTTTGACTTCTTTAAAATAATAATGGGATAAATATCTTGAGGCCATATTTAGTAATAATAATGATAAAAATAATAGTCATGATATCATAATAATAATAATAATAATAATAATAATAATAATAAGGATAATAACATAAATACAAATAAAAGAGATAAGGATAGTATAACTAGGGTTTTAAGGGTTGGGTACCACCTAGGGTTGGTGGTGACCAGGCGATACCGGCGGCGACGCACGGTGGCGGCGGGGAAGAGAGAAGAAGGGTGGAAAGTAGGTTGTTTAGGATAGGAGAGGGGGAATGAGAGGGGAATTTGAGGTGGTGGAGGATGCTCTAGGTTGAGAGGGCTGGAATGGTGGTGGTGGCGGAGCCAAAATGGGTGGCATAGGCGACGGTGGTGTGGTGGCTGAAAGTGGTGGAGAGGGAGGAAGGGAGAAGGAGAGGGAGGCAGGGGAAAAGGAAGGTAGGGGAGGTTCTACTAGTGGTTTTGGAGGGTAGAGGGAGTGGTGGTTGTGGCAGGAGTGGCGGCGAAGGGCGGTGGTGGGTGAGTTGAAATTAGTCGAACGACCAACTTTACACAGCCAAGGCGACTCGTGCAGGGAGGATTGAGGATGGTGAGGGGTGTAGCTCGGTGGAGGGTGGTTCAGGGAGTAATTTGGGAGGTGGTTTGGGTGGCGGCGCTGGACGACAACGGTAGAATGGGCGGCTGAACAAGCGGCGGTGCACAAAAGGGAGTATATTTTTTGGTAGAGAAAAAGGGTTGAATGGGGGCGGTTGAAGGGTATTTATAGGCCATTGATGGGGGAATTGATATAGGAGGAAGAGGGGAAGATGATGGTATGTGTTGCAGGTCATTGGCCGACGGTACATGGCCGGTGCAGGTTTGTAAAGTTGCAGGACTGCCAGCTCGGGGAAGGAGAAAGGAAGGGAGAGAAAGGCATGCGTGAGGAGAGAGAGAGAGTACGATTGGGTGGAGAAGAGAGAGGGATCGACGGGGAAGAGAGTAGGGGTGGCAGGCCGCGTTCGACAGTATAGAGGCCTCGTGCCTGTACCGGGAAATGGGAAAGTCGAGGCGTCGGGGAAGAGGGAAGGTTGAGGGTAAAAGAAAGGGAGTAGAAGGGTGCAGACCGATCCGTCAAGGGGGAAAAGAAAAGAAAGAAAAAGGGGGATCAAACGGGGTGGCTGGCAAGGGAGAAAAGAAGAGGCAGTGGGCTTGGGTCGCGCGAGAGGAAAGAAGAAGTCTAGGCCACGAGGGTGGGTTAGCCCAGATCGGGGAAGGAAGGGAAGAAAGAAAAGGAGAAGGGAAAGGAAAGAAAAAAAAAGTGGGGGAAAAAAGGAATATTAGGTAGGTTGGGGTATTTAGAATATTTTAGTATTTTAGGGTATTTAAAATAATAATATTTTAATAACATAATAATTAAATTTTATTTTTAGGTTAATTTACGATTTTTGAAAGATTTTTTTCTTAATTCCATTTTAATTAGCAAAACACCCTAAATTTTTTAATTAAATTATTTATTAATTTACTCTTGATTTTAGCTTAATTAATTCCTCTTATTTTAATAAAATAATTTATTTAATTAATTTTTCTAATAAATTCTTAAATTGCCATAATTTTCTAAATTAGGGTTGTGGGGTGTTTCACAAAATGCCCAATATAGTAAAAAACAATACAAAAGGTGATTAAGGTATAGTAGAATATCCAATAAATGGTTAAAATGGAAAAATAATTAAATAATTCCAAAAAAAATGAAAAATTAGGAAAAGATGTGGAATTAATTTAGAAACCCAAATATATATATAAAAAAAACTAGGCATATGAATTTGTAATACCCCATATTTTTAAAATCCAGATTTATTAAGTTTAATGATTTTATTAGCATAATTTGATGTAAACAATTAATTATTCTAATTTTGATTCGTTTTATGGATTTATCGACGATTTCAAATTCATAATTGAATGTAATTAATCATTGTCGTTGCGAACCATTCTAGACAAATTTGTTCACGACAATGATTTTATTATATTCTTATGAATTTGATTTTCGGTTAAAAATATGTATTTCCACTATTTCTCATATTTTTATTTTTAATACTTTAGATTGTTTTCAATTATAACTTTGTCATGTGTTAATGGTGTATTTTGAGGTTATATTTCGTTGTCAAAATATATCATTTAAATTATAGGATTTTTATTTAAATAGTTAAATTTAGTTTTAGTAATTTTATCCGTAGAAAATATTTCCGACTTTAAATTTATTCGTTTTCGGAAATCTTTAAGATTTCAGGAAGTTTTAAATTAAAAAGGTTTTCAGAGTTTATTTATGAATTTATTTCCGAAATTAATTTTCTTTTGTTTTATGCTTTTTGATTTACGGGAAACCGATTTTGGAAATTATTTACATTAGTCTCGGTTTGTTAGAATTTTACTTAAAATATTTTATTATATGTTTTTAAATATTATTTCGGGGTCCTATAATGTATTTATATAAATATTATAAATTTGTATGTTCGTTGATAAATTCTTCCGAAAATGTTTCCGAAATTCTTTATATAGCTTTTTTTTAACTCTAAGCGTTTGGATCGGTTCGAAATAATTTTCGTTTGATAAATTTTAGATAAAATCTTCCAATATTAATTTTTAAGCTTTTAATATTTTATGTGATACTTGTTTTGTAAAAAAAAAAACACCTGCACCCGTGCCCCGACCCCCCTTCCTTTTCTTTTCCCTCTTCTCTCCCTTCCCTTCGATTTTCCCTATTCCCCGACTCCCCTGCCCCTTGGTTCGCAACCCTAACCAGCCACCTCCCCCCAGCTCCTCCTCGCCAACCACCGCCGGCCACAACGGGCGACTCGACCAACCACCGCAACAGCTGCAACCGACACAACAGCCGCCAGCTCAACCGCAGCAACCAGCAGCAACGCGAGAGAAGCAGCAGCAGCGCGGGAGCAGCCGTAGCAGCGACGCCACCGCCCGGCCACCGTTGACACCTCCCGACGACCGGCGAGCCACCCCTGACCCCTGAGGAAGCTTCCCCAGCCTTCCTTTGCCTCGATTTGCCGGTTTTTCATTTGGAAAGCTTTATCGTGGACCCATGAACTAGGGATCCCTCTCCCTCTCATTTCGCTTAGCTAGCTTCGGATCCAGGTAAGTTCTCTACTTACCTCTACTTATGGGTTTTTCGTAAGGACGAAGCTATGGCCTTGTGCTATGTGTGATGTAATGTGTGGGTGAATGATGAACATGCCATGTTGATGTGTGTTATGCATGCGTTATGAATAACCTGTTTTGTGTAGCGCAGCGTGGATCATGAGGTATGTTGTGTGTGCCTTGTACTATACGTGTATGACATGTTCCATGTTTGATGTTGATGTTGATGATGTGACTTGTTTTGGCCCTCTAGGACATGCATACTAGGGTTTAGGGTAGCATGAAATGATAATTAAAAGAACAATGGGGAAGTGGAAGTTCGTGGAGTTTGCATGGGGAACTAGACCTTGCATGGGCATGGTCCCTACGTGGGAAAAGTTGACTTGGGTTGTAAGTAAGAGCTTGGGAGAGTCTTGGAGTATAGGTTTGAGAGTGAGAGTCCACTTGTATGAAGGATGAGTATGGGCTTCTAAATGAGAGAAGAGGTTTTGGGGTAAGGAGGGGAGGTTACTTGGAAAGGAAGTAAAGTGCTAGGGTTTGGCGTGGTCAACTAGGGTTTAGCGGTCACCTACGGAGTTGGGGAAATAAAGGGATATAGTTTGGGAATTTCTTAGTAGATACGGGATGCGAGACAAAGAACAAGGTAAAGTTAGGACGAGTAAGGAAGAGTTGGGCCATGTAGGCCCAAAGTAGGGTTTTCCAAGGAGGAGCCCTAGAGGGGTGAGGACACGCGGGACCGATACCGTGGTGTTAGGGTGATACCCACATTCTCGGGAAGAGTGTGCCTTTACTACGTTTCCTTATGTATAAGAGTAAAAGGGAATGGATGTCGGGGTGTGATAAGGGGCGCAGGAGTCTCAAGATATGGGACAGCCCCCTGGGGAGGAAAGAGGTAGAGGGTAGTTGATATGCATGTCAAGGGTGGAGCCCTATTTAATAATACATGAATAAGACATTAACTACTTAAAGAGTAAGATTGTTGAGCCGGGCCCAGACCGATCCACCGGCATAATAGTGGCCAGGTGCCGGGGTGCCCTGAAGACCGATCCACCGGCGTATAATAGTGGTTAGGTGCGTTCTGCCCTATACGTGACCGATCCACCGGCTATAATAGTGGGGGATCCCGAGCTCAACAAACCAAACAGTATGTTGTAATTAAATCACGGGAAAGATACTATATACTTACAGTGGAACACCATGAGAGTCGGGGCCAGACCGATCCACCGGCATAATAGTGGCCAGGAGCGTTGTGCCCTGGAGACCGATCCACCGGCGTATAATAGTGGTTAGGTGTGTTCTGCCCTATAAGTGACCGATCCACCGACTATAATAGTGGGGTTCCCGTACTCGCATGGATTAACAAAGATTATGGTGTGAAATGGCTTACAAACAAATCATGGAAAGATATGTTATAATCACAGTGAAACACCGTGAGAGTCGGGGCCAGACCGATCCACCGACATAATAGTGGCCAGGAGCGTTCTGCCCTGGAGACCGATTCACCGGCATATAATAGTGGTTAGGTGTGTTTTGCCCTATAAGTGACCGATCCACCGGCTATAATAGTGGGGCTCCCGCACTCTCATGGATTCATAACGATTATGACGTGAATCTACTATATTTACCAGAGATCTAAAGAATAAGTCTAGTTGGACCTTGGCCAGCTTTTATTATATGTATCACCACATGCTGTTTATGTGCATAATGAGTCACGTATTATTTCGGTTATACCACGCGTATATGTTAACTGAGATGTTGCATATGTTTTAAATGTTACTATGAATGTATGGCAAGATTCATGCTGTGGGTTGTGAATATGTATGATATTGTATCAACGTGTTGTACCCGGATTTAATATGCACTTGATGATATCTCTCCTATAAGATAAGGTAGTGGAACTTACTCAGTATTGGACCCGTACTAATACTACACTGGTTGAATGGGTCCTGTGATGATCCATCGATGGTGGGGAGCAGACCTCTTGTGCAGGTTAAGATCGGATACTGTTTTGGGGTGGAAGGCTTGCCCTGAGTGAGTAGGCGATCCGGATATTTATCCTTCGGGATTTATTTTGTTTAATTGTATTCACATTTGGAAATTGCAAGTATTGTTTTCAGATTTCTAAGGGTTTTGTAATTGACTTTAAATTTCTCGTATTCTGATAAGTGTTTACTTTTCGGATTTAATTGTTTGATGGGATTTGAAATTCAGATTTAATTGTTTGACAGGTTTTAGCCTTACATCTAACATGAGATAGATGGTTGACATTTATCTTGTGTTAGATGTGGCTGTAACATTTCCCAAATTCGCTCCTAGCTTCCGCTTTAATCTTTCAAAAAAAAATTTTTAGGAGTGAAATTTGGGGGTGTTACAGAATTGATTTAGACTAAAAAAATAGTTAAAATAAATAAGTTATGCAAAATTGCATAACTTCTTATTGACCTAAAGGCCTAGTCAATCGACCGTCAGACCATTAGGCGATGGGTCATTCTATCTACGAGTCGGTCAACTACTAGTGGAGGGAAACTTGTGTTAGTGTTTTGAATGGTTTTGACTTAAACTAAGTATTTATAGGTTAAGATAAGATGATTAGTGAATGATAAAATGTTAGGGAAGGATTATGCGTATGTTTGGAGCTACTTATGAAAAGTAGTTATCCATGATAACTGCTTATTTTATAATTTTTTAGGCTAAAAAATTTCTAATATAAGTAATTATCATACATAATTACTTTTGATAAGTAACTCCAAACAAGCTATAGAATACTAATAACCTAAAATTAGGGTTAGAAAATTTTGAGGTATTACAAATTACTCTTTGTAATTATGGCTTGTTAATCACTCCTTAATAGTCTAAATTCATTAATTTAATCCATTCACTCAAAATTTGTTCATTTATTATTAATTGTTAGATTACATAAAAATTTATTTATGTGATTAAACAAATTTAGTTTTTTTCACCTAATTAAATTCATTCAAGCTTCAAACAACTATGATACCAAATATTTCTATATATTTGCATTTCTAAAATTATTCCATACCTCCCTATACCTAAAGTGAGACATCCTTAATAAATTTCTATTTTCTAGCCTTTCTACCTATTTAATTAGCTAAAAAAATTTTAAATTTCTTAATCTACCCTCCCATACCTGAAGTGAGCTTTCCTTTGCTCTAGTGACCATAATTTTGGTTTAGTTTGGTTTCTTGAACTAAATCCTAGCTATAAGTCACATTTTACCAAAAATAAAATCATTTTTACACTCCCACCAACCCCTTTTTCACTTCCATCATTATTTTCAATCAGGTGTGTAAGTTGATAAACCTCTCTCACACCTCTAGCGATCATATTTAACCCCTTCCTTACCCCAGTGTTCTATGATTCATGCATCCTAGCCATGCTAACCTCATACAACCCCCCTTTTCTGTGATTTTTCCTCCAAGCCACTACCAACTGAGTTGCCTACTTCCAGTCTCTTTAGCAAGTTCTTTTCTCATTATTGTCCTCCCATTCTTGCTTGGTTTAAATCCTTTCATTAAATACTCCAAATTTCAACTCTGTTCCCCTATTTTTTTTGTGGCCCTATACCCCTCAAATGTACCCTGAATTTTATTTTTCAATTGATTTGCATTGCAGTGGTTGACATTTTAACCCATTTTAGGTTATTGTATATATCACGTTCCTCCTCCTTATATCCGAATATTTAGTACATTGGATTCCTTATAGAGCACACTCCATAAACCATCCATTTCCCTTAGTTATCCCTAGTTTTCCCCCTCTAATTTGGCCCCTAAACTTGCTTCCCTGTCGTGCTACTACTTTTTGTCGTGATTTTTTAGCAATAATGTGTGGCTTATTTCTCCCCTTTTATTTTTTTCTTCCCTAGCCTAATTCTCCTCATCTTAGCTCCTAAAAACTTATTTTAAGTGTAGAACGTTAAGGTTTGGGGAATATGGTGTTGGTTATTGAGTTATCGCCCTTCAAAGTCACCATCTTTGCAAATTTGGGTGAAACCTTCAACTTCCTTTTCTTTGTTTTTTTTTGTATTTTTCTTAATGATACTTCTCAAGCTTATTTTTATTGTTTTGTGAATGTGATCAAGAGACACTTTAGGAGGTGATTAGTTTGGTTTCTCTTTGCTTAGGAGTTTATGAATTTTGGTAATGAAACTAACATTTAGAAATAATATTTTGTGTTAGGTGCATTATATGTTATTTCTATGTATAATTAGATTTATTTTGATACTAAGCATAAAATAATATCTTGGAAAATCTTGTATGACATATGCATATTGCTATTTTATGTTTATAAGCATGAAAATTGGATAAGAGAATGACTTATATGATTTTTAACATATTTTTATGTCTTTTAAAAGCTTATATGAATATGTTGTTGATACCTGATGAATATTTTGTTGGTCACTCTAATGAATATGCGGTAGATCTATGATGAATATGCCTTTATATGAGTGGCTTGGCCCTTGACCTTGCCAATTGATGTGGATTTTTTTAAATAAATTTTATATAAGTATGTAATTGAATGTATGATAGGGTATAGAAGTTAGGTTATAATTTTTGGGTCATTTGATGTTAAAATGAATTTTTAGAGTCTTAGATTATATTCAACCACGGGTATTTCGGGAATTTCATATTTTTTTGTAGTTTTTGAGTGTAGCATTGTAATCATTGAGTCTCATACATCAAATTAGATACATAATATGATACGTTTTGGAGTTATTTAGAGTAACTTATGAGTGTTAGAAGCTTTAAGGTGATTTTATGTTAAAAAGGGTATTTATGTCATTCTATTTTAGTTTTGAAAATTATGGGATCTAAGTGAACATTTGGTTAATAAAATAACTTGAAATATATAGGTGTGATAATAGGGTGGGGATTGATGAGTGGGTTTAGATACCTTAATTAAAATGGTTAATCAAGCTAATAAAGGATATTTGGGTACATTGAGTAATTTTAGTATTATAAACATGGTATTGATGTTCAACCTAGGAAAAGAATTGGTTCACCTTTTAGCATGAAATATACCTCCCTTGAACATAAATAAGTTAGTCAACCTCAAGGAAATTTTAGTCATTGTATATGTGTTTGTATTATTTTAATGATGTTATCTTTATATGTGAACCCTGGAGTGATCTTTGACCCTTGATTGACATGTGGTCAAATGTTGGCCATCAATCAAATTTTGAATTTTGTTAACTCTTAACTTGGTATTAACTATTTCCCCTTATCTTGAATAATTAGAATTAATATAGATTGAGATCAGAATTAAAAGGAATCCTTTCATGTCATGGAACTTGGGCTTTAATGTATTGTATATTCAATTGGATCTTAATGACATGTTAATGGGCATTTGTTTTCTAAATGGTTGTGTCTTGATTCTTCTATGGATAGTGTGATTGAATAATATTGGAACTTAATAAAATAAATGGGTTTGTGTTGGTGGAAGTAATTTTAAGTGTTATTCTATATTTTGTGATTTTTGTTGACATAAGTTTTTAATAAATCATAAATCACTTAAAGTTAAATATCTTGAGTCATGACTTGTATCACTTGGGGTAAAAATCTGAGATAGGTTTGGTATTCACTTGGTACCATTCAGGTATTTTCTATTAGTTGATCCCAAGTGTCTTGCAAGGTCTGGAGAGTCCCTTTTATACTCTATAGGTGTTTTGGTATATTTCATCCCTATAGAGAGAATGTATACTTAAGTGATTAGATATCTTATTATTTTGTGGCCTATTTATGTTTTTAGGTTGAGAAGCTAGGACCAATACCATTCATGTACTAGATTAGTTGTTATGGGTTCTCTGAGTCTCCATTCTCAAGTTAATATAATAAATTAGTTATGATCACAATGAAGGAATATAACAATCAATGATTCCCGTTATACGTGTATTTTGTATTCATTATTATATGTATGATGTTGAGCTACCTGCCCTTTTAACAATTACCTTACCATGTGAAGCATGTTATCATCTTGTTATCGTATGTTTTATAGCTTCCTTCACATGTACCTTGGGCATAATGTTATCTCTTTAGGATAGTTGTGTTACTTAGTATGATATACATATTGATACTAGATTTTTATAGATATTGTGACACATGTATTATATGATGATCTTGTAGACTTTGAAAAGATCCTTGAGGTGGAGTAATTCAATTTTATTCCTAGGGTTATGGTGTAGAGATATAGTTTTTCAAAGTTGCACATGTTATGTACCTTATATTTTGAATATCTCTATCAGATTTCAAATAATTTCTTGTTTTCCTTTCGAATATCTCATAGATAACATACCTTGGGTTAAGATAGCTTAGATTTGGTATCTTTTTGGCTTGTGCATGCACTTCTTAATTATGCTTCTAAGTTTATGTGTAGAATTTTTATTCAACATCGTAAATATTATGCTTATAAGCTTTGCTAATAATTTTTTTTACACTTTTAATCTCATGTAGGTTACTTTCCATAATGAATTGATAGGTAATTTCACCTTGATGGCAATGGATATGGAGGATGGAGTATTTTGTCATGGAACTTTTTAAGTCATTGTGATGGTGTGTATTCATGTGGTTTCTTATCACTTTGGATTGTTACTTATTTTTTAATGAATTTATTGTAATATTATACAAGCTTTGGGGAGACAACTTATAAGAAAATTTTTGTGTAGAGGGTTGCATAAGGTAACATTGAGTCAAGCTACAAATGATATAAATTATACATGAAATAAGCTAAATGATGAATTTTTAATAAGCTTCATATAAAATTTAAACGAGTCATAAACATGCCTTAATGAGCTTTAAATGAGTCACAAATAGGCCTTAACGACCTTTAAATGAGCGATAAATGAATTGTAAAACGAGTAGTAAATGATCCTTCAATGGGCTTTAAGCGAGTCATCATGAATCAAATGTGGCTCGATTAATATACATGAACTTATCCAAAAAACTTGCGAGCCAAAATCGATCTGAACTCAAATAGCCTTATTGAAGTTTAAAACGAACTTGAGAAGATCTCAAGCCCTTACAATTTAAGATGAGGCAAATACGAGCTTAGGATTTTTCAACTTGATTCCACTCATTTACAACTTTACATCTTCCTTGGCATTGACTCATGTCTCCAATTATTCCCACACACTTCTTTGTCTTTATCAATTTAGTTGTTGTTGTGCAATGGTGTGTGCATCCTTATTATAAGGGATTGATATTGATCTCCTTTTCTTCTTGAACACATGCTTTTACATGGTTTGAGAGGCCCTCTTACATTCTAGATAACTTTGTTTGTTGAGTCTTGTTTTGCTTGGTAATTTGGTAAGCGAGTTGTTGAATATGTGTCATCAATGCCTCAAACTTGTCTTACTTCTCCATAAGTGTGTGCCTTATGTGTGTGGTAGGGCTCCCCAATTCCAAATGTTCCCTTCCCTTCAATGTGTGGTGAAGATATTCAAGTTTGATAACTTCTTAATTGGATCTTGATGGACTCTTGATGAGGTTTTGGAAGACTTAGTTGAATTTGATTGAAAAGCTTCAACTTGATGTCAATCTAATTAGTTTGGAAATAAAACCTTAGCTTTGATACCACTTTTCACAGCACTAAAGTAAAAGGTTTGAGATACAAACTCAAATAACTGCACTAAGCATGATAGAAAATTAACGATAAAAACATGAACTAGGATTTAGGGTTTAGGGTTTGAGATTTTTTTATTTGGTTTGGGTATAGATGATTAATGACAATTGTTTGGGGTTTTAGTTAGGGTTTGTATGTCATAATTAGGTATGTATTAATGGAGAAAAAGCATTAATATGGGTATTATTGGATGTTACAATCACTTAGGGTTAGGGTTTGAAAGGTTGGAGATAATGATGAAGGTTGATATTTTATGTGGATGAATTTGTATGAATGAGATTGATGGATTTGATGGTATGGTGTAGGGATAATACTCTATATTAACCCACACTGGAAAAAGAAAATTAGAGATGGACTCACACTAATTGTTCAGTATGGTGTAGGGATAGTACTATATATTATCTCACATTGGAAAAAAAATATAGAGATGGACTCGCACTAATTGTTTGGCCAAAAAGGATGAGTCTAGTGTCGGTGGAGGAGGCGCCATTAGAAACGACCTATGATAATGGCTTTTGGGCTTTGCAAGACATATTGTAGCAAGAAATTTAGGCCCCTAAGGATGGACTCCAATTGGCTTCTACTCTAGGCATTAGGGGTATTGAGATGTAATATGATGTTATAAAAATACTTCTTAGATTCATGTTTACCTTCTCACTCTTGTAATTATATTATCATGGATCACAGGACACTTTTGTGATACTTCTCTAAAACCAAGATGATGCGGGTACTAACAAAAGAAAATAGGGTGGCGGATAAGTTGGAAACTTTTGGAAGAACTATGCTATCTAATTTCATATTTTTTGATTCATGTCTCTCTTTTGTTTCTTATATTTTATGAGATGACTATATAGGAATTGGATTTCTAAGATCTATATGTTTTTTAATAATTTATATATTATGCATTATCAACAAAATAAATAGAAAGGGTTTCTATATTTGTCACTCACACATAATTGATAAAAATAGAAATGAAATTAATTACATGTTTTTTATATATTATATATGTATTTTAAGAATGGGTTTTTGCAATTTATATATTATGCATTAAAAAAATGAACTCACAAAAGGTTCATTGAAAATTCAACTTAATTCAATTCAACTCAACTTATGTTTTTCGACATGATTACATGTGGTTTATATAACCAATTTGCAACTCCTTAAGCAAAATCTTCTACACACATAAGATAAGCTAAAATTCAAAAGAAAAACCACACTAATCCACATTCATAAAGAAAAATAAGATAAATCACACTCCAAAATATCAAACTCTACATTATCTTATCTAATCTTTTAACAAGCCTCATAATCAATAAATAAACAAATTAGATAATGACCATTAACTCCTAATTAGGACTAATCTAATGGTGCTCAAAATCACCCAATCTGATATGCTTAGCATATGCCTTCATTAAACTTTTTATAATGATCTCACGTCCCTTTATAATCCAATTAAGTCCATGTGTAATCTTTTTATCCAAACCTTCAAACAAGCATTTTATAATAGGGTTGATGACTAAATAAGTTTGTCCATCAAAGTATAGGATAAGAAATAGAACATGCCCCTATATCACATTTGTTGGTAAGTCTTAATCGAGCCTAGACCAACATTAGGTTAGATTGAACTAGACTGACCCATAGACCTTAAAAATTTTATATTTTTTAGATAATTATTTTTAATGCCTTTTATAAGCAATATATATATAATGACTATATATACTAATTTTAATATTAACTAAGCAAATATTTAGTAAATAAAATCATTTAATATCTTAGTTTATCAGAATCTTAGTTTTAAATATCATATTGAAGTGGAACTAATTTTTAAAGAATTGATAATACTTTTAAATCAATATTTATATTTATCATCATTTTCCATTTAAAGATACATTCAACGTAAGATGAATTTAATGTTATTTTTATTTTCAACACTTTAATTGCATTTTAAGAAAAAACAAGTAAAAAGTAAAAGGTTTTTTATTTCTTAATATTATTTATCACAACTTCATCATTACTTATATCGTGTAAATATTAACTAGTTTAAAAATATTATTATTTATAAAGTAACTTTCATTTTTAAGTTATCATGGAGAGAAAACAAAATAATATCAAATGAGAGTTAAAATATTTTTATTAATAGGTAAATAATAAATTAAAAAGTAACGAGATTGATAAATATGTATTGACATCAGAGTAAACTAATATTTAATTAAGCCCAATTTTTTAAAAATATAAATCAACTCATTGATCGAATTTTATTAGACTTTTGATCTAATCTAATTAAATACACCTCCAATTAGTTGCTCACCCCTACAAAACTCATCTCCAGCTTTTCGAACTCATTTTTGTAATCTTCAATAGCTACTCAACCTTAACTTGTCAGTTCAGTGCCCCGCCTGGCCGCCTCCCTCCCATCCTCCCTCATCACATTCTGAATCCACCATGCATGTGGATACCATACGACAATACTATTGCACAGTCGCTGTAATGAACGCCAAATTTGGCATTACGCCCCAGTGTGAGAAAAGATGACGCGACAAAAAATTCTTAGACCATCACCCATTAAAGACTTGATAACATGAAAAGAGGCTATTTAGGGAAAGGAAGAAACATGAATACAACAAAAATGCCACCAAGATTTGCAATTAGCCACTCCAGAAAATTATGATTCTTCAAACATTATCTTGGTTTTAAAAGCAACAGAGGTACGGGGGATAAACTATGCCTGTCTGACCTAAATTGAAATCTATCGCGACTATGAAACCCGGTGATCTGCAATCTCCTCACACAGCAAACCTAAGCTGCCTTTGGCTTATTCTTGATACGTTTCACCCTGGAATACAAGAAAACTCCAGCAAGTGCAATTCCCGTGCCTGCAGTCACAACATGGAAATATTTTTGGAAATAATTAACTCAACGACAAATAACCGACTCATTGACTTACTAATTTATTGCGAAAATTTGCCGCTGGAAATATAATAATGCAAGTACACTTACCCAAAGCATTTAAGGGTTTAACTGGGGTTTGGAAGAAAATAACAGAACTGACAATAACAACCACCCGCTTCACACAATTACCCACAGAGTGAGTAACCGGGGATACCCTTTGCAGTATCATGTACGAAACCTGCCAAATTCAAATGGTTAGCATCAGTTGTAGCAGAGAACTGCCCGAGCATCCAATTAAGCTAAGAGTAGATAGCAATCAGAGTTGCGCAATATATTGTATTTTCATGTACCCGATTCCTCCAAAAGAAAAAATAAGTAGCAGTTATGATGAATGGAGAGGAAACAATAACCAGAGGATTGACTGCTCCTGACGCCAATGAAACAGTATGAAATAAATAATAGTGGACACAAAAAAAAAAAAAAATAGCTTCTTTCCAGGGATTTCGTTCAGGGAACCACTCTTTTGCATAATGACTTGCTTTGTCACGAAATAGTGAGCTGTTACGATCAGAATGGAATTTGCATTTGTCCTAGATGTGATAGATCTACATAAGGCTTATGATACTCTCAACTGGGGACTCCTCTGGGAAATTCTAATTGGGTTTCGCTCCAATATAAGATTTGTCGATTGGGTGAGTTCATGTCACTACTATGGGATTTTCCATATTGATAATGGGTCGTTGGAGGGCTACTTCAAACTCAGGCAAGTTCTTGGACAAGGTTATACAATGTCCCTTTCATATTGGTGTTGACTATGGAATACTTCAAGTGGATGGCTTCAGCTTTCACCCCAGGTGTCACTGTATGCAACTTACGTATGAAAAGCATATGATCTCTTGATTCTCTATAGAGATGATATTCCTATTGATGAAATTGATGTTGTTTCTGGCTTATATATAAATAACAAAAAGTGAACCATAATTTTTGGGGCTGTTGAAGATTCAACTAAAAAAGAAATTCCAGATATTGTGGGATATGTAGAAGGTACTCTTCCACTAAGGTATCTAGGGACGCTGCTGGCATCTCATGGAATGTTGGCATGTGACTACAGACCTTTGATTGCCAAGGTGCTTGCAAGGATTTAACATTGGACTGCTAAGACCTTTTCATATGCTGGGAGAGTTCATTTGTTCTCTTCGATCCTACTAAGTATACAAAGGTTCTGATGCTTTATTTTCCTTATACATAGAAATACTACACAAGGTTGAAGCTCTTTGGAGGTCATTTATCTGAGTTACCAGCAATAGTACAGCAGGAGCCTTTTCACTCAGGAAGACTATGCGTCTATGCAGAGAAGGAGGTGGTCTGAGATTTCTATTTTCCTGGAATATAGCTACTATTAGTCAGTTCCTCTTTGTTGATGTTGATACAGGTGTTTCATCATCTTGATTAAGATGAATAGATAGTACCTTGTCAGGGACTAATCTTTCTAGACTCTGGGTGGTAGGATTACCAATCCCTAATGATGGAGCAATCTTCTAAAGGTTTGAGACCAGCTACTACCTACTAACTCAATTCCAAGATCAATTGGAGTACTCACCTAAAAAGGTTGGTGGTTTGGTAGATGTCAATGTCATTTATGAGCTTTTTGTCCCTAACAAGTCACAGGGTGATCTCCCATTCTCAGGCATACATAATTACATGTAACATTCCCAAATGTTCATTTATTTTTTTATTTGCATTTCAAGACAGGTTTGCAAATAAGCAAAGGCTGATTAAGATTCATGTTATATAAGAGAAAAGTTGTTCCCTTTGTTAGCATGATGTGGAATCTAAAGACTAATATTCTTCTAAAGTCCCTTCTCGTCTGTTGTATTCACTAAGGTCATAGATTGGCTTCAATGCCTGCTGCTATGTAGGTTTGGATGCTAGTTGCAATGCTTTGTTCAAGCCAGATGGAAGAGTTTAGTTATAATTTGTACGAGGGTTGTAGTTGTTTGTGTATCCATATATTATACTCCCTCCAATTCACAATAGAAGGCAAAATGTAGGAACTTCAAAATATAAATTCACTAAATTTTACATCAATAGATGACCCCTAATTAATACTCCAACTTAATTATTAATTACTAAAGAGAATAGAAGGGCAAAAGTGGTGGCATTTAATCTTTTATACTTTTCATAAAATAACAGCCCTAAAAGGTGGAGACGGGCTTCATAAGCATGAAGTAAGCTCCAAGTCCACATGAACAGTTTTAGTGACTTTAAAAAAAAAATTAACGAGTACTGGGCTGAAAATCATCTTTTGAGTTCTAACCATCTTACCCACCAGGTTATCTATGTTCTCACCATTTTTCTTTTGTGTCCACGTGGGTGGGCACGAGATGGGGTGCCTCTAGAGGAGCTCAAAGATCTTAAGCATAAAGTGCCCTAAAAGACACTGGCATAAGCAAAAAGACAAGCAGAAATGTAAAACAGATCAAGGTTCTCATGGATCAGAAGGAAGCAGACCTCGCATATGTAATTCTACCCCTATACTAGTGCATGTTGAAGAATCCCTTGATTTACAAAGACATGAAGAAGCAACATTAGACTGTTTGACAAAGAAGTTTATATATTATCAAATTTATGATACGGGATCCTTCACCTGTTGGTATGCATGGAAGCACAGTGCAGATATCAGAGCCCGGGTGCATAGTTGTTGAACATTCAATCCCTGGGATCACCAATATAATTCAACCATCAATAAATTAAAACAGTGTCAATATATATATTGAGTTCAAGGTCAAATCACGTCTGATGAGGCTACTTACAGCAGCTTCTAAGTATGTAGGGGTAAATTTGACACCTTCAATAAATAGAGCAGCTGGTGCTAAGAGTATAAATGACATAATTGTTATTATTGAGAAGAGTGTAATGTTATCCATAGACTCCTGCCAAAATATACAGACACCTATTAACTTAACCAATCATAGAAAAAAAAAATCAACTAACATGATTTGATTCATAAATCAATTCAAATAAAGAAGTAAACAACCACCCAGTGTCAATTACCTCTTTCTTCGCCATGAGTTTCTTGCTGAGAACATTTCGAGATTGGAATGTCAAATTGGAGGCCATTGCACTTGAGAATCCAGCCCTTCCAAATAAGAATCGAAAGACAAAAATTAGATGCTTGCTCCATGTAGAGAATGATAATCTCCACTATGACATGCACATACCAATTAAAAGAGGCCTCAGTGATAGATGCAAGTGCCACCCCTCCAACAATTGGTAACAGGGAAAGAACAACCCACGGAGTAGGAGACTGAAAAGAAAGATTGAATCAGATTCTGGTCAAAAGAATGATACCAGAAATTTTCACAAGGACTTAATGCAGTTGGCAACAGATTCTTTTTTTTTTTTTTTTTGGAAGCAGGCAACTGAGTGTACATGCTTAGAAACTGACACACGATTATGAATTTATAGACATGAAAGCCAGCAAATGCGATAAACATATGATTATGCTCGTGCTATACTCCCCATCTATTTGTTAAACGTGAATTAAGAAGAGACGAACCAGTATAACACGTCCAAGCATACCTCACCCAAAAACATGGCAGAAAGAAGTACTGAGAAAAATGGCTCCATAGCTTTGATTGTGTGAGTAAAAGAAACTGCCACTTTTCCAAGACTCATGTTTGTGAAAAGGTTTCCTAAAGTGTGGACCAAGGCCAGTGGAAGGATTGTTGCAAGCTGCATGTTAGCAATTATATTGAGCTACATCAGTTTTGAAGAAAGCAAACAAATGTCAGGCACAGATATCCAATCAGCATGACGATAATACCTGTGCACCACTAATCTTAGGTCTTTTGTACAGATTAAACATCCACATAAAGAGGACGTACACCGAACCAACGGCAAACTGAATCGTCGTAACAGTAATTGGGAATTGGAACACCTTGAGAACCTGATGCATCAAAGCAACAAATCATCTTACAGAAAATGTATTCCATAAAGTGACAAGAGGATGTTGCACGTCTATATGGAATAGACCAATCAAACCACACTAGATATTCGAGGCTCTCAACTCTTACAGTGACCATAAAAGTTGGAACAAAGTTACAGTTAAAAATCGAATCCAAGAGAATACCCCAAATGATGAAGACAGGAGCAAAGTTACAGTGATGAACAATGTTTTAACAAAGCAGTGAAATTCAAATCTCAAGACACAAGAAACATCTCTTTGCATCAACGCATGTCCTTTTTAGAAAGCACATATATTCATATCAATCGCAAAGTATTTGTAGGGAAAAAAACAATTATCTACCCAATAATTAGGAAACGGCATCAAACGGATACCACATTAAAACTACCGAGAAAAGCAAGCCTCGCTAAGCTAACTCCTACATAAACAAACCAACAGAAAATAAAAATAGGATAATAATCAGAACCAAGAGCCACAAACCTGCTTGTTGTAGATATTGAAATAAATATTAAAGAGATACCAAAGCCCAAACAACAACCCAAGTACCAACGTCTGTGACAGCGCACCCGATTTGGGAGCCACATCAGCATTCTCAGGCACAGGCGTCGCCCTGACGGCCACATCATCGGACAATTTCCTGCCCGGAGTTGACGTCAGCGGTTTCGAAATCAACCCATCAAAACTCGAGAGAGAAGATCGAAGATTCAGAGGGTCATCACTTCTTGGACCGTGATCAAAAGGCTTCGATGACGAAGAAAGACAAACGGGATTGAATCGGATTTTCGAGAATTGATGATTAAAGGTTTTGCGAGATTTAAGGAGTGGAATTGAGGGTGAAACAGAGAACACAGTGCTCTGCATTTTCGCAATCGGAGATCGGAGCGCCGGCAGGGTAGGTGAGGGACGTAGGAAGCTCCGTCAAAACGAGGAGAGCGGGAGCAAAATGACCGAGAGACAGAGTGAGTGAGGTGGCCGACGGGGAATATTATGAGGAGTGTATTAAAATAGTCGGAAAATGTGGTGTAGAAAAAAATAATATTATGAAAACATTGGATTTGCTTGGTTTGGTGGCAAAGGGAAGCCAGGGAGTGAGAAATTTGACATTTTGGTCAGCAAATGCGGTTCAGACATAGAATGGTAAAGGAAGAAAGGAAAATGGCCGAAGGGTATATTTCTTCCCGACCCCATCACACACACAAGATCCGCACAGCGCATGGTAGGTGGAAGGCATGAGGGTTGAGGACAAGTGGACAACCGAACCTAACCTACGTCCAAAGCACACGAAGAACTCCTAAGAGCAATTCCAAGGATAGATTAATTCTGATTTAAAGAGAGCAATTGAAATAATGATAGATTAATATGGTATCAAAAAGGAAGCTTAATTATAAAATGTTGTGCTCATACCCAAGCGAAAAGGAGAAGTTTCGATCAGCTATTACATGGGAAGAGGAGCACGAGAAGAAAATAATGTTAGTTCGGTACTAACATATAAGTTCCAAAAGTCCAAAATGACTTTATTTTTTAAGAATCTTTAACTCAATATATATATATAGGTTTGGTAAGTAGCCGACATCATTTTATAGATACCACTCCCTAACTAGAATAATAGAAAATTATTTCTATCTGAATTTTGGTCTTTTTTCACAACAAAAAAATCAAAAAAAAAATATTTTTTTGATCTATCAATAGAAGGTTGGTTTACTTCATTCAGATATTCAATTATCTTTCTACAAAATTGATAAGGTTTACTCCATTTTCCTCTCTTCAAATGTTAACAATTTGATCAATATTAAGTTATTTAATCACTATATTTGTTATTATATTGTTATTATTATTATTTACTAGTAAAAAAATTCAATTGCTAATATTGATATATATATATATATATATATATTAAAATTATTGTTAATATTGTTATTGTTTGGTTATTACTATTATAATCATCATTGTTATTGTTATTATTAGTGTTGTTAATATCTTTATTATAGTTATTATCGACAAAAATAGTGTTGTTACTACTATTGGTGCTGCTGCTATTATCATTGTTCAACATTTATAACATCCTCATTTTTATCAACTTAAAATTTTTGTTTTGAAAAAAATAATGCATAAGCTAAAATTATAAATTGGGGACGCAATCGTCACATCTATCATAGAGAAAGGTGTACACATTTACCTAACTTATAACATATACTAAGTTGGGAATAAAAATATTAAATAACAAGAGGATATATAAAAATAAAAGGTAACTTTCCTTATAAATTACACAATCTCAATAGAATGTTACAAAACCAAATTAAATTGACTAGAACAAAAAGTAAGAAATCCCAACATAGAACAATAATACCGAAAGCCCTAGTCTCTGATTCAATATCAAAGCTTTAAGAATATCCAACCGCCTACACTAAAATGCATGGGAAAAACAAACCACTAAGTACAAAATTACTGAGTAAATACACCTATCTTAGATCAAATAACATGCTCATACAACTATATAAGGCATAAGAACATGCATAAAAGCATATGGTTACCTGATAATATCAAACCAAAAATACTTAAAGGTAAAACATGCTATACCACCAACCATATCAAGCAATAACTTTTGAGCCAATTAATAATACACATACCAAAGGTAGTACGCAACGAGTAACTACCATTACTCATAATGGAAAAACAACAAAATAAGGGTAGTGCGTAGTGACAGCCACCATTACCCATTCCACATAACATGGAATACGACACCACAATACGTGCAACTAAGGAATACACAAAACATAGCCATAGAGATCTAACAATTCAAACAAGTTATATATATATAAACTCAACATGGGATATCTAATCAAGATAACAATGGGAATCCATACAATTCAACCTTATCTATAATCCAACTATTAAGCCTTTGTTAAGGTAATCAACCCAATGAATCCAACTTAACTTTGAGAAGAACAATCTCATAATCCAAGGTATTGATCGCAAGGGATAAAACAACAATCAAATATCTAACTTTTAAGATAGTTTATCAAGGAAGTCGCATGATATGAATTCATGCATATATAAAACCTTAACACCAAAAGCCTTAAGTATGTGTAGCCTCTATAAGGTTGTGAATCCTTAAGATAGAAATGAACACTTTAACCTTAAGGTTCAACTATACATTTAGGGGCCAAAGTTTGAGGCACAAGATTCCTTTTTCAACTCAAGTCATCTTTCACTTTAAATGATTATTATTGTATATCAAGATACCTTATTAGTCAACAAAGGATACGAAGATCCGTATACAACAATCAATCAAATCCTCAAATAATTTGACCACTCAAGGTCACATACAACCAGTGTTCCAAAATTTATTATAAAAAATGTTATTTTTAAGCAGAAGCATTAACATAATATGTAACACCCCCAAAATTTACTACGAAAAATTTTGTTTAATTAAAAGGTTTAATGGAAATGAAATAATAAAATCGTAAATTCAGGGGGCATTACTGCCACACTCAGTACTCGACCGGTTCACTCCTACAATTCCAGTACTAAGTGTTAAGGCTAAAAAGGATTAACTTCAAACGCAAGTCGATAATTGAAACAAGCTTTCATAAAAGAAATGATAGTGTTCACCATACAGAAATTAGAGTGCGGTTAAAGAGAGTTACAACCCGAGGATTAATTAAATAGGTTTTTCGAATACATCAAATACAGTACGACAGAACATGATTAGAGTAAAAAAATACATAGTAAAAGTAAGATAGGTCCGGCCAGTCACTCTCGATCCCCAAACCAATTTTAGGCTCAACTCTCGACCCCGTCTGATGCCTCATAGGTGTCGTAGGCATCGAATACGCCATCCCCTACCTGTACAAACTCATATGAGTCTTCATCTCTTGGGAATGAGCAGCATCCATGAAACAGATGATCAGTACGCTACGTACCGAGTAAGGTAACAGATGTGCTAAGGCCAAACATACAAAAACCATACAACATAGCACATATCGCATAATCACATAAGCAACATGTAGTAATACAGATGATGAAAGGCGACTATGGTCCTGGTAGACTCATTCATTAGATCTTTAGTAAATATAGTCGATTCACATCATAGTCTTTATCAATCCATGTGGGTGCGGGAATCTCACTATTATAGCCAGTAAATCGGTTATGCAGGGCAAAATGCTCTTAGCCACTATTATTTGCAGGTGGATCGGTCATGTAGGACAAAATGCTCCTAGCCACTATTATTCGCCGGTGGACCGGTCGGGCCCCGACTCACATGGTGTTTCAGTGTAATTACTTCATATCTTTCCCATGTCTTATCATCATTACGTTTGGTTTGTTGAGCACGGAAATCCCCACTATTATAACCGGTGAAACGGTCATATAGGGCATCCCGGCTCCGGGCCACTATTATTAGCCGGTGGACCGGTCTGGGCCCAACTCAACAATCTTTCTCTTTAAATGGATAGTATCTTATTAGTGTCTTATTCCATAAACATTTCACCCTTGACATGCATGTCACCAACATTGTACCTCTATCCTCTCAAGGGGGCCCATCCCATATCTTGAGACTCCTGCACCTCTTATCATGCCTCGACATCCATTTCCCCTTACACTTACACATAATGAACAACCTAACTCCTACGGGTGTAGGTTAGCCCCAACACCTCCTGATAACAACTCCACCTACTATCACCCTCTAGGATTTTCCCTTGAAAACCCTAATTGGACCGATGTGGCCCAACTCTCTCTCTCACTTACACTACCATTACTTCATTTGTCACCCCATACATCATCTCATTTAGATCCAATCCCAAATCATATCACTTTATCACTTGATTCCACATGTGACCGAAAAACCCTAGTTGGCCACTTCAACCCTAGTACCTTTCTTCTCTCACAAGTAACCTCTATCTTTTCACCCAAAGTCTCTTCTCTCCTATGGAACCCATACTCACCCCTTATAAAATAAATTTCCACTCTCCCTTATTTATTTTTACTTCTACATTTTTTTTTTTCAGATTAGTGCTTCCTCTCAAAACCCTAATCAGGTCCCTTATACACCCTTACACCAACCTACGTACTATTTTTCGTCCCAAGTCTCCACTCACTCCACAACTCTCCTCTTAGCTCATTTACACCCTAAAACAAATTTTTTCACGTAAGGATCGTCCCCCATGCAAGTTTCACCCACCCCATGCAAACCCTAGAATTCCTATGCATGGTTCCCATCTCTTTTTCATTTTGGTCAACTCTTTTTCTCTTTATTTCCTCTCATGGATCATGAGGTATTTTGGTCAACCTCATATCTCCCTTAAACTCACTTCCCCTTTTCTTTCTTTTTACCCTTTCATTCCCATATCATATTAACCATCATCCTAGCATGCATGTCCTAGAAGGTCATATTATATCACATCGTAATCACCATATTTACACATCAAACTCATACCATAAGGAACACATAAACATATCTTAACTCCAATCTGTACTACACATAAGACAAGTTAATGAAAATCATACGATACACGACATAGCATGATATATAGCATCCAAGGCATACAAGTCACACAACACACATCGGTCTTAGCTACATTACCTAAAACAACGCCGGACTTGGAGCACGCTCCTACTCCTCCTTAGGATTTTGGCTTGATTCACCTATAAGAGAGAAAAGCTAAGGATTAGTTTCCCTCTTACCCAAAATACTATTATTTCTTATTTTAGTCTAAGATTAGGGTTGCTATCATTAAAGGGAGATTTTTAAGTGAAAAATTAGAGTTTTTACCATCAAGTTGGCCTACTAGATATTACTAGTCAAAATACATTTACGTTACTATTTATAACTATATTTATATTATTAAATCTAATAGCTTTATTTCCTCTAATAATAGTACTAATACTTGTTAAAATAAAATAGTAATAATAATAATAATAGTAATACTAATGCTCCTAGAAATATAAGCCCTATTATTTTTAAGGCTAAGGCTAATAATGGCTTTAGGAATAAAATAATAATATAATATTAGTAATACTAACAAAGTACTAATATTACTAAAGATAATAATTATAATAGTTATATTTGGAATAATAATAATATAAGGGTTCGAATGTTTTTATCACAATAATATTAACAAAATAATAACAATAATAATAGTAATAACTAATAATGATACTACAGTAATAATGTTAGTAACAAAGGCATTAGGAATAATATTAGCAATGTTTGAATAATAATAATAATAGTAGTAGTAGTAGTAGTAGTAGTAATAATAATAATAATAATAATAATAAGGTTGGGTATTCTTCTTCTTAGTAACAAAATAGTAACATGCTAATTTCGGTTTCAATAACATTAATAATAATAAAAATAATAGTAACAACAACAATAATATTATTAATAGTAATAATAATAAAAAATAATAATGATAATAATAATAATGTTAAGCATAATAATAATAATAAAAATAAAAATAATATATTAAGCGAAATGATAATAATAATATAAGGGTCCAAATATTTATATTAATAATAAAAGGTGATAATAGATAAAGTTAGTATTAACAATATTAGCAAGAAAATAACGACAATAATAATAATAATAATAATAATAATAATAATAATAATAATAATAATAATAATAACAACAACAACAACAAGGGTTATCATGATAATACTAAAATTTTAGATCTCCATTAATAGTAGCACTAGTTAGAAATATTTCCAAAGTTAGGTTAAGTAGTATTAGTAATAATAATAATAATAATAATAATGTTAAAAATAATACTAATAGTAATGATAATAAAAATAGTAATAATAATATAAGGGTTCAAATATTTACCATAATAATAAAGATAATAATAATAATAATAATTATTATTATTATAATGATAATAATATTACTAATGATAATGATAATAGTAGTAGTAGTAGTAACAATATTAATAATAATAATAATAAATATACTATATTAATACTAAATTAGTAGCCTTTTAGATGATAATACTATAGTTATAATATTTTCGAAGTTGGGTTAGATTGTAAGAGTAGCAACATAACAACAACAACAACAACAACAACAACAATAATAATAATAATAATAATAACACAACATTAATAATAATAACAACAATAATAATAAGGGTAATACTATTAATATTACTAAATTTTATTAACACTTATATATAAAAGGTTTAAATGTTGGGGAAATTAAAACACCACCTAGAGTTGGTGGCGGGACTGACGGCGGTGACGGCAGCGGTGGTGGAGGAGGAAGAGAGGTAGAAAGATGGGTTTATAGGCTAGAGGAGAGGGAATGAGGGGGTGTTTGAGGTGGTGGAAGGTGTATCAGATGGAGAGGGGTGGAATGGAGGTGGTGGTGCAGCCAAAAGTAGTGGCGCATGGCGGCCGGAGCGGTGGCCGAATGGTGGTGGAAGGTAGAGAAGGGAGAAGGAGAGGGAGGCAGGGAAAGATGGGGGTATGGGGAGGTAGAGGAGGCTCCCCTGGTTGTTTTAGAGGGTAGGGGTAGCATTGGTTGCGGTGAAATCGGTGGCAGACGACGGTGCGAGGGGCGGTGAGGGGTCAAAGTGGGTTGATTGGGTTGGTGGTTTTGCACGGCCGGGGTGGCTCGTTCAGGGAAAATCGAGGGGTGAGGAAGGTCTAGTCGGGTAGAGGGGCATGCAAGGATCGGTTATGGGGGTGTTTTGGCTATCGTCGACGGTGGCGGATTATGGGGCTGATTGGGCGGTTGTAATCCCCAAAAAATTTAGAAAACCTATGATTTAATAAATAACTTTTATTTGAAATAAATTAGCTTTTAAAATTATTTAGTTTAATTATTTTATGGATTTTTTAGTATAAAAATTTGGATAGGAGTATTTAATAAATTAAAAATAAATATTTTGTTATTTTACCATATTATTTTTACTTAAATAAATTTTCAAACTAGTATTTTACTATAATTATCCTTTTCAAGCCCATATATTTAATTATATTAGATTAAATTATTAAATAAATTTATTATCAAAAATATTATATCCTATTATTTTATAAATTTAATTATTTTAAATTTTCCCATTTTCCTTTCCTTTTCTTTTCCTTCTCCCTTTCCTCCTTCCTTCCTTTTTCTTTTTTCTTTTCCTGGCTTGGGATGCCCGGCCTGCCTCCTTGCACCTGGGCCGATGGCCCATTCTTCCCTTCCCCGGCGCAGCACCACAGCCCATCCCCCCTCCTTTCTTTCTTTCTTTTCTCCTCCTCCCTGGACCGACCCAACTCTTCTTCTTCTTTTATTCTTTTCCCTACGACGGTCTGGTTTGGTCTCCCTCCCTCCCTCTCCCTTCTTTCTTTCTTCTTCGACCCCTATGCCCGACCACTTGTAAGTTTCGACGCCATGCCCGCTGCCACCGCCTGCACCCATCGCTGCCACCACCTGCCCTCCTTCTCTTCCGTCATTTTCTTCCTATTTTCGGACCTGTCTAGCCTTGCAAACCGTCCCACTACTCTGTTTTCTTTCCCCCTCTTCGCCTCCCCTCCTTGCCACCCTACCACCTTCCCTGCCACCCTATCACCACCCCTGTGACCCTAAACACTGCCACCCGACCGCCACCTATCCCCCTATTCTTCCTCTTCTTTTTCTTCTCCCCTTTAACCATTTTCTACCCTATCATTTCGAGCCCTTATCCCCTGATCTCCCCTTCTCTTTCATTTTATCCCTCTCCACTTTCCCCCTTGTTTTGTACTTCACCGCCCCTCCGTCGCTCCAACCCCACACTCATAGCCTGCAGCGCCTCCTGCCACCTTATACTATCGCCTTGCACCACCACAATACACCCCCTCAAGCCACCCCGCATCCCTTCTTCCTCCCCACCTATTTTTCTCTCCATTTTTCCTTTCTCGGCAGCCCACCTGCAACCGCCCCGTTTGCTGCCGTCCGACCACCTCTGCCACCACCCAAACCACCAATCTCCTCCCTACAACCTCCTCTACCACCCCCATACCTTATTTTTCCGAAACAGCCCCTGCACCCCTTCATTTTTCCCTTCTCTTTTCCTTCATTCTCAGCCTCTTCACCTCAACCCACCTCGGCAGCCAACTTCGCCACCTCGCCTCCGCCGCCCTTGGCCACCAACAACCCATCCCCGACAACCACCTACGCCCCCTCTTCACCCCTGCACCATTCCCTTGCCTTGAAACCTTCCCCATCTATCTTCTTTCCTAGCCCAAATACCCTAACCCGAAAATAACCATCTTTTCTTCTTTCACCCCTCTTCGAGCCTTTCCTCCTCTTATTTTTGCATGCAGCTCATGCTGCATAAGCAGGATGAGTTGCTGCAATTATTGGACTATTTTTATTAAAAAATTTAAGGTAAAATAATATTTAAGTTAATTATTTCATTAAGAAATTTTTATAAGGTCTTATGCTTTGATTTTCTCACTTCTAATATAATAATTATTGATATTATTTTTAGGTGTTTATTTTTCTATTTAAAGCTTGAATCTTTAACCGGGATACCGGTAAGATTCGATTTTTGCGGGATCTAAGGTAATCGTTAAACCCCCACTTAAACACATGGATAAACGTATGTTTACACATTAAGATTTTTAATATGTTAGTATGTTTGATATATGGTTGTTAGTATAATTTATATGTTGGCTTGTATTGTTTAATAAAAAGGAAAGTATGCCCTTTATGTGCTATGTGTGGAAATGTTGCTTAAGGAAAGAATTTGGCTATTAATGGAAGCATTAAGTACCTATCCTTGTTATTTTATGTTATTGTGACCATTTATGCATGAATAATATTATCGTTATCCCTAGGGGTATTTTAGTAATATTCCTTGTGCTAGATTATGGCCTAATATGTGTGGGTGCTAACATGTATTATGTTAAAATATAATGGTTGGTGGAGTTGGATATGGTTAATGGAGTATTAATATTATTATTCCATGTGGTAATATTAATTTAATAGAAGTGGTGTAATAAAGGGGGTAAAGTGTTAATTTTGAAGGAAAAAGGGCAATATGGTAATTTTATAAGCAAATGGAAAAATGTTAACTTTATAAGTAAAGGGGTATTATGGTAATTTTGGGAGTAAAAAGGGCAATATGGTAATTTTATAAGCAAATGGAAAAATGTTAACTTTATAAGTAAAGGGGTATTATGGTAATTATGGGAGTAAAGGGTAATATGGTAATTTTGGAAGAAAAGATAAAAATGGTAAGTTTGGAGGTAAAAGGGTAAAATAGTAAATTGTAAAGCAAGAGGGGTATTATGGTAATTTTATAAGTAAAAGGGTATTGTGGTAATTTTGTAAATAAAAGGATATTGTGGTAATTTGGAAGTAAGGGGTAGAAGAGTAATTTTGTAAATAAAAGGATATTTATGGCAAACTTGGGAGTAAGGGGTAACTTGGTAATTATGATAATAATGGAGGATAATTTGGTAATTAAATTATGATTAAAAGGGGGCAATTGGATAATTATAATAGAGAAGGGTAATTTGGTAAATTAACCAACAAAAAGGGTATTATGGTAAATTTAATAATAGAGAAGGACAATATAATAATTATAATAATAAAGAGGTGTAAATGGGTAAATATAATTATGGAAAAGGGTAAATTAATAATTATAATTATGGAGAAGGGTAAATTAATAATTATAAATATGGAGAAGGGTAAATTGGTAATTATAAATATGGAGAAGGGTAAATTAGTAATTGTAATTATGAAGAAGGGTAATTTGGGATTTATAATAATTGAAAAGGGTAGAATGGCAATTATAATAATTGAGAGGGGTAAAATGGTAATTATGATAAAGAAGAAGGGCAATTTGGTAATTTATCCAATTAAAGGGGCAAATTGGTAATTTAGCCGACTAAAGGGTAAATTAGTAATTATTTAACCAACTAAAGGGGCAAAATGGTAATCATGATAATGAAGGAGGGTATCTTGGTAATTTATCTGACTCAAGGGCAATTTAGTAATTATAACAAAGGAGAAGGGCAATTTGGTAATCTAACCAACCAAAAAGGGAAAGATGTTAAGGTTAACAATTATGAAGGGTGAATGGTGATCTAAAAAGTGTAGGAGATAACTTAGTAACATAAACCGAGTAAGGGGTAATTTGATAATTATGGAACCTTAAGGGTAATATGGTAATTTGTCAATTAAGGAAGGGATGACTTAACAATTATATATGTAAGGGGTAAATGAGTAATTTGTACCTAACATGTCGTTATGATTGTGGTTTTATAATATGACTCAAATAACGTTGATTAGCAAGGTAAGAGTATTTGATAATTAGTAAGTATTACAAGAACGAAACCTAATTCAGAATTATATGAGATTATGATGGCCTTAATGATTTCTCTGTGTTATCTTGGATAACCGCCTGAATAAGAAACGACTAATAATATCAGAACGATTGAAAGTGAATAAGTATCTGATTATTGTGCTTCTCGTGATCACTTTAATTAAGACACTAATATTTAAAGTGAAAGACCTCGAGATCGGGAATGGTGGCTCTTTAGGGGTCGCTACCCTAAAGACGTGGTTTAGCCCACGATTATTGTGGTATTTGTTGGTGTGCCTTTGTGCCCCAACCAGGCCCTATATCTTACTCTATATAGCTCTACGGACCTAGTTAGGGGGTATGCATACTTATGGATTAGGTGTCCTTGTCAGTAGGGTACTGAATAGCTTTATGCACCAGTACGACCAGGGTACCTTTATGTCCTTGGGTTCGTGGTTGAAGCGTATTGAGTAGCTTGTATGCACCGGTACGACCGGTGTACCTTTGTGTCCCGGGTTCTTGATCTCTCATCCGAGGCAAATAAATGGATTTGTTGTGCTGATAAAAGAAAGGAAAAATACTAATCATGAAAGTGAAATATTATGAGTCGGGCCCAGTTGGATTATGATATTGAATACCGATCCACCGGATATAATAGTGGCCCAAGAGCGTGTTGCCCTGGATGATGTTGATATATATTCCAATACACCAGCAATAATAGTGGGGGTCCCGAGCTCAATAAATCTAGTTATGTATGTGAATAAAGTTATGGAAAAATACTAATCACTTATAGTGGAACACCATGTGGGTCGGAGCCAGACCGGTCCACCGGCGAATAATAGTGGCCAGGAACATTTTACCCTGGAGACCAATCCACCGGCATATAATAGTGGTTAGGTGTGTTCTGCCCTATAAGTGATCGATCCACCGGCTATAATAGTGGGGTTCTCGCACTCACATGGCTATAAAATATGAGATTGATGGAATGATGATGGAATAATGGCTTAAGGTTTGAATGTATTGATTTTGCGCTATGACATGGACCTATTGATATCCGATGTGAATGTTAATTATGTGAATGTTATATGTACACATCTTGTTATATATGTATATAGCTTTGTATCATGTGTGACATTATGGGCCTGCTTTTAAGTGTGAATTTAAAGGGTTATTCAGTACCGTAGTACTAAAGGGTTCCCTTTGTGGGGGGGCCTGCCTATTCAATGGGCAGAGTCCCTTGCAGGTCTTTTCAGGTGCTATTCAAGTTGACAACGGGAAATATCGTAAGGATTATCCGGATTCTAAGGGTTCTCCCTTTGCCTTTACTTTTTGGTTTAAATGTATTCCTTGTTCTTGTAATCACCATTGGTGGAATCTATTCTTATAAAATGTTTACTTACGCTACTCTAATTTAAAATGGTTTGAATTTCTAGCAATTGACATTTTGTTCTTTAGCCTTAGCACTTGGTACTGGAACGGTATGAGTGAACCGGTCTGGTACTAAGTGTGGTGATAATATCCCTGAAATTCACCGTTTAATACTTTGGCTTCCGCAATTTCTTTTAATAAAATGAAATTTTTTCAGTAGTGAATTTTGGGGGTGTTACAACGGTGGCGCACAATCGGGATTTCTGGGCTGTAAAAACAAAGGCCCGATTGTGGCTGCCTATGGGGATATTTATAGGATAAATGGGGTGGGAAATGACAAGGGGAAGAAGACAAGAAGGGTGCCAGGCATGCCGCCGGTGGTGGTAGTCAAGGCGGCACTGCCATGGCAGGGGCGGCAAGGTCAAGGGAAGAGGGAAGAGGGAAAGGGAAAGGGGCAGGGTGCTCGGGAGAGGGGAAAAGGGTCGGTTGGGGCCGAATTTGTGAAAGAAAGTGACGGGAGAGGGGGGAGGATGGTGGTAGCTATGGTGGCCGGCGGAGGGCTGGGTTGCAGCTCATTGGTCCCCGTCCACACCTCGGGGAAGAAGAAGGGTCGGGACCGGGCGACTCAGGAAGAAAAAGAAGAAATGAAACAAAAGGAACCGGATCGGCCGGGAAGGAAGAAGAAGAAAGAAGAAGAAAGAAGAAGGAGGAAGTGGCGCGGGTCTGGGCCGCACAGGGGAAGAGGGAGCTGGGTCGCGCAACTGGGTCGCGCAACTGGCTAGCCCAGGTTGAGGGGGGAAGGAAAAAAGGGAAAGAGAGGAAGAAAAGAAAAAGAGGGAAAGAGGAAGAAAAAGGAAGAAAAGAAAAGGAAAAGAAAGGGAAAAAATATGTGGGTTGGGTATTTTGGTGTTTTTGGGTTATTTAAAATAATAATATTTAGAAAATAATAATTAATTTCTTTTTAGATTAATTTAGGCTATTTTGGATAAATTGTTTTCCTTTTAATCCCATTTAAATTAGCATTACTCCCTAATTTTTCCTAATTAACTTATTTATCATTTTCCCCTTTATTATCCCTAAATAACTCCCTATATTTTAATAAAATAATTTATTTAATTAATTTTCCTAATAAATTCTTATTTAGCTAAAATTTCTAGCATTAAAATTTTGGGGTATTTCATAATATAGTGGGTGTATCACATTTATCACAAGCCTGGTCCATACCTTTCTCATACTAAGTGTAAGGCTAAAACATTACAACAAATAAATTAAAACTTATGGAAATAGATATAAATGTTAATAATTTAAACATAATAACAGAGTCCAGAGTACATGCTCCAGATAATACAATACACACACATATATAAGATAATCGGGATAAAAGAGAGTAAGAGTCCAAAAGAGATATCCGAAATCTAAGGCACAACACATATGTGACATTGGATAGATATAACTCTACGCCCTAACCTCAAAGTATAAATCCCCATCACTCTACCTGAGGAACTTTCTCAAATCCAGTAGGATCATCATTATATATATATGACACAATGTCTATAAATACGTAGTATCAGTACATATCTTATACTGAGTAATGCAATTATCTTAAAAAGACAACATTATGTGTGAGGCCCATGCAAAGAAATATGTAGAACATACAACAATAAGATAATGACATGCTTACATATAGATGCCAATTGAGCAGAAGAACTCAACCATCAAGTATAAAATAATATAATACAAAGGTATGGATATATGAGATTAATTGATTATTATGTTTCATTATCATGATAACTAATACATTATATTAACTTGAGGAAAAAAACTTGAAGATACTATAACAAATAATCTAGTACTTAAATGGTATTAGCCTTAACTGGTCCGCCCAGAAATATAACCAGATCACCAAATAATAGGATACTTAAACACTTAGGTATGTATACCCCCCATAGGGGGCCAAAATATATCAAGACACCAATAGAGTAAAATAGGGTCATGAAAGGCCTTAACCACTGAGGGTTAAATAAATAGCTAGCCATAAAAGGATAAAGTTAGGCACAAAATATAACCTCTCAACAAGCCACCAGTTAACTCTAATTCAGTCCCTTATATTTAATTATTCAAAAGTCAATGTAAAGTAAACTATCAAGAAGGTGGTTAATGATCAACATTAAGGTCAACTAGCTAACACTTAGCCAAATTTAATTACTTTACACATATCACAAGTGTTTATAGCTAACATCACACTCATAGGATCAAATATTCCAAAATTACTATTTTTGTCTAAAAGACCACATAAGGGTCAATAGAAAAACATATTAAATATAATAAAGTTAACCACTATAAAATAACATTGCATGCTAATGTCAAAAATTTCACTATTAACGTAAAATAATATTCACCATTGATAGAAAATGTCCTTTTATATAGAAAAAATTAAATCCAAAAATCATCAAAATATTTAATATAAAATTATTAAATCATTATTCATAAAAGGTATTATTCAAGGTAAGACTAATCCCTCAAAAATATCTCAATATCACAAAATATCTCATAACATATCTTAACTTATAAAAAATGCCACTTTAAGCTTAATTAACTAAAAACATGATTGATTTACTTCTAACCCTTCATACCATTGGTAAGGTGTAACTAACCGATAGCACTTTCATGTTCATCATAAAAATGAAGAATATGAAGAACACGCCTAAAGTTTTCAAAACTTTAACACAAAAATAAACATAGCTAACTTTCTTCAAATATAACATGGAATATATCAAAAATTATATAAAAAAAACAAGGATTAGAATGGTATGATCAAAATCAACAAGAATGAAATCAAACATAAAAAACCAAATCCACCATTAAAGCTCCTAAAAACATGGCAAAATTTTCCAAACCATGACACCACTTATAATACTTGCTAAACAAATCAAAATCATAACATTTTAGACACCAAAATCACTCTAAAAAAGCCAAGGATTATCATGATTCTAACAAACCAATTTAAAAACACATAAATCATGTTTAAGGTATAGAGGAAAAATAACACATAAAAAGGCAATAAACATGACACAAACATATTTAGCATGATAAATCTATTTTTAATAAGTTTATGAGGTTTGCCTCCAAATCTATGCCCTAAGAAAAGAAAAAAGTAAGTCGCTCCTCTAATCCATATTCTTGTGACCTAGAAAAATATTAGGAGCATCAACCCTCAAAAACCAAATCAAAGGAGAAATCATTGAAGAGGAGAAGGTAACAATCCTTATCTTGAAGTTTGGAATGATGATCAAGGTTCATCAATGGGAGCAAAGGCTATGTAAGCCATGCAATTGAGGAGAAGAGATATAGTGGCATTACAAAGGGGAAAAAATGACAAAGTATAGAATAAACTTATAAGACATAGTGGGTAAGGAAAAATAAATACTTAAGTGCTAAGATTTCAATGACATTATATAAAAATATCAAGCCACAAGGAGAAAGGGTGTGGTTCCACCTAAAGGAAATAAGGAGTGTCTCACAATATAATCTTACACAAAAAGAAATGATTGGAGGTGAGGAAAGATGAAAAGTATGCATATTTATACAAAATATATAAAAAAACAAAGGTAATCACAACCAAGGGTATGCATGGAATTCATAATGCACATATGAGACGTTTTATTCCATATATAAATAATAATGATAGGTTAGGATTGAGTCTCATAAATTATAGATAAGATTAGATGAAGAAAAGTTAGTTTTGATGACTTAATACATTGAATATATTCTAAATAGATCTAAAAATATTTAAAAAAATAACTATATAACCTTTTTAAATCATTTAAAGTTCAATAATACTAAAATATAGTGATCTTAAAAGGTGTGAAAATTTCAAATAACCATAAAATGGCTTTTTTAGGTTTAAAACATGATTTTAAGGCATATTGATACAATAAATAGTATATTTTACGAACGACTTAGTTTGACTTTTTAAAAAGCCTAAGAGAGTAAAAAAATGATTAATTCAAATATATATAATATAAAATATTGTCAAAAGAGACTTTGGAGGCCAAAAGTTGGTTAAAAGTCTCATGGGATACGAAGCCATAAGAAAAGACGCGCGACGAGTCTTAAATAACACACTTCAAAAATACAATTATGGTTTCAAAACTCTTAAAAGATATAATTAAAAATCAAACTAAGAAAAACTAACCTCCACCAATATAGATCCTTAATAAATTAGGCTTCCCAATAGAATTGGGTATTTTAGTATTATTATTAATAGTAGTGCAATAGTATTTTTTTACTATTTTGATTAACTTTGTTAATAATTTTTTATTAATTTGGAGTTAAACATCTCATAAATGGCTTTGCACTTGTTCTCTACAAAAATAAAAACTCTCAAAATTGAGAGAATGTGTGCCTAGCTACACCAAACCAACCATCTACTCATCAAATTCCTCATCTAACTAAACAAACCCACCTAACACCTTACCAATAAAAATTATTTACAAAGTTGGTCGCCATTGCAACCATTCTGGAATTATCCAAACACTAGTGTACCTTTAAAGATTCAATGTGATAGCTCAATTTTAGAGCAATTATGACATGTAACATATCCACAAGTAATAGGATAGGAAGTTCATAGTGGAGGTGAATGAATAAATTTATTCTACCCTAATTAATTTAAAGATTTATTTAACCTTATATGAATAAATGGTTTATCAAGAAATCAATGGTCATATAATCACCTTTATAGTGGTTCATTGCATTTGATGGATGTTTCGTTGAACACAATAAGAGGGAAGCCTAATAAGAGGTAATAAAATAAATACATAACTAATAAGTATTAGCTATTATCATCCCTCTTCAACTAGTCTTGAGCTTTAAGTGAGTTATTAAGTGGTCACCAGTCTTTTAATTTTCCTAACAAGTTTCGGTAATAAAAAGAGTTAGTATGAGAGAATTTTTATTTGCCTAGTTCACTCCTATCATGTTCATCCCTTGGAAGATAGTTTGAATAGATAAACATCACTATTTTTTATTTCTTCAAATTTCATATTCAAGTAACCAATTCATCGATTCCCCTCTCCTTATTTTAGGTCCTTATCATTTTACAAGTACCTTCTAATTTTATACTTCTAAAAATAGTGTAATTTTATTAATTATGTTGATTTAATCTATGAAATATTCAATTTCTTATTTCTTTATATTTGAAAAGAAAATGAGATCACACATGGTTTTACTTGTTATGTCCTTATTTTAAAAAGTGGTTATTCGATATTTTTTAAATTGAAATTGTATTTTAGTTAGTGGGATTTTTGAAATTATTTTATGATGGTGCCCTCATAAGGTGGGGTAAATTCTTTCCATATCATTCAACACTGGGTGAGTGTTCGACACTATTTTGATTATGTAGTACACTACTCAGGACATCCTTCCAACCCTATAACAATCGAGGAAAGTTGATTTATCTATTGTTCCCGACCTTGTCATGAGGTACATTTGGTATGGTATAGTTATGGATATACACAGTGGCCGGAGTCACACCATATATAATAATTTCATTTTGACATTTGAATATTAATTGAGTCATTATGTGAGTTGATTATCTAATTATGCTAACATACATTTTTTGTGTATGACTTTTAGTATTTACATTGCTTATTTTGATATCATTGTCTTGCAAGCATTTATCAACAATTTCAATTATAATGCTTAAAGTATTTTTCCCATCATATTTAAGTTGCTTGACCTTTGTTTTGGGCCAATGGGCTTGTTACTTACTAATTTGTGGTTTGCTCACCCTATAATTAACATTTCAAATAAGGAGCTTGAGAAGCAAGGCGGAGCGAAGTGTAAGGGTTGTGTAAGAAGATTTAGACTGGTTAGGTTCATAGTTTAGCTGCATATTATCAACTTTGGTTTCTCTTATTATTAGGATGTTTCCCATTTTAGAGCTATTATACCTTATGGTGGAGACTTCTATATAATTATTATCATTAGTGAACTTAAGTATATTTAAATTTTAATTGTTATTGTCGTTGTTGTTGTTATGTGCTTGTGTTGCCTTGTTGGATATGATGATCTCTTGTATTTAGTGGCATGTGGAACCTCCTAACTAGGGTATAATTTAGCAGTATTATATTCAAAATCCTTATTCTTCTCAATTTATGAACACAGTAATATATTCTTAAACCTCATTCCCTATCACACCCTTACAAACCTTCCAATGGAATACTCATTTAACTTCATATTTACATCATTTTTATCCCAACAATCACATTTCAACCAAGGGTATGTCTCAATGGGAATTTTGAGAATTTTTTCGGCAAAATATGTTATAGGTAGATCATATCCTTCAAAAAATTTCCCCTTTCAATACAACCATATCCACATTGTGATAATCACAAAAATGTTGAGGAATATTTGGCTTACGAACAAACTCCTTAAAGTGGAAAATAAAAAAGATCTAGGTTGACCATGTATGAGATAATCACTTTATGTAAATTTTAGAAGGATGTGACTACCAAAAATTATGTTGGTATGAATCAAAATTGGCACCAATAGTGGAAGAAAGTGATAGTTTGTTTTAATGAGTTTTGTGGTGAGAGTAATCCACGAAGTATATGTCAATATAAGAATCATCTTAGGAAAGTGTCCAAAGTAACTGCAAAATTCTCTAGAGCCTATAATGAAGCATTCGATATCAAATAAAAATAGGTGGAATGATGAAGAAGTTATTAAGAAAGTGCATTATATCTATGAAGTGATGTAGGAAATCATTTTAAATTAATAAGTGCTTGAAAAATCCTTCAAAAGATATCCAAGTGGTGGACAATATGTTGAGATAAATTGAACTTAGAAAGTAATGGCTTAAAGAGGAGTCATATCAATAAATATGGTGATTATTTGAAACCATCCTCCAATGTTAAAACATCCTCAAGTGCATTTCCAACTATACCTCCCAACAAGAAAGTAATTAATAAAAGGGGAAAATGTGCACCTGAATAGTCTCAGCATGAAGAGTTAAGTGAAACAAATTGTATCAAATTAGAGCTTAATGAGAAACTTGATTGATTTATGAGTTTTATACAAATAAGGATCGAGGAGAACAATAATAATGAAATGTTTTGATAGTGGGAGTGTTTGATGATGAAGAAAAAAGAATTAGCAAAAGAAAAAAAGATTCCAATAAGTTGTATCATGAGTTGTTTGAGTAGAGAATGTAGTGTTATAATGGGAGAGATTGTTGTAGTTTTATTTATGTTGTTTCATTATATATATATATTTGCTTGTGTTATGCATAGTTAATGTGTGTTTAACTTATCTTTAAAGGAAAAAAGGGTATTTAAGTGTTATAACATTTATCTTATTTTCTTGTCATTTTCTTTAAATAGCCACTACCTCGATATATAAGTCTTAGGTTTCCATTAGTATCACATGGTGTCCAAAATCCTGATAAAGAAAGATAGATGTGACATCTCATGTCATTCAATTATTCATCATTATAGACCAATTATGTCAATTATAAGAGCATCACATGCCTCTAGAAAAAACATCTTTTGACTAGACTGTAACACCCCAAAATTCACTATTTTTTTTAAACGGAAGCAATTAAATTAAAAACCTATGAATTCTAGGGATGTTATCGCCACACTTAGTACCAAACCAGTTCTCTCCGACCGTTTCAATACCAAATGCTAAGGCTAAAACAAATTTTTGTTAAACTTTAATTAATATTTAAATCCAAAGTGCATAACACTCAAAAATCAGAGTACGCATAAAAGAATTATAATTCATGTCCAAAAAAGGGATAATCGTACAATGGTTAAAAGGTTCATCTCAAATACTCAATACATAGTAATAAATCAAAAAGGATAAATCCGATACAAGAAGAAATAACAGAAGGAGATAAAATAACAAGAAGAGTGAAAACAACCAAGACACTCTCGATCTTCGAGCCAACCACAAGCTTAACACTAAGCCTTAACTGATATCTCACCCACCTGCACAAAGTCAGAAGGGCCTACTACTCGTGGGAATGAGCAACACCCATGAAAAGGGTGATCAGTACGCTACGTACTGAGCAAAGTAACTGAGCACTAAGACCAACACATAAAATCACATAAACCATGCATAAGCATAAAAGAACATAAAGACCGTCATGATAATATAATATCAAACAATCATTCGAGTAGATACATAAAGGCCCATTTATAGTCCAGATTAATCACTTAATTAATCTCTTATCAAAAATTGATTCACACCATGCTTTTTATCAAATCCATGCGAGTACAGGAACACCTCACTATTTTAGCCGGTGGGTTGGTCACTTGCGGGACAATAATCCACACCACTATTTTTTGCAGGTGGATTGGTTACTTGTGGGACAATAGTCTATACCACTATTCCTAACCGGTGGATCGGCTGGTTTCCTGCTCACATAGTGTTCCACAGTAAGTAATTAGTATCTTTTAAGTGTCTTAGCAAACTCTGGTTTGTGTTTATTGAGCTCGAGGTCACCCCAATATTATTATCGGTGGGTCCGTCACTTGCGGGACAACAGTCCACACCACTATTATTCGCCGGTGGATCGGTCACTTATAGGGTAAAAACCCTAACCACTATTCCTAACAGGTGGATCGGCTAGACCCAGCTCAATAATCTTTCACTTTAAGTGATTAATGTCTTAAGTATCTTATTCAAAAAAATTTAACCTTAGACATGCATGAATCACTCCCTTTATACTTATCCTCCAACTAACCCATATTATATCATGAGAACCCTGCGCCTCCTATCTTCCCAAAACCCCTAATTTAGGCCTAAGTGTCCTGTCTTACTCCACCTCACACAACAAAAATTATTTTAACACTCCACACACCACAACTCATACATATCATCCTCATAATTACACTTTAATCACCAAAAACACATGTGTAATACCCCAAATTGAGCGGAGTGTTATAAGGATTGATTTGGCTACTTATATAAACATGGTATACCATCCTTTTGGTGATTCCGTCCTAAGAACTCCACAGTTAAGCGTGCTGGCCGTGGAGCAATTTTAGGATGGGTGACCTTTTGGGAAGTTCTGAAAACTTCTTGGAAAGTGCGTGAGTGAGGACAAAGCGCACTGAAAGGACTCGTGTTGATCTGTGGGGCCAGCCAATCAATCCGAAAGCGCTCCAAGGTAGCCCCCGTGTGGTCGTGTCCACTCGGGGTGTTACAAATGGTATCAGAGTGAAACCACGACCGTGAGCTGAACTTGGATGAGCCAGTCAGTCACCTAGCGGGACGATTCTTAGGATGAACTGTATTGAGACAGTCATTGGTTGAAGCGCAATGAGGACGTTGCGTTCTTTGAGTGGGGGTGAATGTAATACCCCAAATTGAGCGGAGTGTTATAAGGATTGATTTGGCTACTTATATAAACATGGTATACCATCCTTTTGGTGATTCCGTCCTAAGAACTCCACAGTTAAGCGTGCTGGCCGTGGAGCAATTTTAGGATGGGTGACCTCCTGGGAAGTTTCGGAAATTTTCTGAAAGTTTATCGGGAAGCACGTGAGTGAGGACAAAGCGTGCTAAAAGGACTCGTGTTGATTTGTGGGGTCAGCCGATCAATCCGAAAGCACTCCAAGGTAGCCCCCGCGTGGTCGTGTCGACTCGGGGTGAGGACAAAGCGTGCTAAAAGGACTCGTGTTGATTTGTGGGGTCAGCCGATCAATCCGAAAGCACTCCAAGGTAGCCCCCGCGTGGTCGTGTCGACTCAGGGTATTACAACATGATACCACAAAACCCTAAGCAGCCACACCAAACCCTAATTTTCCACACAAACCCTAGCTCGATCTCCTACATACCCTTATATTGCTCCACGTACTATTTTTCATCCAAAGTTTTCAAACACCCAAACAACACTTACATTACCTTCCTTACATCCCAAATCAACTTTCCATATGTAAATTTCATGCCCATGCAGATACTAACCTCCCCATGCAAACCTTCAAACTTTTTCATACAAATCCTAAAACTTCCACATAAAACCCTAGATTCAACCATGCAAACCCTAGATCCATCCATGCAAAACCTTAGATTCCACCATACAAAACCCTAGATTAGATTCTCCCATGTAACATCATAAAATCTTCCATGCAAAACCTTAAGTCCATCCATACCAAAACTCTAGATTCCTCCATACAAAGTTCAAGAGTCGTCCATACCAACTCTAGATTCAATCCATATAAAACCCTAGATTAGATCCTCCCATGCAACACCATAGAATCTACCATGCAAAACCTTAAGTCCACCCATAGAAAACCCTAGTCCAGATTCTCCCATACAAAACATAGACCAGATTCCCACGTACGAAATCATAGATTCAATTCTCCCATGCAACAATATATATAGATTAAATTCTCCCATATAAAACCATAAATTAGATTCTCCCATATAATACCATAGATTAGATTCTCCCATACAAAATCATAGATTAGATTCTTCCCCACGAAACCACATATTAGATTCTCCCATACAAAACCATAGATTAGATTCTCCCACACGAAACCATAGATTAGATTCTCCCATATAAAACCATAAATTATATTTTCCCACACAAAACCATAAAATTTCCCATTTTATTCTTCCACTCATGGATCGTTAAAATACTTAGATCAACTGACATCCCTTGGTCAACGTATTCCCATTTTGTCAACTTACTCCCCTTGGTCAACTTCTTTCCCCCATTCTCCTTTTTCACCCTTTCCCCCACACAAACCACATTAACATCCTCATATGCATGTCTTACAGGGTCACAACACATATTATCACATACCACAATATTTTATCACATACACATAGTACACATGCCATATATTAACACAAAAACATACTTCAACTCCACGCCATACCACACACAAAATAATTACAATGATAAACATAGGATGCATAACATACAAAGCATATAATGCACATCAACACACATAAGGCCTTAGTAACACCCTTACCTAAAATGACACCAGTCTTGGAGTACGCTCCTACGCCTCCTTAGGCCTTTGATTGGTCTCACCTATATGAGGGAAAAACTAGAATTATATTCCCTCCTACCAAAAATACTATTATTCCTAATTTATTCTAAAACTAGGTTTTTGATAAAATGATAACATACTAATAGAAATGACATTAAATAATTACCAACTTTGTTAAAGATATAGGAAATAATAGCAATATTATAAAAATTGATAATATAAGGTTTGAAAACTTTATCCTAATAATAATAATAGTGATACCAACATAATAATAATGATAATAGTAAAAATAATAATAATAACGATAATAATAATACTAAAAATACTAATACTAATACTACTACTAATAATAATAATAATAATAATAATAATAATAATATGATTTGAAATAAAAGGTGGAATAAGGGCTTAGGCCCTCCACCAAAATAATACTAATAATAACATTAGTAAAATTAATAATAAATTTTAGTAATAATAATAATAATGAAATAGTAATAATAATAACAATAAAAACCATAATAATGTTGCAAAAATAATAATAATCATAATGGTAATAATAGAAATGATAATAATCGAAGATAAAATGAAGTAGGGTTTCGACCCTACATTGAATAATAATAAACTTAATAAATAATAGTAATAATAATAATAATAACACTAATAATAATAATAATAAATGCTAATGATAATAATATTAATAATAATAAGACTTGATATTTATAGTACTACTACTACAATTCAAAATAGGTACAATAAGGTTTCAACCCTATATAGAATAATAATACTAACATTGAAAATAATAATAATAATAATAATAATAATAATAATAATAATAATGATAATAATAATTGCATCACACTAATAATAATAATAATAGAAACACTATTAGTAAAATAGTTGCAATAATAATAATAATTTCAAAATAGTAATAATAATAATAATAACAACAACAATAATAACAATATAAATAAATAAAATAAAAACTCATAATAATACTAATAATATTAACAATACTAATACTAATAATCTGCTCAGCCAAATAGGGTCAGCCCTAATAAAAATAAAAATAATAATACTAATGATGTTGAACTTAATAATAATATTATTATTAATACATAATAATAATAATAATAATTGAATAATAGGTTAAAAATTTAAATAAAATAAAATAAACTTAATTAAATAGGGCAAAAGGGTTGAGAGGGTTTAGGATTCAATCTTAGGCTAGTGGTGACAAGCGGCACCGGTAGTGGTGCACGACAGAGTTGCCGGTGACTAGAAAAAGAGAAAGAAATGGAAAAAGTTGAAGGTTGGGAATAAGAGAGGAAGGAGGAGGATGGAAATAAGGGTGATTATGGTTGCCCAGAAGGAGAGGGACAGAATGAGGGTGGCGACACACTGCGGCGACGGTGGTGGCCGAATGGGGAACAATAAGAGAAAGAGAGGAGGAGAGGAAGGGAGAGGAAAAGAAGAGTAGTGGGAGATAGAGGAGAGTCTACAGTACAGTTTGGGAGGTATAAGGAGCGGTGGCAGCGGCGAAAGTGGTGGCTAAGGGTGGTGCGAAGGGCGGCGGAGGTAGAAGAGAGGGTTGATTGGGAAGCAAACTTTGCACATCCGGGGTGGCTTGTGCAGGGAAAATCAAGGGAGATAGGAAGCGTAGTTAGTTAGAGGGCGGTGTAGAGAGTAGTTTAGTAGGCCGAAAGGCGACGTAGTTGACCAGAGGCGGGGGCAACGGTGTCTGAAGGGGCGGCGGCGCACAAGGGAAGAAATTCTGGGTAAGAAATAAAAAGTTCGATATAAGGCAGATTAAGGGGGTATTTATAGAGAAAAAAATGAAGTGGATGAAGTCAAAGAAGTGCCAGGAATATAGGGCAGTGGAGAGAGGGCATCGGCCGGCGATAGTTGGCCGTCAAAGTTCAAAACGGGCAGGGTAAGTAGCTGGCTGGGAGAAAGGGAAATCGTGTGAGAAATAGGGGAGGGTTGGTTAAGTCAATAGGGCTACTGAATTGGCGAGGGAGAGAGTAAATTAGTGGTCAAATCGGCTGTCATCGACGACGTAATTCTCAAAGGCTCTCGGCGACGAAGTTGTAGGCGCGAACGGAGCTGCGGAAGAAGAAGATGGGGGGAAGGCTGGACCGGCTGTCTAGAAGAAAAGAAAGAAAGAAAAGTAGTGGGGGGAAAACCGGACCGACCGAAATAAAAAGAAACGGCATGGGCTTGGGCTACCGAAGGAGAAGGAAAGGAAAGGGGGAGGGTCTTAGGCAGCAGGTTGGCCCAAGTCGGGGAAGGGAGGAAGAACGCGATGCTGGGCCGCTAAAGAAGGAAGAAGAAAAGGAGGGAATTGGGACGCGGCTGGCCCAGATCGGGGTAAAGAAGAAAAAGAAAAGAAGAAGAAGGAAAAAGGGAAAAAGGAGAAAAATAGGTAGGTTGGGTTAATTAAATTAATTAGGATATTTGAGATATTTAAAAATCATAATATTTAAATAAAATAATATTTAAATCCCCTTTGAGGCTAATTTAGGATTTTTAAAAGTTTTTTCATAAATTTCATTTTAATTAGCAAAAACACCCTAAAATTTTTCTAATTAAATTATTTATAACATTTCAATTAATTTGGCCCTATTTATTCCTTCTTATTTAAATAAAATAATTTATTTAATTAATTTCCAAAATAAAGTCCTTAATTAGCTAAAATACCCAAATTTCTCCTAATTAAAATACTTATAAATTTCTTCTTGATTTGCCCTAATTAATTTTCTTTTATTTTAATAAAAATAATTTATTTAATTAATTTTTTTCTAATAAAACCTTATTTAACTATAATTTTTTTAAATTAGAATTTCTGGGGCATTTCAGTATATATGATATGATGCTACAAATTAATGATATAATCCAAATTATTTTTATAAATAGATTATCTTAATGAATTGATTAAACTTGGCTTAGAACTAATGGAATTCCCCGCACATGGATTAGAGGAAAATATTGGTTAAGATGAAATGATTATGTAGATGTGTTGATTGTGCTAGATGAGCCTTGTGCGGTAACATAACCTTAGAGAATAACACATTAGTCACTTAAAGTGAAAGATGATCGAGCAACGTATGGTTCTATAGATTACTCGATGCTTGAATAGTTACTAGGGGTTAGTCTGCCTTCGGGCGTTTAGAATGCCTTTGAGATTGCCTTCAGGTAAGATCCTAGTAGATCACGGTACCTTATCTACTCTAGACTCTAATGATGTACTATGAGCTGTCGATACTAAATGGTATGGTTATCTAAGTGGTTTATTTTAGCTTTGGCCAATACTTGATGTCCATAAGTATTTATTTGTATTTGGTCAAACTTTATGTCCTCTAATTTAGATAGGATTCCATGGTTATGGATCATGTGGTGGTAATCCAGCCTATTCCTCAAAAAGGAATAAGGACTTATAAATAACTAACATAAAGGATTATGTAAATTTGGAAGATGGACTTAAAAGGTAACTATATAAGTGGATTGTAGAAGAGCCTAGTGAGTTGTTGAACAACTGGCTTATGTGATTATATATTTGTATTCCTGATATCTATATCGTAATGATAAGCAATATGAGTTATGGATTACATAAGCTAGATGACATGAAATGTTAATGTATTATATAACCATGATAAAGCATGTAAATCTGATTGTATTCTGTAAGCATGATTTGTATATTATGTCATGGACTTACATGTTTATGACTAATATTAAGGATGTAACTTAGCTTACTCAGTAAGTAACATACTAATGTGTCTATTTTTTCAGTAATCTATTCAATCCCATGAGCAAAACAACTTGTGTTGGTTTTTTAGGATGGCCGGTAGTTAGTCTACCTTGTGTTGGGCTTGGGAGCGACACCCAGAGATGTTTTGTAAGTCCTTAATGGACTAGGGCTTTAGGTTTTTCCCTATGTTGTTTTATCTTTATTATATTTCTATACTTTTAGTTACTCTCTCCTATGAGTTTGAATATTTTGGGAACTCGTTGTGATCTTGTATTGTAATCATTCTTCTTTACGGTACCTGTATATTACACCTTTTGCAAACTCCATTCTTCTATTTCTTTTGGTTGGTTTTCTTGGCCTTGTATTTAAAAAATGAGTGGTGGATCCTTATCTTATATTAGGTGCAATGGTAACACCCTATTTTTTCTAGATGTATTTGGTATTTTTTGCTTCCGTAATATTTTAAATGAAATTTTTTAGTAGTGAAAAATTATGGTGTTACACATATGCTACTAATAAGGAAGGTGTACAAATTTACAACTCTACCTTGGATAGTATTCTGAGGCTACTTTCCTAAATTCCAAAACTTAGTCTTTAACTTTGAATTATTAATCTTTTTATATATATACTTACCATTGTTTCTTCCAAACATAGAATATGACCACTTGAGAAAATTTTACTACTCATGCTCAATATTATTTATATTTTTGAATACATACTCACAAATATTTGTTAAAAAATTGTCAAATATTACTCCTATTAATTACTATTTATGATTAATTACCATTCATAAAAAGTTAATGTAACACCCCCCAAATTTCACTCTTGAAAAATTTCGTTTAAAAGAATAATGCAGAAGCTAAAGTAGAATTTAGGGAATGTTACCACCAAACCTAACACAAGATAAATGTCCACCATATATCTCATGCTAGATGTAAGGCTAAAAGCTACTCAACAAAAAATCAAACATCTATGCCATGAGGATAAATTCCCACAAGGAGATATCCATAGGCAGATGGTAAGTGAACAATTTCACCGAATAAAATCATCATTGAATAAATTAGCGAAAACATATGAAATGAACTTGGATTTTAAAAGCATATCAAATTAATAGGAAATTGACATTCAATTACAACACCCTTGAAATTATAATACAACACTTGAAAATTTCCAATAATAAATACAGTTAAACGAAGACAAATCATGATGAATTAAAATCTAAATTGCCTACTCTCTCAAGCCAAGCCTTCAACTCAAAAATAATCTCTTATCTCAAACCCGCACAAAAGATCTACTCTCCACCATCAGTATATCATCGCATAACCCATTCAACCAAGGTAGTATTAGTATGGGTCCAGTACTGAGTAAATCACAACTATATAACTCAAGGAAGGAAACATGGTACGTATTAGATATGGTAATATTTAGCTTACAATACTCATTCTCAATTATACATGTGATATATATACCATTCCACTCATACAATACTTCATGCTCAATTGCACATGTGATACATACGACATTCTACTTATATAATAACTCATGCTCGATTATACAAGAGATGCATACAATAAAACATGGGGTCACAAATTCGTGCTTATGAATACATGATTAGACATGACAATACATAGGGTATAAGTGTACAAGAAAATCATGATCGCGTGCTAATTAACACATACTACCATAGAAGGTATCATTTTGCATACAAGGCCCACATGCGATTTTAATAATAGATCATGTGATAACTGAATACGGACATGCGTCATATGGCAACATTATTGTAAGAAAGACAACCAAGAGGCATGTATAGTACAAAGAAATATAAAGTCCATAATTGAACAAGAAAAATTCATTATTATATTTTATTATCTTGATCACAACCATTTAATTATATTATCTTGAGGACAAAGACTCAAAGAGATCATAACAACTAATCTAGTACTCGAACGGTACTAGCCTTAGCTGGTCCATCTAGAAACGTAACCAGACTACCAATAAATAGGACACCTAATCACTTAAGTATGCATACCCCCTATAGGGCCGAAATATATCGAGACACCTATAGAGTAGAAGAAGGCCTCTCTGGACCTCGTAAGGCACCTGGGATTACAGAATAGAAAAATACCAGAATGGTACCAAGTGAATACCAAATCTAACTCAGATAGCTACCCCGAGTGATACAATTCCCAACTGAAGATCTTTCACTTTAAGTGATTAATATTTTATTCAAGGATTTAACCAATCATAACCTAGGCCCACATAACAACACTTAGCTTACTTCCATCAACACAATAAATTATTATTATTATATCAATTTCAAGTGGCATTAAAGCCAAACGGCATTAAAGTCAATAAATTTTAAGCATCATTAAAGCCGAACCAATCCAAGCAGTGTTAAAGCTAATTGATTCTAGTGGCATTAAAGTTGAACCAATTCAAGTGGCACTAAGGTCTTTTACTTTCAGGTGGCGTTAGAGCTAAATAATTCCATGGCATAAAATATAGCATAAGATACCATGCAATTTAAATCCATACTCAACCCTTCATATACTCACACCCATACAATATTCAAGCGTCATACCAACACGCATTTGCATTGAGACTATAAATTCATACATACATACAATTACCACACGGAACACAACATACACTTGACATGATTACATAATTGATAAGCATAATCATCACCTTCCACTCTGAACAGACATAAATTCTAGATTCCACCATAAGTAAAGGTAAGTAATGACTTACCTAAATCCTAAGCTAGTTATGCAAATTGAGAAAGAGAGAGCTATCGAGAGCTCAGCAATCCATGAGGAAGTTTTCCTAGATCACTGATAAAAATAGAAAAACTAGGTTAGAGACTGCCTTATCAATCAATAATTCAAAAATTATAATTTAATCCACACAAGGGGACACAAACAATCTTTCTTAGAAAACGTGTCCAAAACTTAGGACTCACGAGCGTAATACTATTAAGACTTAAGATTAAATATTAATCAAATTGGGTTTAACACATATCACTTGAGGTACTTCAAGCTGATTTAGAAAATTAGGGAAAGGACAATAGAAGATAAGTTATTTTTATCAAAAATGATTTAGTGGTTAGGTTTACAACTCAAAAGATATGCCAACCATTTGTAGACAACCAAATCCAACCCGATAAGATAAAAACATAATTCAAACAATTTTAAATCAAAGCTAGAAATCGATTAGGTAAAATAAGCATAGCATAATCAATTTTATAAAACCATCTCCAAAAATTAGGATTTTTATTGCCCAAACTACAAATTGACCAATTCACTTTGATTACCTCAAATTGATAGTTTTAAAACACAATTAAACTAATTTTATATATATTTAAATAATCAATTTTAACAACAACAATCTTATGAATCACCTATTTAACATAATCAGCTTCCAAAATTAGGTTTTAAAACCCAAGATACAAACTCAGATAATTTAAATCAATTAATTATAATTTAAGGTGTTAGAATGAAATTAGGGTTATTTCAAATATTTCTACAAATTAAATTTTAGAAAAAATAACTATACAAATGACCAATTTCATAATTTCACTTAAAATCTAGGGTTTTAGGCCCGAAAATGCAATTTGGTTGAATTATATTAATTTAATTAAATTGAATATTTAGAAATTCAATGAGACATATTTTAGAACACTTTATATAATCAATTGATTAAAAACAATGGAAGAAATATCCAATTTAACACAATTAGGGTTTTTGATCTTGGAACTCAAATATGGTCAAATCTTACTAAAAATATATAAATTGATGGTTTGGAATTGCAATTAAATGTATTCTAATGTAAATTATATAATCAATTGAATAAAACAACCCAATTATAGAATTAAATTTAGACCCGCAAGAGTTTTGAACTAAAAACCCAATTCCAATCAATTTTACACAATTTTTCCAAATCAACACTTCTGATATGAAATTAAATACATTTCAAACGATATTATAAAATCAATTGAGTGAAACAATTCAATTATGCAATCAATTTCGTCACACACGGATTTTGACCTAGAAAGTCAATTCCGATTAATTATGCGTATACTTCTCAAATTGATGGTTTTGGCATGAAATATTATTGGAAGATTTTATCTACAATTTATTTAACAAAAAATCATTTTATAAGAATCCAAAGGCTTAAAATTGATATAAGAGCTATATAAAAAATTTTAGAAATATTTTTGGAAGAATTTACCAATGAACAGAAATATCTATAGTATTTACGAAAATACATTATAAGACCTCAAAAAATATTTAAAAGCATATAAGAAAATATTTAAATCATATTCTAATCAAGTGAGACTAATTTAAATAATTTCTGAAACTGGTCTTCCGTAAACCAAAAAGGATAAAATGAAAGAAAATTAATTTTAGAAAGAAATTCATAAATAAGCTCAAAAGATCTTTTTAATTTAAAACTTTCTGAATATCTTGACGACCTCAAAAATAAATAATTTCAAATTCAGAAATATTTTCTACGGATAAAATCATTAAAATAAATTTAACTATTTTAAACAAAAATTTTATAATTTGAATAATATATTTTATTAACGAAATATAACTCCAAAATAAAGTCGTAATCACACGACGAAGTTATAATAAAAAATGAATCTAAAATATTAAAAATTAAAATACAAAAAAGAACGGAAATACATATTTTTAACTAAAATCAAAATCATATGAATATAATAAAATCATGGTCATGAACGAATTTATCTAGAATGATCTGCAACAACAATGATTAATTAAATTCATATATGAATTCAAAATCATCGATAAATCTATAAAACAAATCAAAACTAAAATAATTAAATGTTTATGCTAATACACTAATTAAGCTTAATAAAATTAATTTTAAAGATACGGGGTATTATATTTAAAGTTGACATTAGTCCACCATGGCCTAATACGATTAAACTATCAAGCATTTTGGTGTAATAAGCATCATGCCATTATTCTCAAAAATAACTTCTAAAATAAAAAATTAATACCAAACATTTATAAAAATTCAAACCAAGGCCAATATATATAAAAACTAACACTTTAAAACCCTAACATCATTTTTGAAATACTTAGCGTTATCGCGAAAAGATCAAAATACTTTTATGCTAGAAAATCATTTCCCACTTAGAACCTAACATCCAAAGAAGCAAATCACTAAACTATATACACTCAAAATATATATCATGAATAATACAATGTAAATACGATTTCTTCCCAAAAATTATAGAATATAAGTAAAATACCTAAAATGCTCTTCAACGTGTAAAAACTCAAAATAATAATATCAAACAAACACATGCTCAGACTCCAATATATTATATAATAAACCTTTAGTAAAATACATCATGAACATCATGGTAACTTAAAAATAAGTTAAAAACAACAATTTAAAAAAAAATGTCAAATTGTTGAGAGGCATGAAAATAGCCAAAAATCATATTTCAACACTTAATTTTGTGCAAACTCATACAATCACATAATTTCTATCTACTTAAAGTTAATATAAGTTTACCTAAAGACAAAGCTATAAGAAAAATAGAAGAGAAACCCTAGTCAAGTCTCCTTCTTATATTGAGATCATCGTGCATGACTTATATAAAAAAAGTGCAAGAATTAGTAAAAATTCTTCAAAAACTCATACCAACCATAATAATAAAATTCAAAGGCAAGGATAATAACACACTCTTCTCTTTAATTGGATAAGTTTGAAAAGATAAGATGAACAAGCTTTTACCTTCAACTTTCTAAATGCCTTTACTCGCTTTTTCTTTTAAAAAAACACTAATAAGTTCAAACCTTACAATTTATAAGTGATGGAATGAAGAAAAATGAGGAAGACAGGGGGTATTGGCTTGACATATTTGGCATAAAGCCAAGTCTCACAAGGAAATGAAGGTTGTGAACTAAGAATAAAAATTATTAAAGTTTAAAGTGTTTGATATGTAAAATATCTATTAAAAAAATTCAAAGGTAAAGGGGTTGTGGTGGTGTGCCACCTTGGCAGCCATGATCAAGTTGATTTCATCTGAATAATGATAAAAGAAAGGCTATAAATTATTTTAGAAAGGTTCTTTAATAATCAGGTGAATAAATTGAAAGTTCCTAAAAAATGGTTACTTGAATTTAAAAATAATATATATATATATATATATATATATATATATATATATATCATATTTGAATCATTTATAGCTCAATAACATCAAAGTATAGTGATCACTAAATTTTTATTAATTTTAGATAGCTAAAAAGACATTTCTAGTGGTAAAAACACATTTAGCTCATGATGAAGTGATAAATAATATTTTTTTTTCATCAAAACCTTTGTTTATTATTTTGAAGATGATTACGACTCAAAAAAAAATGGATAAGAAATTCAAATATCAACAACTTAAGAGTTTTAAAAAAAGTTTGATGACCATAATTGGTTTGAAAAACCTTATGAGAGTAAAAACTGTAATAACTAATAGGAAATTCTTAACAAAACATTTCAAAAACGTAACTCAAGTTTCAAACTATATAAACGAATGTAATAAAGAATTGAATTAAACTAATTTTCTCATAATACAAGTATCAAGAAGGTTTCAAAAATAATGAAATATTTCAATTAAGCCTTATTTGACTTAAGCGATATAAATTAGTTTGGATAATAGGTTAATTGGTGTCATTTCAACACTCTTTTACATTTGTTTTGTTCACTCTTTTATCTTAGCTAGATTCCTGAAGTTCACCTTAATAAATTAAACTATAAAGTCTAAGTATGCTTGGTATATATAATGACGCACAAAAACCTATTTCTTCTTCTCATGTCTCCATATTTTTAAAACATATATGAAAATACTTTATTATTGTAGGTTTATAGTTGTAATAATATTGAGTGAGGAAAGATATTTTGTGTATTATGTTGAAGCAACATTACATAGGAAATTTCTCCATATAACTGTATACATTATGAACATTGTGTATCACATTGATGTCATAACAATGTTAGTATTTCAAAAACATTGAAATAACTCTTAGTTACATTATCAATAAAATAAAATAAATTATATCAAAATATTCATGAGATTTTTCTTTGCAAGTAAAGATCCATATTCACATACTTTTAAAAAAAATTATAATAAAAATTATTGGTGAAATATGAAGGGGATTATGGTGAAACATGATAAATTATTTTTCGCAGAAAAATTACAACTAACATGAGTGAAAAATAATAATAGCTATGGTGAAACATGAATATAACAAATGATGAAATGTGGACACAACTATAATGAAACATAGAGACAATAACAGTGAAACACAAGTATAATAATGGTTGTATAGTGGTGAATATAAGTTCAATAACGGTAAAATATGAAGAAATCAATGGCAACAGTTTAGTGCAATAATGGTGAAATATTAGTAGTAATAACGACAAAACATAGATGAAATGATAGTAAAACATGATGACAACTATAATAAAACATGGATACAAAAATGGTAAAACACAAGTATAATAACGGTTCTATAATGATAAATATCAGTTGAATAATAGTAAAAGATGAGAAAAATAAGGGTGAAAGTTTTGTGCAATAATGATAAAATGTTAGTACTATGTTAAATCACAGAGGTAATGTAATACCCCAAAATTTACAACTGAAAAATTTTGTTTAATGAAAAGGTTTAGCCGAAGCGAAATCACAAAACATAAATTATGGGGATATTACTGCCACACTTAGTACTAGACCGATTCACTTCTACCGTTCCAATCCCAAGTGCTAAGGCTAATTGGGATAGACATCAAACACAAGATGATAATTAAAATGAGCATTCATAAAAGAAATGAGTCTTAAACCGTACAGAAAATCAGAGTGCGGTAATCAAAAGGTACAACCTAGAGGTGTAGTTTTAAAGTACCAAACGATAGAAAACATCACACAACAGAATAAAACCGAATATAATGATACAGGAAAACATAATGGATGAAAGACTCCAGCCATGTCACTCTCGACCCCCAAGCTAGGTCTAGGCTCAACTCTCAGCCCCGCCTGATGCCTCGTAAGTGTCGTAGCCATCGAAGATAGAATCACCGACCTGCACCAAGTTAGAAGGGCCTTCTACTTATGGAAATGAGAAGTACCCATAAAACGGGTGGTCAGTACGCTAGCAAGGTAAGCGTGTAACTAAGGCTAAACATATAAGGCACATAACACAAGAATTATCATATAGGCAAAATATAATAATACAGGTAATGAGGTCGGTTATGTTCCAAATAAACTTTTTCTTTAGATCTCTTAATGATATACTCGTTTCACACATACTCTTTATTAATCCATGCGAGTACGGGAACCCCACTATTTATAGCCGGTGAATTGGAAATACATTCAGGACAGAACGCTCCTGACCACTATTATTTGCCAGTGGACCGGTCTCCAGGGCAAAACGTTCCTGACCACTATTAATCACCGATGGACCGGTCTGACCCTGACTCACATGGTGTTTCGCTATAAGTACTTAGTGTGTTTCCCACGTCTTAGCTTCATTACGTTTGGGTTTGTTGAGCATGGAATCCCTCACTATTATAGCTGGCGGACCAGAAATCATACAGGGCAAAACGCTCATGGCCACTATTATTCACTGGTGGATCGGTCTCCAGGGCACTCCGGCTCCTGACCACTATTATTCGCCGGTGGACTGGTCTGGGCCCGACTCAACAATCTTTCTCTTTAAATGATTAGTGTCTTATTTTTGTCTTATTTGATGATTTTCTTTATCCTTGACATGCATGCCACCAATCGTCTATTTCTATCCTCCCAAGAGGGGCCCGTCCCATATTTTGAGACTCCGGCACCTCCTAACTCGCCCCGACATCCTTCCCGTAATCCACTTACTTACACTGGGAACCCAACTCCTAAGTGTGGGGTTTGAGGCCCACACTTTATACCCTCAAAGTCCACTCATTGCCTTACCCTTGGGTTTTCTCCAGAAACCCTAATTTGGGCCTATATGGCCCATCCTTCTCTACCTCACATAACCTGAACTATTTTATCACCCCACATGTCACGACCCTTGGATTCAACTCTCCCCTTATACCTCACTTACCCTCATTTATTATTTTATTATTTCCTTTTTCTTTTTCCACCTTCTCAAATTAGGGTTCCTCCCAAATCCTAACTTGGTCCCCTACGCACCCTTATAATATCCCACGTACTATTTCTCACCCGAAGCCCCCGGACACCCAAACGACACTTCTATTACCTTCCTCACGCCTCGAGGCAACTTTCCATACGTAAAGTTTGCCCCCATGCGGACTCTAACCATTCCATGCAAAACCCTCGATATTTATCGTGCCAAACCCTAAACTTTTCATACAAACCCTAGTTCCTCCCATGTAAACCCTAGTTTCTCCCACTCTTTCATTTTATTTAAATCCTCCCCCCCCATTTTATTCATCATTCATAGATCACGGGTTATTTAGGTCATTCTTACCTACGTTAGCCAATTTACTTCCCCTTAGTTATCTTAATTTCCCATTTTTCTTTTTCATGCCTCAATCCCACATCACCACATCCAATACCCTAGCATGCATGTCCTAAGGGCCACATCACATCACATCACATCACATCACAACTTGCAGCATATCCATATTAGCACATATTAGAAGAGAGCACATGAACATACCTCTGTTTCAAGCCGCGCTACACATAAAACTATTAAGATAATAGCATATAGAATACGACATATAATTATATAAGACATCCAAGGCATGTAAGATACATAACACACATTTGGCCTTAGCTACACCCTTACCTAAAATGTCACCGGGCTTGGAGCACGCTCCTACGCCTTATGAGGGTTTTGACTTGATTCACCTATAAGAGGGAAATACTATGGGTTAATCTCCCCCTCCAGAATTACCATTATTTCCTATCTTACCCCTATCATGGCCTACCACTAAGGCTAATAACGATAATAGTAGTTTTATGATTAAAAGTAGGGCTATTATTCTCAAAATAATTAATCATGCCACTACTAACCAAAATAAGTCTAATTAATATTCCTAGTATTAAGGTAATGGTTTTAATATTACTAATAATAATATTATTGTTAGTTTTTATAACAATACTATTATCGACCCCAAATTCTAGTAGTAGTAATAATAATAATAGTGATGAAAATAATATAAAAGTAATGGTCATAATGATACTTATTTTAATAACGCTAGTGGTGGTAGTAGTAATAATAGTGATAATAATGCTAGAAATGACAATAATAATAGTGGTAACGATAATATTCATAACAACAACAACAACAACAAGAAGAATAATAATAATAATAATAATAATAATAATAATAATAATAATAATAATAATAATAATAACAATAATAATAATAATGTCAAGCATGAAAAGGGGTAATAGTACTATAATGGCCACGATTAGCACTAATATTATTAGTAACAAAACAATGATAGTAGTAGTAGTAATAATAATGACAATAATAATAATAAGGATAATAATAGTAATAATAATAATAATAACAAAGTTGTAGTCTTATAAATAATAATACCATTAATTAGGAATCTCTCCGGAATAAGAAAGAAAAAGCCGAACTGGCCGGGAGAAGAAGAAAAAAGATCAGCGACACGGGCGTGGGCCGTGCAAGGGAAATGGGAGGATTTGGGCCGAAGGCACTGACCTAGGTCGAGGGGAAAGGAGAAAAAGGAAAGAAGAAGGAAGAGAAGAAAAAAAAAGAAAGAAAAAGGAAGAAGAGAGGGAAAAAGAAAAAGAAAAAGGAAAAAGGTGGGTTTGGGGTTAATTAATATATTTTTGGGTATTTTGGGATATTTAATAAAATATTAATATTAAAGTAATAATTAAATTCTCTTTTTAAGTTAATTTAGGGATTTAGAAAGATTTTTCCTAAATTCCATTTTAATTAGCAAAATACTCAAATTTTTCCTATTTAAATTATTTATTAATTTCTCTTAGATTTGCCTTAATTAATTCCCTCCTATTTTAATAAAAATAGTTTATTTAATTAATTTTCCTAAAAAAATTTTATTTTGCCATAATTTTCTAAATTAGAGTTTTGGGGTATTTCAGGTAACAATGGTAAAATATAAAGACAGTTGTGGTAAAATATGAATGCAATAATGATAAACCACTATCATAACAATGGTTGTATATAGTGAGTATTAGTTCAATAATAGTCAAAGTTGATAAAAATAATGATGAAAGTTCACTGCAATAGTAATGTAGTTGCTACTAATAGTTGTGAAATGTTAGTTTAATGGTGAAAAATCAATTTCACAATGAGACAACATTATAATAAAATATGTGTAAATAACAACAATGGTCAAATATAATTGCAATTATGGTTTAATATTGGTAAAATATGTGTAAATAACAAGGGAAAATATGATAAAAAATAATGGTGAAATATTATAGTAACAGTGGTGAAACATTGCTAATATTAATGGCGAAATATCATTTTAGTTGGTGAAATATATAATACTATTTTACATAATATTTTTTTTGAAGCTAGGAATATAACAATACGAGTTAACGTTTGTAGAGAAAAATCTTTTAAATATAATGGTATAATTTTTATTTTTAATTTTTTGAGAGTCTAAACTAAAGATAATTTAATTTATAAAATCTAAAAAAGAGAGTTACTTTATTTACTAGAACGTTAGTTAGATAAATACTAATTATACCATTGATAGGTTTCCCTCATGTACGTGGAAAATGGTAACATGTTTGTAAATTTGTTGAACAAAATATCAGCTGGTTTTATAGTAGTCTAGTTGTTGTTGTTGTTGTTGTTATTATTATTATTATTATTATTATTATTATTATTATTATTATTATTATTATTATTATTATTATTATTATTATTATTATCTCTCTCTCTTTTTTAATCTACTAGTTCCACCTAGTTTGGGGTGTGTAATGGTCTAAAACTGGACCAGACCAAAACCTGATTAAGGACCAGACTATTTTGTGGTTATGATCGAGGATTGAAATTATTAGCCCGAGAATGGTAAAATTAAAATTAGTAAATTATATATTTTTTATATTAAAAATATATATTTTTAGGTAAAATGTTTGCGAGATTTCGAATAAGATTGAAAGATTGGATTATATAGGACCAAAACCAGTTAAAGACCAAATTCTTTTGCTTCGAGACCAAAGCTGAGACAGGTGACCAACATAACCGATCAATCCAATCTAAATTTTTGGTCTAGACCCATTTTTGAATACCCTTAGTGTCACAACTGTATGTAGCGAGTACATTATATTTACTGTGTAATAATTGTCCTAAAATGCTATGAGCTATGAGTAAAATTATTCACAGATTAGATATTTGATAATTTTTTACAAATATTTAAAAGATCGAATATCCAACACTTTGAATATCCGAAAATTCAGATCGGATAACAATTAGTTTGTTGGATATCCAAAACTTTCGAACAAGCACAAATGAGACATATCGAAAAAAAATGATCAAAAAATAATAAATTGATCAAATTTGAATCGATATAATTTAATAATTTAATTTAAACCTTACATTATATTATAGTCAATAAGTAATCCCAAAATTTAAATAATATTTAAATATTTAATGAAAATAGTTATTAAAATGAATAAAATTTACTTACAATAAATACTCGCTAAAATGAAAATAGTTACAATAAATACTCTTAATTCAAGTTATACACATACATGCTTATATATAGTATAATTTTATGAAATTTAAAATTATTTAGATTATATATGTATATAATTTATCGAGAATAAAATATTTGATTTATTTGATTTTTTATTGATCAAAATAATTATTTAATTTTAAAAAATAAATCAATTATTTGTTTTTTAAATTAAATTAATTCAAATATTATTTCAGATTATCAAATATCTTATAATATAATCCATTTATTACGTATGATTACGTAACTGTACTATGATTTCAATTTTTTGTTTAATAAAACTATTTTTTATTTCATAAAACTTTTTTGAATAAAAAGTTTGAAAATGTCCACTCACTGATAATAATATCAGATATTAATTTACTTGCAAAATGACCGAAAACTACATGTATCCACGCTACAAAACTATCTAGCATCCGCCATGCTTGATCTCTGTCAGGGCTAGATTCGTCGATACATATTTTACAGATCGGATAATATCATAATAGGACGTTCTGTCACCACAAACTCACAGCGAAGAAAGCGGCGACTCGGGCCAGCCTCATTTTTTTTTGTGGTCATCCAAACCTCACGCCACAAACTTCTGTATAAAATATAGGGGCTGGGGAGAGGAAATCTATTAGGAATATTCACTCTGTGAAGTTTGATATCCAAAAGATGCATTCGTTGCGTTTGAAGTTGTTCACGGATTTCAATGTAGGAGCAAGAGGACGGACTTATGGTCTGGCCGCAGATTCGGAGAGAACAAATTGGGCGCCGGCGGTCATAGGAAGAGATGGAATCAGAATGTGTAGGATCGTGGCGTGTTCTTCCCATAACGGTGGGAGTGGACCCGGTGGTGTCGGAGGTGGAGAAAGTCCGAGCTCGAGCAACCGTAGTTCTAGTTCCGGTCCTTCGGTTTCAGGGTCAAATTCGTTCCTTTCTCGGAGCCAATCATATGCTTTATTAAAACAGCAAATGGAAATAGCCGCCAAGTCTGAGGTGTTGATTTTTATTTATTTATTTGTTTATTAGTTAGTATTATCCATTCTTGCTATCCTTTTACAAGTTTCTGGGTTGTAGATGAAAATTTATTTGGCCTAAAGTTTCAGAAATTCGGATTATTCTGCTAAAAAAGTGATTACTATGCTAAAATTCATTTGGCCAAAAGTTTCTGGGCGCAAAGTTTTGGTTGTGAGATCGTAAGTATAAGCCATAAAATTCATTAGGTTTCCTTTGTTGGGGATCATTGCTAAAATGGGCATGAAAATAGTGATTATTTTCTTCTGTTTGAATTTATTCTGGTTGGCAAATGAGTCTGCATTGTGTAGGCTTAAAGCGATCAGCAGTGACATAGATTATGGACTTAGTCAGTATTGAGTAGCATGTTATTTGACATGTTAGGTACGTGTAAAAAATGAAATTTATTATGGGCAGTGGGAGCTCAAATTTAATTTATATGCTTGTTTCAGTAGTCTTTAATGCCGAGTTTAACAGTATTGCCGGTCTTGGTTCATGTCCTTTTTTTTTTTGCTTGTAGGATTATAAAGAAGCAGCTAGAATCCGCGATTCATTAAGATCATTAGAGGAGGAAGAGCCGGTTTTGCGATTGAGGAGGTCTTTGAAAGAGGCAATTGCTGATGAGAGGTTTAAGGTAATCTAATAATGGCCATATTTGTGGTGGCTGCTATACTACATTATAGTTAGCTGCAGCAATTGTATGCGTAACACCTAATACCAGTCGGCAGTCAGTATGGGTATGGCCATCTGTTTTGCATGTTTCTGCCTATATTATTATCAACTGTTGGTTTCCTGAAAATCGTGCATACAAAAGTATTTTGGATACTGTAAATTGACAAAACTCCTGTATTTTGACAAATCTTGTGAAGGCCCAATGTTGACATACCCATCTCGGCATACCCTGCCAACACCTTGCTGTAGGCTTTTTGAGTTTAAGATACAAACAGTATGTGTAACACTTGATAATGTTTCGAATTGGAACAAACCAATGGCCTTAAGCTCTCACATTTATTGCCTTTTGTTTGTATTCCATATGAAGTGGTGTTGGATTATGTGGGGTTTTCGAAATCTTATCATCGGCGACAAATTTAAGAACATTTTGGAGGCTGTACATGAATTAAAATATATATTGGCTGGAAATATGTGTCTGAATCTAGAAAGACAGGTTTTATAAAGCTAAATTTTCATGAGGAAGAGACTGATGTGGTAATCTATGATCTTGCATGACAAGATTGTACTTTTCCAACGAATAACAATTGGCCATTATAAATTATACTGGGGTCATTCCTCTGGCATGGTTACCTGGAACCATGCTCCCTTTTACAGCCCAACAGTCATATATGGAGGTCTGTGTCATTGCTTCAGAGTATCGCTGTAATCATAAAGAAGCCAACAAGGTAAATAATGGAAGATCAAACACTTCTGTTACAGTTTTGTGCGATGTCTGTGCCTTCTTTTATTATGAAATACTTACCCTCAAACTCAAAATGCCATCATTGAAATTTGGCTAATTTTATGACTACCTTGTCTAAAGTCCCTCATCCTGTTCCCACCAGGAGCCCATGGAACTCTAAGGTGCTCCTTTATATTACTGTTTATGTAAAGAATTGTCTGACTGCTGCATTGCTTCTCGTACTTAATCTTGTTTTTAGTTATGTTTCCTCGTTTGAACTATGTCATTGATACTTGCTAGTGGTGTCTAGGTCGGTTATGCTTTATTTTCTTATTTAGCAGTGAAGAAAAATTCACTCTATATGCATGATGTCATCAATAGTTTATTTGACATTTATTTTCATATTCCAATTCAGGATGCAGCCAAGTACAGAGATGAACTAAAGGAGATTTCTCCATATTCTCTTTTGAAATGCTCGAGCGATGCTACGACTTTGGTAGGTCTTCCCCTCCCCTAACATTTTCTTCTCCTTGTATATCATATTGTTCTAATCTGTGTCTTGAGCTCATTAATCACCACTTTGTGGTTTTGGTTTTGCATTTCTACTCTTGCTCTGCCTCTGCTATGTGTCTCTGAGGTGATGACAATGAAAGAAAAGTATAAGAAATCAATTCTCAAGCTCTTTTATAATACATAATCTCACCAAGATAGAGACAGTTTTTCATGATGTTTCTGCACATCTTATTCCACTTTGTTTATGTTTCTAAGAATGAGGTCAACTTCTTAGATATGAACTTAGATTTATGAAATCTGAAGTTTAATTCCATTACTGTCACCTTTTCAGTTCACCAACTTTGTTATGCCCTGTTGGAGTGATTACTTACAATTGGCTTTCCATCCTAAAACACTGAGGCGACATGATAAACTGTTAAGAAAGTGTACTTTGATAGCATTTTTTTGAGATTTCTCTATTCTTATTGCAGCACCGACTTGCTTGTGTTTGTATACTGATATTTATTTGTCTACAGCCCTAGTATTAGCCTTCTTGCTACAGGGACTTTACTGATGGATGTCGTTACATTCCTCATTTGTAATTCAGTATGTTACTTAATCTTAGATTTTGAATGACGGACTTTTTGTTGAAATATTATCTGGTCTTCTAAAAACTATTTTGTTTACTGATCTGAGGTTTAAGACTATGAGAACTATATCTTTTCATTGTGTACTTTTAGCTGCAAAAATTTTAGGAGACATACTGACAAGGTGACTTATATATCTTAGTTGAAATATATATAGATCATATACATTTTGCATTGTTTATGCATCCCATAAAACTACATCTGTAGAATGTAGGATGGGTAGATGGAACACCCCAGTCAAAAAGAGTGGTCGCTTCAGATTAGAGGGAAGAACAGGGAGGAGATAATCTGGGAACACTTGCAGCAAGGTCATCCAATGGACTTAGCAATAATCTATTGTTTAGTATTGGAGTATCCTTGTGTGAGCTGATTGGTAAATATATTTCCTGGTAGCCAAAGCATCATTGTACTGGACTTATATCTTAATGATAGTGATAGTCATGTAGTTGACGATTAACAATTAGATCTGCCAAACAAAACCTTATTTTATTTGCATCAAATGATGACAGTATATCCTTGTAATGAGCAAGTCTGAAAATTTTCCTACCTGTTTGATGCTTGTTGTTGCTTAGCTAAGAGACCTTGAAGTACCTAGAAATTTTGTAATGCTAGACATTTTTATTATTATTACTGAGAGTCACTTTCTTTCTGGAACCCATTTAAGCGTCCTTGTAAATTTCTGCAAAGAATATTATTTGTCCTGAATTCCTCTATCTGATAAAAAGAAAGTTATTGTTATGTTCTTTCCACACATGCAACCCCCCTCCCACCAGAAAGTTCGATGCAGTCCTTCCATTTGTTACTTTATGATCCCCATTTTCTACCCTTAGTAACTTCAATATGGAAATTTACTCAACTTTCAGTCTTTCAGGGAATCAGAATTCAAGTTAGGAGCGTGTATATTGAGGGTCGAAGTCGGCCCTCAAAAAATCAGCACTTTTTTGCATATAGGATAAGGATTACTAATAATTCAAACCGTCCAGTGCAACTTCTTAGGCGGCATTGGATCATTACCGATGCCAACGGGAGAACAGATAATGTCTGGTGAGTAAACTTATAGCATAATATGTCCCTTTGATTAGCATTAGATGGGATCTGTTCCTCACCATGTATCAAACATCTCATTACACACTTATGCAGGGGGGTTGGTGTCATAGGTGAACAACCAGTCATACTTCCAAAAACTGGTTTTGAATACTCATCAGCTTGCCCATTAAGCACATCTACTGGAAGAATGGTGAGATATTTTTGCGAGTTGGTCTGTTTTGTTTTTTCACATCGGATGTGTGTTCCTGTTTCTTTTATCCTTGTCTAACTTGCGGTTAGGGGTATATATGTTTGGGTTATGTTGTGGTTTGTCTTTCTTACTCAATTAGTTTCTCTCTCCATTCCTACCTTTTATAAATGATATTACAACTTTTGCTGATAGGTTAAATAGTATAGTGCTGTCTGCATTGATTTTGAGACTCAATACAGAATGTTCTGCCAAGATCATAAAATGGATTGCTATGTCAAAAACGGTGCATTGGACTATTTTCACCAGGGCTGTAGTAATGTAAAACTGTCTGAAATAGGGAGCCAAAGACTGATTATTTATCAACTCTGTGTCACGCAGGAGGGTGACTTTGAAATGAAGCATATAGACAAAGTTGGATCAAAGACATTCAATGTGGCTATTGCTCCCTTTTCTCTTTGTACACTTGGTGATGACATTGATACGTTTTGACATACGACGGGACAATTTGAGGCACATTCAGATGCATTGGGTTATTCAGCTCATCAGGTTAGCGTTCTGCAAAGTGATCCACAAGCACGCAGTTATATTGCTTTGATATCAGACACACTAGGCATTGGGCCACTTGGCATAAAGGAATTATTATTATTGTTATTATCATCGTCATTATCATTTTTGTAAAGAAGATGGAGTATGTGTCTTATTGATTGCCTGTAGGGGTGTTTAGTTTTTTTTTTTTTCTGGTGCGGTTGTATGTATTAAAAGCTCATTGCGGATGATTATATTAAAGTGTATAGCTTCCTAAGAATGAGTGGTTTATATGAACTTTGATGCTGTAATTTGGTCATGCACCGTGTACATTTTTGTTTGCTCAGGAATTGAAGCAAATTATAAAAAGGAGCGCTTGTTCAAATGATTATGGTAGATACGTCTTCTCTTTCGCTCTTATGTATGCTATTTAGTGGCTGGAAGCACTGTTATTCTTTATTGCTCATGATAATGCAGGGAGAGTTAGGAAGAGAATGGCGGTATGAGGGATTTATTTCACGTGTTAAGAATTGAACATTATTTAATGTTTATCATGTTTCGGGTTTCATTCATTTTTAAGACGATGACCGTCTCCTTGGCCTTTTTATCTTCCATATTTTTGAATTCTCTTCATTCTCTCCGTTTTTCCTCTCCTTGCCCTAATTCTCTTCTGCTTACCAACTTTTGTTTCTGATCCCTGCTCTTTTGGATTCCCTTCTCTGTCCTCTGTGTGTGTACACTACATCAGCAGCTCATGCGTCTATTGCCTGGAAGTACATAATAGTTGCCTCACATGAATTTCATTTTCAATCCCCACACGTAAAACAAGAAATTACCGGCTGCATGATCTTGCCTTTGTAATATACGAGCCCTGCAAAAAAAAAAAAAATTCATCTTGGAAGTACTCCTTGCTTTGTGAAACGTAAACTACTACCTCAATTCATTTGCATGTATCAAAGTGTTTGGTACAACCCATTTAAGTGGTTCTCCTGCCTTTTCCTTCTGGCAAGCATTCCTGATCTCCGTTCATGTTTTGATACATTCACTGAAAGGCGCGCCAGGTTTTCCTCGGTCTAACTGGGTATGTGTGCTCATCGTGTTTTGATACTATTGTTTGATTATCCTTTCCTATTATTAGAGAGCACTTGCCATCATTAGTTGGTAGTGGATACCCTACTACCCTAGTGAGTTGATCTGAGTTCAAATGGTGCTTGCATGCCAAATTTGCTTCAATTTTGCGTCTGACTCCTTACCCTCTGTGTGGATACTATGATCTTGAAGTTGTCTCAGCTGTACCTGTAGCTGTAGGCAGTACCTTTAGAATGTATATTTCTCTCCCTTCTTCATACGAATTGCTTTGACCATTTGAGTTAGTTGCATAAGAGGGAATACGATGGGCAAGTTTGTATAGATTCTAAGATTGTTGGTGGAGGTGAGAGGCGGAGGGTTATCTTTCTTTTCTTTCTTTCCTGTTTTCCTTTTTGCCTTGTTACTTTCGGTTTTCCAATGGCGGTCACAGTTCCACCGAAGGTTCTACATGTTACTGTCAGTCTTGGATAGTTTGTGTCGGCATTTATGCATCTCTTTTTTGGTAGAGGTGGGGAAAAAGATAGAAGAAAAGGTGCCGGATTTAAGAAACCTCAAACCTTCGGACATAATTTTTGAAAATTTAAATAAAATTTAATAAACAGTTTTTCAATTGGTTTATTTATTTATTTAAAAATCTCATTTTGCCATTGTGGTGCTTGATGAATCATGCCCGTCATTTTCATGGCTATCACGAGTCACGACAGACTGATGATCCTCTCTCAGATTATATACAATAGACGTTGCAGTCAAACTTGGAAATGATGGATAACTAATTCCCCTGTATCTGCACAAGGCGTCATAGCATTATCCTATCGCAAAGGATGAAAAAGGCTGTGATAGTCTCTCTCTTCGTCCCTAATTAGAACCAAGCCGGGGCCCTAAGCAAAAAGTTAAGATTTTAATATTTTTATCATTAGTGTTGAATTTATGAAAAATTCCATACTAAAAATAAAGATTCTTTGTTGCTGTTTTAATACATGCGTATTGTCAACAACAACAAAGATTCTCGAAGATTGGTTCTTCAAACTTTCAACACACAACATCCACACTTTTCTCTTTTATATTAGTTATAGTTCTGATTTAACCTTCACAGCTACATCAATGACGATTCTTAATATAAATTCATCTGTATATTTAAATCCATATATGTTCTACCAGATTTAACAAATTTCTCAGAATGGTATCAGAGACTGAGCTTAAACTATGAAATCCCACTTAAAATATCGTCGTGTGTCTAATTTCCGAAACGAATGGTTTGAAAGCCATATGCGTAGTTTCCATTATGGATGGGATTTTCACATGCTGAAACTTACCTCATGTTTGGAACAATTTAACAATAATAATTATGGTCAAAATTATTTTTTTTGGGTTGTTCCAAATAAGAGGTTAATAAAGACTATTGACATACAAGAAGCCTCCGAGTATAAAACCAAAGGAGATATTCATTCAAGAAGAAGAAAGGCATGGAATAATCATGTAATTGAGGCAACCATAAAGCATGCCATAAACTCTTTACTATAACTCCGAACGAAATTCATCTTCCACTTGGAAATCCTTTCATTTTTCGTTTCAACCTGTTGGTGATGAATATTCCCTTTTCTCCCCTTTCTTCCCACAAGATAAACAAAATCTTCTCTCCGGCCCTAGCAATATTCCCACCTTTCCCTTTTCTTTTCTATTTTAACCCTCCTTCCAAATTAAATCCCATGCGGTACGTAATGACGTCCTTAATCAATTAAGGGTACCCTACGGAAGAGAAATAAGCCAATCCTATTACATATTAGAACTAGGATTAATAAGAAACATAAAACACTACTACTATTTACAAACTGATCGTGAAGATAATGCCTTTGATTAGAGATTGCATATTAAACAAGGCGCCATCCGGGTCTATTTGTGCCGGATTAGGTTCTATCCTTTGTTAATCTACTCTAGATTGAGTGGGAAGCCGGAGAGAGGCATCGGCTGTGCACTTGCGGAGCTTTGCAATGGATAAAAAAATACGAAAATCTGAAAAATGTTCTCTACCCAAACCAAAACATAATTTATTTGAAATAAAATATGGATTTTAGTGTATTAATTTCGTTTTTATTGACAATTAAATTTTACAAGATAAAAAGAGTACAAAATAAATAAAAAATTATGGGAAAAAAAGTTAAAAAAAATTGTTGTAATAACAACAACAATGATGATGATGATAATCCTAATAATAAATTAATTGTACTTTTTATACCATACTTTTCTTTTTTACTTAATTATTAATACAAAATGAAATTAATGTATTTGTATATATATATGAAGATGATTTTGGTTTTTAAGTTTGGATGTATAACATTGTTGAGTCCTAGAAAACTTGAACATGATTATGCAACAAAACATCTCCTATAATTTTAAGTATACATTCCTAAAACGAATAAAAATCGTGTAAGTATCAAATTTTCAACTCTTAAGAAAATGTATATGCAAATGCTTGTGAAAGATAGAGTTATTTCAATCAGAGAAGCTTGAAGAGTTTAACACCTCTAAGGAACTGGAGTCTAATCACTCTAAAATTGAGACTTTTGGTGCATCTAGTTCGGGGTCAAAGAAAATCCCAATCTGTTGCCCTGTACAAACAGTTAGCTCTAAAGTGGGTTACGAGAATACCAAATCACACGATTCTACTAATATGGTTACTTTGCAGGAAAAGAAGAATATAGGTTCCCCATTGGCACATGTAAAAAAATCCTCGAATAAGCCAATCGTAAGGTGGATTCTCAAAATGCTAACAAATTGGGCATAAAAAATTGACATAATAATAAGATGGTTGGGAAAAGTAAGGCCAAGTTAGTGGCCTTGGAAGTAAAGGAGGCTGATAGGGGACCGCCACAAAAATCTAACCAGATCCCCCTACTTTGCTTCCCCTGTTCTTGTCACGAAGAACTTAAAATTCTTGTGCTGGAACATGAAGGGAGTAGGGAACCACAACTTACGTTGTCATTTTAGGGAGTTGATGGAAATTTTGAGGCCAGTGTTGGTCATTCTAGCTGATACAAAAGTTAGTGGTGTTAAAGCAAACGATACCATTAGATGTCTATTTTTTTTTTTTTTGAAATAGCCGGGTTGAAACCAAAAGCTTCTCGGGGATATTTGGTGTCTCTGAAATAAAATTCTCATTAAATTTGATATTCTTGGGGCCTCTAAACAACTTCTCCATACTTTGATCCACTTTCCCCATGGTGTAAGTTTTCTCTTTACAGGAATTTATGGGTTTCCACATCCCCAAGTCGTAATGAACTCGAGTTTGACCTTACTGCCATTGTCGAGAGCACCGACCTCCCTTGTCTTGTGGGAGGGGATTTTAATACGTTCGTGATTTATCTGAGAGAAAGGGAGGTAGCAGCCGGTAAGTAGGTAGGTGCCAAAATTTTGAATCTCGTCTTCAACATTGTGGTTTCCAAGATTTAGTGTTCCATAGGCCGCGCTTTACTTGGCACGGTAAAGCCAATGGAAAACTTATTAGATCTCGCATTGACAGGTTTTTAGCTAATGATGAGTGGCTTTTAAATATTCCATCGGCTTCCATACATCACTTAGTATGCACTTACTTTAATCATCATCCAATCTTATTGGAATCATAAGAGAATCAAAATTCTTCTTCATCTTCATCTTCTCATAGATTTATTTTGGAGACAACTAGTCTTTTATATCCTTCTTTTGAGGGTATGGTGAAGAATAGTTGGATTCCCTTGGGTGACATTTGTGTCTCCATCCACCAAGCATCACCCAACTTTTCTAACCAAGTTTGGAATTATTTTGGTAACACTTTCAAGCGTAAAAGGAAATTACATGCTTGGTTATGAGGAAATTACATGGATTTTCCCAACTTTTTACTAACAACCACAAATAGAAGCAAAAGATCCTTCGGTTGAAGAATGAAGATGGACTTTGGATTGATGATAGAGAACATCTTATGAATCTATCTTTTAAAATTTTTTAAAGAGTTATTCAGATTTGATTGGGATGGTTCTATTGTAATACCCCGTATTTTTAAAATCCAGATTTATTGAATTTAATGATTTTATTAGCGTAATTTGATGTAAACAATTAATTATTTTAATTTTGATTCGTTTTATGGATTTATTGACGATTTCGAATTCATAATTGAATGTAATTAATCATTGTCGTTGCAAACCATTATAGATGAATTCGTTCACGACAATGATTTTATTATATTCTTATGAATTCAATTTTCGGTTAAAAATATGTATTCCCGTTCTTTCTCGTATTTTTTTTAAATATTTTAGATTTGTTTTCGATTATAACTTTGTCGTGTGATTACGATGTTATTTTGAAGTCACATTTCGTTGACGAAATATATTATTTAAATTATAGAATTTCTTTTTAAATAGTTAAAGTTATTTCAATGATTTTATCTGTAGAAAATATTTCCGACTTTAAATTTATTCGATTCTAGAAATTGTTAATATTTTTGGAAAGTTTAAATTAAAAATATTTTCGGAGCTTATTTAATAATTTATTTTTTTGAAATTAATTTTCTTATGTTTTATGCTTTTCGGTTTGTGGAAAACCGATTTCGGAAATTATTAAAATTAGTCTTGATTTATTAGAATTTGACTTAAATATTTTATTATCTATTTTAAATATTATTTTGGGGTCTTATAATGTATTTTCGTAAATAATATAAATTTTTATGTTCATTAGTAAATTCTTCCGAGGATGTTTCCAAAATTCTTTATATAACTCTTTTATTAATTTTAAGTCTTTGGATCCTTTCGAAATAGATTTTCGATAAATAAAATTTTGATTAAATTCTCCCAATATTAATTTTTGATATTTAGTATTTTAATTTGAACTTATACCCCAGGTACAACAATCCCTAGTTCGTCACTAAGGGGGGTAGTGATGAAATACCCCAAAATTCTAATTATCAAAATTATGGCCAAATAAGGATTTATCAGAAAAATTAATTATATAAATTATTTTATTAAAATTAAGAGATTTAATTAAGGTAAGTTTGGAGGAAAATAATAAAGAATTTAATTGGGAAAAAATCAGGGTATTTTTCTAATTAATATGGAAGTTAAGGAAATTTATCTAAAATAACCTAAATTAAGCTAAATAGGAATTAATTATTATTTTCTAAATATTGTTATTCTAAATAACCCAAAAATATTCTAAATAATTTATGCAAAATCCAGAACCAAACAAAAAAAACTCCTTTTCCCTTTTTTCTTCCTTTTCTTTTTCCTTTCTTCTTACCCGCCGGTTGGGCCTCGCCCGGCCCAACTTTCCCTTTTCCCTCCCTTCTCCTTCCCCCGTGGCCCAGCGCGTCCAGCTCGCATTGCAGGGCGCGACGCAGAGTTTTTCCCCGATATCATCTGAAACTCCGCGTTTCAATTAGTAGGAGGTAACCGTTGCCAACCGGCCGGTTCTCCCCCTCCTTTCTTTTTCCCTGGACTGCCGATCCACCCCCTTTATCTTTTCTTCTTCCTCCTGCGTGACCGTACCCCCGACCTGCAACTGCTGCACCTACCGGCAGCCGCCTGCAACGGCCGGCCACTCTGCCCTTCCCTCTCCAGTCGTTTTCTTACACCAATTCGACCCCAACAGGCCTTTTTCCCCTCTCTCGAGCGACCTACCCCTTTCCCTTTTTCTCTTCCCTCGACCTTACCGCCCTGCCATGGCAACACCGCCTCGACTGCCGCCACCGGCCGGCCTGCCTGGCACCTGCCCACCCTTGTCTCCTTCCCCTTGTCATTGCCCACCTCAATCGGCCTATAAATACCTAACGAGCATCCTTAATCTGGGTTTTGATTTCGAAATCCAGAAACCCTCCATTCTTGCCGCCGCCCCATTAGACGAGCCGTCCACCACCGCCGCCTATCGCCGACGGCCAAAACACCCCTATAACCGCTCCTTGCACCACCATCTACCTAACCAAACCCTCCTCGACCCTTGATTTCCCCTGCACGAGCTACCCTGGCCGTGCAAAGTTGCTCTCCCCAAACGACCAACTTCAGCCCCTGCCACCTTCGCACCGCCACCGCCGTCAATTCCGCCGCCACCAACGCCATCTCTAACCTCCAAAATAACCAGGGGAGCCTCCTCTACCTCCCCACACCTCCCTTTTCTTCCTCCTCCCTTCCTTATCCTCCTCCCTCCTTTCTTCCCCTTCTACCACCTCAAACCTCCACAACCACCGCTGCCGCCGCCGGTGCCACCACTGCCTTAGGTGGTCCTCCAGCCTTCCTCAAACCTTAATCTCATTTTATACTAATGTTAATAATATTTATGGTATTATCTATGTTATTATTATTATTATTATTATTATTATTATTATTATTATGATTATGATTATCCTTAGTGTTACCATTATTATTATTATTATTATTATATATTATCACTTTCATTATTAGTATAGATACTTGGACCCTTATATTACTATTATCATTTTGGGTACTATATTAGGGTTATTATCATTATTATTACTATGCTTAACGTTATTACTATTATCATTATTATTTTATTATTACTATTATTATTATTATTATTATCATTATTACTTTATTGTTATTATTATTAATAATATTGTTATTATCATTATTATTATTGCGGTTATTGTTGTTGTTGGCGTTGTTAATAATATTACTATCATTCTTATTATTATTAAGGTTATTGAAACCGAAGTTGGCATGTTTTCCCCTTTTGTTACTATAGAAGGAGAATACCCAACCTTAGTATTATTACTATTATTATTGTTCAACTTTGCCAATCTTGTTCCTAATGCCTTTGTTACTAGAATTATTACTATGGTATCATTATTAGTTATTACTAGTACTATTGTTAGTATTTTGTTAATATTATTACGACAAAAACATTTGAACCCTTATTTTATTATTATTCCAAATATAACTAATATCATTACTATCTTTAATAACATTAATACTTTGTTAGTAATACTAATATTATATTATTATTCTATCCCTAAAACCATTATTAGCCTTAACCCTAAAAATAATAGTGGTTCTATTTCTAGGAGCATTGGTATTACTATTATTACTATTTTATTTTAACGAGTATTAGTACTATCATTAGAAGAAATAAAGCTATTAGGTTTGATGAGGTAAATACAGTTATGAATAATAACATAAGTATATTTTGACTAGTAATAACTAGTAGGCTAACTAGATGGTAAAAACCCTAGTTTTCACTTATAAAACTCCGTGTAATAATAACAACCCTAATCTTAGACTAAAATAGGAAATAATAGTATTTTTGGGTAGAAGGGAAACTAATCGTTAGTCTTACCCTCTTATAGGTGAATCGAGCCAAAGCCCTAAAGAGTTGTAGGAGCGTGCTCCAAGCCCGGCGTCGCTTAGGTAAGGATGTAGATAAGGCCCATGTGTGTTATGTGAATTGTATGCCTTGGATGCCTTGTATTTCATGTTATATTATGTATCGTATGATTTTCCTTAACTTTTCTTATGTGTAGCGCATCTTGGAGTTGAGGTATGTTTTGTATGTGTTTGTATGGCATGACTATGATATGTATGGGTGGTGATTGTGGTGTGATATGATATGGCCCTCTAAGACATGCATGATAGGACAAATGATATTATGATATAGGAAATGAAAGGACAATGAGAAACAAATGGGAAGTGAGATGCTAAGGGGGATATGAGGTTGACCAAAATGAACGAGAGATGGGAACCATGCATGGAAATCCTAGGGTTTGCGTGGGGACTTCGGGAGTTTGCATGGGATGGACAAAACTTGCATGGGGGTGATCCTTACGTGAGAGAAGTTGGTTTAGGGTGTAAATAAGCTAAGGGGAGAGTTGTGGAGTGATTGGAGACTTGGGATGAAAAATATTACGTAGGTCGGTGTGAGAGTGTATAGGGGACCCGATTAGGGTTTTGGGAGGAAGTAATAACCTGGAAATTGTGGAAGTAAAAATGATTAAGGGAGAGTGGACTACGGGTTAAGAATGGGAATTTATTATGTAAGGAGTGAGTATGGGTGTCATGGGAGAGAAGGGATATTGAGGGAGAAAAGGGGAGAGGTTACTTGTGGAAGAAGAAAGGTACTAGAATTTGAGGTGGCTAACTAGGGTTTTTCCAGTCATCTGTGAAGTCGAGAGGTAAAGTGATATGTTTGAGGATTAAATCTAATTAAGGTGAGATGTGGGGAGATGGATGGAGCAATGGTTGTGTAAGTGAGAGGAAGTTAGGCCACATAGGTCTAATTAGGGTTTTCAAGGGAAGACCCTCAAGGGTGATGGTAGGTGGAGTTGATGTCGTGAGGTGTTGGGCCCTAACCCGCACCCTTAGGAGTTGGGATTACATTAAAGAGTAAGTGTAAAGGGAAGTGGATGTCGGGGTGTGAGTTAGTGGGCACCGAGTCTCAAGATATGGGACGGGCCCTCGTTGGGGGATAATTATAGTTGGAGTTAGTCATGCATGTCTAGGACGGAATTTGTTGAATAAGATATGACAAAATACTAATCATGTAAAGTGAAAGAGTACTGAGCTGGGGCCATCCAATCCACCGGTAAGGAATAGTGGTGTGGACTATTGTCCCGCAAGTGATCGATCCACCGGCGAATAATAGTGGTGTGGACTTCGTCCCGCAAGTGACCGGCCCACCGGCAATAATAGTGGGGGATCCCGAGCTCAGTAAACCAAATCCTAATTTGTTAATAGACGTAAAAGATACTAAGTACTTACAGTGGAACACCATGAGAGTCGGGGCCAGTCCGATCCACCGGCATAAAATAGTGGTTAGGTGCGTTCTGCCCTATAAGTGACCGATCCACCGCCTATAATAGTGGTTAGGTGCGTTTTGCCCTATAAGTGACCGATCCACCGGCTATAATAGTGGGGTTCCCGTACTCGCATGGATTAATAAATATTATGATTTGAATCGATTATAATTACCAGAGATCTAAAAGAATAAGTCTATCCGGACCATAGCTAGTCCTTATCATCTGTTTTACTATATGCTGTTCATATGACTACGCCATGTATACTGTGTAGTGTGTTTTATATGTTGGCCTTAGCGCACCTACTACCTTACTCAGTATTGGACCCGTACTGATACTACCTTGGTTGAATGGGTCATGTGATGATCCACCGATGGTGGGGAGCAGACCTCTTGTGCAGGTTTAAGATCGGATACTGTTTTGGGGTGGAAGGCCTGACTTGAGTGAGTAGGCAATCCGGATATGATCCTTCAGGATTTGTTTTATTTAATTGTATTTATCTTGGGAAGTTACAAGTGTTGTATTTAAACTTCCAAGGGTTTGTAATTGACTTTTAATTTCTCGTACTCTGATAAGCTTTTAAAATTTGAATTTAATTGTTGGACAGGTTTTAGCCTTGCATCTAACATGAGATAGATGGTTGACATTTATCTTGTGTTAGATGTGGCGGTAACATTTCCCAAATTCTCTCCTAGCTTCTGCTTTATTCTTTCAATTTTTTTTTTCAGGAGTGAAATTTGGGGGTGTTACATCTATTCCATACTTCTTATCTAGATTCCTCAGTAATCAGAGTGTAATTTTACAAGGGGAGTTATCTAGTCCAGTGACAATTAAAAAGATTCGGCATGTTAATTTTTTATGGGCCCTTTCAAGAGCCTAGACCTAGATGGTCTTGGCCAAATTTTTTTATAAAGAATTATTAAACATAGTCAAATGAGATTTTTACCTTTCTTGTAAGCCAGATTCTTGCCACTAAAAGTTTCCTGTTGGTACTTAATCAAACTCTATTAGCTAAAACTAGAAGTCCCTACTTATATTAGATAATTTTGGCTGACTGGACTTTGTAATGTGGCTTACAAGACCATCACAAGATCCTTGATTTTTGCCTTAACAACATCCTTCCCTCCTTTATTGGAATAGAACATAGTAGTTTTCTCCTGGGTCGCCAAGCTCGTGGTAATATCATCATTCTTTAGGAAATGGTCCATATGATGAGGTGGAAAAAGGTTTGAGTGGTTGCATGGCAATAAAGATGGACCTAGAAAAAGCCTATGATAGGCTTTCATGGAATTTCATATACAATATGTTGATTTTGGCTAGATTTCTCCAAGTTAATATTAATCTCATTATGAGATGTATTTCCACTGCAATCATAAGGGTCATTTGGAAAGGAGAAGTTTTTAAATCTTTCTCACCATCAAGGGGCATCCTGCAAGGTGACCCTATCTCATCGTATACCTTTATTCTCTATATAGTGAGGCTTGATAATTTTATTTGAGAGAAGGTTGTGCAAAAACTATGGAAACCAATTAATGTTACTAGAGGGAGAACCGATATTTCACATCTTTTCTTTGCCAATAATTTGCTTCTTTTTGAAAAGCCTTTACATCTCAAATGAGGGTCATTCTCAAATGCCTTAGTCAGTTTGAGAAGGTGGATGGCCAACTTATTAGCTCCCAGAAACTATGATATATTTTTTAGGGGATTTGAATCATAATATTTCACAAGAGATTGTCGCTTTATAAAGTTTTAATGAAGCTAGTACCCTGGGAAAATATTTAGAGTTATTCATGAAGGATGATAATTATACAAAGAATTTTTTCACCCATGTGTTTGAAAAAGTGAAGAAGAAGCTTTTTTCTAGTTGGGCTACTTTAGTCAAATTAATCACTTCCACCATTCCAATGTATACAATGAAGACAACTACACTACCTAAGAGGATTACCAAGAAAATATGCAAACTCAACCACAACTTCATTTAGGGTTCCACTTCTCACAAGCGAAGGATTGATCTTGTTATGTTGGATGGGATTTGTTTTAGCAAGTCCTAAGGTGGATTGGGCCTAAGAAAGGAGTTACATGTTAACAAGGTGTCTATGATGAAACTAGCCGGGGACATGATTCATAATCAAGATATGCTCTTAGTCAAGATTATTAAGGAAAAGTATTCGCGAGAGTGGGAGGTGATGCCAATGGAACCAAAGAGTAGCACATCACCTTTGGTGCAATATTGTGGCAACTTTTCTAGACATGAGAAGTGGCCTCAAATGGGTGGTGAAGTCCGAAACTAATGTCCTCTTTTGGAAAGATTGGTGGGTAGGTAAGGGCACACTTATTTGGGACATATTAGACACACTCTTAGAGGAAGAATTGAACCAGAAGGTTTGCGATGTCATCGGCTATAATGGTATTTGGAGATGGGATTTTTTTAGTGACACCATGCCTTATAGTAGAGTGCTGGAAATTGTAGCTTCTTCCGTCTTGATAGGATCTGAGGAAGATGTTGTGGTTGGGGGCTTTAATGTCGATGGTGGTTTCACCTTGAAATTGGCTATTTCTAGGTTGGAAGGCAGCTTTACCCCTCAATCTCCTTATTATGATATGTTGTGGAAACTTAAGGTAAGACAAAGAAAAAAGTTCTTCCTTTGGTTGTTGGCCCATGAGAGGCATTTGATGAATGCTGGGAAAGTATGGAGAAATTTGAGCACATCACCTACATGTAAGGTGTGTTGTGGTGTCTGTGAGGATATCTTGCATGCCCTAAGAGACTACCCTTCTAGTAAAGAAATATTTCTTCGCTTTCTACCGCTCAAAGAAATTGATTATTTCTTCTAGATGTCTTTGCATGAGTGGTTTTGGCATAATCTAAGGAAAATCATGCCGGATTATCCTATTTGCCCACCATAGGCTTCGATTTTGTAATTGGTTGTTGGAGAATTTGGTACTGGAGAAATAGAAGGGAACTCCTTGATGAGCAAGTTTGGCCAAGCCATGCAAGTAGATGGATCAAAGACTTCGTCTGAGGAGAATATCAAGCCTGGAACACATTGTCCTCGCTTTGTCACAAAACCCATCAGAGACAGACACGTGCACTTGGATGGAATCCTCCTCCTCTTGGAGTTTTGAAGATAAATGTCAATGGGAGTGCTTCTTCGAACCTGGGAAAAATCTCCTCTAGAGGAGTTGTACAAGACATTCTTGGAAGACGACATTTTAGTTTCTCAGCGAATGTGGAGAGTAGGCACAATCCTTGAAGCTAAATTGTGGGCTACTTGGTATGGTTTGGAAAAGGCTACGAAGCGCAACTTTGGCCATATTCTCTTATGTTGTGACTCACAGGTTGCTATGAATATGATTAATGTAGACTCAAACATTATGCATCATCTTTCATCGCTTATTAGAGCGTGCAAGCAGTTAAAAGATAGGTTCTTTTCTTGTAGTATTGTACATGAATACAGGGAAACAAATGCTTTTAGAGACAATATGACTCACCATGGTCATAATTTAGATTTTGGTTTGAAGACTTTTAAAGATCCTACCTTCTTTTTGAGAGACAAACTCTCTCTTGATTTTCAGGGGAAGTTTATATTAGAAACATTATACAAATAAGCTAATTCTATCTTTTTTTTTTATTGTTTTTTTATGAGTTTCCACCTATTCCTTGCTGGTAAAAAAAAATGGAGTTATTATGTTTCTTATACCATACAAAAATTAATTTTTTTTTTGATTCCATATGAAGTGACTAAAAATATTTTTTATTTGACGATGCCTTAGCGACTTAAGGAACAGACCATATTAATGTCCATCGGACTAGAAAAAAGTATCAAATTCGACCATAATTTTTTTTATTTATAAAAAACATAAAGTTAATCTACGTACACAGTAATTCACGAGGAATAACCATCCTCGATGATCAAAGGTTGATCACTACAAGCATCCGCCTTCCTTGACATGAATGTGTGCTGTACAGCGAAGCAAGAACGTGTTGTAATTTGGGAGGTCGGTTTCAGATGAGTTAAAACCCGGCTAACGGGTGACGACTTTGCCATGTCGGGGAGTAGGGGCCTCTAGTTTTGTCGCCATTGACAAATGTTGCTTGGCTTGCGCTCGAAGCAAGTCAGGTGCCAGAAGACATCAAACAACATGAAATCAATTAAATATAAAATTGAAAACGCATTTCTAATTCTATAGATTTAGAATTCCATTTTTGTTGTTTGAAACAAAATGAAAATGACAAGGAACTTAAATTAAAAGTTTATTTGCTTTCATAAATCGAGCAAGAAATTTTTTAAAAAGTTTGAAAACAGAATTATATTTTAATAATGTTATGCACAAAATTTAAAAACCAAAGTCATCTATATATGTTAATACATTAATTTAATGTTTATTAATAAAAAGTTCAATAAATTTATCATTAGGATCATCATCATCATTGTTATTATTATCTTATCAATTTTTTTTGTGCCATAATTGTCTTTCATTTTATACTGTTTTCAGCTTGTAATACTTAATTATCAATTAAAATGAAATTGATTCACTAAAATCTATTTTTTTTATAAAATAATAATAATTGGGTTTTGGTTTGGATTTTGAGTTTGGATAGATGACACTTCTCTTCAAATTAAATACTATTTCGGTCCTTCTGGTTTTCAACTTTATTTATTTTGATCTCTGTAAAAAAATTATTTTAGTCTTATAGTTTATAACTTTATCTGCTTTGGTCCTTTCAAATATAAAATATTTATTTTAGTCTCTGTAGAAGTATTTTATATTTAATTTAGTCCATGAATACTATATTAACCTATAATAATCAAATTGCTAGTAACTTAGTAAGCAAATTACATCCTAACCACCCAGTTAATTAGTAATATAAGTATTAATATATTGCTAATTTCATATCTAACTATATCCTCATAAGCAAATTACATCCTAGTTAGATTGGGAAATGAGAGTTTCGATTTTTCTTATTGTTGGCATATGGGTTTTTTTTAATTATATTTGAAATTGGTTATAGATAAATAATCATATTACTAAGTAAGTAGGTGATTAAATGTAATTTGTTTACTAAAGGACAGAAGGAGTATAAAGATTAAACTGCAATAGTAGATTAATATAATGTTTAGAACTAATTTGAATATAAAATAATTTGACATGGACTAAAATAAATATTTTCTTTTTATAGAAACTAAATTAGATAAAATTATAAATTACATGAATTAAAAGTTGAAACGAACATTTTATTGCTATAAAAATCAAAACAGATAAAATTACAAGCCGTATAGACTAAAATATTATTCAACTCATTTTTTTTCATCTAAAACCTCCGAAAGTTCTTTGAGAAAGTATTCAAGTAACCACTACGCACTGCTTGCTTTAGCGTTGAAGAAATGTTTAGGGTCCACTGAATTTTAATGGAGTAGGATGCAAAATTTGTTGCATAAACAAGTTCTTAAATAGTACGACATCTGTTTAAATATAGAAGTTATTAAAAATATATATATTATAAAAGGATTTTTCATTAGAAATATAAAAGTATATTTTTGAAAATTATAATTTATGATATATTAAAAAAATTAATAATTAAGATTTATCTTAAAAATACGCAGTGACTTTCTTTTTAAAATAGATAAAATAAATAAATGCGCATTAGGATATACTATATTAGTTAAAATAAGAAAAAAATGCCATCGTTACTAGTTTGTAGTAATAATAGTAAATACCATGAGACCACACGAGGTCAAAATTGCATTGATTAATGTTGATATCCAATTAACATTGGAGGATGCAAATTTTGGGTTAAGATTTACTCTCTTCGTATAAAAAAGAAGTCATTCTATTAATTTTTATATATTTTAAAAAAGTAATAAAAGCAATATTAAAATTACACTTACACAATTTATTAAAAAGTAAAAAAATTATTTAATGCATATATAATTAAAAAAGTAAGTATAAAAATAAAAGGTAGACTTTGAATTTTTTAAATGACTTTATTTTTTATATAACAATTTGATGATAAAATGATTTTATTTCTGATACGAATGGAGTAAATTAAATGTACCAATAAACTTAGATAGAGGTGATGTAAAATGATTAAGATGTAAGAAGGTTTGATCCGGTTTGTCTTGGAAAATATAATAATAATTTATTTTACTTATAGATAAGGAGTTTTTTTTCCCTTTTTAAATAGTTTTTCTTAACGACACTCTTTATTATTGTTGTTGTTATTGTCAATCTTATTTGCATTACAATAAGTACTTAGAAATATAGATACCACATTCATATATATATATATATATATTCAATATTTCTACTTGTAAAATACCTGATACTTTTAGGGTTATTACTACTATTATTATTATGATAATCATCACCATCATCATCATCAAGAGTATGCCTTCGATAAACCATTTATGTAAATCTTAATGAGCTTGCTATGGCACATGGTTCATATTCATCTTTACTTCCTAATTCATCTTAATGAGCTACTCTATGTCCAATTATTTAAAACAAAAAAATTTAAACATGAATTGTAATAACTCACCAAAAAAAAAACATGAATCGAAACAAATTAAAGGACTGGCATGTTACAAAGTTTTTGACACAAATTTGGACATGCGGCCTAAGAAGCAATGTTAGAGAAAATGACATTATTCAAGGTCATTTTCGTACCACACTATGAATTTAATTAATTGCAAGAGTCCAAGGCAGTATTTGCTAGGGATACGTCATGAGTATTCACAACGGATAGATTTGAGGTAATTGTAAATGTAAACTTTTGAATATTAACGATCCTATGTTTATATTTTCTTTTATCATTTTCTAATATTACAACACATAGAAGTTACAAAGTTCCTTTATAAAAAAAAATTTCCATCAAACTTTGTTACCGAAACATGATAAATAAGTACATAGAATAAAATTTAAATATAACAAAGTAAAAGATGAATATTTAAAAATAAAAGCTAATTTTTAAAGTTTAAGCATGTCTGAAACTATTTCACGTAATTGCATTAGTTACATATTTATATTAGAAATTGATTTTTTTTGTTGAGAATTAAATAAGATACATAATACAATAATCATATATTTACATCAGTAATTACTTCTTCTATGTTTATATATTTGTATAAAAACGATATTCATTTTAGAAAAATTAAAGTTTATGTTTCAATTTTAATCTTTTTTTCTTCTTATTATCTCTGTAATAAATATTTTACTATTTTTCACTGAGGATATAAATATAATTTTAAAAGTATTTATATTAGTTTAAAAAAAAGTGTACATATTATTTAAATGACTTATTTTTAGATATAGAAAGAGTAAATATTTAATGTAGAATTTAAAGAGTACATAATTGCACAAACAATGAGTCCTATATTTCCTTTCGGAAAGAGAAAAAACAAGTTATCTATTTATATTAGAAATTATTTTTTGTATGTATTAAAATAATATAAAATATATTTGTGTCTCAGTTATTATACATTAATATAAGAATTTAAGTTAATTTGTTTGACCACAAAAAAGATTAAAAGAACGATAGGAATGACTATGTATCATTTATTTATTTATTAATAATTTTTATAAAATGTTTTATGTTGATAAATAAAAGTAAAATGAAAAAATGTACAATTACTACCGCCTTTGTTAAGAAGTAAGCAATGCCACTTGGGTACGCGGTTTTTACTCGAGTAGGAATGCGCAAATTTTCATTTCTTATCGGAGAAAAGCAATGGGCCTGCTTGCTTGCCTGTAATGTAATGTATTCGGATTCAAAGCAAATTGGACCAGCAACAAGAAGGCTAATAAGACAGCCGTTCACCCCACCCTTGCAACGTACATTGCACTATACGCACGAGAAAGGCCGGAGAAAACTTCTGAAGCACTACAAAAGAAGGCCGCTTTCACCTAACACCATCGGTGCATCATAGCTAACGTCCAGCTATTCCTCCCAGACCATGACCGATCTTAGTACAGCTAGGGAGCTAGCTTCTTCCTCCTTAGGTATAGGGAGGGCAGGGCACCACGTAGGGCACAGGCCACAGCAGCAGCCAGCAATGGTCCTCCCTCCAAGGGGCATATGACCTTGACCGCACTGTTGAATTACACCGCACCCTTCTTCAGTTGTGACATTAAATTGGTAACAGAGCTGTGATCTTTTCTTGGTCACGGCCCAATCCCCGACAAAAGCCTGATCTATTGGCGCGGGCCCCACCTTTGGTATGTCCCAAATCTGCTTAGAAAGTTGCATTGATTGCACATTTCTCATACTAGAATATATAAATATATGTTGATATGCATATATATCAACAGATAATACTTTCTTTGTTGATTTCTTTTATAGGTCCAAAAGTTTCTTGGTTGATGAATCAAGATATAGTACTGATCAACTCAAGGACCCAAATTTTTTTCTGATTTAAAATTTTGTTGTCCAATAAAGATTATAAATAGTTTGACCAAATCTAAAAGCCACAATTAATATATGCCTCTATGGTTAGTAACTTAGTAATTAGAATGATTGCCCCCCACCCCCTTCTTTTTTAATCAAATCACTTTTATTATTTGCTTTTAATTTCTCAGTAACTCACATGACTTATGTTGTAGTAATCAGAAAAGCATCTCCACCCTGCTCCAAAATTGAGAGAAAAAAGAAAAGAATATAAACCTGCCAACCCCCCCCCCCCAAACACTTTTTCTTTCATTCTCTCTTAAAAAATAAAGGAAGCCGGTAGTCCGATGGGAGAGAGAGAAAAAGTTGTGAATTGAAACATGAACAGTGTTTTTTGATGTGCATTTAATCTGCATGGAACCATATGGAGATCGTGACCTGTGATAACAGAACTGTTGCTTGCTGCAAACATGTCTGTTATTGGTATAACCGAAAAAAATAAAAGGCAAATAAATAAATAAATAAATAAAAGGAGGCTTGTTCTGAAAGAAGGATTCTCTTTCATCGATCAATGTTTTTATCTTCTGTCTCTCTCTCTCTTGATGTCTTTGCCCTCTTGCTTTCTCTCTTTAAGCAAACAAGCAAAGCATCTCCATCTTCTGTTATATAACCTCCACTACAGAAATTAGCTTGCTTTCCCTTATACGTATCCCAACTTTCCTTTGCTTACACTTAAGAATTTTTGCTTCCGAGCCTACCTTCTTCTTATACTATTCCCCTCAATTCTTACATAAACTAACGCAAAATAATTGAAAAGGATTGGTTGTCAATTCCCTCCCCCCTCACCTTCTTTTTGTATTTTCTTGAGGGGGCTTGATCAATAGCTCCTTCTGTGCCGAACGAAAAGGATTTCCTATTTGAAGTCTTCTCATACTCATTAATCCTTTATATAGTCTGATTTCATTGTTTCGAGGTTACGCTTTCATGTATATAGTCTGATTTCATGCTTCCAAAAAGTACCATTTTCACGGTGGTTTTTTAGTTACTATTTTCTTTTCTGGGTTTTGGGACTTGGGTTTTCAGGAAATAGCCTAATGCAATCATGGGTTTTTGTGGGTTTTGAACATTGGTAAGATTAAAGCTTCCTCTTTTTTCTTTTTCTTTTTTTTTTTATCCTGGAAGTCCTATCATAATGTGCTTGATGATCCAATTTTCACTGTGTTATTCTTCAGCCTTCTGTGTTTCTTCTTATTCTGTGATTTTTCATTTCTCGTTCTGGGGAAAAGGAATCTATTTCCCATTTGTCTAGTTGAGATTCCTTTTTGGGATAATTCATTTTCTTCCCCATCATCGAAGCAGAAATTGATATATAATCTAGAGAGAGAGAGAGAGAGAGAGAGAGAGAGAGATAGACGCAAAGTTTACACCTTGTTAACTGCATCAACAGAACTCCAATCTCTTATTTGAGGACCCAAGTTATAAAAAACCTATCTTGTTTCCCCAGATATCATATATCGTACCTCTCTTGAATCCATCACGAATTAGTCATCTCTCCATCGATTTCCGGGTCTTCGGGTTCATTTCTTGACAAGATTGTTGGTCGTGTTGTCTTGTCAGTTTTTCCTGTTCCAAAATCACTACTTGTACAAACTCCCCTGCCTCGTCATAACAGAATCAATAGGGAAGTTCAAGTCTCGACTCCAATGAGTTTCTTAACAGGATCACCAAAGAGTTCTTATCAGCCAGCAGTGACCGGAGATACAACTGCCCTTAGCTACTGGCTGAATTGGAGGGTATTATTATGTGCTCTCTGGGTATTTATCTCAATGATTTTTGCATCATTTCTAATATCAAGATATGAAGGAGTCCGAAATAATTCGGAACAAGTCTCGAGAGGTGAAACAAGAAAAGATGGAAGAGGTGGGATTTTGTATGCTGATGAAGTTTGGAAGCCTTGTTTGAAAGGGATGCATCCTGGTTGGTTGCTGGCTTTTAGAGCTGTTGCATTTTGTGTTATGTTGATTCTGCTCATTGTCAATGTTATTGTGGACGGAGCTGACATTTTCTACTACTATACCCAGTGAGTTTCCTGGTTTCCTTTTTGCTTGTTCTAATTAATTTTATAATTCTTTTTGAGTGATTCTTTTAAATTTTTGTTTGGTGAGTTCTTACTTAGTTGGGAGAATTGTCTTTTGATTATTTTGATTCAAATTTGAATTTCATTTTCTTATCCATCTCTTCTTCTGGTTCGGTACTTGTTATTATGAGATCTCCAATTTTGGTTCAGCAGAAAAGAAAGGTGTCCGCTTTTCTCCATGGATATCGGATTCCGCAAGTTCAATGCATTTGTTTTTTCTTCCTAGCTGGGCTATTTATGGTCTCAATTAATGAGAAAACGTATCTGAACCTTTTTTTTTTCTCTGTTTTTTCTCTTATCCTATTCATCATATTCTGAATTCAATTGTGCGATTTTCTTCTTTAATTCATATTGGCTTATGGTTATGTGTATTTGTACATCAATGCTCCTTACTTTTGACTTTTGAGTAATAATGATTTAAATCCAGATTTCCTCCCAATATAATTCCCTCCACTTCTTTGATATACTTGGTTGGTATGCAAAAAATGGGAACTCTTTTTTTTTTGAATATTAACTTATTACAGCTGTTTTAACTGTTCATTATTATTATTATTATTTGGGTATCGGACAGGTGGACTTTCACTTTGGTCACTTTTTATTTTGGGGTATGTGTTTCTTGCCCTCATCTGCCTCCATTCCTCTTTAATTCATTAGTGGTGCCAATTTGCTAATGGGGGTATTAATTATTGCTCACTGCTTTGTAGCTAGGATCTTTGCTCTCCATCTATGGCTGCTACGAATACTACAACAAAGTTGGTGGTGATAGAACGGATAATGCAACTAGTATTGATGTAGAACAAGTGATTCATCAAATTCCAGCGATGAGGGGTCCTAAAAATATGAGTTCCAATGATGGTGGTGATCATAATCATCAAGCCCGGCAATTTGCAGGGTGTTGGGGTTATGTGTTTCAAGTGACCTTTCAGGTATGCTTTTGATAAAGCGAGTCAAGCTTTATGCTGCATGCTTGATGCTGCTAAGTTTTCTCCTTATTAAACCAAACGAAAAATACCGTATGTATGAATCTTGTGTTTTCTGCATGTAACAGATGAATGCAGGCGCTGTTATGCTCACTGACTTTGTTTTCTGGTTTTTCATCGTCCCTTTCCTCGCTATGAAGGATTACGATCTCAACTTTGTAAGTATATCGTTATATTATTACAATGTTCGATGATGATGGATATGTTGTGACGTTGTGGATTTTGATTTAATAAGATTCGATGATGATACAATCAATGTGTGTGCTTTTGTCATGGCAGTTGATCATAAACATGCATACTATTAATGCTGTTTTCTTGCTCGGCGATACCGCTTTGAATTGCTTGGTAAGTGCGCAACTGAATATTAAATCCTTAAAACCAACTTCTCACTTCAACATTAAAAGTTGTCTAATTATATCGAGACTGGTTTTGATTTTGCAGCATTTCCCTTGGTTTCGAATCGCATACTTCTTCCTCTGGACTGCATTCTATGTCATTTTTCAATGGATTGTCCACGCCTGTTTATCTCTTTGGTCAGTCATATCCTCTTACCTCCTTTACTCTATTTCTTTCCGGTATTGGAAGACATTAGTAGTTTAGCTCTTTTCTGATGGCTTTCATTCACATTATCTCTTCTTTCAACAGGTGGCCATATCCAATCTTGGACCTGTCATCTGCATATTCTCCATTATGGTATATTTTTTTTCCATGTACTAATAATCAGAACCAGGGTGGTTAAGCAACAGGTTCATTACCTGATACTTTCTTCCCATTGTTGTCACTGGACAGGTATTCAGTGGTGGCTCTCATGCATATCCCGTGTTATGGCGTGTTCGTGTTGATAATGAAGTTGAAACATTTTCTGTTGTCGAAATACTTTCCGGAATCTTACCAGTGTGCGAGGTGATTTGGTGCAAAAGCTGTGATTGATGAAAGCCGAAGGCAGGCAGGGATACATATTGCTTGGATTTTTTTAGAAGATTTATTGATTCATTTCATTAAGATACAGAGAAGACGGGGATGATAATAATTGATGCTGATAATGATTGGTGGGGGGAGATATTAAATGATTATACCGAATAGAGTTTTGATTTTCACAGATATATAAAATATAAATGTAATTGTGAACAACTTTGCTTTAGGTTGTTCATGTTACCATGCATCCTCATTTTGGGTGGCACAGCGGAAAGATCATATAGATTTTGTGTATAGTACTGTTTTGTTTAGTAGGAATATAATCCTATACAAAAGATGTTTTTTCATACGAGTGTCTGGGCATGCATGGCACTCGCTTTATTCCTTAAATGTTTAATATTTATATGGGAAAATGATTTTTTCCCTTTTATTATGGACCTTTCCTTTTTCTTGTGGTGTATCCTTTTTTTTTTTTTTTAATTGATTGGGGGAGGGGAGGGGTGGGTGGTAAGGTAATAGAAGCCTAAAAAAATAGCATATACTTCACTTCTTTTGTATGAACTATGACGTGTTTAAGGTAATAAATAGAAGCTTAAAAAAATAGCATATACTTCACTTCTTTTGCATGAACTATGACGTGTTTAAAGTGGAATAAAAGCATTTTGGAAACAATATATTTGGAGTAAAATAGATCTTTTTTGAGATAATGTATCTTCTTCGGCCACATTATACAAGAGACGTAAATATGATACATTTTCTTTTTGCATCGTTATATCAAATACCTCCTCAGATGGAAACAATTCTTTCCTTCCGATGAAAGAATAATGTCGATCTACTTGGAGTCAATGTTCATTGACTGCTGTAAGAGCAAAAGATAACCAAAACACGTAATACATAGGCTGGCTCTAAAACACATTATTCGGCACCCGAAGATTTCAATTATCTATTACGAGTCTGTTTGGAATAGCTAAATGGTAATCTAGTTCAAAGATGAAAACTGAATTAATTGAAGGCTGAAAAACTAATTTAAAGACGAAACTTTAAAAGCCACCCGAAAACTACGATTTGAAAGTAGAAAAGGCTTAAATTAAAAACTACTCTCACAAGCTTTAAATAACCATCCAAACATACACTATATCTCATTAATATATACGACCACTTACAGCTCTAGCTATTGGGAGGTTAATTGAGGATTGTGGCAGTAAAGCCACTTTCTTAGCCGCCACCTATTGGCTTAGGTGTTAACATAGAACTCACACTCATCCTTCGGTGGTAATAGGTGTCATTAGTCTGAACTAGATGCTAGGTGCTATCATCTAAATCTCGTTGGGTGCCTTTGGTTGGTAGGTGGTATTATCTAAGATTAATAGTTGTCAAAGTATGCCTTGAGCTGGCATAACTAGCCGACGACACTCACCCCCTCGTGCCTATATATGTGTTCACACATGGCTTTGGTTAATCATCCTATCTGGGAGCAATACGATAGAGAAAAAAGAAAGTGAGAGCATTTAGAGAGAAATATTTAGGTCTCTCCAAAGGATAGCTATTGTAACCCTTTTACTCTTTTCATAAATTAGCCTACAAATTTTCATTTTCTATTTCTACTTCAGTTATACATTAAACGTCTAAGTACTACCATGATCCTAACAAGTGCTATTAGAACTTCGGTTTTATCAAATTAGTTATCTTGAGCTACAATCAAATCTAATAAGTGGAGATGAGGCATATACTACCATGGCGATGAATTGTGAATAGAAAAATTCAATGAGGATAATTTTGCCTTGTGGAAAATGAAGATAAAAGCATTCTTGATAAAAGATAATTGCTTAACTGTAATCGATGAAAGCTCCATTAAAATAATTGATGCCAATTGGGAAGAGATGGAAGGTAATGTCATTTCCAATCCACATCAAGCAATGGCAAATGGAGTCTTATCAAGTGTGGTCGAGAAAAAAGACACCAAAAGATATTTGGAATGCACTCTCAAAATTATGAGACCAAAACACTATAAAACAAAATTTTCTTAAAAAGAAGGCTTTATACCCTTCTAATGATGGATTTAACCTCGGTAATATACCAGATTAGCACCATTAGTACTCTAATTTCCCAATTATCAACATTGAGGTATAATATATGTAATATTCCAAATTTTACTTAAACCTAATCCCCAATAATTAATATCATAACCTAATTCTAATATCAAAAAATTAATATGTCTACCCACCCTAACTCCTTAGTCCAAATTATTAACTTAGCCCTAATCTCTATTCTAGGTTATTAACATAATTTTTTAACCTAAATCTAACATCGAAAAGTTGTTAATTAAATTATCCTAATACCCTAACCTAAATTATTCTAACCTAATTCTAAATCTAAAACCAAACCTAATTACTTTACCCTCTTTCCTTTTTCTTCTCCACCTGGCCGATCTCCTTTTTCTTTTTCTTCTCCCCTTCCTTTTACGTGAAACATTGTCCCCAAACAATGTCTCTACCCTACCATGCCACCATCACCTACACCATACCCCATCAACTCCCACCTTCTATGCTTATAGGTTGGCCTTGACATTTCTTCCCGATCGTGCCTCACTCCCATCTCCTTCTCAGTGTGCATGTATGTACGTATATGACATTAAATTCCCTCAACCAACCTCCTTCCTCTCTCTCTTCTCTGTTAACATTAGAACCGCCTAATGAAGCCTTATTTCCTTCCCTCTCTCTTTCTCTTCATTGCCAAGCACACCAACAAAACCATAAACAACAACCTTTACCTTTCCTTCCCTATTTCACCAGCCAATACCACCGTTTCCACCCCCTTAGCTTCACCAAAAACCACTGAAATCACACCCTTACCACCAGCCATAGACACCAAATCCTTCCTTGTTTCCTTTGGCCAAACTCACCAAACCCCTCCATTTTCTTTCTCCCTTATGCACCGACAATCAATATTGTTCCTTCACCCCAACCACCAGCCACTTCCACCATTCCCTCACCCCCACCATCCACAAAACCCACTAAAGCAGACCCTCTCCACTCAGCCAGAACCAATGCAACCCACTCCTACCCTTCGGCCACTTCCACCATTGCAACTCCCCCACATGTAGCCTCCTTTTTCATTCCCCTACCACCAGCAATAATAGCTTGTGCCATTGCGAAACCCTTGGCTTCAACACTTGTTTCCATTCCTCCCTCTTTTGTTACGTAAATTTTACCAACCACATCTTTGAGCCTTGTTTCGATTTTTCTCCAATTTTTTTCACTCTTATTACCTTAAATTTTCCTTAATTATATCATTAATTTCTAATGGTGTTATTATTATTATTATTATTATTATTATTATTATTATTATTATTATTATTATTATTATTATTATTATTATTATTATTATCTCCTCTTAGATATTTTTTGGAGATTTCGGAGGAGGCGGGACAGGATACATGCTTAGAGACATGTGCCTATTTTAGTAAGGATACTAGTCATTGTTAGGGTTTTATGTTAAAAGTCATGTATGATTATGTGTATTAGTTTCTTTTATTACTATGTTGTTAAATGCATGTTGTTAATGTCATGATATGAGAATATGATATTATATGATGAAAAATGAGTAAGATGAGGAGCATGTGATATCATTACGATAAGTACTATGTGAAAAATCCTAAGTGAGTTGTTATGATATATAGTATTGTCATATGGATTTGATATAGTATGATAATTGGGAAATGAGCATATTTAATATGCATGGTGATAAATCGAGGATTTGAAAATATTGATACTAAACATATAATGTTTTCATAAAACAAGGGTTTTTGGTTACCTTTGAGGGCATTTTGATCAATATGAGTTTAAGATGGTACTTTTGGTATTTTGATAGGTTATATGATTTAAAATATGCTAAGGGTATCATGTGAAATATTCTAAGTAAATTTTGAATGACTTAGCTCCACAAAATTATAAAATAGCTTAATTTAGGAATAATACCCCTAAACTGGTGATATTATTGTGGCATGTGTGAAACGTTAGATTTGTACCACAATTTTTGGATATGTTATTAATAACTGTATTTTAGGAATTTATATTTAATTTTCTAATCATAAAATTCTTATGGAAAAAGTTATGACGTACTTGTGAAATTAAGGTTTTTTAAGCATTATGAATAATTACTCTTGAGATAGGGCGATTATCGGATATGTAAGATATTATAGTTAGGTCTTAATTTTTTTGGTATGGTGATGGTGATGATGATGATGATGATGATGATGATCATAATAATAATAATAAAGGAATAGATACTAAAATTTGTGGATAAAAGAGCAATAGAGAAGAAGTTATGCCTCAAATGTAAAATTAGGGTTTCTTAGGAAGTAAATGGACCTATATCCTTAAGATCAGCCTTGATACCTATGTGGTTGTGCTTTAATTGCTTCAATTATGTTTTTTAAATATCAAAAAAACTATGAATAAGACATTAATCATTTAAAGTGGAAGATCATGTGAGTCAGGTCGAGGTATTTCATGGGTCCATTCTATCGGACGATAGTAGTGGCTCAGGTGTGTTTTTTCTTAAGAGGTACATCAGTCCATTCTTCCAGATTAAGAACAGTGGGTCCTTACACTCAAATTGAATGAGAATATGACTTTATATAATTTAAACAATGGATGCAACTTTAATTACTTAAATTAAAAGATTACGTGAATCAGGATTGAAGAGTTGTATCCGTTCCACGGAACAATAATAGTGTCTTAGGTGTGTTCTTTCGTGATAGGTGTTTCAAATCTTTCCATTGGTTTAAAAATAGTTTTAAGGATCATGTTGCCCTAGTTTATTTTTTGTTGATCCATTCCACAGTACGATAATAATGGCTTAATGTATTATCCTTGAGAGGCACTTTAGTTCATTCCATCATATTAACAATAGTGGGGTCTCTAAACTCAGCATAAATAATAGAATGAAATAGTTTATATCTAATAATGAGACCTGTAATCAGTAAATACCTTGTGTTATTTTATGTATCTCGCATGCATGCTTATCTTTCATTGTGAATTCATGTATTTATTCATATCCCTTACTCGAATGTATTTTCACATTTCTCAGTACGTAGTGTACTGACCACCTTTTTTTATAGGTGCTATTCATTCCTACAAGAAAATGACCTGGATGTCTGTGTGCAAGTCGATGAGGACCGAGTGGATTATTTTGCAGCCTATAATGTTTTATGTGGGGTGGAGTGACTATTGTATCTAGGTTTTAGGGGTAGAGTCATTTTATCCTAATGATAGTTTTACCCCAAATACTTTTTTAGATTCTTAGATCCATGATATCCCTTTTCTCTGTATTTTTAGATATTGTACTCAGAATTAATCTCCAAATTATATTCATGTTATGAATTTTTTCTCATTTTCTCATTACCGTGCTTTACATTCAAATTGTTTTACCTTGTAATTGATGTAAAGATCGTTTGGTAAGCCAGACTTATGTCAATTATGATAGTAACACCTAGATACTTTGGTATTATGCTTCCACTGTAAATGAAATTTTGTAGTAATAAAATTTGGGGTGTTATAATATAGATATGTTTGATTGTGGTGAAGTTATACTCCAAGTTCTACTTGATTCATATGATCAAATCATCATTAACATAACTAGCAGTTTAAAAGTCCTAGCCTTTGACGAGATTCCAACCTTAATCGTAGAAGACAAAAATTGGCACAAAGGCAAGGAGTATAGGCATCAAAGCTCTCAACAATTTAAGGCTTTAGAAGTAACAATAGAGAGATCAATAGAATGTGGCCCCAATGGGAGATACGAGTAAATCAAAGTGAAGAAGTAAGAATAATGCCAAGTGTTATTATTGTGAGAAGAAAGGTAATTAAAATATGGAGTGTTGTGTTAGCATCTCAAGAAAATGTCCTAAGTCATTAAAATCTCCAAGGTGTGTAGTAAGCACCTCAGAATATGGTATATATTGAGGCAACAACAAATAATAAAGCAAGAAGATGGTTTGCTAATTTCTAGCCTATGGATTTAGGAGCTGCATGGTATATGAACTCATAGAGAATGCTTCTATCAATATGGACCTATCTCTAGAGGCTCTATGTTCATAGGAGATAATCATGTCTTAGAGATTGTTGATATTGGTAGTAAAAATTAAATATGTTTGATGGTATGGTTCACACCCTTCAAGAGGTACTCCATATCAGAGGCCCACTAAAAAATATATCATTTTTAAAATAGTTAAATAGTAATAGATGCAAAAACTATTTTCAAGATGGGTTCATGTAAATTGTTAAAGGTGTGATTATATTCATGAAAGCAAAAAAGGTAGTAGCAAACATGTTGATGCTTAAAGGAGAAGTAATTGTTGTATCAACAAGTTCCGTCGAAGAATTGATGATAATGTGACACCACAAGCTAAGCTACATGTCAAAATGAGATCTAAAGATTTTAGCCAAACAAAAGCTTCTTCTCAGAATCAAAAGGTTATATCTACCATTTTGTGAGCATTATGTTACAAGTAAGCATAATGGGTTGATGTTCAACAATTCTTCTGCTTGAAGTAAAGCTATCTTGGAGTTAATTCACTCTAATGTTTGGTTAATACTAGTTATTTCCATAGGAGGTAAAAGATACTTTGTATCTTTCATTGATGATTATTCTAGGGCATGTTGGATGCATTCAATCAAGAATAAGGAAAATGTGTTCAAGGTTTTCAAACAATGCAAAGTGTGGGTAGAACTTGAATTTGAAAAAAAAAATTCAAGTGTTTGAGGATTGATAAAGGTGGAGAATGCACTAGTGATGAATTTGATAATTTTGATCAACAAGAAGGTATCAAGAGGCAGTTCAGTGTGGCGTATACTCTATATTAAAATGAAGTAGAAGAGCGGATAAATAGAACCTTGTTAGAATGGACAAGATTATTTTTAAGAATTATGGGAATGACCAAGTCCTTTTGTGCAACACCCCCATTTCACAAACTACTTTTTTTAAAACAGTTTTGTGAATTTAAAAAAAAAATATAGGATGTTATGCCACATCTAACATGGAGAGGGTACTCTCTATACAAAATCAATGTCTATCCCAATGATAAAAGTAAATCGTATCCAAATATCGGGTGTTAGAATCACTTGATCCTATAATGATACAAGATTATGAAACATAAGAGAAGAGATAGAGATAAGGAAAATAGAGAACATATAAGTTTAGAGAAGATACATGGATGGTTATACACTAATATTCACCTAGGTATACTCTCATCACATATATCACATTAAAAGAATCAAATCATCTGTTACCTTCAAAACAAGGCAAACATTTATTTGTGGAAATAAGTAGGTGTCCATAAAATAGCTATATTAGTACTTTGTGCTGAGTAAGATAATAATCACATCAATAATTTAAGACACGCATAACCCATACGAATCATATAATAAGATAATTACTATAAATGCATATACTAATGATACGAGACGACTTAAGAGAAATCGTATTAGGTTTTATATTTAGGTGACCACACATTTTTTATTACTTAATCACATTAAGACCAAGAACCCACTTGAATTAATGTCACTCATATTTTCCTGACAAATGGGAAAAAAGAGTCAAATCAAGTTAAAACACAATTGGTAGTCACTAATAAACTACTAATCCTTAAGTACACATAACCTTATTTTCCAGTGGTTTGGACTTACATAGAGAATATCGAGGTCCTCTAGTCTGACAAAACCATACCACTATCACCAAGAACTTACTATCATTTTAACACTCAAAATCACTTTGCTCTTGACTTATGTAATATTTCACTTTAAATAATGTATTATTATCCACTTAAAAATATGGTTCACGCTCAAAACTTATCAAAGACCACTTCATTCAATTTTATTAGCATACCACTTCACTTGTAATACCCATTCTTCACTTGGAAAGCCACTTATTTTTTATTAGAAGAAAAAACGATAATACTTATTACTGCATTCAGAACAACTATTATTCATATTTAAAACACTTATAATTGCATAATGGTTAACTAAATTAAACATGCTATAAACACGTAGAATAATGATAAGTCATAAGAATAATCAAATTGTAATACCCCAAAAATTTCTTAGCCTAATCTCACATCATTAACGTCCTAATTTGATTCTAATCTCAATAAATCCTATGTTAGCCTTAACCTAACTCCTTAATCCCAAAACTTTAACCAAATCCGAAACCTTGACTCGAATAAACCATAATTCGTAAACCAAAATTAAAATCCACTAAAATGATTACTAATCCTAATTACTTGGCTAATCCAAAATGACCCTAAATTAATTCCCTAACCCTTCTCTTTTTCCTTTTCTTTCCATTTTTCTTTTCTTCTTTCTTCTCCTCCTTCCATCAATCTTGTGCTGCAACATTTGAATTTGTTGCAACTTGCACCATCACCTTTATGCATCCATCACCCATCACCTTATTTCCTTTCTCGTTTTTCTTCTTCTCCTTCTCCTCCCTTATCCTTGCCCGACTGCACAACCATACACACAATCTACACACTCAATTTCCCATGCCATTTTACTTCTCATGCAACACCTTTATGCAGCCATCACCACCTTTATCCTGCAACTACTACCCTATCCTTAACTATCCTTTGCAACCATCACCACCATCATCACCTTGCAGCTGCACCGTCACCATCATCACCATCGCACACCACCCCCTGTTCTTTTCTTCTTTCTTGACTCACACCACACATGCACACATGTGTATATATATACACTTCACACTCTCCTTCTTTCTCTTTGGTTTTGCCTCATTCTGCCCATCTTTGTGTCAAAGAGCCCTTGCCCGAGCTCCCTCTTCCTTCTCCTTTCTTCCTTCTCCTTTCTCCTTCTTCTTCCTCCTTCTTTCATTATATTTCGCCTACACACCACCAATCCATCACCATGCACCACCTCGGCCACTACTTGTCACCCATTGGCCAGTGGATTGACCACCAAGGTCAACCCAACCTTCCCTAACACCGTCACCGTCACCGTCCATCACTGCTAGCGACTGCCTCTTTTCCCTTCTTCTTTCCCTTGTCCATCGCACTTTTGCAAAGTGCACGGCCATGTAACACTTAAATCTCCTGCTATACAGCCGTGCAACCCTTGCATCATCTGGCCGTGCATCTTTTTTTCTCTCCACCTACTGTGCACTCCTGCTACACAACCGTGTAACTTTTGCACTGCCTGGCCTTGCGTCATTTTTTTTCTCGACCAGGAGTTGCACCGCCTGCTGCATAGCTGTGCAACTTCCTATTTTTAGTCCCACCCCTATTTTTACCTCCAAACCTTATCCAAACACCACCAAAATTTAACCATAGATCCACCACACATTCCTCTACACATCCACACATCTCAAGCTCCCATTTGACTATGGTTATAGCTATTTTTACCCTCTTTACATTGATTTCTCCTTCGATTTAACTCTTCTAGCCTAACCATGAATTTCATTATTTTTCGTAGGTGGTAATCCAGTAGTTCGGGAGGAGAAAGTCTAGGATTTGCGTGCTTAGAGCCTGGTGTCCTAGTTGGTAAGGATACTAATTGATGTTTAGGATTTTTGATGTTATTTTCTTGTATGGTTATATGTATTTTTCATGATATTGTTTATATATGATGAACATGTGTTGATCATGATATTTTGTGATGATATGAATGTTATGTTGAAAGAGAAGTGATAATGGGTGAGAGGTATCACTATGTCATAATTTATTATGATAATGTCATATTTATGGAAATATCTCTTATGGTATGAAATATGGACTTAGGGATATTATGTTAATAAAAGAAAGTAAGAATGTGTAAAAGGTACCATTATTATTTTGCTGTGATAATTTTATATTTGTATAAATATATCTTATGGAATAAAATATGGACTTAGGGATATTATGTTATTAAAAGAAAGTAAGAATGTGTAAGATGTACCATTATTATTTTGCTGTAATAATGTCATATTTGTGAAAATATATATTATGGTATGAAATATGGGCTAAATGAGTTTTGATAAATGTACTTAAGAATTCTCATGAGGTATGATGATTAATTGTGGACTTGAAAAATAACATGTATGGAAGGTATAAGATTTTATAAAATAAAGGTTTTTATTTGTGCTTAAGGGTAACTTAGTGATTATGGGATAATAAGGAAATTTTAGTATTTTATGTGTTAGGAGGATTAAAAGATGATAATAATAGCATGAGAAATTCTTAGAAGTATTCTTTCTATTTGAAGTCTTTAAATGATTTAATGGATAATTTGGAGCAAAATATCTTGTAATGATAATACCATTATTCCATGTATAAGACCTAGAGGTTATACGGAATTCTAAGTGCTTTGTTGGACCTTATGAGATCATCTATCGGAATTGGTAATTATGATAATTTCATGGGGGGTTTCATGACAAAATCCGTGGAATTTGGATCTCAGATATTTCTGTGATTAACATATCGGGATGAGATTATTAATATATATGTATGGAAATTAGATCGTGCATTTTGGGTATTATAATAATTATGGGATTTGAAGATGATATAATATAAGTTATGTGGAATAATCAATATGGGAGAATGAATACTAAAGGGTGTGTAATTAGGGTCTGAAATGACTAAAGGACTTCGATCTATGCTATATGTATATCTGCTTTACTGTGTCCTATGCATGAGAATCAATCTTGAATAAGATACTAATCACTTAAAGTAAAAGAGCACGTGAGTAGGGCCAAGGTGATCGATTTCTATATATATATATATTCTCATTCCACCGAGGAGAATAGTGGCTTGGGAACGTTTTTTCCCGAGAGGATGTTTTAAATCTCCATTCCATCGGAAAGAATAGTGGCTCAGGAGCATTTTGCCCTAGAAAGTGCTTCAGTCTGTTCCACCAGATTAAGAATAGTGGGGCCCCTACTCATCGTGAATGAAAATATAACATTATAACCTGTGGAAAAGATATTAATGATTTAAAGTGAAAGAATACACGAGTCAGAACCAAGGTGATCTATTTTTCTATACATATATGTGTGTATTCCCGTTCTACTGGGGAGAATAGTTGCTTGAGAGCATTTTGTCTCAAGAAGATGTTTTTAATCTCCATTCCACCGAAAGAAATAGTATCTCATGTGTGTTGTTCCTAAGATGATGTTTTAGACTGTTTTACCAGTTTAAGAATAGTGAGATTCCTGCACTCAATGTATATAAAAGAATAAAAATGGATTATATTTAATGAAGGAATCGAGATCATATTCTATCTTATGAGATATTTTATTTATTTGGTTATTTTCCTTATTATCTAATGTGAAAGTATGTGCTATTTGTATCCCTGTTTCCATAGTATTGTTCCATTACTCAGTATGTAGCATACTGACCACCTGTTTTATGGGTGTTGCTCATTCCCACGAGTAGAAGGCCCTGAATCTTATGTGTATGTCTCAGAAGATCAGTTAGATGATTATGCTGCCTATGGCACCTTATGTGGGGATGAGTGACTTCATCTATGTTAGGGTCGGGTGAAGAGCAATTGTTATCCGATTTATGTATTTAACTGGATACCCTTTTTTGACTCTTGATCCATGGTATCTCCTCTTTTGTATTTTATATTATTAAACTCGAAGTTAGGCTCCAAACTCAATATTGTACTATAAATGTTCTTTTGTTTATGACTTCTTTATGTTATTTTAAATGTTTTAGCCTTGTGATTGATGTAAGGATGGTTGTATAAGCTAGAATTATGTCGATCGCGGCGGTAACTCCCAGTATTTTACTTAATTACTTCCGTTGCAAAATGAAAATTTTCAGTTGTAATAATTGGAGTATTACACAAATAAAGGCTAAGTTATACATTCTACTATTGAACAAACCATAGTGCCCTTCTAAAACCCTAATTCCCAAATCACTCATAAATTGCTCCATAAAACTCATCAGCTCACTAGATTTAATACAACACTTACTCACATTATATTAAGTACATCCAACCCAAAGAAAATAAACTCCAATATTGTACACACAAGTATTGATTATACCCCTTGGGGTTTGAAGACTCAATTAAGCCATTATCACATAAAATTAGTACTTGTGGTACGCATGCTTAACCTAAACATATCACATATTATACTCATCATATTTTAGACCAAATAACACTTTCATGACATTAATTTCCTATAATCAACCCAAAATGACCATTTTACTTTCAATTCACCTCAACACCTCAAAACTTGTTATAATTACTTAACCCAAACAATGTCAAGCCCAAACATATTATATATCAAATATTAGGTAAAAATCTCAAAAAAATATAATGGTATACTTGGATTTCACCAAAGCTCACCACATTAGCCAAATTACCCCTATATGCAATTTAGCATAAAATCAACCCCAACTCAGCAATCAATAAACCTCACCAAAACTGCACACAAACTCCCACATATTATTAAACACCTAATGATGTAATCGATTTAAATTAAATCATCCCAAGGCCCACCAAAAAAAAGGTACAAGACACCTAAGTGACCCAAATCTATTGAAAGTCAATCCCATAGACAAAACTATATAACATTACTATATCATGATATTATACTTAAAAAATATACATAACAAACTAATAATGTTAACATCATGCTCAAAAAATCGAGATAAAACCTAACATGGACTGAACATGGAATTTTACAATAAATCATAAAGATCATATGATATCCACGAAATCGCCATGATACATGAAAATGAGCTTATATAATCCAAAACATAATTTATCAAGCGAAGGCATGCTAACACAAATTTAATTCAAAACATACACAACTTCAATTTTGTCTAATATAATAAGGTGTATAGCCTTACCTAGATAAAACCAGACTCTTAGTAAAAATAACTACTCCTAAGAACCCTCTCCTTTTACCACCTTAGGATCACCTAATGTTAAAATAATAAGGGGTTAGAAAAATAATAGAATTTAACAAGGAATAAGGGATGACAAAAGAGGAAGAATTAGGGAATAAGAACCAAGGTTGTGTAAGGGGATCAAGCTCCCATATTTTGACTTCCCAATAAGCTCATGTTGCTCTACCATGGTTGTGTGAGATACTAAGGAAAAGGTGGTGTTGGTACTTGCAAGGAGACAAATAGATCCATAGCAAAAGGGGAGGGAAAATGCAAGTTTTCATCCTTCAACAATTGACCTAGCTATTCCAAGAAGAAGAGGGGAGTTAGGGGTGGTGAATGGAAAGGATAAATAAAAAATTGAGCAAAGAGGGAACAAAGTTTGTTGGAAGTATTAACAAAGAGAGTGATAATGAAAGATTGCAAACTTATGTTTTTTGTTGTTGTTGTATTAAATTAAAAAATTAAGGTTGTGTGAAGATTGGTGTTGCATGATAGGGGTATGATTGCTACAAGGATTTGGTGTGAAAAGTAGAGGGGAGATGTATTGAGGTGGAGTGTAAATTCCTTTAGGGAAAAATGTGACTAAGTGTGAGAGGTTAGGTGGTGTTTGAGTGGAATTTTGGGCATAGTTAGGATTTTTTTTGGGCAAACAAACTAGGAAAGCAAATATCAAATTGACATGGGGAAGAGTGGGTCATATGAGAACTAAGAAGGGCAGAGTGGTCTTTTCACATTTTAAAAAAATGTATAGAAAGAAGTTAATTAGGGATTATTGGGGAAAATATTAAATAAATCCCCAAAAGTGTGAAAATTTATGGGAAGGTGAAAATAAATTTAGGAACCCAAATATTAATAAAAATAATTGAGTATCAAAGTTGATTTAAAGTTCGATAGATTAAAATAAGCAAAAATGGAAAAATCGGATAATCCAAGGAAAGAGGTTTTTTTGCATGCATAAAAAATAAATAATGAAGAGTTCAAATGGGTATGGAATGATGCATAATTCTTTTTGAAAATAAAATATAAAAATATTTGATCTTAGATTTTGTCTGGGGCCAAACAAATTAAGTAGATAACAAATGGTTAAAAACGTCCAATTACATAAACATAAATTTTGGTAATCTAACAATTTGGATGGAACGGGTGAAAAATATATATTTTGGAATGAGTTGATAAACTTAAAATATTTTAATAATAATTTACAAAATTCGGATGAATTGAAAATATGTGAAAATGATTGAATCTAAAGAATCAAAGAAAATGCGTTTTTCCGCAAAAGCTTAAAATGAATTGTGGAAGGTGAGGAATTAATGTGAATGACTTAGAAATATATATAAAGAATATTATAAATTGATGAAAAATTAATTACATAGTAATTAGGTTTAGAAAAAACCAAGGTATTATATTTTGGGCTGGAATAGTCAAAACCAGCTGTTATGTGATCAATCGGTCGCCATCAACCACAATTGATTTAAATTAGAAATGTGGGAGGTTAATCTAGCTAATTATTTTTACTTATATACTTTTGGAAGTTCTATATATGTCATGTACAACACATAGGAAATAATAAAGCTAGATCTAAAATCCAAAAAAAATATATTAGGGATGCTTATGGAATTAAGGTCTTACACTCCAAAATTTACTATTAAAATATTGAGTATTACGCCACATCCAACTTAGAAAAGGGTACCCCTTATACTCAATATATGATGTATCTAGAGATCAAGTATAAGAAGCACTTCATCTCGTAATAATACAAGGTTACAAAATAGAGAGAGAAAATAATAGATGCAATTATATATGGCAATCGGGTCGATTTGGGTCAGGTTATAGCGGTTATATCGTTCTTGGGTCGGATTATTTGCGGATCATTTTTCTTTATGGGTCGATTGTGGGTCGGGTCAGATCATTTTGGGTTCGGGTCATTTTAGGTATCCTTATTGTTTAGGTCGGGTTGAGTTCTAGTTCGGGTCGTTGTAGATTCAGGTTGTATCACGTTAATTTATCGGGTTGGGTCAAGTTTTGGTTGACATAGTTTGGTTTCGAATTAGTTTAGGTTTGGATTATTTAGTGTTAGCTTGTTGGGTCGGGTCTAGGGATGTAATTGGGGTGGATTTTACCGAAAATTTGATGGGACTTATTTGTCAGATACTTAAACGGATATGAATAAATAAACATAAATTATGGAAAAAAATACCCGTCGGATTCAAGTACGGATACAGGTGTTGGATATCCATATCCATACCTATACTCATACCTGTATCCATATCTGTACCAATTTATAAGATATATAATAACCTTTTTACATTTAATTTTAAAATAAATATAGTATTAATTAAGGTTAAAATCATCATTTGGTTTAACTTTAAATGGATTTATTCGTTGGATAATAGATTTATCCGTTAACAAGTAAACAAATTATCCATCGGGTAACAGATGTCCAACGAATATAGATATGGATGTGGTAGTAGATATCCGTTTGGGGTACGGGTATAAATTTGGGTACGGATTTTCTTATCAGTTACGGGTATGGGTACAGATGTACCCACCCTAAACCCACTCCATTTACATCCCTATTAAGTCATGTTTGGGCCGAGCAAGCTTGTATGTGGGTGATTTCGTGTTTGAGTTAATTTGACAGGTCAAGTTTAGGATAACTTGACAAATAGGGTCTTTTTACATTTTGATGGGTTGGGTTGGGTTTGGGGTGATCTAATCCTTGATCGAATCACTTTGGATTTAGGCCAAATCGGACATTGACCACTAAAATTAATCCAACTTATTAACCTCGTAGGCAATAATTAAGTTTAACTTCATATAAGCATGTGATTGATAATGTATTATTATTTGTTATTTGTTTATTATTATAACTTTTTGATAAGTTTAAATTCATATAAGCATGTGATTGATAATGTATTATTAATTGTTATTTGTTTATTATTATAACTTTTTGATATTGTGTTTTTACGTGAAAAAATTAGTAAAATTTTAATATAGTCGGTGAATAAGTAAGTTTACAATAAACGTAAGAAAAATAAGTAAAATTTAAATAATAGTTTTTTAAAAGCTTTAAATAAATAATAAGATATTTTATTTTTTTATTATCATTATTGGTTAATATCGAATTTGGTTTTGTCGAGTCGGGTCAGGTTGATAGTGGGCTAAGTTGATGGCGAGTTACAGGTTGAGGTTGGGTCGGGTCACTTATATTCGAGTCAGCGTCGGATTAGTTTAGGGTCGGGTTGATGAATTTATTGGATTATGTCGGATTAGATTGGGTGGCTCAGGTCAACTTTTTCCAAGTCTATTTGTAATATAAATAGAAGACTAAAAGTCCAGAGATAGAGAGATATCTAAATAACTATACACCCGAACCAACCCATAATACTGCTCATCAAAGGGAAGCACAATGAAAACATTAAATCAACATATACTAGCAAATAAGTTAGTATATGCTTGTGGTAATGAACAACACCCATAAAAAAGAATGATCAATACTTGTGTATTGAGTAAGGTAATAATACACATCAATAATTTAAGGCATGCACAACATTCAAGAATCATATGATAAGATGAATATTATACATGCGTAAATGCTCATGATACAAGCTGATTCAAAAGAAAATCAAATTATAGTTTAACATTAGGTGATCATAATATCCCACTTATTAGTCATGTTGGGATTAGAGAACCATATGTATCATAAACTCTTGTCTTTTCCCAATAGGTGGCATAAAGATATCTAACTTCACTAATATTCTTACATCAAAGGTAACACACAACTAAGAAATATAAAACTATATCCATAGTCCTTAAGTATGCATACCCCCTATAAGTTGGTAGAATAGTTAATATAGAGTAGATATATGGCCAATATGGTTATCACAACAACCAGCAATCATGGATACCACAACAACCTAGAAATAAATATAATACGCTTAGTTGTCATAACAACTAAGCCACTCAGGTACCTCAACAACTCGGTGAATATAAAATAACTTGTATAACTCAGTTCTAATTCACGTGATCTTCCACTTTGATTATTAATGTCTCAAACATGCACCAAGATGTTGGTATATGAGATTTAATTCCTTTATCATGAACCTTGGATACAATAGATTATATTAAGATCCTTTTGTGTATATCAAGAGATTCTTCGATTTTGTGATAGTCAGAGCATTGTTTATTTAGTAAATAATCCAGTATATCACTTGAAGACAAAGTAAGTATGAGTTTAGTATCACTTTATTAGTGAGAAGGTAAGAGAAGGAAGTGTGGATATCTAAAAATTCCATACCAAAGAAAACCGAGTAAATATGATAATGAAGCCCATTAACAAGGACAAGTTTATAGGGAATCAATCCTCTATTAAACTAGAAAATACATAAGCAACATGGAAAAAAGTGGATTTAAGTGAGAGATATGTGGCAGTGACTTAGCTACCACCTTCTAGCTTAGGTCTCAACACACAACTCATACTTATCCTTTCATGGTAATACATGTCATTAGTCTAAACTAAATGCTAGGTGTTATAATCTAAAGCTTGTTGGGTTTCTTCCATTGATAGATAGTATTATCTAAGATTAATGGGTGTAAAAGCATGCATTGAGTTCACTTAGCGTGAAGACAACACTCACCTCACTCATGCCTATATATATATTGATGCATTGCTTTGGTTAATTGTCCCATCTTAGAGCAATATGGAAGAGAGAAAAGAGTGAGAGTGAGAAATGAATATTTAGATATATCCTGATACTTTTAAGTTATTCCTATTATAAAAGAGATATTTTTAATTGTACTCAACTTATCTTAGAGGATAGTTATTGTTATCCTTATACTCATTTTATAAATTCGTCTACGAATTTTTATTTTATATTTCTACTTTAGTTGTAAATTAAATGTCTAAGTATCACAACAATCCTAGCAAGTCAAGTCATATGAACAAAGGTTGGTTAATAATAGAAAAGATGGAGGTCAATGAAAGCAATGAGGACAAATATTTCAAGTTGTCTCCAATTTAGAGTTCGACACAAAAGACCAAGGGCATGGTTTGACGTATGATTGTATTAGCTATTTGTATGCATATAAACATAATATAATGATAGTGATAATTTCTATTTTTTTGAATGTATAAAATAAAAATAATCTCATAGTATAAAATAAAAATAATCTCATCCAATATGCTAATACTTTAATTTTTGCTATATCTTTTTACCGCCGCAAACATTTAATATACAAAACTATACATCTCAAAAATGCTAACAATTCCCCCAAAATTTGTATACCAAACATTAAGGGTTGACTTTTAACTTACACTCTTCGAACTCAAAACATTTATAACCACAGAGAGATGAACGGACCTTCTCCCCAATTCGTTCAAGTATCACGAGTACATATTAAACAATGGCATCATTTCCAAATAGCCTTCACTTTCAACCCCAGGCGAAGCAAATTAATCCATATGTATAGCCGGTCGAAAGCCTAAAAATGGTATCTACATAAAGAAAACTAAAGAAAGTAGATCATATATTGTAATAGGTAACCTAATAATCACTCTGTTAGTGTCAAAACATGTTTCATAACGTAATGGCAAATCCGACAAGTGAAAAAAGATAAGAATTGATTTCCATGGGCCATTGTTTTCGACAGATTCACTTTGACCTGCACGGGCATACGTACACATAACATTGCTATCAGCCCTGCACAAGGAGAGGTCGAAGGGGAGGAAGAATAAGAGCACATAATACCTCACAAGGGGCAAGTACAGGAGGAATAGTGTTGCTATCAAGCAACAGTCATAGAACTTGCATTGAATGCTAAAGCTTTAGGGCCAACCATCAGCCGCAAAAGTCAATAATCGAGATCCAAAATTCATATTGCGATATTATAGCTCCACAATGAATGTGCTAAATAATTAACACTAACATTCAATTTTCTGTTTGCCAATTCTGAAGCTGGTTTTCCCATAATCCCATTCAATTTTCGCTAGAACAACTGATGTTTGGGCCATTAATAAGTACAAATTCAATGTCCAGACCCTGGTCAACAGCAGCAGGTCAAATACAGCTGTATAATCCATCAATCTTCTTATGTTTAACCAGGTTAGTTCTTTAAGGCTTCACATACTGCCTAATGAACTGCTCCACCTGCAATATGTCGCCTTTAAGAGCAGATGCTTCAGCTAGGGTAACTCCATTACTGCACTGGGAAAACTCAAAGGGCTGCCCATCAACACCAAGCATGTACTCACTGGACATGTCAGCATCTGTCATTCCAGTCCTTGTTCCACGCAGCTTGTTACTGCAAAAAATGTTAAAAGCAGCTCATGCCTTTTCCACGAAATGGTACCACAGATGATAATAAAATGACCATTTATGATTTCACACATAAAAGTTCCTAATAAGGATACATTGACAAGCAATGCCTCATAAGCCGAAGATAAGGAACAAACTGCAAAGAAACATGTTAAAGCCGTTTCTATCAGGTCATTGAAGAAGTAGGTAGCCTACACTACATAAAAGGACACTCCTACAAAATGGTCTCATGATTCTCATCGAGCAATTTAGTTGAAGAAGCATGTAAATTAAACCTTCATGGAAAAAAAAATTAAAACTAAAAAAAAAAAATCACTAACAGCTCTTTCTCCAGCTGCTTGCGGATAAACTCTTTGGAATGTGCGGTCACTTTGTCAGTTTTGTTACAAACTATGAGTACAGGAATCTTTTTCTTGACAACACTAGCCTTTGTCAGGATATCATACAAATACCTGCAGACACATGAACAGAGAAGTCAGCGAATATAATAATGAAGCATGCATAACTAAACAACAGAGAAAAAACATCAACTTACTCAGCAACGGAAGAGGCATTTGCTATAAAGTCCACAGAATCCACCAGGAAAACAACACCGCCAGCCAGGGGCAAGTAATCATCAAGCTTAGGTCGAAGGCGTGAGTGCCCTGGAACATCAACTAAATGAACAGGCTTGACTTTACCCTCCTGTCCTCGATACGCAGAGGGAGAAAAAAAGGAAAGGACAGGTTATTCCTGGTCACATGAACAAAATTCTAACATAGGAGACAAACATAGCAAAGTAGCCTACACTGCAGTATACATCTAAAGCATCAGCTTTAGCAGAAAAGAATAGATGGACAGGAAGGTAGGATCTTAAACAGTGATACAAGAAGTTTTGTAAAATGAAAGTTCCAACTGGTGTATACAACCTTTATGGATAGAGCAGTCCATATATCAGAACTATAAACCTGGAGCAAGCATCTGATGCCTAGTCTTCATACCAATAATAACAACTTTGAACTAGCAAAATTAAAACTCCATTTCTCTTTAAATACAGATTATTACATTTTACATCGATACTTCCCACATGATTTTAAAAAGAAACCAACACAAGTATATCACAGCAGAAGTGTTGTCATAATACCCTATCTGTCTCTGAATGCAGTGCAAAAGTACCCTCGTTTGGCTCCATGGATGTAACAGTTCCTTGATGTGAAGAGCCATCTCGAAGCTGGGAGAGGAAAGAGGGCAGGAAACTTATGAGCTGCATAATCAATGGATAATCTGAAAGCCACGTACTACCATTTCTATGCCCATAGAGAAGTAGCTGAAGGCTACAAATAACTTATAGTAAGGAATTCTAAGAGCAATATGAAATGCAAATAACATCAAATGCCAAAGAAAATATATCGAGCCTGGATTCTTTAGACTGAACGGGATATATCAAGCACCAACACATGTACCAATTAAAATTTAAGGGAAGGGCAGCATAACTTAAAACCTTTTCCTTCAGAAAAGAAAAACTCAGCTATGTTCTGTTAGCCAAAAAACACCCATAATTTGATTTTGTTAGCAAGAACTTTCTCCATGTCCCATTCTATTCTATCATGAAAATGATAATTGACTCTTTTTCCTTGATCCAAGTTCAAAATAACACTCAGGTAGAACTCTCTCATGCCCCTATTTTATCATGAAACAGAAAAAATGAAATATTCCCTTAATCCAAGTTCAACAAAACAGTCCTAGCTATGTATTTAGAAAAAAAAAATATCTGCTCAAGATGAGCAAGGAAAAATCAAATTGAGAGCATATATAAGTAAGCAAAAATATTTAATGATATGTGGGTTAACTAAAAAGAAAAGTATAATTTACTATTTTTTTTTAAAAATGTGGTTGGGGTGGTTTTTTGCTAAAGGAATTGTTGAGTTACAGGTGGTTTTAGATAATTTCCATAGTTCGGTGTGTTATATCGCAACTTTTACTTAGTTACAGGTGATTTTTTCCATTGAAGACACTTCAGTTTCTGTTATGGAAATATTCCATGGCCTATGTCAGACTTGTATCATTTGTATTTGCTCTTAAGGCAAGAAAGAATATGGAAGGTCCTTCAACAGACTAGCCAACAAACATAATACTATTGGCATCAACAATGTGATCAAGTATGACAGCACAATGAATTGAACAGGGTCAGTAGCCACCTTTTTAAGTGATGATAAGCAGACTGCCTATGTTTGCAAAGTTTTCATCTCCAATTAAATGCTTCCACACAAGACAGCCTCAATGACTAACTTAACTAGATGTGAGTTTGGTAAGAACAGAAACAGCTTAAAAGCTAGGTTTCAGCATATTAAAACCATTTTTCAAAAACAAAAAAGCTCCGTTTTGGTAAGTACTGTTTTACTAGCTTATAAGCTAGTTTTAGAAAAGTTTCATCAAATAACTTTTAGTTTTTAAACTCCCAACTAGTTTTGCCAAAGATACTCTATGTCTACTTAAATTCCCTATTTGATTCAACCATCCTTGAACTGAAAACCTTAAAATCAGATAAACAGAAAATTAAGATATAAGGCTCTGCTGATATTGACTATACTCTCTTTGGTCTTGCCACTTGATATCAGGTAGACACATCAGTTTCTCTTATTCACATCTCACACAAGGGTCTATAACTAATAGCATCTAGTTCTTCCACAAAACATTATTCCTTCAGCCTCTTTTTTTTCTTTTTTCTTTTTTAATTGACATTTTGAGAGTTTATTTTTTTTTACTAGGTGCATATTATGTAATAGTGTTTTAAATAGCCAATCAAGAATGTACATTTTAACTAGCACACTAATGACTTGCATTCACAGACAGTGAAAACTACTTCCAATTTGACATTTTGAATGAACACTAATAGTTAAATAATTGGGCAGCAACTAATTTTCTTAATTGCCGTGAAAAACACAAAAACAACTGCTATTTCAAAACAGAGGGAGCAGCATAATTTAACCAAGGGAAAAATAAGAAGGACCAATGGGATCTGAATCAATATAGTTCACACATCAAAAGATTAGGAAAAAAAAAATCAATCAAGACATAATTTAAAATGGAGGAAGTCACAAAAGTAATCAGATACTATTACCTGGTAATAGAGAACAGTTTTCCCACTTCCGCTTAATCCAACAAGTATGATGGTGTTTGGCTTCTTGCGCTTGAAGAGGCTTACTAGATACCAGAAATATAAATACTACGCACTCTAAATCATTTCTTAGATTTCACCTCCAACATAAGCAGTTAAAATAACAAAAAAAGGATAAAAATAAAAGAAAGGGCATGTAATCAATAGTTGCTAGAGATATAAGTTCTGATAAAGAATGAGAGAGAGAGGGAGAGGCTCCAAAACTAACAAGTATCAAAGCAATCTCTCCACCCTCAGTCAATGATCTTATTTAACATTGGAAAAGAACATCCTGTGCAGAAGTATATCTCTCAAATTTACTCTGTAGATAACAAGGGCGTGAAACAAATTTCTCTCCCTGATATAAGCTAATGAAGCAACATGCCATCAAACTGAAGTTCCTTGAGATAATAAACATGTCTAAGGTTTTGCAGATACATAAACTAAACAAAGTAGATAAAAAATTATCAGGGAAAAAAACATAACATCTAGGTTCATGAGTAACACATATTGGAGATGGACTGAACCATGTGAGAGAAAAGACTCACCAAATACAGAAAGTAATACGGTAAGGATCAAAATGCTGATAGCAGTATATAGCTGCAACTCTGGTATCTCCTGAATTTTCTGCTGAGCTCTACTTATGAAATCTTGGAGCATACCCTTCCATTTCTCCAATATATCCATTACTGAGTCCAAGCAACTGAAAGATATAACAATGATTAACATTCAGGTATGCATTTTGGTCCAATCAAAGAGGAGAGAAACGGAAATCCTAAATGCCACAAGTGATCACACTTTGACACCACTCGTATCACCCATGGGAAGAAAGAATTTAGGCTTGTCGGTAAGTAAGCATTGTTGAAAGTGCTGCAGCAAAAACACTAATATTAAGCATTTTTTTCAAGACAATGACATTCCATACTGTGATCTGGGAAAAATTAGGAGGCTGAAGGCCCAAAATAAGAAATTTATTTTATGTTTTAAAATGTAAATATTTTCATTCATTAGAATATTAGATCTATTGAAAAATATATTAATATTTTAGAATTATTATTAGAAACTATAGGCATAAGTCTTTTAGTCAATCAAAAGTTTTTAGAAATGTTCCATTCCATTTGCCTGCTGAATACCCTATGTTGTAAGGTTTATATCTGATGACCTATATATATGTCCCTAGCCTAGTGTTTGAAAAGGCCTAAGGCGCACCTAGGCAACAGGGTTCCTGGAGCCTAGGCACTAGGCGTAAGGCGAAGGCGTGCGTCTAGGCGATGTAAGGCGCAAAAATTACTCAAAGCTAAAAAAAATGATTAAATGACTAAGTTTTCAAAAAAAAAATATATATCATAACAAGAAAATACTTAGATAGTTGGGACTGTGGACCACTTCTTCTTATTGTCTCTGATTCTCAGCTCTCTACGGTCTGTCTCTCTGTCTTACTCTGTTTATTTTTTTATATGAGTTTAATACGACCTATATGTTTAAAAAATGAATTTTACTCGCTTTTTTATATTTCCCTGATGACTCTGACTTTGCTTATAGGCTTGCAGCCTGTTTGATTGCAGAATGTGCATCTTTCCCAAAACAACTATTGCTCTCCCCAATCAAAACTATAATAGACTTACCCTTTTCCAAAAAAATGTCTATTCCTCTCCCCCAAGTCCCTAGCTCCCTGCATGATTTTTTTCTGCTGAAAAACATGTGCATGTCTACTCCTCTCCGCTAAGTCCCTAGCTCTCTGCATGATTTTTTTTTTCTGCTGAAAGGCATGTGCATGTCTACTCCTCTCCCTTAATTCCCTGCTTGATATTTCCGAAATAACTATTGCTCTCCCCAATTAAAATTATAAATAGGCTTCCCTTTTTCAAAAAAATGTCTACTCCTCTCCCCCAAGTCCCTAGCTCCCTGCATGATAATCAATAAATTTAAGACTAATGATAATCAATATTAAATGTCAATAGTCATAAATATTTTGAAATAGCAATAGGGCTAGGGACATATATACAAATCATTATACACAAATACTAAACCAACCAACCAACATAGGGTATTCTTCAGGCAAATGGCACATTTCTACCAACATCGGATTGACTAAGACTTATGTCCATAGTTTCTAATAATAATTCTAAAATATTAATGCATTTCAAAAGATCCTAATATTATAATGAATTAAAAAATCTACATTTTAAAACATAAAATAAATTTCTAAATTTGGGCCTTTAGCCTCCTAATTTTTCCCACATCATAGAATGGAATGTCATTGTCTTAAAAAAAATATTTACATCTATCCTCCCCACAAGTGATTGCACTTATTATTGGGTCTCCCAAGTCCAGTTTCACTTTCAAGTTGCACCCATGCTAAGTAATCCTTTTTTGTTGAGGTAAAATAATTTTTTACATGAGCTTTTTGGTATCGCACGTTCTCAAACCTATTAAGACCATCAATACCATTGGACCAACCAATCTTGTTGAAACTTGAACTAGGCCTATTGCCTTTTTTAACCTCCTTGACATATAATTGAACAAAGGTTTGATGCCTTGATTTAGTCCAATGTGCAATATCTGATGAAGATGTCATAGATCCTACAAATATACCTACATACATAACATATGTATATATATGTATGTATGTATGTATGTATGTATGTATATGTATATATTTGGTCATCTAATACGTGCGAAGTAGTACTACAAAATTATTTAATTATTCCGCTATATGCACGCACACACAAAAGAAAAATATGCTCATTATCAAATTTATTCATGCAGTGAATTAAAAAATATTAGCTAGTACAAGGGGTTGAGACACTGGAAAGACAGGGATATTAAAATGAAATAGAGAGAGGGACAGCTTCTGTTTGTACAGGTTGCAACAGCTAACGAGGTTTTTGACTTTTATTTTGAGACAGGTAAGTGAAGCAGAGTAGAAATGCACATGGAGATATGACATGTTTAAATCTATTAGGTTTAATATTTTGATATACCCAATTCATACTAAGATTTAAGGAAAGGAATGAAGAGTGATAATGATTTTCATTGTAAAGCAACAATAGACAAACAATATGATAGGCCCCTAATCAAATACACCTATGTAAGGAGGGGTAAGATATGAGAAGGCCAGCTGTTATAGATGGTCCAGTCCAGTTACCTTCTTTTCTTCTTTAGTGTCTATTATCATTTGTTGAATTAGGCTGAGTTTGTTATTTTTTGGGGTTCCGTTTTGGTAGTTATGTTGAGTCAAAGGCTAGGGAGTTCTGCCCACCTCTATCAGTAGTCAGGGAAGGGGAGGAAGAGACAGGTTAGTCTTGAGTGGAATAGGGAGGGCACCAGGACCCATCTAATTAAATAGTAGTTCCGCTATAATGTAGCGGTCGCTATTTAGCGGTTTTTGGGACAGTCACAATACGAAATTACCGATACGCTAAGTTTTTAAAATTTCACATTTATCAGCCAATAAATCGCCAGTAAATCAATATCATTGATAAATCGGAAAATATCGGTGATAAATTGGCAATTTATTGAGAATTCTTAAATCTGTTGAAAAAAGCATGCATAATAATTTTTTCTTATTCATTTACAATATATATCTTGAACCAAATTACTATTAAACAATAGTAAAGTATTGCAAATCGTTACCTTTATATGTCCAACAAAATAACATACCTTTTTTTTATTCCGAGGTAAATTTAGGGTTGTTAGGACAATTTAGCATATAATAACTCACTTAAATACTTCTAATATAATATAACTCACTACTTTATTTAATATTTATAATCAAATGAGCAATATATAATAGTTAAAGTATACAGTGAAACAAAAATAAAAATTCACATCACGACGACCGCGACACATAATTTACCGTTTGCAACACTCCAATACCGCAACCACAAACGCGATTTTATTTCCTACCAGGACCTCGAATACCTAGGTGTAACTCTTTTCCTCTTTTATCAATCTATCATCTAGTTTTTTCTCTCTCATGATTTGATCATTTATTTGCTCTCTGATCAATGTGACACTTACATTGCAAGAACCTAACACAATATTCCAGGATTATCAGAGTGGAAGTATTCATAGGATTTTGATAATCTTTGTTATTCTTCTTCTTTTAATAGTGTTCATTTTGTTGTTGCCCCCTTGAACCCAAATTATTGAAAACTCTCCCATCTCAGAACCAATATATTTACATACTACATCAACTATAGATCCAAAACCATAAGCTAAAATATCTGCTGAGTGGCTTGCTTCAATCAAGTTGGTCTTCCTACCGACAAAAAGGTTTGGTTGCATCACATATCTAATCCTTCTCTTAAGGCATATCTACACCCGTGAGCATCAAGCTCTCTAATCGCAGATTACTTACAACGACAAATCAGAAAGCCTCCCTAAAAGGAATCTGAACCCATATTTCACATGGGGGAAGGCCCAACATTGACATGAAAGACTAACGTCTCAAAACTCATATTTCAAGAGAATATATTTTGCCTACCATTTTCAACCTTATAAACCATAAATCAATACTATAGCTAGAATTCAAATACGATTAAAGTAGCAAAATCTAAATATATTTACATACTATAGCTAGAATTCAAATACGAAAAAAAGGGTGAAGCAACTAAATCTACAACTCGACGGATGAAGCCAAAAAAAAAAAAAAAAAAATCGAAGCTTCAACTCAATGGATGAAGCAATGCTAGCAGAATAATCATGATAATAGAAGGTTGTTCCTTCACTCAATTGAAACAAAAACAAACGAAAAAAAGGGGTGAAGCAATCAATCTACAACTCGACGGATGAAGCCAAAAAAAATTCGAAGCTTCGACTTAATGGATGAAGCAATGCCAGCAGAATCGACTCATAAATGGAGAATAATCACAAATCAGGTTGCACAATTAAATTACAAAGCAAGCATAATCCGTTCTATAGCAAAATCGACCAAAAAAAGAAGAAAATAAAAGGTAGGGAAGCAAACCTGGTTATCGACGAGGAGATGGGAGATGAGAGGGGAATTGGACGCTGTGGCTGCTACCTGCTGCAAGTCTGGTTGTCGGCGCGGTTCCGGCCGTCGAAATCGGTAGTCGCTGCCAGAGATTATCCTTCGTCGAGCAGATCGGAATATGGCAGGGGAGGGAGGTCGAGGCCCGGCGAAGGAGACGCCTCGACTGTTATGGAGTTCGCTTTGTTGACTCCGGTCCCTTCTGCGGCGGTGGGGGTTAGGCATTAATCCTCACTACTCTGTTTGGTTTATGAAAAAAAATGAGAAAAGAAAAAAAATTAATGAAAAATATTTTTAATATGTTTGGTTATCTAAAAAATTAAAGGAAAAGAAAACAAAAAAAATAAAAGAAAAAGTTAAACTAATTTACTTTCCTCATCCCTCATCTTTATTAGAGGAAAGTAAGGAAAATCGGTGGAAATTCGTGCACCTCCTCCATATTCAGCACATCTTTCTTCTCCCTTTAGACAGGCAGAAAGGCCACGCGCATGTAGGTTTAGTATGAAAATATTACTATCCTTATCCATGGCTAGGGCTGTAAATGAGCTGAGCCAGTTCGGTATTCGGCTCGGCTCGGCTCGTTTAATAAACGAGCCGAGCTCAAACTCGAAAAAGCCCGGCTCGGTTCATTTTTTGGCTTTGGCTCGTGAGCTCGGCTAGGTTCGGCTCATTAAAAGCTCGGTTCGGCTCGTTCGTTTAGTTAAACGAGCCGAGCCCAAACAGCATTTTAGGCTCGTTTAGTTAAACGAGCCGAACCCAAACCTAGGGGTATTCGGCTCGGCTCGGCTCGTTTACAGCCCTATGCATGGTGTGTAGAGGCGTGCATTTTCGGATATCTGTGTCCGAATAGATAATTTTTTTTTATATCTGATTCGACCGAATATTCGATACCCTATATCTGAATCCGCATCTAAATACTCCGGATATCCGAAATATCTGATCGAATTTCGGATATATCCGATTATTGAAAAAAAATATCCGATTATTAAATTTACATATATAATCTATAATAAAAAAAATTTATTTTGCAGAAACACTTGTTTAATTGTTCAACCTGCATACAAAAAGATATAATACATGATTAATCATATCCACAAAAATTAACGACCAAGATTTTTGAACAATGACGCTCTAGAATCGTAGAACGGCCTAAGTTAAGAAGTTCACTAAATTTAGTTTTTTCTGGTTTGGGTGCTTGCGTGTGTGTGGGCCGTGACCTATTTGACTGTTTATACAGTGTGGATATTTATTTTAGACTTTAGTTTAGTAAATTATTTTTGGACTTATGTACTATAGTAAAAAAATGATCCAAACTTAAAGATTGAAAGAAAAAAATCATATTATAAATTAAATTATGTCTAAATATAACTGACTTATTCTTAAAACATAATATTTTTGGCGGATCGGATAATCCACTATAAAAATCGGATCGAATATCCGCTCTAGTCAGACTTATATATGATCGGATCGGATATCCAAAATTTCGAATCGATTTTTTCTGATACCAGATCAGTTTTTCGGATCTCAGTTTTTCTGCACAGCCCTAATGGTGTGGAGAAATGGAGATCTTGTATGACCACGAGTCTTGTACAGGAACATCAACTTCCCTCCATTTCCTCGTATGACAATTCAATGCACAAAACATGAATAAAGTTTTGAAGACAAGACATCTCAGAATTCATTCTTCTTCTTTTTTTTCCTACTAGTTCAATTTATTTAAAAATATTTTTTAATTACTTATTATATATATAATATTTATTATAGTTAAACTTAAAAATTGCATTAAAAATATTATTTATGTAGTTTTAAAATTATATATTAAAAATATTAATGACTATAATTTATATCTAGCATTAATAAAGAAACAAATTTTCGTTTTCAATTGTGTATATAGTATTATTATTTTTGGTTTCTACTTCTCTATTTTTATTCCTTCAAAATACTTAATTTTGGTACAATACATTACTGCCGATCTTAATGGATGCATAAACGAACATAAAAAAATGCCATATACCTCTTATCAAAAGTCAAAAATAATTTATATAAAAATATTTAAATAATAACATTTAACTTTTCTTATAATTTTCTTTCTATACACCAAACACTAAAAATATTTTCCAATAGTTTAATTTTCTACAAAAAATTTTCCAATAACCAAACAAAGAAAAGAAAATTAATTTCTCTCATTTTCTTTCCTTCAATTTTCTATCATCTACATTTTCTTTTCCACTTAACTTTCTACAAACCAAACATAGCCTAAATATCTAGGATACGCAGGCTGGACCGAAGAACCAGCTGACTTGGGGAAAATAGGGATTTATGCTTTCAGGGGCATTTTGGTCCGATTAAGTCAAAATTTTACTTATTCTTCTACCTTCACCTTCGTTACTCCGGAAATCAAAGGTTAACAAAAACGAGGTAAATGGAGGTGAATAGATATAAAATATTAACTCCGATTTACGCAGGTAGAATTTTTAAAATGGATAGCCAAATGAGGTGAATCAATTGATTACCTCCGTTGACCTCCTTTCATTCCAATCCAAACGCAGCATTGGTTAAATTATACTGCTCCCTCTATTATGAAATAGCAGTGTTTTTTGCATTTTTCACGGCAATTAAGAAAATTAGTTGCTGCCCAATTATTTAACTATTAGCGTTCATTCAAAATGTCAAATTGGAAGTAGTTTTCACTTTCTATAAATGCAAGTCATTAGTGTGCTAGTTAAAATGTACATTCTTGATTGGCTATTTAAAACACTATTACATAATATGCACCTAGTAAAAAAAATAAAATCTCAAAATGTCAATTAAAAAAGAAAAAAGAAAAAAAAAAGCTGAAGGAATAATGTTTTGTGGAAGAACTAGATGCTATTAGCTATAGACCCTTGTGTGAGAAGTGAATAAGAGAAACTGATGTGTCTACCTGATATCAAGTGGCAAGACCAAAGAGAGTATAGTCAATATCAGCAGAGCCTTATATCTTAATTTTCTGTTTATCTGATTTTGAGGTTTTTAGTTCAAGGATGGTTGAATCAAATAGGGCATTTAAGTAGACATAGAGTATCTTTGGCAAAACTAGTTGGGAGTTTAAAAACTAAAAGTTATTTGATGAAACTTTTTTAAAACTAGCTTATAAGCTAGTAAAACAGTACTTACCAAAACGGAGGTTTTTTGTTTTTGGAAAATGGTTTTAATATGCTGAAATCCAGCTTTTAAGCTATTTTTGTTCTTACCAAACTCACATCTAGTTAAGTTAGTCATTGAGGCTGTCTTGTGTGGAAGCATTTAATTGGAGATGAATACTTTGCAAACATAGGCAGTCTGCTTATCATCACTTAAAAAGGTGGCTACTGACTCTGTTCAATTCATTGTGCTGTCATACTTGATCACATTGTTGATGCCAATAGTATTATGCATGTTGGCTAGTCTGTTGAAGGACCTTCCATATTCTTTCTTGCCTTAAGGGCAAATACAAATGATACAAGTCTGACATAGGCCATGGAATATTTCCATAACAGAAACTGAAATCACCTGTAGTTAAGTTAAAGTTGTGATATAACACACCGAACTATGGAAATTATCTAAAACCACCTGTAACTCAACAATTCCTTTAGCAAAAAAACCACCCCAACCACATTTTGTTTAAAAAATATTAAATTATACTTCTTTTTTTAGTTAACCCACATATCATTAAATATTTTTGCTTACTTATATATGCTCTCAATTTGATTTTTCCTTGCTCATCTTGAGCAGATATATATATATTTTTCTAAATACATAGCTAGGACTATTTTGTTGAACTTGGATTAAGGGAATATTCATTTTTTTTTCTGTTTCATGATAAAATAGGGGCATGAGAGAGTTCTTGGTAACATAAAATTTACATACCTGAGTGTTATTTTGAACTTGGATCAAGGAAAAAGAGTCAATTATCATTTTCATGATAGAATAGAATGGGACATGGAGAAAGTTCTTACTAACAAAATCAAATTATGGGTGTTTTTTGGCTAACAGAACATAGCTCAGTTTTTCTTTTCTGAAGGAAAAGGTTTTAAGTTATGCTGCCCTTCCCTTAAATTTTAATTGGTACGTGTGTTGGTGCTTGATATATTCTGTTCAGTCTAAAGAATCCAGGCTCGATATTTTTTCTTTAGCATTTGATGTTATTTGCATTTCATATTGCTCTTAGAATTCCTTACTATAAGTTATTTGTAGCCTTCAGCTACTTCTCTATGGGCATAGAAATGGTAGTACGTGGCTTTCAGATTATCCATTGATTATGCAACTCATGAGTTTCCTGCCCTCTTTCCTCTCCCAGCTTCGAGATGGCTCTTCACATCAAGGAACTGTTACATCCATGGAGCCAAACGAGTGTACTTTTGCACTGCATTCAGAGACAGATAGGGTATTATGACAACACTTCTGCTGTGATATGCTAGTGTTGCTTTCTTTTTAAAATCATGTGGGAAGTCTCGATGTAAAATGTAATAATCTGTATTTAAAGAGAAATGGTGTTATAATTTTTCTAGTTCAAAGTTGTTATTTTTGGTATGAAGACTAGGCATCAAATGCTTGCTCCAGGTTTATAGTTCTTATATATGGACTGCTTTATCCATAAAGTTTGTATACACTAGTTGGAACTTTCATTTTACAAAACTTCTTGCTAGGGAATAATTCTTATATATCGATTGAATTACTAAAATTTTTATCCATAATTATTTTTAGTTCTTTCTATCTCTATTTCTAATATATATTTTTATAATTAATTTTTATATTATGATTGGTTAAATAATTATTGCTAGGGAATATATTGAAGCCTTAGACCATGATTTGAGATATAATATTAATTTTTTTATGGGATTGTCGTTTGCCCTTATTTTAATTATTATCGTTTATATGTATGTTTTTTTCAAGAATGATTTATATAGTACATGTCTGGCTTCCTCATAGTGAGAATATGTAGGATTATATGCTTTCTAGGTAACTATAGAACACGATAGAATTTATATAAACAAATTGCAGGTTGTTGAAATAATAATTCACCTAATAGTTTGTAATGCTAACCATAATAGTAGAACATTTGGATACGAGTGGGTCAAAAAAGGAGAATACAATTAGACACTTTTGAGGTACTAGTTTGGATACTTAAATTAACATCATTACACTTGTGTTTAGTTCTTTGAATCTAGTTAAATATAGGAGTCATCTTGTTGAGACTATACTGCAAGAATTAAATATAACTTAATATTGGTATTTTGTCGTATTAATGATTTTAGAGAAGTAATATAAGGTGTATAAACATGTTTTTAGGTTGAAAGTTGCAGCTTAATCAATCTATTTCTTGTGATTAAAAGATGGCTTATAAATTATTGTTATATTTCAACTCAATCTAGTTGTAGATTCAGTTATATTTTGACCTAGCATATTCGTTATATTTGTAATCACACATATTTATTTTATTATTATTTTTAATTATTTTTTATATTTGCTCTTTTAAAACCCCCATAGTTGTATTTTTCTCATTATTAGTGCTTTCTTATTTATTTATTTTTGTAAGAGTTTAGATTTGTAGTTAGTCTTTGCATTTTATTTAATTATTTGTGTGCTAACTAAATAAAGGTGAGCCATCTAAATTTCCAACCTAGAATGATACATGTAACACCCCCAAATTTACTACTGAAAAATTTCGTTTAATTTAAAAGAGTTTAGCGGAACCGAACAGATAAAAATGTAAATTCGGGGGCATTACCGTCACACTTAGTACCAGATTGGTTCACTCCAACCGACCCGATACTAAGTGCTAAGGCTAAATAAGAATAACATCAAATACGAGTCACTTAATAAAGTACAAGTCATATAGAATCAGAGTGCGGAAGTCAAAAGTTACAATCCAAAGTACAGTTTTAAAATTCTAAATGTCAGAGGATATAATACAGCGGAACAAAACACGATACGATAATACAGAGAACAAAACGGAGGATGAACTCCGGCCACGTCACTCTCGACCCCCAAGCTAGGTCCAGGCTCAACTCTCAGCCCTGCCTGATGCCTCGTAAGCATTGTAGGCATCGAAGACATCGCCCCCTACATGCACAAACTCAGACGGGTCTTCTGCTCATAGGAATGAGCAGCACCCATGAAACAGGTGATCAGTATGCTACGTACTGAGTAAGGTAACAGACGCACTAAGGCCCACATACACAGAGATACATGACATAGCAGACATGGCATAATTAAGTAGATAGCATGCAATAACACAGATAAACAATACCAGTTATGAACCAGATAACTTTCTCATTAGATCTCTGATAATTATAATCGATTCACATCATAGTCTTTATTAATCCATGTGAGTGCGGGAACCCCACTATTATAGCCGGTGGAACGGTCACGAGGGTCATGCCCTGCCACTATTATAGCTGGTGGATCGGTCACGAGGGTAACATACCCTGCCACTATTATTTACCGGTAGACCGGTCTGGCCCCGACTCACAAGGTGTTCCACTGTAAATATTAGTATTTTTCCCATGTCTTATCACTTTTACATTTGGTTTGTTGAGCACGGAATCCCCCACTATTATAGCCAGTGGAACGGTCACGAGGGCACATGCCCTGCCACTATTATTGCCGGTGGAACGGTCGCAAGGGTAAAATACCCTCCCACTATTATTCGTCGGTGGACCGGTCTGGGTCCAGCTCAACATCTTTCTCTGTAAGTAATTAGTGTTTTAACATGTCTTATTCAAAAGAATATCACCCTTGACATGCATGGCTAACTATATCTGCCCTTATATCCCGAGGTCCACTCACCACCTTACCCTAGGGTTTTTACCAAAAAACCTAATCTAGGCCTATGTAACCCTTCCTTCTCTGCCTCCCATAACCTATACTATTCTAACGCCCCATGTATCATGACCCTCAGACTCAACTCTCACCTCATACCTCGCTCCTCCTCGTTTATTTTTATTATTTTCTTTTTCTTTTTTCCCTCCTCAAATTAGGGTTTCCTCCCCAAAACCCTAGTCGGTCCCTAGGTACCCTTATATTATCCTACGTACTATTTTCACCTCGAGCCTCCAGACTCCCAAACAGACCTTCCATTACCTTCCCCACATCCCAAAGTAACTTTCTATACGTAAGGTTCGCCCCCATGCGGACCTTAACCTCCCCATGTAAACCCCTCGATCTCTACCATGCCAAACTCTAAGATTTCCATGCAAACCTAGTTCTCCCATATAACCTTAGTTTCTCCCACTCTTCCATTTTATTTAATTCCCCCTTTTCTCGTCCATTTACGGATCACAGATTGCCTAGGTCATTCTTACCTATGTTAGCCAACATACTTCCCTTTGGTTATCTTAATCTCTCATTTTTCTCTTTCATGCCCCCATTCCACAACACCTCATCAAATAACCTAGCATGCATGTCCTAAGGGTCACATCACATCACATCATATTTGCAGCATATCCATATTAGCACATACCAGACAAGAGCATGAGAACATACCTCGGTTCTACGCTACGCTACACAGTAAAACAGATAACATACATAATACAACATATAAACCGTACAAGGCATCCAAGACAAGTAAAACATGTAATACACACAGGCGACCTTAGTTACGTCCTTACCTAAATCGGCGCTGGGCTTGGAGCACGCTCCTACGCCTCCTGGGGGCTTTGACCCGGTTCACCTATAAGAGGGAAATACTAAGGGTCAATCTCCCTCTACCAGAATTACCATAATTTTCCTATCTTACCCCTATCATGGCCTAATACTATAGTTAATATTAATAATAGTAATTTATAATTAAAAGGGGGGGTTTATTATTATTCTCAAGGTAGTTAAACAAATGACCACAAATCAAGGTAAGTCTTAGTAAAATCTATAGCATTAAGGTAAGGGTTTTAATATTACTAATAACAATATTATTAACAATACTAATAGTAATAATAATAATAATAATAATAATAATAATAATAATAATAATAATAATAATAATAATAATAATAATGGTTATAATGGTAATAATGATGGTAATAGTAATTGAAATTGTAGTAGTATCAGTAATAATAATATTAATGATAGTAATAATAATAATAATAACAAAAACCATAATCATGATAATAATAATAATAATAATAATAATAATAACAACAACAACAACAATAATAATGATAATGATAATAATAATAATAATAATAATAATAATAATAATAATAATAATAATAGTGCAAATAGCACTAAGAATACTAAAAATAATAATATTAGAGATAATATAACGATGATAATAGTTAGAACAATAAACATAATAATACAAATACTAATAATAATGATAGTGAAAATGATGATGATAGTGATAACGATAATAATAATAATAATAATAACAATAATGATAATGACAATAATGATAATAATAATAATAATAATAATAATAATAATAATAATAATAGTAATAATGCCGATAATAATAATAAGGGTACTAAAAGTAATAGTATTAAATAATAATGATAATAAGGATGGTAATGATGGTAATAATAGTTAAAGTAATAAATGTGGTAAATATAACGATAGTAATAATAATAATAATAATAATAATAATAATAATAACAATAACAATAATAATAATGATAATAACAATGTTGATAACAATAATAATAATAATAATACTAAGGGTAAGAACAATAATAATAATGATAATGACAACAATAACCACCATGACCATATTAATAATAATAACGATAATGATAGTAATAATAATAGTAATAATACTAATAATAGTAAGACTACTAAAATAATAATAATAATAGAGATAATAATGATGTTAGTCATAGTTAAAGTAAAAAATATGATAATCATAATAATAATAATGATAATAGTAATAATAATAATAATAATAATAATAATAATAATGGTAATAATAGTAATAATAGTAATAACTTAACAAGGTCTTATAATTAATTAATACCATTAATTAGAAGTTCTTAGGGGTAATGTTGGGACCTAATAATAATAATAGGGGTAGTAATAATAGTAATAATAATAATATTAGTAATCATAATAATAATGTTAATACTAATCATAATAACATTAATAATAGTAGTTAATAGTATTAAAATCATTAATCACTTTTATTATTTAGGATCTAGAGTTCAGGGAGTTGGGCAACCTGGCTGGAGTGGTGGCGCCGGCGGCGGTGGAGGAAGGGAGAAAAGGGGAAAGTGGATGTGGAGGCTAGGGGAGGGGAAACTAGAGGAAAGTGGAGGTGTAGGGTGGTAGGGCAGGATCCCCTGGTCATTTTGGGGGGTAGTGGCGGTGCTGCAGGCGGCGGTATGAGCGGCAGCGGCGGCGCGAAGGTGGCGTAAGGGGGTCGAAAGGGCTGTTTGGGAAGGCAACTTTGCACGGCCGGGGCGGCACGTGCGGGGCAAGGCAGGGAGATCTAGGGGCTTGGTTGTGTAGAGGGCGGTGCAGGGAGGATTTTGGTGGCAGTGGCAGGCGGAAGAGGTGGCTGACGGCGGAGGAAAGGGCGGCTGATGGTGGGGCAGCGTGCGACAGAGTTTTTCTGGGTTCCAAATTTTGAACCCGATCCAGGCGGCCTTCGAGGCTATTTATAATCCAATTGGGACAGGAAAACGATAAAGGTGAGAGGGGGAGTAGGGGGTTAGGGTTATGGGGGTTGTCTGGCGAGAATGGCCGGCGCAGGGTCTGTAGTTGCAGACCATGACCTGTCGAGAAAGGGAGAGGCTTGCGTGCGAGGGAGAGGCTGGATTGATGGGTCAAATCTACAGGGAAGACAACGTGGAGGAGGGGGAGAAATGACCGGTGCAGGCGTGGTGTTGCAGGCTTGCTTTTTCCAGTGAGATTTTCGGCTGCAAGTGGCGGGAGGTTGAAGATGAAGTGCAGGTGGGGCGGACCGGCGGTCCAGGGAAAAAGAAAAGAAGAAGGAAAAAAGACAGAATCGGCCGGGAGAAAGAAAGGAGGTGCGTGGGGGAGCTGAGCCGTGTAGGGGGTGCTGGCCAGCAGGCTGGCCCAAGTCGGGGGGAGAGAAATAGGAAAAAAAAGAGAAGGAAAGGAAAGAAAAGGAAAAAGAGGGGGGAAAAGGAGAAAAGGAAAAAGGAAAAAGAAGGAAAATTAGTGGTTTGTTTAGTTGGTATGATTTGGGTAATTTGGGATGTTTAATAAAATATAAATATTAAAATAATAATTAAATTCTCTTTTTAGGTTAATTTAGGGATTTTTGAAAGAATTTTCTTAAATTCCATTTTAAATTAACAAAACACTCTAATTTTCTCCAATTAAATTATTTATAAAGTTTATATTAATTTGAAACTATTTTATTCTTCTTAATTTAAATAAAGTAATTTATTTAATTAATTTCTAAAATAAAATCCTTAATTAGCTTAAAATACCACAATTCCTCCTATTTAAAACACTTTTGAATTTCTTCTTGATTTGCCCTAATTAACTTCCTTTTATTTTATTAAAAGTAAATTATTTGATTAACTTTCAAAATAAAATCTTATTTAATAATAAATAATAGAAATTAGGGTTTTTGGGGCATTTCAATACATTTATTTACTAATACTACAATTAACAACAAGATAATTTAAGTTTTACGCCAACTACAGTGTAATACCCCAAACCTTTATTTTAGAATTAAAGAATAAAATAAAAAAATTATTGAATAAGATTTAATTATATGTACTCTTTTTAATAAAATAGTAATAATAATAATAATAATAATGGCAATAAAAAAAATGATGTAGGGACATAGTTAGTGGAGACTAATTTAATTAACTAACCTAAGATAAATTATAAATAAATTATTATAATTTCTAAATTAATAAAAATTATTATTATTATTATTATTATTATTTATTATCCCAAAAACCCAAAACACCCTACCACCCCATTTTCCTTTTTTTTTTCTTCATTTCCATCTCCTTTGGCTAGCTAGGCTACGCCCAACGACAATCCTACCCTTCCCCCCTTCTTCTCTTCTTTCCTTTCTCCTTTTCCCCGACCCAATCTTTCTTTTCTTTTTTCTTTCCCTTGACTAGCCCAACCCATTCGCTCACGTCCCTCCCTCTTTTCCCTTTCTCTCCCTCTCTTTTTTCTTCCTTTCCTTTTCTGCTCCCGTCTTCTTCCTTCGACCTACGCAACCCCTTGTGCGCTATTGCACTTCACAACCTCCCCCTCCTCTCTTCTTCTCCTCCTTTTTCTCTTTCGACCATGTAGGGTGTGCAGCAGGCATGTCCCCTACATGGTCACCTCCCTTGCCAACTCCCTCTCCCCTGCAAACCTACCCCTTCCATGTCTCCCCTGTGCATTTGTACTGGCCTACTCACCGATTGGCAGCCACCAACCCCCCTTTATCTTCTTCCTCTCCTTTTCCACTTCCTCCCTCCTTTGTGCTTATAAAAACCCCTCCCTACTCCCTTCTTCCCTTTCCTTTCTACCCGATCCACCCATACCTCCTTTACTTTCGTCGCCTAAATAAACATCGCCACCGTCGCCACTAGGCTGCGTCGCCATCTCCACTCCCTCCCATCCTCTTCCTTGCATCACTTTGAACCCACTAAGCATCTCCCCTCTCCTTCCTTCACCTTCCTCTCCTCTCCCCACTCGTGCAAAGTGGGTAGCTCGAGCTGCCCTTTTGCACCTTATGCCACCACTAGCGTCGCCCTATGCCGCCACCACCGCTAGTCTCACCACCCTCCCTACCTCCCTTCGTACACAAAAGACCCCCTACCACACCCACACCTCCACCTCTCCTTTCTTGCCTTTACTCCTCTCTTCCTCTCAGGCATCAACACTGCCACCATCGCACCGTAGTCGTGAGGCCACCACCACCACCACAGACCCCCTGAACTAGGAAGCTCCACCACCCAAGAAGCCCTACATTCCCACTCTTTTCCAACCCTAAAAACCCCTCCTTTGCATCTCCATCACCATCACCACCGCATCACCGCCGCCATCGTCGCTGCCACCCTCGCCTGCTATTCTTTCTAGTTACAACTTTCCATCTCTTACTTGTTTAGTGTATTTTATTTTAACAACTTATTATTATTTACATTATCATCATCATCATCATCATCATTATTATTTTGGTTAAGAAAATAAGAAATAAGGAAAAATAGGTAGGAAGAAAGTGAAATGACCCAGATGATACTCTCATTATAGGTATTGAACAAACATTTTCCCATGATGAGGCGTAGGATTCTTGTTTCAAGCTTGGAATCCAACTAGGTAAAGATATAGTTAAGATTTGGGTTAAGTTATGAGTCTTGTGTGTAATGGGTGTATTTGTATGTTATGTGTAAATATATGTGTATGTGAACTAAGTGTGTATGTGGTGCAGCTTGGCTTGCAAGGAGTTAAGGTATGGTAAGCATGATTTCCATTATTTGTTGTATGTGTGGTTAGAACTTGCTATGGGTGGACATATTCTTATGTATGGTTGAAATATTAATATATGTATGCTTAGATGCCTTATGTGGGACTTGAGTGGCTATAGGAGATTAAAGAAAATAAAGATGGTAGAGTGAGTGAGGTGATATATGGAGAATGTCCTAGGTCTCTCATGAAATATGGTAGAGAAAATAAAAGGAGAAATAATAATTTGAGGTCTTAGGGTAACAACTTACGTGGGAAGGGTGAGCCTTACATGGGGGTGTGTACTTTAACATGAGGGGAAGATTTACGTGGGAAAGTCTTGTTTGGAGGTTAACCATGGGGAAGAAAGTGTGTTTTGGATGGATAGTAAGGATTTTCACGGTTCAAGAATCCAATTTTTTGGATATTCGATTGCCGGATATCCAAAAATTTGGATATCTGAAAATGATATTCGATATCCAAAAATTAGATATCCGAAATTTCGGATTAGATATAAAATAAAACAGATATTAGCCGAATGGCCTTTCAAATACAAAAAAAAAATACCAAATCACAAAAATATTTGATAAATATCCGATTTGCTGAGAAAATATCCAATCTCCTCAGCAAATATCCGATCTACTAAGCAAATATCTGAATTGATAAACAAATATCTAATTAAAGAGATACAATTAAAGCTATTAAATCACAATACTTGATCAAATTCTATCAGATCCAATTCTTTAAACTACATTATATCACCACTTAACTTGTTCTAAATTACCTTCCTTAGTACATAAAACTATCCAACAATAAGTATATTTCAATAATAAAAATATAATATTGCATGCTTGTAAATCATCCATTACATGCTTCAGTAAATACATCGTAACCCTGCATAAATAGTAAATACACACTTCATGAAGTGTAGAGTTAATGAAACAACAATAATAGTAGCATCCTTGTGAGCAAAGAATAGTTACATCATCATTCTAAGTTAATATCATACTAAATGAGGAATTAATTCAACAAATGCTTACTCGGCCTTATGCAAAGTTTCTTGAGCTCTCACTCTTCAATGTGCATAAGTGGTAGAGTTATATTCATCTTCTCCAATTCTACAATAAAAAAAGAATGATTCACTGTGTTAATAAGTATCTCATAAGAATTAATCAGCTACAACTAAAAAAAGATGACTACAAAATTACCTACTTCAATTGTTTCAAGATCCTCCAATTTTTCTTTCAATAATAATGGCTCTTGTGATCTACGAAGCCAGTCTTGTGAGAAAATCAAGGCCTCCACCATCCTTCCGATTAAAGAACTACGGAAACATTCAAGCACGCGGCCTTCGGTGCTAAAAGCCAATTATGATGCAACAGTAGAAATAGGCATAGCTAGAATATCCTTGGCCATTGCACTCATGATAAGATACCTTGATTCATTCTTCCTCCACCAACCTAACACATATTTAGGACTAAAAGAACTCTCAACTTCCTCACTTATTCCTTGATTGACCTCCACCAAATTCTCCTCCAAATACCTATCTAATTTAGATTTCTCCTCAATATTATGGTTTTGCCTCGTCATCTTAAATCTTTTAGCCATTTTTCTTCTTGCTTCATGCACATCTAAATTAGATGCTAGTGAAACATTGGAATCACTAGTAGAGGAGGTCCTTGATTTACTAATAGATACTTGTTGTGAGTTGTGACTGACACGAAGAATAGAATGCAAATAAAGACCTCAAACACTTTCTTACATCCTGACGTAAAGATGCACTAGAACCACTTTGATACGTTCCATATTCATCAAAATCAGAAAAATCATCATTCACATCACCCAAATCACTAAAATATTCATTAATATCCCAATCAACATAGACCAACTTACTATCAGGATCAAGAACTACAGCAACAAAAATAAGCAAATTCATATTCTTTTTGTTAGCCCAGTACTTAGAGAACTTGGATTTCATCCTACATGCCAGTGCTTTCACATTTTCATCACCACTATCATTAATACAAGAATCAATTAGTGTACCAGTAAGTGAAACTTGTTGCAAATAAACATTTCCAGTGACATAAAGAGAACCTGAAATTCTAAAAGTAGCTTCATACAGTATTTTCAAAAAAGGCAGCAAACAACGAATAGACTCCCAATCATCATCTTGAGGACTACCCTTAGTCTTATTAAGCTCATCAACATACTTCTTATCTTTCCTCAACAAGTCAAAAGCTTTTCTAAACACTATAGCAAAATCAAGTATTAAGTAAGTAGAGTTCCATCTTGCTTCAATATCAAGACAAACAAATTTATGGGAACTCTATTTGACTTGTTCAACACAAATCTTAAACTTTGCTAAACGAGCGGGAGACGATCGCACATATTTCACAGCCGACCGGACTCGAATAATAGGATCAATGTTTTCTTTTAAACCCTCTTTTACAATCAAATTTAGAATATGAGCAACACATCTCATATGCAAACAATCTCCATCTAAAAGTAGTCTGCCAGCCCAAATGTCAATTTTTTCTTCAAGTATTTGATGCACAAATCATTAGAAATAGCATTATCAACAGTTATTGTAAAAAAAAAATTCAATTCCCCAATCAAGAATACATCTTTCAACTGTTTTTCTAAGAATCTCACTAGAATGACCAACCACTTGACAAAAATTAAGAATCTTTTTTTTGCAAATTTCAATTTTGATCAATATAATGACCACTCAAGCATATATAGCCAAGATTTTGACATGAAGTCCATAAATTAGTAGTGAGACTAACCCTACAACCAGATTTGTGAAAATACAGTTTTAGATTTTTCTTCTCTTCCACAAATATTTTATAACAATCTCTAGTTACCGTCACCCTTGAAGGCATGATAAAATCAAGTTGAATAACCTCTACAAAATTTTTGAATCCCTCTCTCTCAACAAATCTAAAGGGAAGCTCATCTACAATTATCATCCTAGTCAAAACCTTTCTACCACCCTCTTACTTAGGTTTCCAAGAACCCAAAAGTTTCATTGAGCCAAGATTTGAAATATTTGATCCATCACTCTCTTTGCTTCATTTGCACAAAGAATGGTTATTATTCTCATATTTTTCTCCTTATTAGCCGAAGTTTCTTTGTAAGAATTAATATGATTTATCATCACGCTAGTTCCTTTTTTTTGGATCAGCAACATAATCTTTTCCACAATAATTACAAGTGGCTCTCAAAGCATTAGCACTCATCTTGGTAAAATGTTTCCACACCCAAGACCTTTTCTTACCTTGAAATGCTACTTTTTTAGCACCACTTGAAGCTGGAGAATGAGAACTTGTATTCTCTTCTTCATTATTGGCTGGCAAGTCATTACTAATTAACTCCACAAATGGAGATAACCTCTCCACCTCTTTAGCAGGCACATCCCTCACATTACTATTGTCGGTCATTATTGATTAGAGCTATAAATTAACAAAAATAAAAGAATATTAATATTTTTTCTACCCAAGACTCACATTCCAGAATATAGCAGTTAAAAATAATTAGACCACATTAATTGAAAAGGTTAAAATTGATTTATGGAATAACACATTACTAATCATAGCTAATCATACTACTCTTCCAAATCTAAAAATTATCAAGAGACTAATTTTTGTGAAATATTATTAATTTGGGTGAAATATATAATATTTAAGCAGGAGACCAATAATTTAAGTCATTACTAATAGAAAATAGCCAATAATACAACTCATTCAAATCTGAAAAATAGCAGAGACCACATAAACATACTTGATTTAGGGCATAACAGGTTAAGAGTCCAAATTTTTACAAATCAAACATATACCACACAATTAATCCGTCCAAATATAACATATAACTCATACATACTCAATTCAGTAATTATTTTAACCTAAATTAAAAGTTAGGGTTCGAAAAAAAATTACCTACTAAAAGCAGGTGATAGTTGAGCAGTATATTGAAAACAAAAAGGATAGGGGAGCAGTAACAAGCAAGAAGCACCAAAGTTGAGTGGTGAGAAACACTGAGCAGGAGGTTGCTGGGAGCCTGAGACTGGGAGCATGCAGGAAGGAGGCTCACTGGCTCTATTTTGAAGAACTGTAGAAGAGAAAAATTGGAAAACAAAAACATAGAAGAGGGAAAAAAATTTCTGAGGCATGGGAAGTGGGGACATCATGCGGGGCTGTCGGTTGCGTACTACTAAAAATATTGAAACAAATACCATAACACCAGAGTAGTGCATAGCGTAGCGTAGTGCGTGCTGCATGTTGCTATATGTATATGCTACTATGTAGTATGCATTGTTCACGCACGTGTTGGGGGAGGGGTTAAAAAAATTCTAAAAAATAATTATATTAAAAATATAATTTACACTAAATTAAATTTTTATCCAACTAATAAATTAAGTAAGTAAAATTTATATATTCATTTAAATTTATTTATATATAATTATATATAAAATAAAAAATTATAAAAAAAAATATATAAATATTTTTTCTTTAGATCGGATATTATTTGTATTTGTCGGATAGGATATATGATTTGTTTAAATTTTCATTGACTAGATCGGATATTTGATTTAAAAAAATTAGATCGGATATTTATTTTTTCAGATCAGATCACTTCAGATATTTGATTGGATAAGCAGATATCGGATAACATGAACAACCCTAATGGATAGTGTACTTGGGGAAGTTTTAGTACGTGGGTTGATGGGAAGTTGCATGGGGGCATAAACTAGGGCTTTGGGAGAACAACCTTAGTATTGTGGGAAAAGGTTGAGGAAGTTGGTTGGACATCCCGTCGTGATGAGGGGTGTACCACACGGAGGGTGTGAGTCAAGCTAAATGGAGGGTATAGTTGTGTAAAAGAAGAGGGTATGGAAGAAGAAGGGGGAATATTAGGGTTTTCAGGGTGAACAAATAGAATGTCATTATTATATGTGGGAATTTAGGAGTTGGGCTGTGAGGTTAGAATGCTATTGGTACTTGAATCAAGGGAGATGTGGGTTGAGTAAGGAGAGGAGAGGCAAGGGCCACATAGGCCAGATTAGGGTTTCAAGGGGAAACCCTAGTGAGAGATGGTGAGCATAGGTGGAGAAAAAGGAGAGTGGTCATTGACACATGTATATGAGGTTTCTAAGTTGTTATGAGGTTGGTGGAAAAATGATTGGGGGTCCCTTGGGTCTGAGAGGGTGTGGGTGTCCTATATTAAGGGATAGGGTTTTCAGAAAGTCTGGGTTGGTAGAGTGGTAATAAGTCGAGAGTGTCTATTAGGGTGTGCATGTCTAGATTGTTGTTACATGATAAATAAGACATGAATAAAGTACTAATCACTTAAAGTGGAAGATCATTGAGTCAGGCCCAGGTGTAGGATGATTACCAGTCTAACGATTATAATAATGGCCAGGTGCGTCTTGTCCTGGAGATGTATATGTTTATCGGTCCATCGATTATAATAGTGGGTAGGTGTGTTTTTCCCTAGAATAGTTATTCTTAGTCTACCAGTTATAATAGTGGGGGTCTCGAGCTCAATAAGTTAAACCCTTGGATGGTATTAATCTATGGAAAAGATATTAATCACTTATAGTAGAACACTACGTGGGTTGGGACTAGATGTAGGATATTTACTGGTCCACCGGTCATAATAGTAGCCAAGAGCATTTTGCCCTAGAGTTGTATATGTTTACCAGTCCACCGGTTATAATAGTAGGTAGGCGCATTCTATTTGGGAGTAGTTATTCTAGGTCCATCGATCATAATAGTGGGTTCCCCGTACTCACGTGTATATAATTCGAGAGATGTATAAAGATGGTACTAATGGCCTAAACTTCGATAGGAGTAAACAATCTAATAAAACTTGTTGCATGCATGATATATGTATTTTGTATTGTTGTGCCCTATCTTGACTATATTGTTACCTTACTCAGTATGTAGCGTACTGATCACCCTTATCATGGGTGTTGCTCATTCTCATGAGCAGTGTCCCATTATGAGTCTATATAGGTAGGCGATGAGGCCTTAGAGGACTTTGCTACTTATGATGAGTTGGTCAGGGTAGAGTTATGTCTTGATGTCTCGAGGTCGGGGCTAGAGATAGTGTACTCTAGACTATTTGTCCATTGTACTTTATATTTTTATTCCCCCGTAGTGGGATGCTTCTTTGTATTTCATTTCTCTATTGTACTAAATTTGACTCTTATGTATTCTAGTATTTTATATATTCAATGTTAGACTCATTCATGTTTTAATCATTTTCTATTACGATTCCTTATTGTCTTTTGGAGTTGTGATTAGTGTGAGTCTGGCTAAGGGCCAGACTTATACTGATCATGGCAGTAACACCCCCTTTTTGGTGTGTGATTTTCCTTAATAAACGAAACTTTTCAATTGTGATTTTTGGAGGTGTTACATATAGCCACACCAATTTTAGAGGTAACAGAGGTGAAGATAAAAATATAAGTAAAGTTTATACCTCATTGGACAAAAATACCCCTAGCCTAATTTGTATCTGAAGGGACTTACCCATTTGATAGAAGGGTATAAATGACATTTGTTTTTTTAACCTTCATTCACCTCAATCCAAATGGGATTTTAAAAATATCCACATCGATTCATTCAGGTTAGGTTAATGTCATCCAAATAATATTTTAAAACATTCACCTAATTCACCATTATTCCCTTCACTTCGGTTATTCCACTTCCAATATATGCTTACCACTCCAAACACATATCACATAAACTATGTGTTCGTTGACTCTAACCGGTCTCTCACTAAAAGATATATCTCCTTTCTTCTACTTTGTACCAACTAATTCAATATTACAAATCACAATAGGCCGATGATCTATATGGTAACCATCATTGGCATCAAAAGTTGAAGCAGTAGGTCCACCATCCCTTAAAGGAGAAGGTTGTTGAGGATGGAGAATTGAATTATTTCGGTTCATCCTAGCCATAGGCGTTTCACTAGACTTCAACAAAATATATTCCATTTCATGGACCACTTCATCATAAAATGCATTCATACTGAGACTATTCTTCGTAAAAGACATGTTATGTTAAGCAACATCCTAGTAACTTGAATTCTGAAGTTTAAATTGGGGAATTGTAAATGAATGTTGCTTCAAAGAGAAGACATATTATAAATGCATAGATCATGCCTTGCAAATAGAACAAATATATACACTTGTAATGTAAACCATTGATATAAGCAATAATATGAAGTCAATAACTTAATTTGGTTGATGCATTCTTGTTTCCAATAGGGACCAAATCATCTTGTCCCCTCCCTCTGACATTTTCACTTGCGAATGAAACTGAATTGATCTTAGGGCCCTCTTATACTTTTTCTTCAGGAGTTCTATGTGAATATATTGTTGAAGGGTCTTCCACAACACCTTGAGTATAAAAAGAAGCTTAGAGATGACAACATTTGAAACATGCTCCAACTGTTGCTCAGATCCCTTCAACTCTTCAACATATGGTAGTTTCAATCCATTAGGGGTGCCAACATCTCCAGCCTTTGCACACTGGCACTCTCTTTCTTGAGCATTATTGACAAAACACATCTGCAGAACAACCTAACAACTTGAAGGTTCTTGTTTTCTAAAAATGTTGTCAATTAAACAACCTTAATGTGTTCCTCGGAGTCATCCTCACTCTGAACTTCTTTATGGGTTGTTGATATGTCCTTGGAATTTTCTACTACTAGTGTTTCCATATACTTGGAAGAACAGTTAGGAGCCTTAGATCAAATATCTAATAGATCTTGTGGATCATCAACACTACAAACTTGAACATCAGCTTCAAAAGAATTAATTTTGTCCACTCTTTCATTTTGTGAATCAATCAGTGCATATTTAATTGGTTTAATGGAGGTGAAGTCCAAATATTTGGTTCCAATACTAGTATTATGTTCATTTTGCGCCCAAGATTCAACAACAATATAAGATGTAGGAGCATCTCCCTCTCTGTCAAGGTCAAAGTCTTCCTAGTCATTTGAACCAAAAGCTACGGAGGAGCCCATAAGAATTAGATTTCCTCATGATGTTTCTTTTACATCGTGATGTGGTACACTCCTCAGATAAGATGTAGCTGGCTCATTTTCATCAATTGAACCACAATAAAACATTGAATCTTTGCCTTATAAATGTTCATCCCTTGAAGAGGTCTTGCCATGCTCTTCACATCCGTTGTCATGTCTTTCACCAGATTGTAGAATTCATCTCAACAATGATCCCTTAAAGCCTATATGAATTGGTTGAGTATATGATAAACTGAATATTTTCCATATATTTACCTTGTTTTGCCTTCATTTTTCTAATTTTGTTTAACATAAATTACAAGAATTATCATAGCTCAAGTCTCTTGTTTGAGTTATTGCTCTCTTGGTAATTATTTTTAAGAAAGTTTCTCATAAATGCACACATCCAAGGAAGTGGTGCATGGAATCAGAAGAAAAATCAAATATGAAAGGCATTGAAGGAAGATAATCAACACCACATGATTTTAGAGAAGTAAAGAAAGTCAAGGAGCTAAAAAAAGGAGGAAAGGAATCAAGAGGAGTAATGAAAAGGTGTTTCATGGCTAAACCAAAATCAGTTTTACAGTCGTGCAGCCTTTAAACCACCAGCGGGCGAACAATTATGTTGCATGGCTGCAGCACAACCTATTACACAACCATGCAACCATCGACCCAAAAGCTGCGTGCAAACGTTTAACACAGCCTCAGCACACCCTCCCTACATAGCCATGTGGAAGTTGAGAGTGTTGAGAGTGGAAATGCTGCAAAGTTAGCTTGTGCAGCCTTGCACGATCATACAGTGTGCAGTTACTACTACACACGTCCCTCCTTTCCCACGTCTTTTTCCACTGCTGGGGAGACTTCGGTAGGGAGAAATTCCTTCGACATTTTGGACTTGCAAAATGGGGGGATATTTTTATCCCCTTTTCTCCATTCTTCCCTAGAAAAGAACTTCATGTAATCTATTTTAGTTCATGCAATTTTATTTTTTTCCAAATTAAGAGTAGACAATTGTGAATCACAACTCTACAGTCAACCTATTTTATCTTTAATTCACGGTTTGATCTGTCCACTCTCTCTTTAGTTATTTATTGTATCTACAATATGTATGTTGTTTATTTTTATTCTCTACATTTCTTTCCAACCATGAGTGAGTAATTCCCTTTTCTAGGATTGAATTAGGCTTGATTTGGTATGAATATGATGGATTAAAGTATATGTTGTATGTATGGTTCATATGTGTTGTTTTGTATGTTAGGAATCGTTGTTATGAGCCGAGTTTGATAGAATTTAACTTATGTAGACATTGACTATAACTAAAAGGTTGAATTAATATACAAAAAATAATTCAAATGATCATGAAAGTAGTCGTTTTATTTTTAGGAACTATTGAATCAGTGGTATTTAATGGATTTAATCTAATTTGTTAGTTACAAAAGTAGTCAATAAATTATGTTAAATACATTCTTAGACCTTGAAAAAGGCTAGTGAATCACATTAGATTGATTGTTCATAGTAATTTGGAATATACTACAACATATTATTAATTCATTATTGAATACCGAGGATGAGACTGAATTTCAATCCTAGGCTTTATATCTATTGCTCCAAAATCTATAATTAGTTAGCCATTATATATTTGTTCATTATATACTTCCATATTCTCATTCCATAGTGATCTAGATAGCTAAAATGATAAAATTTGGTAATAAATTGTGAAGTCCCTGTGGGATAAGATCTTGACGTGCTACAACGAAGTCGTGTGCTTGCGGATTAGTATTCACCAAGTTTTGGCATCGTTTCCTAGGACTTCAGCCAATTGCTATTGATTCTTTTGTTATTAAGCTAGAAAATAATTTTTTTTCTTATTTTTATTTGCTTTTGTGCTTTTCTTTTCCTCCTTGATAGTTTGTTTTTTTTTTGTCTTCATGTACCTTATATGCAACGATCTCTCCACTTAGGATCTCCAGTTGTGTTGAATCCTAAAATCAAGAGAACTTTGAGTGAATTTAGAACATGGGTATGTGAGATGAAAGTAAGTACGAGCTCCAAAAATACGGCTAAAATAGATGGAGGAGAATAGAAACACTACTCTATTAGAGATTTTGCATCTCCTAATGCATATGGAATGCAATCCAATATTAGAAAGCCAAATGTTGTCACCAACAATTTTGAGTTGAAGCCTACACTCTTTAATATGGTGTAGAAAAATCATTTGGTGGCAACCTAATGGAAGATCCAAATTTGCACATCTACATTTTCCTCAAATATTTTGATACTTTTAGAATGAATGGGGTGACAGAGACACAATCAGGCTATGGTTATATAAGTTTTCATTAAGGGACAAAGCAAGAGTTTGGTTACAATCACTTCCTCTCGATTCTATCACCAATTAGGAACAACGTTCATGTGCTTTCTTAAACAAGTATTTCCCACCATCCAAGACTGTTCAGTTAGAAATCAAATTACAAGCTTTAGTTAGAAGGATAGTGAATCTTTCTATGACGCATGGGAATGTTACAGTGACATGATGAGAATGTGTCCACATCATGGGCTAAAAGAATGGTTATTGGTTCACACATTTTATAATGGTCTCCTTTACAACACAAGGTTGACCCTAGATGTAGTAGTGAGAGGCACTCTCATGAACAAGAGCATACTCTAGCCAAGCAAAACCACTACCAGTGGTCGAATGAGCATTCTTCTACCATAAAGAGCTATAAGTATGACATTGATGCTCTTGATCATCTATATTCTAGAGTTGATGCACTATTTTAGAAATTTGAAAAATTAAGTGTGAATGCATTAAAATATACTTCTATTGCTTGTGAGAAATGTGGTATTGTAGGACACTCATCATTTGAATGTCAATTTGTTGCTCCTCCTCCCCTTGAAGCAACCCTTGCTAACCATGTGAATTATGTGAACAACTTCAACAAAAAGGGAGACATGTTTGCTCCTACCTACAATTAAGAACCTGCCACTTAACCCCATTCCTCAATCAAACTTTAGGTCTTTAGGTTTTCAAAACCCTAGACTACCATTGTTTAACCCTCCAAAGTCCAATATTGAGTTAATGTTAGAGAATTTTATGTCCTCTCAGAACAAGCAAGATGAGAAAACCCATTGTGCACAAAATAAGAATGGTCAAAATATGTGTCATGGAGCAACTCATATTACATATTTCTAGCACTTTCTCCTTATTTTAACATATTTTCAACTAAACTTGAAAGTATCCTAAAATATTCTTTACTCTTTTTAGCATGGTTATCCTTATCCAAATTATTATTTGAGTCATCTACATCTTGCATTTTGTGTTTAGTCCCAGGATTGAACACTCTTTTACCAACATTATTAACCAATGATGAACTCTCTGCATCACGATTAAAAACCCTCTATTATCCAATTTGTCCACTTCTTCACCATCTCCATTGCTAGCAGTTGAGAATGCTCCATCATATTTTCCTCATGACAACAAATTCCAATCATCTTCAAACTTTCGTTGAGACTTGAGACGTCCCACTCAAACCAAAACCTTCAAACTATAGTACCCCAAAATTGTAAAACCTAGAAATTAATGATTAATCCTTATTTGGAATCATTTAACTTTAAATCATTAATTTAATTATGTTGTGGAATTTTTTATGTATAAAAATGGATATAATTATTTAATAAATTAAAATAAATATTTTATTATTTTATCATACTCTTTTTATTTAAATAATTTTTCAAACCATATTTTACTAAAATTATCCTATTAAGTTTTAAATTAATTAATTTATTAAAATAATTTATCCATCTAAATAATTAAATAACTTAATTCTAAAAATTATTTTATTTTTCTTTTTCCCCTTTTTTTCCGTTTTCCTCCTTTTTCTTTTTCTTCTTCTTTTCTCCTTTCCTTAGGTCGCCCGGCCTACCTCTTCTTTCTTTTCCCTATTAGGCCATTCGTTTCCCTTCTCCTCGCCCCTAGCTTTGTCTACCCAACCCCTCTCCTCCCTTCTTTTTTCTACCTTCTTTCTTTCCCGGTTGGGCCCGCCCGACCCTTATCCCTTCCTTCCTCCTTCTCCCTCGCACGCAGGCCGGCCCGCCTCACATTTCTCCCCGGACCAACCGGCTTGGCTCCCCCTTTCTTCTTCTTCTTCTTCTTTCTTCTTCCCCCTGCACATAGAGCCAAACCTTGAAGCACCTACTCCCCCTACAACTCCCCCACCTCTGCAGCTACCATGGCAGCCACCCTTCCCCCCCTCTATCTCCTATTCCTTTCCTTCCATTTTTATCCCTACAACCCTCCTCGTGTGCCCCTTTTACCCCTCTTATTCTTCTCCTTCCTTTCCACCCTACCTGACCTACAACCACCTAACCCTACGCCCTAAATGCCCTCTTTTCCCTCTTCCTTTTCTTCTCCTTATTTCATTCTTCTCTGCCCTATCTCCTTCCCCCTCGAGCTTCTCCTTCTCCTATACCGAGCTTATTCTTCTCCTCCTCCCCTGTTTTTGCTTCGCCGCCCTCCACCATAGTCTCCGCCACCCAACCAACCACCACATCAACCCTCATCCTCCCTTACTTCCTCCTTGCACCACCTAATAGCCGCCACTAGCCCCTATAGGTCATCTTTCTCTTTATTTTTCTTTTCTTCTCCTTCTTGACCTCCATCTTGCACTACCACCTTGTGTCGTCATCTCCCCTCTTCTGCAGCCATCAAAGCCACCCCTCAACCCTCTAACACATCCTTTACCACCTCCTTACCTCAGCCTGCCAAGATTCCCCCTGCAGCCCCCTCATTTCTCCTCTTCTTTCTCCTTCCTTCTCCTTCTTCTCCTTTCCTTCACACCACCTTTATTGCCTTGTTACTGCCATCTTCAACCCTCGGATCCACCAAGCTCCGACCCCGACCACCACCTATACCCTGCCCCCTTCTTGCACCCAGACCCAGCCACTACCCCAAATCTCCTCCACAAGCCATTAACTGAAGCCCCTTTGCCCTCAATCGAGCCCATTTACCCTTCTCCTAACTCTTCTCTTCGTCCCATTTCGTGTTTCCCTTTCATACATGCAGCATGAGTTTTGTTGCACATTATAAGCCTCCTTAACCAAAATTTTGAGGTAAAAATATAGTTAGTATTAGTATGTATTTAATAAATTTTGCTAATAAAAGCTTAAAATTTTCTACTACTAATATGCTATTTTTTATATTATTTCTAGGTATAAATTTTACTAATCAAAGCTTAAAATTTTTAGCAGGGGTACTGGTAAAGTTTAATTATCATTGGAAATAAGGTAATAATTATACTCTACTAAAATGTATGGATATACGTATGCTAGCATATTAGGATTTTTGAATATGTTTGTGTGCATATTATGTGATGTTAAGTATATCATAATTTGTAGCATATGTTGGTAGCTGAAATGAAAAGCATGCTATATTATTAAATGTGTCATGTGTAGAAATGATGGTTAAGAAAGGAGTCTTGTTTTTAATAATAATATTAGATGCATGTATATGTCATGGTAAGCAAATATGGCCATTTGTAGTAGAGATAATGTTAATATGAGCCCTAGGAACATTTTAGTGATTTTACTTATACATAGGATGTGGCCTAAATAATTATGCATAGTAGGTGATAATGGATATTAATCATGAACAATAATGGTTGGTGGTGTTAGGTGATGCATGTGGACCATGGGTGACAATATTTTATGCGTTAGATGTAGTTTAGTAATTTTGGCATGAAAAATGGGTAACTTGGGGTAATTTTATGAATAAAAGAAGTAATATGGTAATTTAATAAGTAAGAAGGGTAGTTTGGTAATTTTGGCATGAACAAAGGGGTAACTTGGTAATTTTATAAATAAAAGGGGTAATAGTTAATTTAATAAGTAAGAAGGGTATTTGGTAATTTGGTAAGTAAAAAAAGGGTATCTTAGCAATTTTATGAATAAAGAGGGTAATATGGTAATTTTATAAGTAAGTAGGGTATTTTAGTAATTTGGCGAGAAAAAGGGGGTATTTTAGTAGATACGAAAGCAAGAGGGGTAAATTGGTAATTTTGTAAGTAAGGAGGGGTAAATTGGTAATTTGTATATAACATGGTAATGGATTTAATAAGTTTCCGTAATAAGACATAATGGATACTAAACAATAGAATAAGGGTTATGGCCTTAGTATCCCTTGTTTAAGTATAACCATATATTATATAAGGATAAGGGTATTTTGGTAAATAGGTGAATATCATAAGGATAATGCATGGTTTAGGGTTGAATAGATAATTAATGGTGTGTTATTATGTCAATTTTATTATCATGCAAGGTGCCTTAATTGTTAATTGTGCATGGAAATGTGTGTTAGATGTTCTAGAAGTACATTTTAGGATTTATATGTTCAATGATCCTTTGGTGTAGAATACTTGATTCTATGACTAGTAGTATAACTATGTTATGATAACCTATTATGGTATGTAAATAAATAAAAATGAATTCTGTGACAAAAATAGATGATAAGAGTAAGCCTTAGTGTAATCCCCTGAAATTTTAAAAACATATAATTTAATAAATAACTTTTATTTGGGGAAAAGTAGCTTTTAAAATTATTTAATTTAATTATTTTATAAATTTTTGAGTATATAAAATTGGGTAGGAATATTTAATAAATTAAAATAAATATTTTATTATTATAGCATACTCATTTTAGTTAAATAAATTTTCAAACCAATATTTTTCCAAAATTAACTTATTTAAACCCTTATATTTAATTATATTAAATTAAATTATTAAATAAATTTATTTCCCACAAATAGTATATTCTATTATTTTATAAATTTAATTATTTTAATTTTCCTATTTTTCCTTTTATTTTCCTCCTTTTTATTCTCTTTTTTTCTCTCCCTCCGGGCTGCCCCCTGCGCGATTGGGTCGTCGGCCCACTCCCTTCCCCATCTCCTTCTCCCGCATTGACCAGCCCCAGCCTCAGCCCTTCTTTCTTTTTCTTTCCTTCCCTCCCCTGGACCGGGCCGGTCCACTTTTCTCCCCCCCCCCCGCCGGCCTGCCCTCCTTTCCCTTTCTTTCTTCGTCTACCTCCTGCCCCGACCTACACTTCGTCGACCACCCCAAGCCATACCCGACCAACTCCTCCACGCCCTGCAGCTACCACCCCAGCCTACAACACACCTGCCCTACCTCCCTCTCTCTGCTCCACCATTTTCCTACCCCTCCTCGACCCGACCAACCCCCTACACCCCAACCGCATGCCCCCTACTCTCTCTCTTCTTCCCTTCCCTCTCCCTACCATCCGACACCTCCCTACCACCGACCGACCACCTGCCCCCACTACTCCCTCTCCTTTTTCTTCTTCCATCCCCCTGCCTCATTCTGCCCCATAACATCGAGCTCCTTGCCTCCTCCCGACTTCTTTCTCTCCTTTTCTTCTCCTTCCATTTCCTCTCTGTTTTGCACCACCGCCGCCCTCCGCCGCTTCCACCGCTGCACCAACCCCCCTGCACCACTCCTTGCTGCCCCTACCTCAGCCCTGAACCACCACAACACCACCTTGAGCCCCCTGCAACTCCATTCTTCCTCTCCTCTTCTTTTTCCTTTCTTTTTCTCCCTTCCCGGCAACCTCCCTGCAAACCCTCCTTCCGCCGCTGTCCCGCCGCCTCTTCCACCTCCCAAGCCACCAGCCCACTCCCTGCAACCTCCTCTACCACCCCCTTACCTCCTTTGGCCAAAACCAACCCTTGCAGGCCCTCATTTTCCCCCTCAATTTTCCTTCCTTCTCAGCCACCTCCACCTCAACAACCACCTTTGCAGCCTTGTCGCCGCCGCCCTTGACTGCCAACAACCCATCCCTGACCACCACCTACACCCCCTTTCCACCCCTGTACCCTTCCTTTGCCCTAAATCCTCCCCCACCTATCCTTTTTCTAGCCCCAAAACCCTAACCCGAAATTAGCACCCTTCTTCTTTTCATACCACCTTCAACCCCTTTTTCTTCCTTGCCTTGCATGCAGCTCATGCTGCATGAGTAGTTGATTTTCTGCCTTCCTTTGGGTTATTTTAGTTAATGATTTTAAGGTACAATAATATCTTAAGTTAAGTATTTCATTAATTAAGTTTTATGAAGTCTTATGCTTTGTGTTTTCTTATTTCTAACATAATAAGTATTGACATTATTTTTAGGTATTGGTTTTACTAATCAAAGCTTGAATTTTTAACTAGGATACTGGTAAGGTCTGATTTTTGTGGGAATTAAGGTAATCATTAAATCCCACTTAAACGTATGGATTAACGTATGTTAGCACATTAGGCATTTTTAATGTGTATTATGCTTGATATATGTTGTTTAATATATTATATATGGTTTCTTGTGTTGATTGATGAAAAAGAAGTATGATAGATTATGTGCTATGTTTGGAGATATTGTTTAATGTAGGAGTTGGTTATTAATGGAAATGTTAAGTTTTATCCATGTTGTATTATGCTATTGTGATCTTAATGCATGATTAATGTTTTGTGGGCCTTAGGGGTATTTTAGTAATGTATCTTGTATAAGAATATGGCCTAAAATATATATGGGTGTTAATAATTTTATATTAATTATAAGAGTTGTGAATGAGGTATTAAAGTTAATATTTTATGTAGTAATAATAATAATTTACTATAAGTAGGAGTAATAAGGGATAAGATGGTAAATTTGTAAGTAGAAGGATAAACTGGTAATTTTGAAATAAAAGGGCAATTTGGTAATTTTGTAATGAAAGGGCAATTTGGTAATGTTGAAATAAAAGGGCAATTTGGTAATTTTGTAATAAACGGCAATTTGGTAATTCTGTAATAAAAGGAATAAAAGTGGAAATTGGAAAGGAGTAACTTGGTAATTATAATAATTGAGAAGGGTAAAATAATAAATTAATAAGAGAGAAGGGTAAAATGATAATTTAAAAATGGAGAAGGGTAAAATGGTAAATATGACAAATGTGAAGGGCAATTTGGTAATTTAACCAACTAAAGGGGTAAATTGGCAATTAGGATATTGACCAGGGGTAATTTGATAATTTGACCAACCAAAGAGCAATTTATTAACTATAATAAAGGAAATGGGCAAATTGGTAATCTAACCAACCAAATGGGAATTATATTAAGTGTAATAGTTACGAAGGGTGATTAATGGCCTAACAAGTGTGGGAAATAGCTCGGTAACCTAAACCGAGTAAGGGTGTAGCTAAGACCGAATGTGTGTTATGTGTCCTACATGCCTTAGATGTCCTATATAATTATATGTCGTGTTTTATATGCTATTATCTTAATTGTTTCATGTGTGGTGTAGCTTGGAACCGAGATGTGTTCATGTATCCTCTTTTTGTATGTGACAATACAGATATGTTGTAAGTTATGATGTGATGTGTTGTGGCCCTTTAGGACATGCATACTAGGATGATTAATGTGGTAATGTGGGATGGAGGCATGAAAAAAGAGAAATGGGAGAGAAAGATAACCAAGGGGGAAGTAAGTTGGCTAATGTAGGTATGGAAGGAACTAGGGTTTGCATAGGACGGTTAGAGTCCGCATAGGGGCAAACCTTACGTATAGAAAGTTGCCTCGGGACGTGAGGAAGGTAATAGAAGTGTCATTTGGGTGTCTGGGGACTTCGGTCGAAAAATAGTACGCAGGACAGTATAAGGGTGCGTAGGAGACTAATCTAGGGTTGGGAGGAAACTCTTATGTGAGAAGGTGGAAAAAGAAAAAGAAAATAATAAAAATAAATGAGAATGAGTAGGGCAGAAAGTGAGGGTTGGATCTAAGGTCGTGACGTGTAGAGTGTTAAAATAGTCAGGATGTGTACGCCGGAGAAGGATGGACCACATAGACTCGAGTAAGGGTTTTTGGAGAAGAACCGAGTTAGGAAGTGTAGAAGTCTCAAGATATGGGACGGGCCCTCTTGGGAGGATAAGTGTGGATATAGTTAGCCATGCATGTCAAGGGTGAAATACTTTCAAATAAGATACATTTAAGACACTAATCACTTAAAGAGGAAGATGTTGAGCCGGACCCAGACCGGTCCAACGACGAATAATAGTGGCTAGGGCCGGAGTGCCCTATATGACCAGTCCACCAGCGAATAATAGTGGTAAGGCATGTGCCCTCGTGACCGTTCCACAGGCTATAATAGTGGGGGATTCCGTGCTCAACAAACCAAACGTAAAATTGATAAGACACGAGGAAGATACTAATTACTTACAGTGGAACACCTTGTGAGTCGGGGCCAGACCGGTCCACCGACAAATAATAGTGGTAGGGTATGTTACCCTCGCGACCGTTCCACCGACTAAAATAGTGGCAGGGCATGTACCCTCACGACCGTTCCACCGACTATAATAGTGGGGTTCCCACACTCACACGGACATGTATAATCCGAGATGATTGATTAATGATGGACTAATGGCCTTAAGGCCCGAAAAGTATCGATTGATAATTATGGCCCGTTGATATTGGTTGGCTTGTTAAGTATGCGAATGTACGGAAGTGAATGTTACGTATACGCCATTAATACCTGATTGACTTGTTGAATATGTGAATGTATGGATCTGATATGATGTTTACACTTGTTGTTACGTACGAATATGGTAGTATTTCTTGTGTTTCATTGCGTGCCTACTTTTAAGTGCGTTTTTAAAGGGTTACTCAGTACCATAGTACTGAAGGGTTCCCTTCGTAGGGCACCTGCCTATTCAATGGGCAGTGTCCCTTGCAGGACTTTTTCAGGTGTTATTCAAGTGGGCAATGGGAAAGAGCGTAAGGAAGTTATCCGGACTTATAGGGTTTTCAGTCTTTCTCCCTTAACCCCTGATTTAAATGTAATCTATATTATTGTAACCACCATTAGTGGATCCTGTTCTTGTAAACGTTTTACTACGCTACTCTAACTTAACTATGGTTTGAGTTCTCGTAAATTGTATTTTACACTTTTAGCCTTAGCACTTAGTACTGGAACGGTAGGAGTGAACCGGTCTGGTACTAAGTGTGGCAGTAATATCCCCAGAATTCACAGTTTGATATTTTGCTTCCGCTATTCCTTTTTATAAAATGAAATTTTTCTGTAGTGAATTTTGGGAGTGTTACACTTAGCCTTAGGTGTATTTTAGTCATTTTGACCTAAGGTGCCCGAGTATAAGAATTGGAACCTTGAATGGCCTTAGTGGACTATTTAAGTTAACATAGATAATAATGCTAATAATGATTACTTAACAATAATGGAACCAAATAAAAATGAATAATTGTGTGATTATTGTGTTTCTTGCGGTCACCTTACTTAAGACACTAATAATTAAAGTGGAAGACCTCGAGATCGGGAATGGTGATTCTTTAGGGGTTGCTACCCTAAAGATGTGGTTTAGCCCACGATTATTCTAGATTTTGCTGGTGTGCCTTAGTGCCCCAGTCAGGGCCTATATCTTACTCTATTTAGTTCTATGGATCTACTTAGGGGGTATGCATACTTATGGATTAGTCGGTAGGGTATTGTGCGTCTTCGTGCACCTGTGCGACTAAGGTAACTTTGCGTCCTTGGGTTGATGGTTGGAGGGTACTATACTGCTTGGATGGGATAGTATGACACGTGTACCTTTGTGTCCCTGAGTCGTGATCTCCCTCTCAAGTTAAATAAATGGAACTAGTGTGCTAATTTAGTGGAAAGACACTAATCACTTATAGTGGAACATAACGTAGGTTAGGGCCAGATGAATTATATTATTTGTACTAGTCCACCTGTTATAATAGTGGCCAAGAGCATTTGCCTTAGAGGTTATATATGCATATTAGTCTACTAGTTATAATAGTGGCCAGGTACGTGTTGCCTTGGAGGTTGTATATGCTTACCAGTCCACCGGTTATAATAGTGGCCAGGTACGTGTTGCCTTGGAGGTTGTATATGCTTACCAGTCCACCGGTTATAATAGTGGCTAGGTGTGTTTTGCCCTAAAGTTAGATATCTTGTGCCCGACCCACCGGTTATAATAGTAGGGTTCCCGAACCTACGTGGATATAATTCAAGAGACAATATTAATTAATATTCAATTAATGTCTTAAGACCAAAAATTATTGATTTCACCATTATGATCTATAGTGGATGGCAAGATTGTAGCCTTGGTCCCTGCCTTTGATGGAATGTGTTGATGGACACTTATAACTCTACTATAGAGAGCTTTTCTTGGATGCTCTCATAGTAAGTGCTGAAAATGCTAAGTAAATGGACTTGGTGATGTATAATTATTAATGTTTGTTGTGTTATTTATATGTATTATGTAATGTCTCTTATGTTGTATGATGTGTTACATGCGGGCAGTTTAGTATAAATGGTCACTTAGTACCGTAGTACTTACGGGTTCTGTTTGTGGGCATCTGCTTATTCAATAGGCAGTGTCCTTTACAGGTTAGTCGTGGGTGCTATTCAAGTTATTATCAGATAAGAGTGTAAGGACTTTCCGAATAGTTTCTAAATTAGTCTTTTAAACTTTCATATTTACTTGTGTAATTATTTTATTTTCTTGTAACCACTGGTAGTAGGTTTTACCTTTTATAATGTCTTTAAAGCACAACTTTGATCTAATTTGATAACTGATTTGGTGTAAAATGTATTCACTTTCTTTCTAAACTTTAGCTCTTGGTACTGAAACAGTAGAAGGAAATTGATTTGGTATTATATATAGCGGTAGCATCCCCAAAATTTACCTAACTTTTAATAAAACGAATTTTTTCAGTAGTCAATTTTGGGGTTATTACACAAACCCCCAATTGTTATACCCAAAATTAGAACTCCTAAATGACCCAAAATCAGATCACATACACTTATGAAAAGTGCCCATTGAACTTATAATGAGTTGGAGCTAAGGTGACAACTGAAAGCTGATATGTAATTGGAATTATATAATTTAGCATCTGTTAATAGTAATTTGTTAGAATGAATCTTTTAATTGATTTATTTGGTAATAGAATCATAACTAGTTACGTGTATTGTTGGATTGTATATAAATTGCGATTGTAATAGGAGAAGCGAGATTTTTTGGAGGATAATACACATACAGTTCCCTCTTACATCTCTATTACCATTTTAGGTCCTAAGTTCATACATCCATCGAGATATATTCATCTCCATTAGACATCTTTATCTGTATGTCTAGCTACTATCTTACAAATTAGGTGACTAAGTATAACAATTGGTATCAAAGCTTTAAATAATGGTAAATTTTAAAGTTCAATCGTAAGAAGCAATTGATTGAATAGACAATACATTAAAGAATTTCATGTCTGAAACATCAAAAAAGAATGAATCATTACAAACCTGGTACATCCAATTAGAGAAGTTTCTTTTAAGAATGAAAACATTACCTACCTCTATAGAACATTCTAGTGTTGAGTACCACCGATTCAGCAAGAAGGCCTCCCTCAACCACAAAATTCATCAATACAGGGTAGAGGGGAGGAGATTATCATCACACTAGGCTTTTCAAAGGTGGAATTTTCTTGTTTTACTAGAGAAGATTTTAAAGGATGGTTGTACGATTATGATCAATTCTTTGATTTTGATCAAACACCGTTGGATAATAAAGTCAATATAACTGATATACACCTTAAGGGAAAAGCGTTACAATGGCATTTGACATTTATAAAGACAAGAGTTATACTAATATGCCAAGATGGGAGGAGTATGTAGTGGAAATGAGTGTTCTATTTGGTCCTCTGTTCAATGACCTAATTTCTGAACTCAAACAACTAAAGTAAATAGGTAATGTCAATGGATACAATGAGGCTTTTGATGCATTACTCACAAGAATAAGTTTTGAGTCTTGATCTTGCAGTAAGTTGCTATTTGAGTGGTTTAAATCTAGTTATTCAAACTTCAGTACGTATGTTCAAGCCAATTTCCATTTTTAAGGCTTGGGGATTAGAAAAATTACAAGAAAATTGCCACCACTCATTGAAATAAACCCAATTCAAGCTTGCCCTACTTCCTAAAGTCAATACATCTAAGATAATCTTTAAGCCAAATCAGTTTTCAAGACCCTTAAATGCTACCCACCCCCAACTGAAGTCCACATTCTAGCCTCAAGCACTGTGACTAGGAAGCAACTCATGATGTTATCTAAAGTAGAATTAGAGGGAAAAATGAGCAAAGGGCTTATGTTTTGGTGTAGTGACAAATACACACTAGGACGTAGATGTGGGAATAAGAAGAAGATTTTCGTAATTGAGGAATTTGCAATAGAGGAAGATAAAAACATATAGGATTTTGAAGACATTCAGTTAGAGGAAGTCCTTGAGGAAACACCAATTATTTCGATTCATGCATTAATTAGGTCTTCTCCCTACCAAACTATGTGTGTAACTGGCTATTCACATAGTAAACACTTGCACATTCTCATTGATAGTGGGAACACTCATAACTTCATAGATGAGTTTGCTGCCAAAAGTTAGGTTATTTAATTCAACTAATTAAACCTCACTCTATAGTACTAGCATATGGCAGCACCATGTCTAGCAAGGGAATTTCAAAGGATCTAGCCTGGAGAATTCGAAATACTTGGTTCAAGGCTCACATGATGGTTATTATTTTAGGGTCATATGATACGGTAATAGGAATTGAATGGTTGTCAAAACTTAGACCTATTGTATGGGACTTCCAGCAACTCAAAATGGAGTTTACATTTAAAGGAGTAAAACATGCCCTTAGAGATGCATATTAGCCACCAAACCTTAAGCAAATCAAGAAGAAATAGTTGAGTAAGCTACTGATTAAGAATCCTTAAGTAGATATAGTGTAGTTAATGTATCTGAAGATGTGTCAACCTGATTTTGATTACTATCTTTGATGAAGATCAAATGTCATTGCTAACTAAGGTAATAAAATCTTCATTGGATGCCCTATTGTTAGAGTTCTTTGTTGTATTTGAAAATCCAAAATTATTGCCCCCATCTAGACTACAATTTTTTCATAGAATCGCTCTTAAGGATGAATCCAAACCAGTTGTTTTAAGACCCTATATATATTCTACTCTCCAAAAGGATGACATAGAGAAAATGACCAAAGAGTTGCTTGATAGTGGAGTTATTCAGCCTAGCCACAATTCATTTTCTTCCCTAATAGTTTTGTTGAGGAAAAATGATAACACCTGGAGGATGTGTGTTGATTACAGGGAACTTAACAAAAATACCATTAAAACTAAGTTTCCCATATTGGTTATTGAGGAATTATTTGATGAACAACTCGATTAAAAATTTTATTCTAAATTTAACCTCCGACTAGAATATTATCAAATTAGAATGTATCTTAATAATATCCATAAGAATGCTTTAGAAATCATGAAGGATTGTGAATTTTTTGTGATGCCCTTTGGTCTTCCAAATTCTCCCTCCACATTTCAATCTCTTATGAATGTCGCTTTTATACCCTTCATTTGGAAGTTTGTCTTAGTGTGTTTTTATGATATCTTAATACAAAGTTCATATTAGGACTTGGGAATTGCATCTATGCCATTTAAAGCAAGTGCTATAAACCATACAACTTAATACTCTTTTTGTGAAGAGAAGTAAATGTCGCTTTGGTTGCACAAGAGTTGAATATTTGGGCCATTATATTTCAACTGAGGGTGTTACTACTAATCCTAAGAAGGTGGAATTAGTCTTTATATGGCCACAACCTCATAACATAAAATAGTTGAGGGGATTCTTGGGTTTAGCTGGATATTACAGGGGGTTTTTTAGGAAATTTTCCTAAATGAGTTATCCTTTGGTTGATCTACTAAATAAAGAAGGATTTCAAAGGACTCTTGAAGCTTCCAAAACTTTTTGTACACTTAAATAAGCCTTATGTAATGCACCAGTCTTGGCCTTACCTAACTTTTCTCAATAATTTATTTAGAAACTAATGTAAGTGGGCATGGTAAAGGGGTTTTCCTCACTCAAAAATGGACACCCTATTGCTTATATCAATCAAAAGCTTTCTCCTCGTAATCAAGCTCTCTTAGTCTATGGAAAAGAATTACTAGATATTATCCATGCAGTTACGAAGTAGCAACAATATCTGCAAGGAAGGCATTTTGTTATCTGCACCAACCACAAAAGCTTAAAGTACCTTTTAGATTAGAAAATACACACACCTAGCCAACAAACTTGGTTGGCTAAATTGTAGGGCTATAACTACTTGATTGTATAAAAGCAAGGGGTGGAGAATCAAGCTGTTGATGCCCTCTTTAGAGTTTTTGGCACTAAAATTCAGTTGATGGCTATTTCTTCTATCTTGCCTTATCATTTTCCTAAATTAATGTAGACATGGTAAATAGATCTCAACCTAGTGCAGTTAATTATTGCTTTTAAAAAACAGCCCTGATTCATTTAGACATTACTGCTGGAATAATGACCAGTTAAGGAGAAAAAGACAGTTGATTGTTAGCAATGACAACTCCTTAAGGCAAGAAATCATCCAGCTCTTTCATGATTTGCCTTCTGGTGGTCACTAAGGAGTAGAAGCAACATTTAGAAGGATAAAAGTTTTTTTTTATTGAAGGGTATTGAGAGAGATGTAAAGAAATATGTGAGGCAATGCACAATTTGTCAGTAGTGCATGGGTGAAAAGGTGAAATATCCAGGGCTATTTCAACCTTTCATATTCCATATGTGTAACACCCCAAATTTTACTACTGAAAAATTTTGTTTTACAACAGAATCATAATTAAAATAATTGGATGTTATCGCCGTAATTGACATAATTCGGGCTTACCATCCCAACCTTATATCAATCACAAGGCTAAATAATTTAAAATGCTTAATAGGATAAAACCAAAAACGAGAGAAGTTTCATCATACCAAATATGAGTTTGGAGATTAACTCCGAATTACAATAACAAAATACTACAAACGGATATCGTGGATCAAAGAGTCCAAAAAGGGTATCTAGGTAAAAATATCATCCGGATAACATGACTCTTCACTCAAACACCCCGTACATATAAAAGTCACTCTTCCCCACTCAATGCATCAAAGGAAGCGAAATCATCAACTAGGTCCTCAAAGACCTGCACAAAACCATCAGGGTCATCCACTCATGGGAATGAGTAGCACTCATAAAAAGGATGATAAGTACGCTACATACTAAATAAGGTAACAATACAGTCAAAACCTAAAAAACATATCATTACAAACATTCACAACAGAAAGTAGTATACATGCAAGATACAAGAATCAACACAAAGAAATTACTGGTTCAGATTCGTATAATTAGAATATATCAGGATCCATTATTTTATTTACGTTGAGTTCAGGGATCCCACTATTTTCAACCAGTGGAACGGTTCCTCCACCCCAAGGCAAAAAGCTCCTGGCCACTATTCTTACCGGTGGAACGATTAATAACATACAACCCTAAGAAAATACATCCGGCCACTATTCTTACCGATGGAACGGTTAATAATATACATTCTCAGGGAAGAACACTCTCGGATAATGCTGTGGTTTGGTGGAATGGATATATACAACCGATCCTGACTCACGTAGTATTCTACTTTACGTGATTAGTATCTTATCAATGATTATAATCGTTCTCGGAATTTATTTTAAATTGAGTTCAGGGACCCCACTATTCTCAACTGATGGAATGGTTATTCTACCCCGGAAAAAAATTCTCCTGGCCATTATTCTTACTGATGGAACGGTTAATAGTATACAATATTGGGGTAAAATGCGCCCAACTAATATTCTCATCCGGTGGAACGGACATATACAACCGGTCCTGACTCATATGATCTTTCACTTTAAATGATTAGTATCTTATTCATGATTATTTTTATGAGTGAGAAACATAATTAATGCAATAGAGACATCAATATACATATAACAAGACTGTTCTCAAATATTAAGATGCTCATTTTTCCTAGAAATTCTAAATTCATAATTTAAGCATAACTTCCCCCATATTTATCATTTATCCACCAAATTTATTATATTTTCCTCAAATAATATTATCATTAACATACCCAAATTTTGAGGTCTAACTCCCACGTCTTACACATGTGATAATAGCCCTATCTCAAAAGTTACTATTTATAAGGCTCCAAAAACCCTAATTTCATAGGTAAGTTATAACTTCCCCCATAAGTCTCATGTAATTACCAAATTAAATATACATCTTTAAAATACCTATATTAACAAAATATCCGAAATTCGTGGCTTAAATCTAACATTTTACACATGTGATAATAACATTACCGTTTTAAGGCTACTATTCCCAAATTAAGCTATTTTATTATCTGAACAACTTACGACCTTCATAATCACTCCCAAACACTTCACATGATATTATTAGCATATTTCAATCCATATAACATGTTAAAATACCAAAATTTCCATATTAACCCGCATTGACAAAAATGCCCTTAAAGATAGCCGATAACCCTTATTTTACGAAAATCTCATATCCTCAATATCATTATTTCCAAATCCTCCTTTTATCAACATACATCTTAAATATAATTATTTTCCACTTATAATAATTTATTAGGCCCATACTACTCTCCCAAAATTTATACTCATCCTTAAAAATACATCCTAGCGTAATATCTTCGTATCAGCATATCTTTCGTTATTCTCACTTCCTTCCTATCATATAATTCATATTAATATATCATATCATCAACAACATGCATTTTAATAGTATAATAACAATAACATAATAACACACATAATCATACGAGCATTTAACACAAAACCTGAAACATCGACTAGTATCCTCACAAATAAGGCTCCGGTCTCTAAGCATGCTTATCCTAATCTGCTTCTTTCGAAACTTCCAGAATATCACCTAATAATAATTAAAAATAATAATTAGAATTAATAATATAATTAATTAAGGTTTAAGTTAATGGAAGAGATAAGAACGAAAAAAAACAAGCTGATTTCGAAGAAGGAATGGGTAACGGCAAGGAGGGCTGAAAGGGGAGGGAGGGAACGGTGAGGGCTGCTGGAAGGGGGTGTAGGCTTCGGCAATTTTTGCCGAAGCTAGGGGTGATTTTGTGGTTTTTGCTTAAGGGTAGTGGTTATTTTGGTGAGTTTTGCCGATGGGTTTGGGGTTCTTCTTCGGTAGATTTTGCTGCAACTTAGGGGGTAGGAATGGATGGTTTTGTTGTAGCTATAAGTGTTTTGGTGATTTTTGCTGCAGCTAAGGGTGAGGGAATGGAAGGTTTTTCTGATGGTGGTGGATGAGGTGCAGCAATGGTTGCCGAAGGTGAGTTTTTGGGTGGTTTTGGCGACGATAAGGAGGGGAAAGAGGGAGTGTGTTTGGGGTGATATTTTTGACAGAAAATTGGAGGACTAAAGAGGTACTTTTCAGTGCATTAAATGAGGTATATGTGTATATATATTTACACACACAGAGAGGAAGAGGAGGGAGTTACGATTGGGCAAAATTTTCAAACCCCAACCCACAATTACAAGAGCTGGGAATTGATGGGGTAGGGGTATGCTTTACAAAGGGAGGGTAAGGTGAGGTAAGAAAATAGAATAAGATAGGGGTAATTTATTTAGGTACAAAATCGGGCAATTATCTTATTACCGGAATAGGATTATTTGACGAAATGGATACCGATTACGACCCAAACCTAGGTTTAAATTTTAATGCCCACCCTCTAGCATATTTTAGCCTAATCAAATTTTATAACTAATAAGTCATAATAATATTACACATATTAATAATATTTTTAGTACAAACATCCTACAATAATTACTATAACTAATACATATAATTACCAGTTACAATTATTAGAGTTTTATGAAAATGGGGTATTATAATATGGCATTTGGACTAACATTTCTATGGATTTCATAGATGCATTACCCCCTATTATGGTAAAAGTTCACTATTTGTGGTGGTGGATAGATTCAATAAAGTTACACACTTTGTAACCTTTAAGCATCCTTGCACAAATACTATAATAGCCCAATCATTCCTTGAGAACATTTGCAAGCACCATGGCCTTCACTAGAGCGTGGTTACAGATAGAGATTCTATTTTTATAGGTCAATTTTGGTAGGAACTCTTCACATTACTCCAGATTCAATAAAGTGCTTAGAAGGATATTTGAGGTACCTTTATATGGATGTTCCATCCCACTAGGTGAAGGTTCTTCCTATGGGTGAATGGTGGTATAATACTCAATACCATGCAATGCATTCACTCATACTACACCTTATGAGATGTTATATGGTATTCCACCTCCCCTTCATATTCCTAATGTCCCTAATCAGGTAAATGATAAATATATTAAACGGAAACCTGTTACATATACGCTAGGCAACCCCGGGTCAAAAATAGCTTACCACATAATTGTTAGCTTAATACAAAGTCTGGATGCAATGGTAAGTTACCAACTAACATCGAATACACAAAACTAGCTACATACTCAGTGTTACAAAAATGAGGGACCTATACACATAAGTCTGAATCTGCACTACAAGTCCTGAAATATCGAGATACTTAGACTAAAAGATTGCTGCATTTCGGGCGCACCACACCATGTAAATGGTAGCAACTAAGGCACTCCTACAAGTTCAGACAGTGAACAGGCAATCCTTTCTCTATCTTCTCAAAACTTGGGCGGTACTAGGAAGCATGGAACATCCTCTTGTAATACCCAAGCAAGACCAAATTGTCAGCCAAAGATGACCAACTAGAGGGCACCTAAAAAAATAGGTGCTCATGAGCTTCATCTCTCGAATGGCAAAAGGGACAAACCAGTGGACCATGAAGATAGGAGAGGCAGTCCCTAGATTTCAATTTCTACAACAGGGCAAGCCAAAGAAAGAAATAATAGCGCTTGGTCTTCAAGGTTTAGCCTTCAATCATAGGAAATCATAAGCTTTCTTAGTGGAAAACTGCCCCCAGAAAGACCAAGAAGAAAGGAGAATCAAGGCTTCGTCATGTGTCCCAGTATACCGTAGAAGAGATTGGTACACCAACCAAAGTTTCTTCATAAAAGGAGATGAATCATGGGAGGGTCTAAAAGAACCCTAAGGTCAGCCCTTAAGATAATTGGTATGAATCCATTTAGTCCATAAGGTTTCCTTTTCATCTTGAATGAACCATAAATACTTATAACATGTAGATCCTTCAAACTAACACCCCCTTCTTTCTTAGGGAGACATAAGGTCCTCCAAGCCACAGGGGGTTGTTTACCTTGCCAAAGGAAGCTTCAAAAAAAAGTAAATTACCCAGTTCAGCACCACCTTTAGCAATAGAAAAATACCCAACAAGAAGCTCATTATCCCCTGAATAACTGAATTGAGTAACTCCAATCTCCCAACAAACGACATAAGGTAGGTCTTCCATAGCTTTAAACGCTCACATATATCATTAATCAAGACTTCATAGTGCACTGCCCTCAACTTACTCAGATTAAGTGGAACACCTAGGTAGCGAAGCGGAAAGGAACCCCGAGTCATGTTAGCAAACCCAAGAATTTGAGCTCTAGTGATCTCATCAACCCTTTCCAAAAAGATTTGGGATTTTAGAGGGTTAGCAGCAAGCCCAGAAACTGAGGAAAACTCATTGAGAGCCTGTAACAACACCCTCAGAGAGGACCCCTACCAAAGAGGACTAAATCATTTGCAAAAGCAAGATGAGAAATTCCCAACTGTTTGCATCTGGGGTGGAAAGAAAAAGCTCTTTGATTAGTACGCTTCCTGAGAAGGCGATAAAAATACTCCATACACATCAAAAACAAATAAGGGGAAATAGGATCTCCTTGCCTTAATCCTTAGGCACGCCAAAGTAGACTCATTAACTGCCCATTAATCTTTAAGGAAAAGGAAATAGTAGTCACACACTCCATCAAGAGATCCACAAATTGCATAAGGAACCAAATATTGAGGAGGAAAGATCTCAAGAAGGACCATGATAGAGAATCATAAGCTTTATTTATGTCCACCTTAATCAATAATCAGGCACTTGGGAGAAGTTCACTTACGAGAATACTCCTTTAATAACTCTTGAACTAGTAGGATATTTTCGGTCATGAGCCGCCCATTCACAAAAGTTCCCTATTCTTTACCAATAAGATTATTCAAAACTCCAGAGATACAAGTATCTAAAAACTTGGAAATCACTTTATAGATCATAGTATAACAAGCAATAGGCCGGAAATCATTTACCGTCGAAGGCTTGGAACATTTAGGAATCATAGCAAGAGCCGTGTGGTTGATGCGCTTGAGTAATTTCCCTGTCCGAAAAAACTCCAAGATAGCTTCAAAAACATCTTGCCCCACCACCTCCCAAGCACTCTTAAAGAACTTTACAGAGAAGCCATCCATCCTAGCGGCCTTACAATCTCCAAGTGAAAACATAGTCTGCTTGATCTCTTCCTTAGTAATAGGCTGAATGAGATATTGTTGTAGCTCCGAAGATCCTTATATCCCTAGTAATTCTAAAGTAATGGTTGTTGATCAGTTGATGAGGGAAAGGGAAGTAGCTCTGCGGTTAGCTAAATGCCATTTGAACCTTATGCAACAACAAGCAAACAAAAGGAGAAGTGAACAACAATTTTACGGGGGCGATTGGGATTACTTGAAGCTACAGCCATACAGACAGGGAAGTGTTCGGAGTAAGCAACACAAGCTTTCTCTTAGATACTTTGGCCCATTTCAAGTTACCGCAAGACAAGGGATAATAGCCTATTAACTGGTATTACCAACAGAATCCAAGATACACAATGTGTTTCATGTTTCACAACTGAAGGAGCGTGTGGGAAACGAGCTAGTGGCTACTCAGTTACCAAATTTTATGCTTGATGCTAACAGTCATTCCCAAACAAAGAAGATCCTCGGTAGCAGGATGGTTAACAGACATAACCAAGCAGCCACCCAAGTCCTATTAAAGTGGCAAGGGAAGCTAGAGGAGGAAGCTAGGTAGGAGTACTTATGATTTACATCAGAAAATTTCCAGAATTTGATTTGTCTAATTATATTGTTGATCCTCCTGTCCTTAATCTTTGAGGATGAGGATTCTTTGAAGAAGGGAGGAATTGCGCTGAGCTGGAGCTAAGGTGACAGCTAGAGGCTGGCGTGCAATTGGAATAACAGAATTTAGCATCTATTAATAGTAATTTGTTAGATTAAATCTGTTAGTTGAATTCTTCAGTAACAGAATCATAGCTGGTTGTGTGTTGCCGGATTGTATATACATTCCGGTTGTAATTAGAGAAGTGAGTTTTTTTGAAGAATGATACACAACCAATTCCTTCTTACGTCTCTATTACCATTTCCGTCCTAAGTTCGTACATCCATCGAGCTCTATTCATTTCCATTAGAACTCTTTGTCTGGATGTCTAGCTACTCTTTTACCAATTAGGTGGCTGAGTATAACAATTGGTATCAAAGCTTTGAATAATTTTGTTTAAAGTGACTCAGACACCAGCGTGAATGAGGGCATTTAGCTTTATGGATCCTCAACTCTTCAATTAGAAAGTTCACCCAAACAAGACCGATAGCAGTAATTTAATCACGCGCTCCCATAATCAAACTAAAGCTTAAAAGCTGCAAGAATCTTAAAAGCTATTCATCTACGGAAACAAAGCAACAATAAATACAACTTAGTTAAAGAGGAGGAAACCTCATCCACAATCAATCACGGATTCCCCCGCACTTGTTAACTCCTAAAGCAAAGCATCCAATCGAACCAGTACACTAGTCTTCAATTTTAACCAGAACCCCAGTATTCAAAATTACACTCCCACACATACACAACAAAGAAAACAACCCACTAACCATGCCATCTCCTCACCATACCATCCCCATCGCCGCACTCTCATTACTTCTCCTCTTCTTTCCAACATCAATATCATACACCCATTCCGAACCATCATGCAGATCCTATTGCGGCAACCTAACAATCGACTACCCATTCACACTCAAACAAGGTTGTGGTCACCCAGGCTACCGAAACCTCCTTTACTGCATAAACAACGTTCTCATGCTCCACATCCCTTCGGGGTCATACCGTGTCCTCGACATCGACTACGCCTACCAATCCCTGACACTCCACGACCCTCATCTATCCACCTGCGACACCATCGTCCTCGGCTCCAAGGGCAACGGCTTCGTGGTCGAGCCGTGGAGATCCCCGTACCTAAATCCCACCCCAGATAACGTCTTCTTCCTCATCGGCTGTTCACCGCAGTCGGCGCTCTTCCAAGGATTTCCAACAAAGCACCTTCCGTGTCGTAACGTTTCCGGTATGGGATGTGAGGATTATTATAAGTGTCCTGGATGGAAGAAAGGAAAAATTGGGCCTAAGAAGGTCGGGTCGGTTGATCATGGGTTAGGTTTGGGTGGTGATGGGGTTGCACCGGAATGTTGTGCAGTTTCTTTCGAGGAAATCAAAGGGATTAATTTGAGTAAACTTGAATGTCAGGGTTATAGCAGTGCTTATAGTTTGGCTCCGCTGCGAGTAGATGATGGGGCTCGTGGTTGGTCGTATGGGATAAGAGTCAAGTATTCTGCTGATGGTAACGATGAGTTTTGTGATGCGTGTGAGGCTACGGGTGGAAGTTGTGGGTTTGGTGGTGATGGTGATGGTGTTCAAGAGCTGTGTCTTTGCGGGACTTGGAATTCTACCTCTACTTGTGATCATGCAGGTAACATATATTAAGAAGCTTGATTTCATGCAATAACTAACTATTGATCTATCTCTACTATTATTTAAGAGGGACAATAATAATAATAACAATAATAATAATAATAATATAGCCAGTTGTAAAGCGATAAAATTGTCTTCTTGTATAAATAACTTCTCTTCTTGCAGACGAAACATCCGCTGCTGAACCATCATGGTCCTTGATGGATGTGCTAATAGTAGGTAAGGACAAATTCAAAAAATTTCATTCCATAATATATATGGTACTGTTGTTAATTTGTGGCATGCTTGGTTTAATTTTTTTGTTAGCTTGGTTGTTGTAATTAGTGGTCTTCATCTTAGATGTACACCTAATTTTCATGAAATAATTCACTTGCATACATTGGATCATACATACATATCTAACGCATTGCCGGGAATATATATCATAATGGTTTTTACAGGGTTTATGACTACTATGATCATCGCGTGGACTACAAGTTATTCGAGATAAATCAAATTTTGCCTTGTGTGGAAGTATATACAAAAGTCTGTTGTGCCATATACGCACAAGTGAGACAAAATCTAAGCAATGTAGTTTTGTTATGATATGTGGCGAGTAATTATCTCGAACATGTATGTACATTTATGTCTATAACGCTACGAAATTTTATAAAAAAATTTCTTCATTCATAATTCCTTTTGGCTTGAACATATATGTGTATGGTCTCCCCCCCCCCACTTCTCTCGATATATATTATATATGTAATTTGATCAAGATAAAATACCACCCGAAATGCATTGGAACTAGAACCAGCTAAGCTATCATGAAATATGAGCTTATGAAGCGTGTGCTTGGGTTGGACAATTATCATGAACCAGAGTTCACTGTACTCGTCTGCACTCGTGCAGATATACTAGTAATTGGAAAGGTGGATCTAATTCGGGGTCCGCCTCTCATGCCAACAGCTTGTAGGATCAATGTTAATGCCCTACATAACAGAAATAGTGACAATGGATTTCTTTGGTCGATCTTCGATGCTTTAGTATACAGAGACTCTGAATAGGTAGGTTGCTCCATGTGGGTGGACTAGAATTGAAATATTAGTACTAGGAATCTTTTGGTTTCCTTATACCGCAATCGTATTCCTTGCGAGATGGTATGTGCTCGGGTAAATATGTATCTTCAAAAATAGCTTGATTGGTAGGAGATAAAAAGAAGCGAAAAAATTACTTCCATGAATTTCTTATACACTTTATTTAAAATGAAAAAAAAAAACTCTTTTTTGGGGTCTAAAATGGATATTTCAATGAAAATATCCTTATTGTTTCTCTATACTTTATATAAAAGATATAAAATAGGAGGAAAAAATTCCACCTCTATTATCCCTATACCAAACAAGTCCTCACATATTCATGATACATGTCTCTACCTATTTTAGGCTTAATTAGGAAAAGTGAGTAAATTTATGTTAATTTTAGTAAAATTATTTTCTTAATGAGGAACAATCATCCAATACAATAGCCGACAACCAATGTTTTGCATTTTTATTACAATTAGTATAATTGTAATGTCCATGCACTAGTACATGCATTGGAATACACGGCAGCCAATATAAGGCGGTTTATAACTAAGTTGATGTGTATTCCTTTGCCTAGTAAAAAAACACAGAGGGTACATTTTAGCATAATAATTGAAAAGTATAAATGATGGTTTTGATATATAACCACCGTGTATACCTTTACCTAGAATAGTATACTATTTGGATAAAGGTATTTACAACGATTATATACCAAAATCTTCGTCTATACTCTTAAGTCCCCCTTTTTTTCTTAATATGAATAATAAAATACATAGTGGTTATATCTAAAAACCATCATCTATACCCATCCCACCTTTTTTACTTCCTCACACTTTACCCTAGAATTGCCTACTGAACTTTTTATTTTACCTCGCACAATAGTAAGAAACCAGAGAGTGCCTATTCGAAGTGAAGAACCCATACCACTGTCGTAGTCCTTCTCTCTTCTCTTCACTAGCATTGACCTTTTCTCTCTCTTCTCACATTATGTTTATCATTCCTTTGTTCTTCTTCTCTTCGCAGTTTGAACTTGTTTATATAATTTTGTCTATTTTCTAAATTTTTTTTGGCTCTTGCATATTTAAACTCCTTCATGTATATTTATATTGTATATGTTGTTGTTGTTGTGTATATATGTATACTATATGTTGTTAGTTTTTGAGTCGATATGTCTTGTGGAGGTGTAAAATCATTTACTAGCTATATTATCAAACTATTTCTAAAAATAGAGCATATAAATCAAATAGTTAGTATTGTAGAAATTGTGGTATATTTATAGTGCAAGTGTTGTTGTAGTGTATATGTATTCCAAGTATATTGGCGGTTTTTGCTTAACTTAGCTAATATTATGAGATTCCCCATTTTAGTTTTTAATTTATGGGCTAAATTTTACTTACTTCTTGTTATGGATTGTAAATTGATACATGCAAGTAGGTTATCTAGAGAATATATAGATGGTGTTCAAGACTTTCTTAAGATAGTTGTTTAACATTCGAAAGATTCTTTGTGGATATCTTACCCATGTCTGGGTTGTGGAAATATGATAAGAGTAGGGGTAAATGAGATATGAAATAATCTCATTATCCATGGAATTGATAAAAGTTACACTAAGTGGATATATCATGAAGGGTGATGCATATGAGATCCATTTTGAGTCTTGCTAGTTGTTGGTGTTCTTAGGTTGAAGAATAACTAAAAATTAAAGGAAGAATAGGGGAAGAAACAAAGATGGAAGATTGATTCTTAGTAAATTATTGAATCAATACTTACAAAAACCCCTAAGGTATACAATTATTAGGATAAATCTTGTAACATTTAAGTAATGAAACTTTAAACTCTTACAATTGAGATTTTAAGGAGGCTCTCATTTTTTTAGAGGATAATTCATCCAAGATAAGTTGTTTTTCATTCCATGACACCCTAACACTTATAGGAGAAGTATTGGATTAAAATTTACAACTCATACAACCAATACTTGTGATTAGAGCCTAAAAGAGATGAAAATCAAGCCTAAATTCCCAACCCATGCATCTCGGGTTTAAGGGGGAATATTTAGCTAATTTTAGACCCCTAAACACACATATCAAAAGTTACAATAGTCATATACACACAAAAGGGGCAAAGGGCAAATACCTCTTTCAACCTTGTAAATAACAAAAAGAGTAAAAGAATGTTTTATTCTTCCCAAATGTTGAAAGTGACTTGTCATCCAAGGTGAAAGTGATTTGTGGTTGATTTGTTGATATACCATTGGAAGTATCATGGGCCACTTGTGGGGGGAGCTTATGTCAAAAAATAGTAGGAAATAAGGGCTAAAAAAAGGGAAATTAATATGTAAAGCACTAGGTCAACACATGACTTTAGGATCATTTTATGGGGGAAAAGAATAGAGGTTTTTGCATAGCTTGCATGGATAGGGATTATTAGATAATTAATTTGTCCAAGTAAGAAGGGTTTTGTAATCCTCAAACTTAGAAAAATTAATAGATAATGTATGATCCTCGATTGTGGATGCTCCTATATCAAATAGTCACTTATTAATGAACCTAATATGGTTGACCATGATAATGTTAAACTTACAGTTGACTTTGCTTACATGGAGGACCTAACAAATAATATTAAGGAATATTTTAAAGATCATCAAGAAATGTTTGAAAATTTGGTAAATGATTTGGAGACACCTTTGTGTAATGGTTGTACTAAATTTAGAAAATTATACTCCGTGTTATGATTGTACAACTTAGAGATGGGTAATGATGGAGCGAAAAAATCTTTACTTCTCTTCTTAAACTCTTGAAAGATATGATTCCATAGGACAATGTGCTTTCTCCTCATGCTTATAAGGCTAAGAAGATTATTTGCTATATCGATTAGAATTATGAAAAGATTCATGCGTGTTCTTACGATTTCATTTTATATTGTAATGAAGATGTATATTTAGATAGTTGTCTTCAATGGTGAATGTTACGATACAATAGGGATAAAGTTTCCAATAAGATTTTTTGGTACTTTTCAATTATACCATAATTTTAGCACATGTTTCGTAAAGAGAAAAATGCGAAGAACCAAATATGTCATGGGAAGGAGGGATTTCTAATGACAAGATCCTTTTCTAATGATGCATGTTTTCGTAAGCTCACTTCTATGTCCTTCTCAATAGAGATAATGTTCAGCCATTTGTAGATAAACACATGGATAATTTTGAGGGCTTTAAATCCATCTAGGGGTAATAAATGAATATTGGATAGACACAATATCTTCTTTTAAAAGTGGTTGTCATCTAATTCATTTTTATGCATAAACGAATTTTTATGTGATTTCATGATTTAAAAGAAAAGAATGAAATTCAAATAAATAGATAAAATGAATGAGTTTAGAATATTAATAAGCAATTAATGAGTACTGATTACATAGGATAATTAGGGTTAGAAAATTAAGGCATTACACCATTATATATATATATATATAATAGTTTTTTATATTTCATAAATATTAAATAGCCAACATTCTAAATTGGTAAACTTGTATTTTATTTGCATATCATTATTTCATGTCGTTTATTTTGTATATTATTTTTATAACCTCATTACTTATATAATATATTACATATTATTAATTTATGAGTAGATTCCACCATATTTTATTAATTATTTGAACTATTCTAAACTTTTACCTCTATCCCCTTATTAATTTCACCCACCCACCACAACCCTATGTTTCTTATCTCTCCTTAATTCCTACTCATATCATAAAACCATAAATTTAACCATTAACCATAATGACTAATAATTAATCAATGAGTAATATATTTATTTTAATGATAAATTAATTATTTGTAAAATAATATTAATCATAGTTATAAATAATAATATTAATTATTAAAAAGAAATAATTAATAAAAGTAATATTAGTTATAACGATAAATTATGTTTTAAAAATATTATTAATCTAAATTTTAATTAATTAATTAATAACTATAATGAAATATTTGATAAAAACAATATTAGTTATAAAAAATTAATAGTTAATAAAAATAATATTTGCATTAAATATAATTAAATAATCTATATAAATAATATTAATTATGATATGTAATTAATTATTATTAATACCTATTAATTTTACTAATTAATTAGTAATTATTTAAAACAATATTAATCATAATTATAAATAAATATTTATTTCAAATGATGTTGATTATAATTTTAAATAAATTATTAGTAAACAAGTCTAATTTAATTTCCCAAAGATATTTTTTTTAATATTAATTATTTAAAATAATGGTAATAAATGTTGAATAATTATAATTATAATTATTAATATTAATAACTAATTATTATAATGAATTATTATTTAAAATCCATTTCTATTATTATCAATTATTAAAACCATTTATTATTTACTATTAGTATGAATTAGCATTGCTACTTATATTAATTTTCAATAATATAATTGTCATTATTATTATGTTTAATTATTTATTATTTATATATTATTATCATCAATAATAAGCAATTAATTATGTTTTTAAAATATTAATAGACTTAATTATAACTAACTAATAATAAGAAATATTAATTTTAATTATAATATATAAGGAAAAATATTAACTATAATTGTGTAGTTGATAATTATATTAATTAATTATTAATAATGAAAAAATAATAATTATAATTAATAATAATTATTATAATTAATTAATCAATACAAAAAATATAAATTATAAATTCAAAGAGTTAATACAAATAACATATTAATAATTATAATTTATTATTATTCTTATTAATATTAATTATTATTATTATGAAACATCAATATTAATTATTATTTACATCATGAATTATTAGAAATATTCTTTAATAGTTAATATTAATTATTATTTACAAGGTTAGTTATTAATATCAATATTATTTAAAATAAAATGAATTATCAATTATTGTTAGGTACTTTAATTATGTATTATTATTAATTAATGTTATTAATTATTAATATTAATTAATAATCTATAATAATAATAATAATCCTTAGTAATAAGAATAAATTTTAATAATGAAATATTAATAAATATCCATATTAATTATTTATTATTCATTACTATTAATGTTAATTATTATTTATTTATATATTATTTTAAGAATGGTAATAATCTATATAATATTAATTATTATTAATGATATTAAATACTATAGATAATATGAATTATTATTATTATCGTTAATTATTAATGTTAATAACACTGATTGTGATTTATTATTTATTAGTATTAGTTATAATTACTATTATTATATCTTATTAAAATTAAGGATATAAATAAATAAAAATATATTATGTAAATATATCGCATTAAAATAAAAAAAAATTATCAAAAATTTTAAATATACATCAAATTATTTTAAATGAGATGAAGTTAATAAATTTTTTTAATCTTTCTGATCTATTATTTTTAAAATAATATACATATGATAAATGATATTACCAAATGAGCACTAAATCATCCGCACCTAATTTAGCTGCTCATAACTTTGTTTTCCTCTCTAAATTGACTATGATCCCACACAAAAAATGCACATTATCGTGGTACGTGAGCGTTTTTGATCCCAACACATATTTTTCGATTTCAACTTTTTATAAATTCATACATTTAATACGTTTACTTTCCAAATAAAGTTATAAAAATTACCTACAACCAAATTGTCATCAATGACATAGCAGCTGTCGATAGTACTGATGCGGTTGGTTGAGCTGAAGTTGTGAGTTATTGGTATTGTAACATATTTTCTTGTTTTATTTAGAAAATTAATTATTTAGTTTTATATAAATTTTTATAATAATAGTTAAAAAGTAATTTTTTAGAGGTCAGTGCATTCCTATAAATGCTCACTTAATATACACCACAGAAACGGAAACACGAACTCGAAAACAAATATATATATATATATATATATATATATATATATATATATAGATTAAATTTATTAAAATAAAGATAGAAAAATAAAAAATTATTATTTATATTATTTAATTTAAATTATTAATAATTTTTTTTATAACAAAATATTAATTAATTTTAATTCTAAATTTTATTTGATTTTTGAAAAGTTTTTAAAAAAAAAATTAAGAGGAAAATAATTTGTTGTGTTTGATTTACATAAATTAGTGAAATAAAAAAAAGTAATAAATAAAATCGTTAAATATTAGTTATTTAAATTTTTTTAAAATTTAAAAATTATTTTAATTCTGATTATTTAAAAAAAATTATTAAAATCAAATGAAGCTTAAAAAATTTCTGGAAGGAGAGCGTTTCAGTGAGTACTTACGGAAATATAATATGCCCAATCTCTTACATACCGTCCGTAACTATCCTCTAGGACCTCCTCTACAATGAATGAAGATAGCGAACTGACGGTTGACCCACCTGTAATTTTTTGCTATCCTCTTTATTTAGGCGGGGTTTTTTGTATTGGGTTCTTAAAGTTTCTTGCTTGATCGAGAGCACTGATAAGATAATACACCTGAATGAACATCACCGGCCCTCTCAATTCTCAACCCGTCAAAATTCGTCTACATAACAACCCTGAATACTAAAATCCAGCCTCTAGAGTCGACCGATCCCTTATTTCCTTTCCCTTGCCTCGCATCCTTTGATCGGGTATACACCTGACCGTCAATCCTTTTATATTTCTGCCCAAAGAGACATCTGAAATTCCTTTTGAAGGTGCGCAAGGGGAGAAGAACGACGGGGGTAACAGAGCTCCTACATTGTGAAGAAGAGCAATGGCTTTACGCCGATGTCAGTCTCCCGTTCCATTATCTTCGTCTCTCCGTTCAAAATCAAATCCATCAGCTTATTTGCAGAACTCTTTTCTTGCTACAAAGTCTACTCAGATTAGTCCCTGTGCTTTCAAACTAAAATGCCAAGTTTCTTCTGCATCGAATTCGAATGCCAGTTCAGATTCGAAGATTGCATCCTTCAGCGAGGTCAATTTCTTGGCATCACAATGAATCACTCATTTTTTATTATTATCAAATATTGATGTCTTTGCGCTGCAGTTAATTGAATCCTTGATTAATCGGAGAGATTTGTCGGAGATGGAGGCAGAAGCTTCGTTAGATTTCCTGCTCAAAGATGCCAATGAAGCATTGATAAGCGCATTTCTTGTGTTGTTGAGAGCTAAAGGAGAAACCTACGCAGAAGTAAGTTTGAACTTTGATATTTTATTATATTTTGTTTCTTTACTTTTGCCTATTTTTTCGATATTCTATGACGCAATCTGCTAGAAACATATATATATATATATATATATACATAAACTAGGAGTAGTTAAAAAAGAAAAAGAAATTGGAGTTATATGTTGTAAAAAATGAGGGTCCAGAATTAAGTGCTGGTACTATGGTGGCGTAACTTCGATGATTTCTGGTCATATGTGAGTGTGTATCGATGTCTTTGCTTGAGAGTTTTAATTCAGTAGGAGATAAATAAAAAAGGAAAAGAAGAATGGTGACCGACATGTAACAGTTTTGGCATAAGAGCAGGTTATTGGATTGGCTAACGCAATGATGAAGCGCTGTAGGAATGTGGAAGGTTTAGTTGATGCAGTAGATATTGTCGGCACCGGTGGTGATGGGGCGAACACTGTAAACATTTCAACCGGGGCTTCCATTCTTGCTGCTGCTTGTGGTGCTAAAGTTGCCAAGGTGAGAGCTGTTCTCCCTCTTCTTTTTCTTCTATTTCAATGCTTGTGTTGGTGAATTGAGAAACAATAATGGATGGGTTTGTGGACCTTTTTGATGAATAGTGGTAGATTACTGTTTCTGTTTGTAGCAAGGGAGTAGATCAAGTTCTTCAGCTTGTGGGAGTGCAGATGTGCTCGAAGAATTGGGTGTTGCCATTGACTTGGAACCTGAGGTATGCGGAACGAAATTGTGATTTTGTGGATTGAGTTTTGCTCTATTTATAGCTAAATGGATTGGAAGTGAAATGAACAACTGTCATGTCTTGTCTTCAACTTGTATTGATGCTTTCTGGTGGTTGGGTTGCCCGGGGGTGGTTGGGTTGCTCAAGAAGTGGTTGGCGTGCGAGAAGCAAAGTTGGGAGCCATTGTTCTTAGCAGCCTTGTTTTCTCGGTAAACACGAGTGACATTCAATGTCACATGTCTGTGTTTCCTCTATGAAGCTCGGGATGAGAACCTCTAATGGTTTTTGGTTCTTTCGGTTGAGAACGAGTAGGCCAGTATTATTTAATTGATAAAGAGGACCAGTATAGTCCACAGAGTAACAACTAACAAGTTTTCGAATTCCAGTTGTCTAAAACTGGCAGAATTTAGTGGTCCAGACCGCCGACTTTTCAGTTCTCTTCATTCTAGTCTTGCTGCAAAGTTTGATTGCTCGCAACAATACACATGTGTGTACCTTGGATGGAACTAGTCTTTTTTCTCTGGTGACAAATATCTAATGAAGCGTCTTGGTATTGGATTTTGAGGCTTTTGGGTTACGTTTTGTCTTCTCTAGCTTTTAATTATTATTGTGTAAAAATAAATTAGTTGAGATCTTATCTATGCCTATTCATCCAAGTTTGTTTTTTCTTACCATAAACTCAGGGGTTAAGACGGTGTGTGAATGAAGCAGGAATTTGTTTTATGATGTCTCATATTTACCATCCAGCTATGATGATTGTAAGACCTGTCAGGAAGAAGTTGAAAGTCAAAACTGTGTTCAATATTCTGGGTCCTATGCTTAATCCAGCTCGAGTTCCTTTTGCTGTTGTTGGGGTGTGCAAAGAAGATATTGTAAGCCCTGGAGCTTTTCTGTGTTGTGAGTCTTGTGACTCGTGAACCACGGAGCAGAATCTCTTTAGTTTAAAGGCACCAACTATTCCTTAAATTTATTCTTTCCATAGGTACACAAAATGGCCAAAGCCCTTCAAGGTTTTGGCATGAAAAGGGCATTGGTGGTACACTCAGAGGGGTTGGATGAAATTAGCCCATTAGGTAAGTTCCTTTTATTATGACCTATTTCTTTGAAGTTTCTTCTGTGATCTTGTGTCTGGTGCTCAATTTTGACCACTTACCAGTTAGCATGTTGTCCTGTTTTGTCATAGGACCGGGAACTCTCCTTAATGTAACTCCAGGAAAGATAGAGAAGTTTGCTTTTGATCCATGTATGGATACCTCTCTCTCCTGAGCATATCTCATTGCTAAGATGAATTTTGAGCATGTCAATGCTAATCATCGACCTTGGGAAACAATTGACAAGTTAAAAACATATTTCGAAAAATAATTATTCAGTCCTGAAGTGTCTGACTAAGAAATATTCGCATTTTGGGTAGTGGATTTTGGTATACCACGCTGCACTCTTCGTGATCTGAAAGGAGGAGGGGCAGAGTACAATGGTGAGGTATTGAAGCATGTTCTAGGAGGAGAAACCGGATCAATAGCTGATGCATTGGTAAATACTCTTCTTATCTTAACATGCCATTCCCCGTTTTCAGATTACAATGTTATTTCATACACAGAGCTGGGACAGTTCAACTCATAAGTCTTTTAGCTGGCATTTGAAACTGCAGAGGCATGACATGAACTCTTCTGTTGTAGTGATCAAATATATTATTTTTTGTGATAGATTCCCATTTATGACTATGATCTATTGCAAAAGAAAAAAAAGAAAAAAACCTTCACTAGCGGATGACCTACTGCTGAAAAATCAAATGTGTGTGTGTGTGTGTGTTTGAGAGAGAGGGAGGGAGGGAGGGAGGGAGAGAGAGATGTGATTGATTTTGTCTCTTACGACTTTGATCTGTTGTCGTTGTTCCTGAATTTTTGTTATCATGCGTGTTACTTCTACAAGTAGAATGTGAGAGTTTAGTTCTGTCTGCTGTAGTTTTTCAACTGTCTCTGACTTCTTTGGTCAAGAACTGACCATGTATCAAATGTATTTGTCTGCGTGATTGTTTTATTTGCAATGCAGCGTTAAGAAGGATGTGAACTCTTCTTTGGTATTAAGTTTCATTGGCTAGCCCCTTTGAGAGCAGTCTTTAGCTGGGGAGAACTAAAAAGACGTGCAATTATAGGCTGATCTCAGCTCATTTTGTCCTTCTAGATGGTGTTTTTGTATTAAGTTTGCCCACATATAGGTTTTGAGGTGAGTAACATGGATTCACTTGAAACAATAAGGTACTGAATGCAGCGGCGGCCCTATTGGTAAGCGGCCATGTCAAAACCTTGGGTGAAGGAGTAGCTTTAGCTCGTGAAGTACAGGTCTCTGGCAGAGCACTTAAGACACTCGAATCGTGGATAAATATATCAAACGTAAGTGATTCTACCATACTGTAAAAAATAAAAAAATAAAAATCAACAGACAGGCCTAAGCATATGCTTTTGCGGAATTTCACTTTTTGTTGATGTCAATTAACGTATGCTACAGAAAGTGAAGGAGCCAACGCTTGCCTGATGCTTTCTTAGTGCTACTCATTAAGAGCTGCATGTACTCCCAATTCAGAAGTTGTAGAGCCACCAAAGTGGAGAATCGAGGAGACTGGACGATAGTTGCTGCCGCAAAGATATTGTGATGGAACTGTAAAATCAACAGACGGGTCATCCAAACCCCCACAGCAGCCGTCTGATCATATCAGGGTAATCTATCGTATGTAAATGGTTGGCAAGTTTGAGTATCTTTCTCATATTAGCACATAATAACCTTTTAAATGAAGGGATGATATTTTAGTCCTGCGTGGTGAGAGTTTGATCATTTTCTTCGGTCTTTTAACTCGACGGCATCAAGACAGTAATGCAATGTAGAGAACACGTAGCATAACGTAAAATCATTGCTATTGTTAAATTACAATCTCACAGAGTAGAATAGCATACAATTTATCTGCTCGCCTTAGCATTTTTACACAAACAAGAGGAAATCCCAGGAAGCAACAACTATTAAGCAGCCATCTGAGTGGAGGTGCTAGTGATGGCTTTAGCTTCAGTAAGCATAGGGACAAGCTGTCCGCTGTTATGTTTGGCCATTACCGCGTCACATCCACCGACATGTTTGCCTCCTATGAAAACATTAGGCACGGTTCGTTGCCCTGTCCATTCCAAGAGTGCTGCTTGTACGGCATCTCCATCATCTGCCAGCACCAGCAAAACATTACATTAGCATCGTATATTCATATCATATCACCAATCCAGGCCAAAAAAAAATGATTTGAAGCTTACTTTCTCGATTCAATTCGATAACCTGGTAAGACGCATTTAGCTGCTTCAGGAGTTTCTTCACTCGGTCGCAGAATCCGCAATATGTTTTACTGCGATTTCAATTATAAAACAATAAGAATAAAAAAATAATTCTCCGGCGTGGTAGTTTCAACCTCTATGCAGAAATTTGCAGGTAAATTTTGAATCAGAAATTGAACGAATGATAAAGAATTGACGATAACTAATTTTGATGCGTCAATTGCCGAAGAAGCATAACAAGCGTTGATTATGAATTCCGTTCAAAAAAAAGAAAAGAAAGGGAGGAAAGAGATTGACGGAAAAGAACCTGAAGACGATACAAGGAGTGGATGACACGAGGTTTTTGGCTTTGTTTAATGCCATTTCAATCTCTTCTCTACTCTGATTATTGTTCGTACTCAGCAGCGTCCCCATCGGTGGCGTTCTGTTATTCCGGGCACAGGCACGGAGGAGGAGAGGGGGAGAGGTGATGATGACGGATTGATAAGTTTGGCGGAGGCGGTAGCGTTCTTTACCCTTCTGAAAATTGAATTCTGCGGGATAGGAAGCTTGTAAATAGTACTTTAAAGGCCCATGAAACAGACTGTATACGTGGCCCCACTATCACCCCTATCGTCCCACCCCAGTCAGATATTTAATTTTCTTCTCATTCTTCTGGGGTAAGCGGTGACCTCACTCTCACTGACCTGCCTACTTGTTTATTGAGTTGATTTGCATTTCTTTCGCTAATCATGTTAGTGGCTTTTGCTCAAGGTCAAGGCGGTACCAAAGTACGCAAAAGATGTTTGAGGATAGAATATTCTGGAAGTCGAAGATAGGACCTGCTAATATCCACCGTAAACCCTGCCTTTGATTGAGTCTAAGAAATGTACGAGTGATGGTCGGTTTTAAAGTTTAAACAGACACAGAAGCTCCCCCATCCCCCCCCCCCAATATAGCTGTTTTCAAGTAACAGGTTCAGGGTATACATATTTTACTAGATTAGATTCAATCGGTAAAATTTGAATAATAGTAGAAGAAATACTTCGTCTATTTATAAGAGTATTAATTTATATATTATTTTAAAGAGTAATAAATATATCGTTAATATTACAATTACATCCTTAATTAAAAACAATATAACAATTAATATATATATATAGAGAGAGAGAGAGAGAGAGAAAAATTAAGGATAAAAAATATATATTAGCTAATTTAAAAGGATTTCTTCTTAAAAAAAATTCTACCTAAAAGAATTTTCTTTATAATAGTAGTATTAGCAGTAGTAGCAATCACATTTCTAAATGTAACATAGTAATAATAACTCATTAGATATTCTCATCTCATTTCTAATTGTAACATAGTAATAATAATTCATTAAATATTTTCATTCGGATTGATTTATACCATATCAGCAAAAATAAGTTAAAGGAGTGGAATGCTTTAATCTCGTACACGTTAACTTACTGAAAAAAAAAGCATTTTGAGGACCAAAAGTTTTAATAATCGAAGCTACAAACCTAGGTACAGCAAATATTTGGGAACAGAGCCTACGGACAACAATGATCTCTCACACACATATTTAGTTATTACTCATCTAGATGCAAAAAGGGCTTCCAATTCTGTATACAAACTCTTCTAAATATTTACTCATTCAGTCATTTGTGGAAGCACTAGCTGTGCATGTGCTATCAGCAAATCCACACACTCCCTCTTGTATCGCATAATAATACCCTTGCTAGTTCCTACATCTCCACTTTATTCATTCAGATGTTTGGACGTCAACAATATTCATGCCCGCATACTCCCCAACAAAGTGACCTTGCTGAACGAAAACATCGTCATTTCAGCAACCTCATCTCCGCCTCTCTAGCCTACCTCATACTTTCCAGGTCGATGCCGCTTTTACTGTCGTCCATCTCGTTGACATCCTTCCCGCCGGCCCTCCCACAAATGGTCCTCCTCATACTCTCTTCTGTTCAGTCAACCACCTTCCTACTCCCATCTTCGGGTCTTTGGTTGTGATTGTTTTCCTCACCTGGAGCCGTATGTTGCAAACAAACTTCTGAGTTTGCTTTGTTCCGTACGTAATCTTTTAGTTAACGAGATAAGTTGAGCCTCACTTTTATACTCTTTTAGTAAAGGAGGGAAGATTAAGTTAGAGTTGACTTCGCTCGTTAGTGTACAAGCAGACTTACTTATAGAATTATTACAGACTCGTTAATATTATTATATTATAAAATAATATGGATCTTGAGATCTAATTAAAAAAAATCTTTAGAGTTTTGAAATCTAATCATACAGATTAATTGAATCATTAGATGAGCCATAATAATTAATCTTGTAATTGAGACACTTCTAAACAAGCTAAATTGGCTTAACTAAGAAATATCAATAAATAAGTCAAATATAGTTAACGAGTTGAGTTAAGTTTAAATTTTATTAAGTCAATTTGTCTTATTTATTTTAAATAATTCCAGTCGAGTTGTTCATAAGCTTTATATAAGTTGAGTTCTTGCCTAAATAGCTTATTTACGTAACTGTTATATGGAAAACGCAGATTTAATGCGTAGAAAATATTTTAACATCAATTAACAAATATAATCTTATAATTGTTGCTTTACCTACCTACTTATCTAACTTTCGCCGACACTTTCTTTCTGCTTGACTGCTTCTTACTTTCTCCTACTTCTCTCTTCTCTCTTCCTTCTTTCTACGAGCAACAAATATTTTCGAAGTAATTTTTTCCCAATCAAACATCAGGTTGAAGGTAAGTTTTAATTTTAAATCTATAAGTATGAGTTTAAATTTTTAATGTATAAGCATCTGAGTTTTAATTTTTTAATTTATAAATGTGTAAGTATAAATTTTATTTTTATTATATAATTAGATCGTAGATGTAAGGAAAAAAAACTCAGTAGTTTCTATGTTTCAGCTAACAGAGCCGATGCTTTGGGGCGAGATCGGCAAAATATGCCGATGGATCTCATTATATTCAGCAAAATCTGCCGATGTCTGGACAACTACAGTGGGTGTTGTGTTTCGGCTAAATTTACCAAAGCTTTGGGGTTGAGATCAGCTAAATTTGTCGATGTATGGGGCTTGCTTCGGCAAATTGTGCTGATGCCAATGGTGCACTTCGGCCAAACATGCTGATGCATATGCATCAGCTTCAGCCTCATATACCGATGCTCGGGCCATAAATTATCCGTCGTTTAAGGTTTGATCTTTATTATAATTATAATTATGTTTATTAATGATAGCTAATTAGTTATATTTTATCTTAATAATATATTTTGATTATGGTTAATTGATTAATTTTATAAAATATATTTTTAGATTTATTATACTCTAATATTTTAATTAAATCTAGGTTATAGTAATTATCTTTCTATTCTAGGGTTTTGGTTATTTTTAGGATGTAAAATTATATATATGAATTATGGTTTCTTAATAATATTAATTGTACTCTAATGTTCTAATTAAATATAGGTTTGGTAAATTATATCTCTATTCTATAGTTTTGGTTATTTTTAGGATATATAATTATATATATTAATTATATTGATTATGTATTAATATTTTAACTAAATATAGGTTCGGTAAATTATCTCTCTATTCTAGGGTATTGGCTATTTTTTGGATGTGTAATTATATATATTAATTATGGTTTATTAATTATATTAATTATGCTCTCAAAATGTAATTAAATATAGGTTCGGTAAATTTTCTCTCTATTATAGGGTTTTGGCTATTTTTTGGATGTGTAATTATATATATTAATTATGATTTATTAATTATATTAATTATGCTCTCATAATTTAATTAAATATAGGTTCAGTAAATTTTCTCTCTATTCTAGGGTTTTGGCTATTTCTTTTATGTGTAATTATATATATTAATTATGGTTTATTAATTATATTAATTATGATCTCATACTTTAATTAAATATAGGTTCGGTAAATTATCTCTCTATTCTAGAGTTTTGGCTATTTCTTTGATGTGTAATTATATATGTTAATTATGGTTTATTAATAATATTAATTATGCTCTTATAATTTAATTAAATATAGGTTCGTTAAATTTTCTCTCTATTCTAGGGTTTTGGCTATTTTTTGGATGTGTAATTATATATATTAATTATGGTTTATTAATTATATTAATTATACTCTCATAATTTAATTAAATATAGGTTTGATAAATTATCTCTCTATTCTAGGGTTTTGGCTATTTTTTATGTGTAATTATATATATATTAATTATATTAATTATGCTCTCATAATTTAATTAAATATAGGTTTATTAAAGTATCTCTCTATTCTAGGGTATTAGCTATATTTTGGATGTGTAATTATATATATTAATTATGGTTTATTAATTATATTAATTATGCTCTCGTAATTTAATTAAAGATAGGTTTGGTAAATTATCTCTCTATTGTAAAGTTTTCGGTTATTGTTAGGATACGTAATTTCTATATATTAATTATGGTTCATTAATGATATTTTTTAATGATATATTTTAATTATGGTTAAGTTGATTAAATTTGTTTATTATGTTTATAGATTTTTTAATTACATTATTGTATTATTTATATATGATTAGATATTTATTAGATTTATTTATATTTTCAATAAATATGTTAAATATTGTTATGTGATGGGGATTATTGGTGAATGTTTTTAATTATATTGATAGGATAATAGGTTAGATTTGTTTAATTTTTTATTAAATCTATTTATAATAGATAAAATATGTTTATATTTGTATTATATTTAATTAGTTTGCTAATTTTTATGGAATATATTTGGATAAATTTAGTTGGATTATTGAAAAAATATATCGAGACGTACCATAATTACGTATACTTTAATTGTTATATTATACTAAACTCCTACTAATAAGTAATTGTAACACCCCCAAATTTACTACTGAAAAATTTCGTTAAATTTTAAAGAAGTTTAGCGGAAGCAAGCAAAGAAAACTATAAATTCGGGGGTATTACCGCCACACTTAATACCAGATCGATTCAAAACTATCGACCCGATACTGAGTGCTAAGGCTAAAATAATATAACCAAAACAAATCATTAGTAAGGCATAAGTGATAAGGAAATCAGAGTACGAAAGTCAAGAGTTACGTTCGGAAGCACAATTTAAAATTCCAATGTCAGAGGAATTAAAATAACGGAAGGATAAAGTGCGATAAAACCCTTGGAAATTTAAATACAACACTTGTAACTTCCAAGGATGAATACAATTAAACAAAACCAATCCCGAGGGATAAATATCCGGATCGCCTACTCACTCAGCCAAGCCTTCCACTCCAAAATCGTACCCGATCATAAACCTGCATAGGAAGTCTGCTCCCCACCATCGGTGGATCATCACAGGACCCATTCAATCAAGGTAGTATCAGTACGGGTCCAGTACTGAGTAAGGGCGCAGGTGTGCTAAGGCCAAGCATACAATCATACCACGTAGCCTACATAACACAATCATATAAGTAACATGCAATAACACACTAGATAAGGCCTGAGTACTTACCGGTGACTTATTCTTTATCCTCGTTAATAATATGCCCATTTCACACACAGTCTTTATTAATCCATGCGAGTGCGGGAGCCCCACTATTATAGCCGATGGAACGGTCGCGAGGGCTATGCCCTGCCACTATTATAGCCGGTGGAACGGTCGCGAGGGTAATATACCCTGCCACTATTATTTGCCGGTGGACCGGTCTGGCCCCAACTCACAAGGTGTTCCACTGTAAATATTAGTATCCTTCCATGTCTTATCACTTTTACGTTTGGTTTGTTGAGCACGAAATCCCCCACTATTATAGCCGGTGGAACGGTCGCGAGGGTAAGATACCCTGCCACTATTCTAGCCGGTGGACCGGTCTGGGTTCGGCTCAACATCTTTCTCTGTAAGTAGTTAGTATCTTAATGTATCTTATTCGAGGGCATATCCTTTGTCATGCATGACCAGAGATCTCAACACATCACATCAAGACTGAAGACATATTCGTACTATCACATACTAATGATAACACAAGCAAACGTCTTGATTCCAAGCCACATTACACACGAAACAGGTAAGATAACGACATTTAAAACACGACACATAATTCATATAAAGCATCCACGGCACGTAAGATACATGTCACACATCCAGTCTTAGCTATATTCTTACTCGGTTTAGGTTACCAAGCCATCTCCCACACTTATATTAGGCCACCAAACACCCTTTGTAATTATCATACTTAACACATTTCTCACATTGGAAACCCAAATCATGACCCTCGGACTCAACTCTCCCTCATACCTCACTCCTCCTCATTTATTCTTATTATTTTCTTTTTCTTTTTCCACCTTCTCAAATTAGGGTTTCTTTCCCAAACCCTAGGTACCCTTATATGACCCTACGTACTATTTTTCACCTCGAGCCTCCAGACTCCCAAACAGACCTTCCATTAGTCTCCCCACGTCCCAAAGTAACTTTTCATACGTAAGGTTCGCCCCCATGCAGACCTTAACCTCCCCATGCAAACCCTATCATTTCCACCATGCCAACTCTATCATTCCCATGCAAACCCTAGTTTCCCCCCATGCATCCTTATTTTCTTCCACTCTTTTATTTATTTAATTCCCCCCTTTTCTCATCATTTCACAGATTATAGATTACCTAGGTCGTCCATACCTATGTTAACCAGCGTACTTCCCTTTGGTTATCTTAGTTGCTTATTTTTCTCTTTCAAGCCCCCACTCCACAACTCCTCATCAAAACACCTAGCATGCATGTCGTAGGGGTCACATCACATCACATCATTTTTGTACCATACCATGTTAGTACATACAGACAAAAGCACGAGAACGTACCTCGGTTTCACGCTGCGCTACATAAATACACAGATAACATACAGATTATAGCATACAACCGCACAAGGCATACAAGACAGTTAAAACATGCAACACATACAGGTTGGACCCGGTTCACCTATAAGAGGGAAATACTTAGGGTTAATCTCCCTCTACTGGAATTATCAAAATTCCTATCTTACCCCTATCATGGCCTAATACTAAGGCTAATATTAATAATAGGGGTTTATAAATAAAGGGTAGGGTTATTACTATTCTCACGATAGTTTAAACGGGTTATCACTAATTAAAGTAGGTTTTAGAGAAATCCAGAGTATTAGGGTGAGGGTTTTGATATTATTAATAATGATTACTAATAATACTAACAATAATAAGAATACTACTTATAATAATAGTACTCATAATAAGAATAATAATGGCTATAATGATAATAATGATAATAGTAATAATTGAAATCTTAGTAGCATTAGTGATAGTAATATTACCGATAATAATAAAATAATAATGCAACCATAATCATTCAGATGATAATATCAATAATAATGATAATAATAATAATAATAGTAGTAGTAGTAGAAGGAGTAATAGTAATGAAAATAATAATAATAATAATAATAATAATAATAACAATAATAACAATAATAACAATAATAATAATATTAATATTAATATTAATAATAACAACAACAACAATAATAATAATAATAATAGTAATAATACAAATGATAGTAAGAGTACTAGAAATAATACTAATAGGAATAATAGCGATAATAATAATAGTTAGAAAGATAAACATAATGACACTAGTATTAACCATAGTAATAATAATAGTAATGATAGCGATAATGATAGTAAAATAACAATAACCATAATAATAATTACAATAATAATAATAACAATACAATAGTTGTGGCAATACTAGGCATAACAAAAATACTAAGGTAATAATATTAAATTATAATGTTAAGGATTATAACGATGGTAATAATCGATAAAATAATAAATGCGTTAAATACAACAACAACAACAACAACAACAAAACAATAACAAGGATAATAATAATAATAATAATAATAATAATAATAATAATAATGATAATAATAATAATAATAACCATAATAGTAATGTTGATAATAAAAATAATAAAGATAATAATAATAATGATAACAATAATAATAATAATAATAATACTAGCAACAACCTCATAACCATGGTAATAGTAATAGTAACGATAATGATAATAATAATAATAATAATTATAAGGATAATAATAATAATAATAATAATAATAATGTTAATCATACGAATAATAGTAAGAATACTACCATAATAATAATAACAAAGATAATAACAACGTCAGTCATAGTTAGAGTAATAAACATAGGAATAATAATAATAATAATAATAATAATAATAATGACAATAATAGTAATAATGATAGTAATACTGATAATAATAATATTAATAACAATAATAACACTAATAGTAATAACAATAACAATGATAATAATAATAGTAATAATAGTGATAATAATAATAATAATACTAATAGTAACAATAATAATACTAATAGTACTAATAATAATAATAATAGCAATAATGATAATAATAATAATAGTAATCATAATAGTAATCATAATAGTAACGATAATAATAAAGATAATAATAGTAAAGATAATAATAATAATAATAATAATAATAATAATAATAGTACTAGCAATATTAACAATAATAACTTATTAGGGTCTTGTATTGCTTAATACCATTAATTAGAAGTTCTTCGGGTAATGTTAGGGCTTGTCAATAATAATAATATTAATAATGTTTGTACTAATAATAATTATAGTAATAGTATTAATAATAAATAGGTTAATAATGATTATAATAGCATTAACATTAATAGTTAATAATATTATTATTAAAATTTATTAACCCCCTTCTATTATTCCAGGTCTAAGGTTCAACTGTCCAAGAAATTTGGGGCAACCTGGCTGAGGCGGCGGCGGCGGCGGTGGAGGAAGTGGAGATGGAGGCTAGGGAAGAGGGAAGTAGGGGAAAGTGGAGGTGTAGGGTGGTAGAGCAGGAACCGCTGGTTGATTTGGGGGGTAGTGGCGGAGCTGCAGGTGGCGGTGGAGGCGGCGCCGGCGGCACGAAGGTGGCGCCAGGGGTCGAAAGGCTGTTTCGGGAAGGCAACTTCGCGCGGCCGAGGTGACTCGTGCGAGGCAAGGCAGGGGGAGCTAGTAGTCTGGTTGTGTAGAGGGAGGTGCAGGGAGGATGTTGGTGGCGCGGGCAGGCGGCAACGGTGGCCGAGGGCGGAGGAAAGGGTGGCTAAAGGTGGGGCGATGTGCAGCTCTGGTTTTCTGGGTTCCAAATTTCGAACCCGATTAAGGCAATGGTTGGGGCTATTTATAGGCAAAATTGAACGGAAAACGACGAGCTTCGAGGGAGGTTGATAAGTTCATATTTTGACATATTTTATACCCTTATAATCTTAGTTTTTGGTAGTTTATTTAACTAATATAGGGGAATAATTATTATTTTATGCTTAAGTGGTAAAATTTGTATAAATATTATTATTTGAGCTAAAATGATATAAATTAAGTAAATTTAAAATAAAATATTATTTATTAATATTTATTGAATTTTATTTTGCAGGTTTTGTTTTAAATATAAGAGAATAAAAAAAAAGAAAAAAAAACCTTTGGACCAACGGCCGAAGGCCGAAGGCCCAAAGGCCAGCCAAGAACGAAGAAGAGTCAGCTGGGCAGGGCTGACGTGGCAAGGCACAAAATTTTTATAAAAGAGGCAGCGAGTGTGCGACAGACAGGAGGGGAAGCGACGCAGAGAGCCGTCAGGCTCTGACATCGCGGCAGAGACGCAGGTTACGAGAGCCTTTATAGGCTCGGGAGGAACGACAGGCAGAGAGGGGCGAGAGCCTTCCTTCGCTGGCTCGGAGTGAGGCGTCACAGAGAGGAACGGCGCGGCACGGAAGGGAGTCGCACGGAAAGTGAGAGGCACGGCGTTCGAGGCGTGCAGCACAGCAGTTCGACAGCCGCCAGCCGGGAAAAAGAAGAAAGAGTTTTGCACGGAAATCAAAGCCGAGAGAGAAGAGAGAATAAGAAGAAATATTTATACCGGTAGAATTTATTTCAGATAAAATTTATTTTTATCTGAATAAATTCTTGATCTTTAATTCAAAATTAATTTCGGTTATTTATTTCTCTTATTTTCAATTTATATTTTAGATATATATTTCTGTGTAATTAATTCTTTAATTATGGTTGGCTGATTAATTATTGTTAGGGAATAATTTGAAACCCTAGATTATGATTTGAATTATAATTTTATTTTCTTTGTTTCGTGAGATTGTTTCTTGACTCTATATTAATTGCTATCGTTTATATGTGTGATTCTGTCCAGTATAGTTTATTTGGTGCATGCCTTGTTCTGGTACCTCATAAGTGACAGTATGTAGGATAAATTGCTTGCTAGGTGGCCATCTAAATATACTAGAATTTATATGTATAAATTGCAGCTAGGTTAGATAACAATTCACCTAATCGTTTTGTGATTCTAACCTAAGTGGTAAAACGTTTCGATACGTGTGGGTCAAGAAAAGGAAATACAGCTAGACATGCTTTTTGTACTAGTCTGGGTACTTAGATTGACAGCCTTCCACTTACACTTAATGCATTAAATCTAGTTAAATATAGGAGCCTCTTGTTGCTGCTATACTGCTAGTATTTAATAGGGTTAATATTGGCGCTTTGTCGTATTAATTTAATTAAGGGAAGTAATATAAGGTGTATAGACCTGCTTTTGGTGTGCAACTTGGTCGATCTCATTCTCACGATTAAAAGATGACTTAGAAATAAATATTATATTTTCAACCTAATCTAGTGGTGGATTTTTATTTCCCTAACATATTTCTCCTATCTGCTGGTTTCCCATTATTTTCCATTATTTTCATTATTAGTTTACTTTATTCTATTTAATCCTTTTATTATTTTATTATTATTTTGATAAACCCCCATTAGTATTTTATTTATTTATTTATTTAGTATTATTTAGGATTTTTATTTTTATTTTTAGTTTTATTTTTAAGCTAGTTAATTAGAGGTGAGCCCTCTCAATCCCCGGTTTAGAACGATACCCTTATTTACCAATGCTACATTTGACAACAAGAGGGTTTAAATTGCGTGCCGGCTACGGTCGCACCAATTTTTGGCGCCGTTGCCGGGGATTGGTAACTTCACCTTTATTTTGCTAGTATTTTTAGCGTGTTTTTATTTTTAGTGTTTTTTTTATTTTATTTTTTATTTTTGTTTTGTTTTAGATTTTCTTAGGAGTTTTGGTGTGTTTTGTTATTAACCTTTTCCTTTGAAGTGTTAGTATTTCAGGCGGCTATGAGAGGATCCTTTGGTTATGGACAACTTTACTCGAATCTTAACGCAAGAGTAAATGAGGTAAGTATGAGTAGTCTTGAAGATAAACTTAACAAACTCACTACTCTTGTTTTGCAGGTAGCTGAAGCTAGAATTATTAGTACAAGTGGAGCGTGTCATACGCAAGGAAATCCATATGCCTACCATGAACAAGCTATTAGAGGAGGAGGATGGACACAATCTGGTGCTCAATCTTTCAATGGTTTTCAAGGACACGATCCCTATACAAGCACATACTATTCGGGAATGAGGCATCAACCCAACTTTGGATGGGGGATGAATGATCAGTATCAAGTGCCATATCAAGACCCATACATGCACGAATATGAAGCTTCAAAACATTATCAACATCCTCAACAAGATTCTTCTCCAGTTTCAGAACCCTCAAGTTCAGAAAAAATGGATAAGATTCTTGAAGAACTGATATATGGTCAAAACCAGTTGGCAGAAAGCCAAAATCAACTGATACAAATGAATGATCATTATTCAGTGCCATATCAAGAGCCTTACATATGTGATTATGAAGCGTCAAAACATTATCAATATCCTCAACAAGAATCTTCTCCAGTTTCAGAGCCTTCAAGTTCAGAAAAAATGGATATATAAGATTTTTGAAGCATTGACAAACAACCTAAATCAACTGGTGCAACGTCAGATTATGCAAAATGAAAGGGTGTCAGTGATAGAGGAGAAAATAGGTTATATGGTCAACCTAATGAATCAACCACAAGCACAAGAAGAGCTCTCTAGTACTTCAATTCCAAATTCAAGTGAGAGTTATGAGGGTGATGATATCATATCTGAATGTGAGGATGAGCTAGTTGAGGAGGTTTCCATGAAAAACATTGAAGAGCAAGATCAAGTGGAAGAAGAGCTTATAAAAGTAGAAGAAGAATTTCATCAAAATGAGGATCAAGTGAACAAAGAGAAGTATATGGTAGACAAGACTATCACTTTCACCTACCATATACCATCTTTGAACATTTATTCCCCACTTTTGCTTGGAGATGACCATGAGACACAAGGTAAGCCTTTGGACCACTTTGATTTTATTTATGCTAACCACACTCCTTGTTTCCCCTCTTTTAGCAGGTTAGATGGATCCAAGAGTGAAGAGAGTAATCAAATCACCTCGGATACATTTAATAAGAAGCGTGATGCTCCAAAGGAGAGGTTATGTTGGAAGGATGTGTTTAAAGATTTTGAGATGGGAAAATATATTCTTCCTTCAAGAGAGAGATCACGATACATGGACATTGGGCAAAACATTCTCTCTCTACACACGAGCTTAAACTCTATGCTAAGTAAGTTACGTTCTTGCTGGATCAAATCTTTCATTAAATCTAATATTTTGTCTTTTTCTTCCTTGCAGGATAAAGATGATCATCACAAGGAAGGATTTGGTGAAGCAGCTCTCAAGTGGACGTATCCACCTTGAACGAGTAAACCGAGATCATGTCAGGCTGAAGACATAAAAACAAGCGCTACTTGGGAGGCAACCCAATGTCATGAGGGAGTTTTTCTATCCTTTAGTTATTTATTTATTTATTTTGTTTTCTCCATACTTAAAATTACATGTTTCTTTAGTTGTTTACACATTGAGGACAATGTGTGATTTAAGTGTGGGGGTGCGTGTGTTTTATATAAAAAAAATTGAAAAAAAAATTGTTTTGATTTTTTTTTAGAGTGTTTAATAATTTTAGAATGTTTAGTATTTTTAGAGTCGTAGGAACCCTTAACTAGTTAATGAGGAATATATCTTTGAAATCTAATGGAAAAGAGGATCATGAAATCGAGATAAAGTAAGTGGAGATTTTTTGTGTTGATTTTGATATAGGGAACACATATCTATGTGCCTAAATGTGAATGGAGAAAGAACGTGTATGATTTTCTAACCACCGACATGGCATGTTGAGATTCATCACATTCCTCAGTGATCATTTGAACCATATGTACCTTCTTTTTCTGAGCGAATTTACACAAAATCATCTACTATTTCTTGGCTTCAAAATTTCTTTGTAAACCTCATATATATTTAATTGCTTTGATCAAATTATTTGCCATAGATCTTGTAATGGACTATAGAAATTACTAGAACTTACTCTTGTGCTAGTCGAAGCTTATAGTCAAAACATGCTCTGATTGAGAAAATGATAAAGGCAGCTTAGGAATTTTTCATCACATGACCAAAGAGCTTAACCTAATTTGTGTATCCATGATGCACATCCTATAGTAACCCTTTGAGCCATACAAGGAACAAATACTTTTCTTCATTACCTACATTGAATAACCGTTGGGCCTTAATATCTCTACCATTGCTTAAAGCTAGTGGAAGGAAATCATATCGTTATGGATATAAAGAATGGTTGTGTATGTGTGTATGTGAAAGAAATATATGTAATTATGCTAAGAAAGGGGATTGGTTATGTTTGGTGGAGAAAAAAAAATTTTTGAAAAAAAAAAGAAAAAAAAAATGTTAGGAAATAAGGAAGAGAGGGAGTTATGGAGATGATGTTGAGAACGTTCTATTCATGTTCTATTTTGGTGTTAAGTTGGAGATATGTATCAATGATCGTTGATGTGGAGTTATGCTTATATTTTATCTGATTATTAGATTCCACTAGCTCTTGACCTTTTTAGCACCACACACCTAAAATACTCCATACCCTTCTTTACCTTAAACCCCGTTACAACCAATAAGTAAGTCCTATTTGATTTTTAAGATGAGCAGCCTTTGATCTGATGGAGATTAGTCACAAGAGTTAAGCATATGGTTCGGTCCATTTGGCGAATATTTGATATCTTTCATGAGGTTTTATCCACAAAAATATGAGCTTTCTTTGTTTATATATGTGAGTCGTTTGTTATTTTTATCATCTTAGCTCACATACATGAGTGTTTCTAAACATTTGTAGCCATGAATCTAAGAGAGAGAAAATAGAGGGTATCCATAGTGAGGATGGATCTTGATGTGACTAAGGCGTGGTAGATTTTTATCCATAATATTGATCTGTTCATACCTGTCATGTTTATGTGTGAACCATATGTTGAAATTGATTCTTTAAATCTCCCAATGCTGAATTTTGATTGATTGCTAATCTTGACATTTGAAAGTAAAAGATTCTGAGACAAATATGGTTAAGGGTGTTAGGTATATGGTTTTATTTATTTATTTATATTTTATTTTTATTTAGGTATGTTTTTATTTTATTTTATTTTATTTTATTTTGTGTGTGATTTTGTGGGTATATCATCTGCGAAACCCTCACGAGACCTTACTCGTCCTCGATGGGTGACCTAGGGGTTTAAAGGGCTTGTTGCACATGCTAAGTGTAATCGTGAGACCTACGAAAGTGGCTAGTTAATTTAATTTTATCTATTTAGAGCAATAACTTGCTTGAGGACAAGCAAGAAGCTAAGTGTGGGGGTGTGATAAGTTCATATTTTGACATATTTTATACCCTTATAATCTTAGTTTTTGGTAGTTTATTTAACTAATATAGGGGAATAATTATTGTTTTATGCTTAAGTGGTAAAATTTGTATAAATATTATTATTTGAGCTAAAATGATATAAATTAAGTAAATTTAAAATAAAATATTATTTATTAATATTTATTGAATTTTATTTTGCAGGTTTTGTTTTAAATATAAGAGAATAAAAAAAAAAGAAAAAAAAACCTTTGGACCAACGGCCGAAGGCCGAAGGCCCAAAGGCCAGCCAAGAACGAAGAAGAGTCAGCTGGGCAGGGCTGACGTGGCAAGGCACAAAATTTTTATAAAAGAGGCAGCGAGTGTGCGACAGACAGGAGGGGAAGCGACGCAGAGAGCCGTCAGGCTCTGACATCGCGGCAGAGACGCAGGTTACGAGAGCCTTTATAGGCTCGGGAGGAACGACAGGCAGAGAGGGGCGAGAGCCTTCCTTCGCTGGCTCGGAGTGAGGCGTCACAGAGAGGAACGGCGCGGCACGGAAGGGAGTCGCACGGAAAGTGAGAGGCACGGCGTTCGAGGCGTGCAGCACAGCAGTTCGACAGCCGCCAGCGGGAAAAAGAAGAAAGAGTTTTGCACGGAAATCAAAGCCGAGAGAGAAGAGAGAATAAGAAGAAATATTTATACCGGTAGAATTTATTTCAGATAAAATTTATTTTTATCTGAATAAATTCTTGATCTTTAATTCAAAATTAATTTCGGTTATTTATTTCTCTTATTTTCAATTTATATTTTAGATATATATTTCTGTGTAATTAATTCTTTAATTATGGTTGGCTGATTAATTATTGTTAGGGAATAATTTGAAACCCTAGATTATGATTTGAATTATAATTTTATTTTCTTTGTTTCGTGAGATTGTTTCTTGACTCTATATTAATTGCTATCGTTTATATGTGTGATTCTGTCCAGTATAGTTTATTTGGTGCATGCCTTGTTCTGGTACCTCATAAGTGACAGTATGTAGGATAAATTGCTTGCTAGGTGGCCATCTAAATATACTAGAATTTATATGTATAAATTGCAGCTAGGTTAGATAACAATTCACCTAATCGTTTTGTGATTCTAACCTAAGTGGTAAAACGTTTCGATACGTGTGGGTCAAGAAAAGGAAATACAGCTAGACATGCTTTTTGTACTAGTCTGGGTACTTAGATTGACAGCCTTCCACTTACACTTAATGCATTAAATCTAGTTAAATATAGGAGCCTCTTGTTGCTGCTATACTGCTAGTATTTAATAGGGTTAATATTGGCGCTTTGTCGTATTAATTTAATTAAGGGAAGTAATATAAGGTGTATAGACCTGCTTTTGGTGTGCAACTTGGTCGATCTCATTCTCACGATTAAAAGATGACTTAGAAATAAATATTATATTTTCAACCTAATCTAGTGGTGGATTTTTATTTCCCTAACATATTTCTCCTATCTGCTGGTTTCCCATTATTTTCCATTATTTTCATTATTAGTTTACTTTATTCTATTTAATCCTTTTATTATTTTATTATTATTTTGATAAACCCCCATTAGTATTTTATTTATTTATTTATTTAGTATTATTTAGGATTTTTATTTTTATTTTTAGTTTTATTTTTAAGCTAGTTAATTAGAGGTGAGCCCTCTCAATCCCCGGTTTAGAACGATACCCTTATTTACCAATGCTACATTTGACAACAAGAGGGTTTAAATTGCGTGCCGGCTACGGTCGCACCAGAGGTTAGGGGGGTTAGGTTCTTGCGTGTCCGGCGAGGCTGACTGGCACAGGTCAGCTGTTGCAGACCGAGACCCATCGGAAAAAGGAGAAGAGGATTGCGTGCGGGAATGGCTGAATCGATTGGTCACATCTGCAGGGAAGTCAACGGGGATGAAAGGGTGAAATGACCGGTGGAAATGGCATGCCGTTGAAGCTAAGCTTCCCGGCTAAATTTTCGGTTGCAGGCGGCGAGAGGTAGACGACGACGTCGCGAGGAAGAAGAGGAAGAGGCTGGACCGGCGGTCCAGCAGAAAAGAAAAGAAAGAAAGAAAAGGGGGAGGGCCGAACCGGCCGGGAGAAAAGGGAAAGGAGGGGCGCAGGAGAGGGACGGGCCGCGAGGGGGGTGCTGGGCCTGGCAGGCCGGCCCAATCGGGGAAAGAAAATAAGGAAGAGAAGGGGAAAGAAAGAAAAAAGGAAAAAGGAGGGAGAAAAAGGAAAAAAGGGAAAAAAAGAAAAAGAGGGAAAATTAGTGGTTGGCTTAATTAGTATAATTTGGGTAATTTAGGTTATTTAATAAAATATAATTATCAAAACAATAATTAAATTCTATTTTTAGGTTAATTTAGGGATTTTTGAAAGAATTTTCTTAAATTCCATTTTAAATTAATAACACACTCTAATTTTCTCTAATTAAATTATTTATAAATTTTATATTAATTTGAAACTATTTTATTCTTCTTAATTTAAATAAAGTAATTTATTTAATTAATTTCTAAAATAGAATCCTTAATTAGCTTAAAATACCACAATTCCTCTTATTTAAAACACTTTTAAATTTCTTTTTGGTTTACCCTAATTAACTCCCCTTTTCTTTCCAATAAAAGTAGTTTATCTCAAATAAATTTTCTAATAATTCCCTATTCGGCCATGATTTCCTAATTTAGGGTTTTGGGGTATTTCAGTAATACAAATATTATTGATATATTTAATTAATAAAGGAGAGGATTAATTTAAGAGATTATATTTTAGTTATATAGTTGGGTATACATATATCTTTTGCTATCATAATATGGGTTGATATTTAATAATTATATTAATTTCATGTATGTAATTAGGTTTTATTTATGTTATCACGTATTACCTTCAATTCATATACCTAATTATAATTGACTTTAGGCATTTATTATTGAAATTCAAATGAGTCGCAGATAAGATAAAGTAGTAGATAGAACCGATGGTCGTCATGTTACTGCTTCTTCACGACATAACAGAACTGCTACTGAGCTACCTGCGCCGATAGCTCGTTTGAGAAATTTCGGAAGGAGTATTACCAAAGGATTACGATGAGGTAAGAAATTTAGAGAACAAGAACCGGAAGAAGCATCATAACAGCAAGAATATGCAGAAGTTCCCGAAGAACCAAGGTCTAGTCAACAAGTTCCTAAATTTCCATCATTTGTAGACTATGCAGGTCATCCATCATTTTTGGTTGATGTTGGCACTGCGGGGTGCGGAGGTTCAGGGTTTGGAGGGTACGTAGGTTTGGGGGTTGGAGGTTCTAGAGTTGGAGGTTCTGGGTATGGAGGTTCTACGGTTGGAGGTTCTGGGTTTGGAACTTTGGGGGTGGGAGGTTCAGGGGTCAGAGTTTCTGAGTCTGGAGGTTTACCATTATCTACAGAATATATAAATTTTCTCACCTCACCGACGCAGCCTACCATGGGAGTAACATCATCCTCAAATTACCCAACTGTTGTTGGTGGATCTAGATTATCATTAGATTTGCCAGCATCATTACCCTACATTACTAGTGGAGCATTGTCATCGACTTATGTGCGTAATGATGAGGAGGAGGAGGAGGAGAATAGAGATGATCATGATAGAGATGCTGGTGATGCTAGTGAAGATGAAGAGAGTCTACAATTAAAGGATGAATGGTACTTGCTTGGGCCATATCCTGGAGGTCCAATAATCCCTGATTTGATTCCAAGCTTTGGTGGTTACGCGGCTTTAGATTTATGGTTAGGAAAGGTAAGTTTATCATATTCATTATTTTTTAATTATTATTTTATATGTAATCAATCATATATATGCATTACATTTGTTTATTTTATTGATCAGGATCAGGGTTGTCCCAATATCCACACGGGGTAGGAGGTTTTAAGAAGTTTTCTAGGAAGCGTCAATGATAGAATGTTCGCTCTGATACGACAAATAGAATTATTGCACCTTCCATCCTGCACATTTGAGCATGTGAACGTGCCGCTTATTTCAGTATTTATTGAGAGATGGAAACCAGATACTAATAGCTTTCATATGCCATGGGGGGAGATGACAATCACTCTTTTAGATGTACATCGTATATTAGGGCTACGAATTGATGGCCGTCCATTACATTTTGACATGACAGCGGACACGCGTGGGCAATTGATTGATGCAATGGGTGTCTTATTTGGGATGGAGGAAATGCAAGTGAATGAAGTCTTTCGAAAGGGCGGGCTTCCATTTAAATGGCTACAAGAAGTATGTAAATCATACTGATTAGGGGATGAGGAAAAAGCGATCGGGTATATATTATGGTTGATTGGCTTATCGTTGTTTGTCGATAAGACGGTTGATAAATTTAATCCATACTATATCATTTTCTTCAAGATCTTAGCTGGATTGAAGGTTATGCATGGGGTGCAGCCACACTTGCTTTTTTTATATCGACAACTTGGTATGGCTTCTAGAGCCGACACTGCTCAAATGTTAGGATGTATCACTCTATTACAAGTAATTTTATAATCTATATATATATATATATACATACATATATTACATACTCTATATTAGTTATGATTCTAACATATGTGGATATATAAATACTTTCCGAAGTTTGGAGTGGAAAGATCTAGGTATGATCCAGACCATCCTCGTTATATGAGGTGGTCTTGTGGACAGAAATTTGAAAATAAATTGGAGACGCTCGAGTACTTTCCCGCAAAGATTGATGTTATGCCTGTGTCAAAGGTATGCTAAAAATATTATATTGTTACTATATTATATTCGTGATATCCATATTTAGTTTAATATTTTGGTGAAAGGTCAATTGGGATCCGTATGGAGTAGCTGATCCAAATAGATATTGTCGTATGGCATTCTATCACGGTTGTATACATTGTTTGGAGAAAGTTGAACCACATATGCCAGATAGAGTGACATGGCAATTCAGTTATACACAAGTAATCTCTGAGGAGCCTATCATGTAATACCCCGTATTTTTTAAATCTAATTTTATTAAGCCTAATGATTTTGTTAGAGTAATTTGATGCAAATATTTAATTATTTTAATTTTGATTCGTTTTATGGATTTATCGACGATTTCAACTTCATATTTGAATTTAATTAATCATTATCGTTGCGAACCATTCTAGATAAATTCATTCACGACCATGATTTTATTATATTCTTATGATTTCGATTTTCGGTTAAAAATATGTATTCCCATTCTTTCTCGTGTTTTGATTTTTAATATTTTAGATTCGTTTTTTATGATAACTTCGTCGTGTGATTACTACTTTATTTTGGAGTTATATTTCGTTAACGAAATATATTATTTAAATTATAGAATTTCTGTTTAAATAGTTAAATTTATTTTAATAATTTTACCCGTAGAAAATATTTCCGACTTTAAATTTATTCGTTTTCAGTAATCGTTAATATTTTTGGGAAGTTTTAAATTAAAAAGGTTTTTCGGAAATTATTTATAAATTTCTTTCCGAAATTAATTTTTCTTCTGTTTTACGCTTTCTAATTTACGGAAAACCGATTTCGGAAATTATTTAAATTAGTCTCGATTTATCCGAATTTAACTTAAATATGTTATTATATGCTTTTAAATAATTTTTCGAGGTCTTATAATATATTTTCGTGAATAATATAAATTTTTACATTCGTTGGTAAATTTTTTCGAAAATGTTTATGGAATTATTTATATAGTTCTTTTATTATTTTTAACCTTTCGGAACATTACGAAATAATTTTTGTTTAATGAATTTTAGATAAAATCTTCCAATAATAATTTTAAACATTTAGTATTTTATTTTATATGTGTATTTGTAAAAAAAAAAAAAAAAAGAGCCCAACCCGTCGGACCTTCCCGCCCCTCTTTCTTTCCCTTTTCTCTCTTCTTCCCTCCTTTCTTTTCTCTTCTCCTTCCCGACTGTTCCCTGTTCCTGACCCAGCCTCCCTCACCGCCTCTTCTCCCCAGCTCCTCCGGTCACCAACCTGCTGCCACACGCCACCATCGACGACGACGCAGCTGCGCGCAGGAGCAGCAAACACAGGCTGCGCCGCCACCGTCCAGCTCTGTCGAGCCTCGCTGACCACCGGCGAGCCACCCTCGGCCCCCGAAAAAGCTTCCCCGGCCTTCCTTTGCTCCGATTTGTTGATTTTCGTTTGGTATAAATTTCTGAAAAACCCTAATATGGATTTGATTAATTGAATGTGAATTAGCTTATGATAAGCTAAATTGATTGTTTGATTATGTATATATGTGTTGTAAGATTTATTTGGATATGTTAATTGTATGGTTTATGTTCGAAATTTGGGAAATTGAATTTTAGGCCGGATTATACCCAAATTTTTTGAATCCGTCTGATTTGGCAATTTTGGATAAATTGATTATACAACATGTTTTTAAATATATCTAATTTAATGTTGGAACCGTCAATTTGAGAAATTTATGCAGAATTAATCGGAATTTAATTCCTAGGTCAAAATTCATGTGTAATAAAATTGGGCCGCATAATTGAGTCGTTTCGCTCAATTGATTTTATAATATCATTTGAAATATATTTAATTTCATATCAGAAGGGTTGATTTGGGAAAATTGTGCGTAATTAATCAGAATTGGATTTTTAGGTCAAAACTCTTACAGGACTAAATTGGATTGTGTAATCGGTTTGTTTTATTCAATTGACTATATAATTTATATTAGAATATATTTAATTACATTTTCGAACCATCAATTTATATATTTTAGCAAGAATTGATCAGATTTGCGTTCCGGGCTAAAAAATCCTAATTGTGCTAAATTGGGTATTTCCGTTATTGGTTTTGGGCATTTGATTATACGATATATGATAAAATATGTCTAATTGCATTTCTAAACATTTAATTTAAATAAATTAATATAATTCAACCGAATTGTATTTTCAGGCCTAAAACCCTAGATTTCAAGTGAAATTATGAAATTGATCATATGTATAATTTTTTTTCTAAAATTAAATTTATAGAAATAGTTGAAATGATCCTAATTGCATTCTAATACCTTTAATTTGAATTAATTGATTTAAATTATCTGAGTTTGTGTTGTGGGCTTTAAAACCCTAATTTTGAAAATGAATAGCCTTAAATTGGCTACTAGGAAGATTGTTTTTGTTGAAATTAATTATCTAGATTTATCTCAAATTAGTTTAATTGTGTATTAAAACTATCAATTTGAGGTAATCGAAGTGATTTGGTCGATTCGTAGTTTAGGCATTAAAAACCCTAATCTTCGGGGATGGTTTTATAAAATTAATTTTTGTTATGTGTCTTTTATCTAATCAATTTCTGTCTTTGGGTCTTAAATCATTTGAATTATGTTTTAATCTAATCGGTTTGAATTTGGTTCTATGCAAATGGTTGATTTACCTATTTAGTTGTAAAACCTAATAAATAAGTTATTTTTGATAAATTAATTTATAATCGATTATTCTTTCTCGGGCTTTCCAAAATAATTTGAAATGTCCCAAGCAATATGTGTATTAATCCATTTTAAGTTATATTTAATCTTAAATCTTAATAGAGCTATGCTCTTGAGTCCTAAGTTTTGGATACGTTTTCCAAGAAAGATCATTTGTGTTAGTTTGCGTTTATTTAAGTATAATATGTGAATTATTGATCGATATAATAGCTCTAACCTAGTTCCGATTTCTATCGACGATCTAGGAAAACTTTCTCGTGGATTGTCGAGCTTTCGATAGCTCTCCCTCTTTCTCAATTTGCTTAGCTAGCTTCAGATCTAGGTAAGTCATTACTTACCTTTACTTATGATGGAATCTGGATGTATGTCTGTTCGGAGTAGAAGGTGATAAGTATGCCTATCTATTATTTAATCATGTCAAGCGTATGCTGTGTTTTGTGTGGTAATTTTATGTATGTATGAATTCATAGCCTCAATGCCAATGCATGTTAGTATAACATTGAATATGATATGTATTTGAGTGTGTGAAGGGTGGAGTATGGATTTGAAACTATTTGATACCTTATGTTGTATTCTTATGTCATGGAATTATTCATGTGGGCCTGATTTATGGTCGGTTAAAATCCCTGAATAAGATACTAATTATTTAAAGTGGAAGATCATGTGAGTTGGGCCGAGGTGTAGGGTCCGTTCCACCGGACGATAATAGTGGCTCAGGTGTCCTGTCCCTGAGTGGTGATTCAAGCCGTTCCACCAGTTCAGAATAGTGGCTCAGGAGCGTTTTACCCTAGGAGATATAGAATCCGTTCCACCGGATGATAATAGTGGCTCGGGTGTGTTGTCCCTGAGAGGTGCTTCAGTCCGTTCCACCGGATTAAGAATAGTGGGGCCCTATACTCATCGTGAATAAGAATATGATATGAGTTAAGTAATGGATAAGATACTAATAATTTAAAGTGGAAGATTACATGAGTCAGGACCAGGTGTAGGGTCCATTCCACCGGACGATAATAGTGGCTCAGGTGTCCTGTCCTTGAGAGGTGCTTCAAGCCGTTCCATCGGTTCAGAATAGTGGCTCAGGAGCGTTTTGCCCTGAGAGGTGTAGGATCCGTTCCACTGGATGATAATAGTGGCTCGGGTGTGTTGTCCCCGAGAGGTGATTCAGACCGTTCCACCGGTTTAAGAATAGTGGGGTCCCTAAACTCATCGTAAATAAATAAAATCGGATGTAATAATGATTATGATTGGATTGTTGGATTGGTGTTACTTAAGCATGCGATCGTGATTTCTTATACGCTTGTATCTTATGTGTTGTCATGTCTAGTAATGTACTCATAAGTATGAATCTGTGACCCTATGTTCTATTGTATGTAATACTTGTATAATTGAGCATGAGAATTGTAAGCTAGAGTCTTTCATATCTTATGTGTTTTATGCTTCCTTCCATGAGTTTGGTAGTATTGATTTACTTAATACCAGACCTGTACTGATGCTACCTTGGTTGAATGGGTCCTGTGATGATCCACTGATGGTGGGGAGCAGACCTCTTGTGCAGGTTTAAAATCGGATATTGTTTTTGGTTGGAAGGATTAACTTGATAGAGTAGGCAATCTGGAATTTGATCAATCAAGAATTGTCTGGTTTAACTGTATTTATGTCTGGAAGTTTCAAGTGTTGTATTTAAAATATCAAGGGTATTGTAATTAACTTTCAATTTCTCGTACTCTGATAAGCTTTTAAAATTCGGATTTATTTCACAGGTTCCGTTGATCAATTCAGCGATGATTTTATTTAGTGAATTTCACTACAAAATAATTGACTTTTGCCAACAGAAACTTAGTCACAGATATTTTTTCTGTTGGTAAAAGTAACTAATACCAACAGATAATTTTCTGTGGGCAATAATATAGTTTTTCCAACAGAAATTTTTTATCTGTTGGTATTAATATGTTATGCCAACAGATATTTTAGCATCACTTATATCTGTGGTTATTAGTAGCATTATACCAACAGAACTAATACCCACTTTTACATCTGTTGGTATTAGTGTTTATGAAATTCAACAATAATATTTTTTTTTATATAATTTTAGTAATGATTAATTCTATTCTTTTTAATATAATAATAATAATAATAATAATAATTAAGTCATTAGTCATTTTTAGAAATAATAGTTTACATATATTATTATTAATTATTATTTTATTTCAAATTTTTTATATTAATATTGTTCATAATGGTGTTTTTTAACAATTATAATGAAATAATATATATTATATCTACTACCACTTACTATTAAATTAATTTATTATTAAATACTACCAATTATCATTCAAATCTATATTATCTTAACAATAATAAATATTATCAATAATTGTTCACATTATTAATAATATATTAGTAATTATTAGATACTATTATTAATTTATTTAAAATAATGATTCATATTATTCTTATTAATATAATTCTTTATTAATTATTACTAAGAATAATTATTTTAGGACATTATTATTATTATTATTATTATTATTATTATTATAATAAATATTATTACTAATTTTTGGAAATTATGATTAATATTTATATTATTCATATTTGTATTTATTTCGCATTATTAATTATTTTTAATAATTATTATTATTTTATTATAAATTATGATTAATATTATCTTAATAATACATTATAAAATATTAATTTTATATTAAATATTTTTAAATAATACTAATTATTATTTAAATTTATTATTTAATAATATTATTAGATAACCAATAATATTATTATTATAAGTAGTAAAATTAATTACATTATTTGTAAGAAAAAAATTCTTTTATTAATTCTTTCAAAAATGTTTCCGATATTCTTTATATAGCTATTTTATTAATTTTAAATTTTTGGATCCTTTTGAAATAAGTTTTCGTTAAATAAATTTTAGATAAAATTCTTCCAATAATAATTTTTTGATATTTAGTATTTTATTTAATACTCCTATTTTTTTAAAAAAAAAAAAACACCCATCGACTGGTGCCCCGACCCACCCCTCTTCTTTTCTTTTTCTCTCTTCTCTCCTTTCTCTCCCTTCTCTACTCTGTCCCTTCCCGACCCCTGCTCCTGTCTTGAGCCAACCGCAGGCCAAACCCCAGCCTGCCTCCTTCTCCCCAGCTTCTCCCTGCTCCAACCGCTCCGCCAGTCGACCGCCATCGGAGATGCCGCAGCAGCAGCTGAAGCAGCCACAGCAGTAGCAGCAACCAGCAGTAGCAGCGCCGCCGCAGCAACAGGTGTAGCGAGCAGTAGCGCAGGTCACACCGCCATCGCCCGGTCACCGCCGACGTCTCCCGACCACCGGCGAGCAACTCCTGACCTCCGGCGAAGCTTCTCCAGCCTTCCCTTGCTCTGATTTGTTGATTTTTATTTGGTATAAATTTCTGAAAAAAACCCTAATATTGATTTGATTAATTGAGTATGATTTAGCTCGTGATAAGCTAAATTAATTGTTTGGTTATGTATATATGTGCTGTGAGATAGATTTGGATAAGTGAATTGTATGGTTTATGTTGAAATTCTAGAAAATTGAATTCTTGGCAGGGTTATGTTCGAATTTTTCGGATTCACCTGATTTGGTGATTTTGGATAAATTGATTATATAATATGTTTTTAAATGTATTTAATTTCATATTGGAAGTGTTGATTTGGGAAAATTGTGCGTAATTGATCGGAATTGGATTTTTAGGTCTAAAACTCTTGTAGAACTAAATTGGATTGTGTAATCGGGTCTTTTTATTCAATTGACTGTTTAATTTATATTAGAATATATTTAATTACATTTTTGAACCATCAATTTATATATTTTAGCAAGAATTGATCGGATTTGTGTTAAGGGCTCCAAAACCTTAATTATGTTAAATTGGGTATTTCTTTTATTGGTTTTGGGAAATTGATTATACGATATGTTATAAAATATGTCTCATTGCATTTCTAAACATTTAATTTAAATAAATGAATAGAATTCAACCGAATTGTATTTTCGGGCCTAAAACCCTAGATTTCAAGTGAAACTATAAAATTGATCATTTGTATAATTGTTTTTCTAAAATTAAATTTATAGAAATAGTTGAAATGATCCTAATTACATTATAATACCTTTAATTGATAGTTTTAAAACTATCAATTTGAGTTAATAGAAATAGTTGAAATGATCAAAGTGTTGGTGTTGTTTACGGAGACTTGAGTAATTCGCCACTCTATGTCTATAAGAGCACATTTCGTGGAAAGTTGGATAACCATCACGATGAGGCAGCCATATTTGGCGTATTTTCTTTGATATTTTGGACCCTAACATTAATCGCTCTAATTAAGTATTTCTTCATCATTTTAAGTGTTGATGATAACGGTGAAGGTTAATATTAAGTTGCCCTTTGTTGTGTTTGTGCCATGCTGTAGCTTTGTCCTTAAGGTTTGATCAATGTTTCTCCCTTTTTAGGTGGACCATTTGCGCTCTATTATCTGCTTTGCCGTCATGCAAGGTTCAGTATGCTACCAAATCAACAAGCAGCAGACGAAAAACTCTCTACCTATAGATACGGTTATTCAACACCAGCTTCGGCCAATTGTTCATTGAAGAGATTTCTGGATAAGCACAAGAAGCTGCAAACTGCTCTACTACTTTTGGTTTTTTTTGGTACTAGCATGGTCATTGGAGATGGTGTCCTAACCCCTGTGATTCAGGTGTCTTTTTATGTTTATCATTTTTAACATGCACATATTTCCTTTCATGCTCTAGTTCCATTATATCTTACTTGTTTGGCTTTCTTGATGATTTTTATGCAGAATCATATAACTCTATCTTGTATTTCATGCTTTTTTGGTTTGAAGTGGGACAAATCCATTTTCTTTATTTTTTTAATTATTAATTTTTGTTTGTGGATATATTATATGTATATATAGTGTGATAAATCTATTTGTCGCAAGAGTTTTGTTCTTTGTTCAGTCTGGAGGATGATGACCATCGATTGTCTATGCCTTACCTTCTGAACTTAGGTTCTGACAGGCAGCACAAAACGTCTATTTTTCTTCCTAGAAGATTAAATTTCCTAGTACTATCACATGAGACTTAATAAATCAATCTTTTGAGGGGGTTATTTCCTAGTACTATCACCCATGAACTTGGTCATGTATCTACCACCACGAACTACCAATACTTCCTTAGGTGCTGGACTATGGAGAAACCTCAACAAAATTTCTGTTTGACCAATCCTTCATGATAATTTTGAGATAGATGGGTAGGATGTCTTATTAACTAGGAAACTAGTAGGTAATATCTTGGTTGGAAGGTGGAGGGAAGTAAAGAATGGAAGTACTAGGGGTGTGTGGAGCTAGTATGTTTTTTGAGCATATTTTTTGGAGGTGTCATTTTGACTATTTCCCTTACAGTAGTGAATTACAGAAACTATCATTTTCATGTGAGGAAATTTAGGGAAGAAAAAATAGTTTGCTCCATAACAAAGTACAGCCCTGCTCTCTTATGAATGCACGTGATTCTAGAGTGGTTGATCTTCTTTATATGTACTCATTAATGGCTATCGAATTTTGAGCTGCTTTGAGTGAATTGTTTAGCACCATTGGAATGTTCACTTGTGTGGGTTAAAAAAATAATTTCGATAAAAGTTTTGATTTGTATTTCTTGCCTTATCATGCTTCTCATGCTTTGTGCGTTTTCATGTGTATGAAATATTAGTGAATTTATCGCTGAAAAGTTTTCTTGAATTAGCTAACCTTTTATTTCTAGCAAAGTTGTATGTGAGGCTAGTCTTGCCACTAGTTTAGGCCATTACTCATTGTTTGTGTTATTAGTATTGTTGTTGTTTGTGTGTTTAGTTACTCTGGTTACTATTATTTATTCTTTCATTCTTATCTTAGGCGAATTTATATTAATCTAATTAAGTTACATGCAATTTTTTTTAGGGAATACGCAAAAGTCATTGGAGATGCTAAATAGGATGGGAATGAAGAGGATGGTGTTTGATATGTTAATGAAGATGTTTTATATGTTAGTATAGGTTACAAGTTGTATATATATTCTACCTATAAGATTATTATCGTTTTGATAGTTAAACTAACGAACGATGATTATGTATGGTGTACTATATTTTATATAAGGATAAGTTATTGTTATAAGTAAATATTGCTACAACAGGTATTATGGACATTATTGTCGTTTTACTAACAGATAATATATATATATATATATTGTGGATACTACTTTTAGTCACAAATTTTTTTTGTGGGTAATAGTTTTAGTCACAGATATTGTTTTGTGGACAATACTTGTAGTCACAGATATCATTTTGTGGTTAATAATTTTACTCACAGATATAATTGTGGGTATAAGTTTTACCAACAGATAAATATCTGTGGGCATAAGCAACTAATACCAACAGATCATACGTATCTGTGGGTAAAACTTTTAAGCACAGAGTTTTTACCCACAGATTTGTCACAGAAAAATTTCTGTTGGTAAAAACTTTTGCCAACAGAAATATGGCTTTTACCAACAGATAAGACCTGTTGGCAAAAGTCAATTATTTTGTAGTGTTTATTCACTTTCCATCTGCCTATGGATATCTCCTTGTGGGAGTTTATCCTTACGGCATAGATGTTTGAAATTTTTTTTGACAGGTTTTAGCCTTGCATCTAGCATGAGATAGATGGTGAACATCTATCTTGTGTTAGATGTGGCGGTAACATTCCCCAAATTATCTTCTAGCTTCCACTTTATTCTTTCAAAATATTTTTTTCAGGTTATGTTTGGTATGGGAGTAAAGCTGGTGGAAAAATTACAAGGAAAATTATTTCCCTCCTTTTTTATGTTTGGTATGAGAAGAAATTTATTTGGAAGTAAAATTATACTTTTAGATGAGGGGAAATTATTTCCTGAATATACTGGTGGGTAATTTTCTTCTGACGTACGTCCAAAAGTATCTCCAGTCACACGGCTCACGTTTGTTTGGGCAAATACTTGGACCCACGTGCTGCTCTTGGTCTGAATTTTTCCCAGCACGTGGTGTTCTCGTAAGATGTCTTTTGTTTGTAGTTGAAAACTTTGAACTTATAATTAATTTTATTTTAAGAGGTCTACTTTTTTTTTCTTTTTTTTTACACCAAATCCAAAAACTCATACAAAAAATTCAAACCATACTTTTTTATTTGTGTAAATAGTGACAAAACATTTTTTTTGATTTATTATTTTAGTCTCAAAAATATTTTTATTTATTTTTGTATCTTTATGTTTTTAAAAATATACATAAACATATTTTGATAATTATTATTTTCAATCTCATTTCCGTATTGATACATCACCAATTGGAAGTGATTCTTTATTTCGCCATCGCAACGGATAGAAGCGGTACCTCTTAATTCGAGAACAGCAATAAAATAGTCGTTTGATATTAGATGAAGTTTGTAGACTTTTATTATGTTTTAATGGATAATTGTTATCTTTTTAGCTATTGAATATTTAGTATGTGAATTAATTGTAAATGTCTTATTTCAAATATTGTTATAATATATCTTCATTAGTCTCTTTCATAGATTTTTTTTAGTTATTGTAATATGTTATTGTGATTTATAAAAATTAAATTAAAAAATTTAATATATTAAATTTTGATTTATGTGATAAATAATTATTTATATTTTATATCTAATAAAAATATTACTAATTTTTCATGCTAATAAAGTAAAAGAAAATATTATTCTAACATAAGTTATTCCTCCCAAACCAAACATAAGGAAACTATTCTCTAGAATAATTTATCCTTATATACCAAACAAGAAAGGTGGATAAATTTCTCCCCTTAACTATTATCCCCTTAATCATTTCCCCCTTAATCATTCCCCCTTAATCTATTTCCCTCATCCCAAGCATACCCTCAAGAGTGAATTTTGGGGGTGTTACATATCAAGCTAACTAGAAACTCATACAAAGGTCCTTCCCTCAAGAAGTACAAAGTATATTATGCACACATGCTTGACCAATGGTTCTTGAGGCATGAACATATATTGGGCCCGGATGTTTTTGGATTAGCGGTTGAATACCCATGGGATGTGGCTGATGATTATATGAATTGGTATGTTCCGAGAACTCATAGATATATATTGGCTACGACGGAAGAATATTTGGCAGAACATGCAAACGATGATCATCATATACCAGCCGAAAAATGTCTGAACAAAGCACGTAAAACTATCTGTTGATTGTATTGGAGGGGAGAGTCAGCTCCAAATTATGAGCAATTAGTTACATGTATCAAAACCCTTGTGCGTGATTTAGGAGTTACTCCACCTCGGCGTGGCCATTTGTAATGAACTTGATGTATTACCGTATTATTATGCAAAGACATTAAAATATGTTTGTTAGAACTAATGCCAGGTGTCATTTTTATTTTACCATTGATGTATGAGATTTATATGTTAGGTTGGACTATTTGTGTTCAAATTTCATCAAGAGATAAAGAAGGAATAAGAGACACGGTAGGAATGAGCTTCATAATGATGGCAACCATGTTATTATGTCAGCTCACAAAATCTCAGTTTTCTAAAGTTAACATTTGGTAGAGAATTCAACGAAAAATACGGAGGTCCAGTATTTTCCAACACTAATAAAGTATTTTATTGATCAATCAATATCTTCCTATCTTTATTCATTAATTACACGAGTAAAGTGTTTTATTATATATTCATAGTTTAGATCTTCGTGATAGAAATTAGGATATATTTATTAAATTTATTACGTATATATTTCAAAGGATGTAAACACAAATAAACAAAGAAAAAATTACAACAATTCTACATTAAAGTTGAGTCTGAAGATAAAGGATGAGGGTCTTGTGTGTCATCATGTACCAATGTGTGTCATTGTTGGAATCTTGAAAAATATTGGGTATTCCATGTTGAAACGCTGCTATCACGATATCTATTCCAATTTGTATGTACTAGTGGGAGTGGAAAATTTTCTAAATGATATACCTGTCAAATAAAAAATATATTATGTTAGTCATTCATATAATATTGAAATGGAAAAAATCTTCATTAAACTTAGTACTCACCGATATATAGTGACTCATATCTTGCAAGAAAAATATAGTGACTTCATTTTCAGGACCTTGAATTCCGTTCATAGACACTAAAGGTAGGAATGAGTTGCATGCATTCAATGAGTAATATGCGAATATCACACAGTAACGGGTTGCAATGATATGACCAATATCAGGCATTTCCATCCAGTGTGCCATCGGAGTTGGCCCTTCCCAGTGGGCAATAGTATTAAGAACTTGATCAACGCTGTCATATACGAACATATTCTCGTACAACTGTCGTCTCGCCAATATCTCGTGATATAAGTCGGTACGAATCTTAACCCACCGTTCTTCATCTCCTAGTATAATAGAAGCCAATTGTCACACACCAATTCTTCACCAAGTCTAGCTACGTGCGGCATTAGTCTTTTCTCACTCCTTGAGAGATTAAGTCAGCTTTCCTCCTTCAAGTGTATTCAACACTTAGGCTAGAGACGCCTCTTAGACCACCACACCGAACCTTCACACAAGAACTCAAGAGAGAACTTTTAGAGAGAGAAAGGGAGATTGTATCTAGAGAGAGAAGCTCTGAAGATACAACTCTTGTTGGATGATCTCAAATACCTCTACTCCCCCCTCTATTTATAGGATAGGATCTACCCCTTCACCTACCCCAGGAAGATTCTAGATATGGGCCTAATGGATTTCTCTAGAATGGCCCAATAAGCCCATTAGGGGTTCTAGAATAGTCTATTAGGGTTTCTAGAGTCTCCTTTAGGGTTTCTAGAATTATCCATACATATCTACATAAATAGAGAAGGATCTAGAGACATTCCCCTCGAGAACCTTCTAGAATAATTTAGGAGAGTGTAGAACCCTATACATCTCTCCATACTTATCTAGATTACAAAGGTGTTCTAGACTATGCCGGGACCGGTAGAACCTCGATGTCAACCTTTCGAAGCGGCTCGTAACACAATGCTCTGAAACCACAATTCCCATCTCCTAAAATATTACACCAGCTACTAATATAAGGAACTATATGTCAATTCATCTAAGTCACGTATGGAAATTGAAATTGGCCTAATGATAGAAATGTCAATTGTCATCCTTGACACCGACCCCAACCCCGACATTGAGTTGATCTGGGACAACTACAAAATTGTTGTTCTGTATACTTTCAAATAGATTTTTCCCTTCTGGTGGAGTTCCTTGGGCGACCACTGCACTACCGTACTGGTGGCTCGTGGATAGGTGTTCTCTGGGAAATTGCAATATTAAATATCTCTTTGGCTAACTGATTCTGTATTTTCAGTGGCTAGCGCATAACAGATTCTATGGAAATATGGAGTAAATGAGATGCAACCTCTAATGGTTTTTGGGGTCTCATGGAGTAATTAGCCCATCTATGTCGAGTTTCTTCCAAAACGGATGAATAGCCGACAGAGGGACTGACATGTAGTTATGAATGTATGTTTTAATCTCATGCGTACATGGTATCCCGTGCGTACGATGCATGTAACATCCGCATAAATCATCATCCGTACCTATATAATCAAGTTTCTGACACTCGTTGTTCACTAACTCCATTGCATATAAAGAAACATGGCCCCTCAAATTGGCATAAAGGGAACTTGTAGCAAATAAGGAGTATTGAACCGAGACCTCTCCAGCGATACTTTTACCACATCATGTTGAACGCGTGCATTTATTTGTGCACTGTATTAAAGTTGTCCCGTGATGTCTACAGAAATCTCTTTAAAGATCCATGAGCATCTTCAACCTGTTCATAAAAAAAATTAGTATTTGACTTTATTAACATAAAAGAAGCTAAATCAACTATACTAAGTGGTAAAATATAAATCATACCTATTCGTTGTAAGCTGATGGATATGAAACATGTCACCAAAGAATGCAGCAACGATTTTATGTTTGTATGGTTGTAGTCAATTCGTCTTTAGATACGAAATTAGGCTCGGCATGCTTCTGTAATCTTCCTCCATTAACAACAGTCGTTCCTCGTATGTTTGTTCGTCCATGGCATCTATCAAATTTTTCCATCGTGGCATAAAACCACGTGCGAACGATGAACGGCCATAGAGTTTCTTACACCTTTCCTCCACATTCTTATTCTCATGAAACCTACATAATAAATATTTTGAAGTAGGAAAAATATGTTCCACAGCTGAAATAAAAGCAAGTTCTCGGTCGGTAATAATGGTGGTTGAAAGCATATATGGATCCATTAAGCTCTTCAATCTCTCAAGTACCCAAAAATAATTTTCTTCCTTCTCATATGACATGTATGCACATGCAACGTTGAAATTCAATTGTGTTGGTGTTAGTCCAACAACTTCAAGTAAAGGCATTCCATATCTATTCGTCTTATACGTGCAATCCATTTGCAAAACAAGAGGAAATGTACGTAAAATGTTAACAGATACGAGATGTGAGAACAGATGTTCACTTATTACGTTTGATTGTGGCTCACTTCGATGTCACTGAAAATAATGATTCTCAACCAACATACTCATAACATGCTATAACATTATTTGACTGTCCATTTCTTCAGACCTAAGCTTCCATCGAGCATTATAAATATGTCTTCTCATACTTACATTTCCTTCAAATTGTTTTTGAAGAAGCGGTATGATTTTTCGTGGCTTTACGTTAGCTGTGATAAGTTCATCAACAAATTGAACTTTATTTTCTGTCAACTTACCAAGAACAACATGTCCTTGGTCATAATTAGTCAATTCGTGATTGTGTGTCCCGTTCCTAACTACCATTTGCTATCCACCATTATTATTTTCAACACCAATAATAACAAAGGACAATCATTCTTTTAGAACATGTATTATGTGCACCTTCAGTATCTGTTGGTCTAGTACGGACGTACATTCCACTTCGTTCACATCTTATCGAGACTCTACCCGTCTCTATACCATTTCCTTTTCTAGAACCTTTGATAATCAAAACCATCTTATAAGTTCTACCCATTTTCTTAACCCGTGTCACAAGTTCATCTCGATCCGAAAATATTTGATTCGTTACAAAAAATCTCTAATGATTTTGAGTCGTAAAATATGTATTCTCCATATCCTAAAAAAAGAGCTTACCATAATAATATAATAAAAAACTATTAATTTCATCTAACTAAATTTGTCGCCATAATTTACAATACTAAAAAAATATTTTACCTCTTTATCGAAGTTGTAATTAATATTGGGAGAATCCATTTGTATATCTTTTGCATATCCATAGCTTGTCGGTATTGTAAATCTATCATCATAGTATGATGGGGTTCTGACCTCATCTTTGTAGCTCATCGGACTTTCGAACTCATCGTACCCTATCGAAGTTTCAAACTCTTCGTAGTTTGAAGAACTTCCAAATTCATTATTCATTCTAAGTGTTTAACAAATATTGAATTTTTTTATCTCAACATTCAACTAACAATTCCTACTCTTCAGAATAGAAATAATGAGTTGAAGAATATAAATGATAAGTTGTTCGTTTATATATAAGAATTTGAACAAAAACAATAATAATTATACACGCATCTAAATCGCATATAAACTACAATAATTATACACATGCCTACGCTTCTGACAAAAAAAAATTATGTTCCCAATTTCATGAGAACCACATACCATCCTACAATAATTTGATTTAAAAAGATTTGCAACAATAAATTTATTCTATGTACACAGTTTTTGTTATTTGGAAAACAAATGTTTACTTGATGGAAAACAAATTTTGTCCTAACCTCCATTCATATGTTTTCTATCAATATATTTATGTATAAATTTAATTCGATAAGATTTAAAATACTAAAATAATGGCTACTTATGACAAAAACTTATTTGTTTGATAATAAATCATATATTACTGATTTAAAAATATTCATTAGTATATATAATTTATATATTTTAGATATATTTATAATAGATATTGATTAAAATTATTTTTATTTACAAATAATTTAAATTAGTTAAGATTTAGCATCGGTATTTTTAACCTATGGGAAGGTAGCAAATTTTATCGGTACAATTTCATTTAAAGACTACTTTTGAAAAACTCAAAATTTTTAACATAAAATTTATATATAATATAGATCTAGATCATGACATTTTTTTCAATTATAGATAAAAATTATATTATAAAATTTTATTACATCATTTATAATTTTTTTTAAAAAAGGAGTAGTTCGGCAATTATTGCCGATAGAGGTAATTATTAATGATGGAGGCAACTATTGATGATGGATATGAAACAAAGAGGTGAGGGAGGGTCGGCAATTATTGTCGATTGATGTTATGTTCGGCGAAGAATGCCAAAGATGTGGGGAATGTTACTTTTGGTAATTTATCGATATGGTAAGTAATTACTATTTTTGTTTTAATAATTTTTTTTCTTGCTATAATATGCATAACTTTATAAGTTTAATTAATGTTATTTTTTTTATTTAATTGTAAATATGTTAATTTAAATTTTTGTACAAATTATTTATATTATAGATCTAGATTATGATTTTTTTTAATTATAGATAAAAATTATTTCAAAATTTTTGTATCAAATGAAAAGAAAAGGGGGCAATAAATGGATTGTTCGGCCGAAATTATCAAACAAAACCACGTCTAACAGGAAAAAAAATTGTTGGAGGCATCAGCAATTATTGCCGATGACCTTAGTATTATTCGGCTGAAATTGCCGAAGATGGTGGGGCTGTTTCGGCTGAAATTGCCGTAGGTAATGGCAGACAAAAGGCATTTTCTACCGATCGAAAGATTCGGCTTCGGTAAATTTTACCGATGTAATGGTAGTCAGTTTATTAAAATTTACCGATAATAAAGTTACTTTCAAAAATTATTTTCCACCAAATAAATATTAGTTTTTCGTATAACAATACCCCTTATTTATAATACTACTAGCCCCTAAATGAGTATAAAAGTAAAGAATCTCTATCAAGTATTGAACTCCTGCACAACTGTATTTAAAGGCACACTCTTACCGAGAACATCTATGTATATTTATACATCTTAGTGCTCGTTTGGTATGGGGGTAATAGGGGTGGAAAAATTACCCCCATATTTTATATATTTTATATAATTTATTTAAAATTAAATATTTTTATTCTAATAAATACCCATTTGAGATCTTAATTTAATCTAAAATGGGTATTTCATTAAAAATATATTTATTATTATTAAGTACTTAATATAAGAGGTATAAAATAGAGGGAAAAATTTTCCACCCCTATTACCCCCATACCAAACATGCACTAGGTCCTGACCTTAGTGACAGTCTTTTAAAGAGATATAAGAACTCTTTTTTTTTCTTTTGCTACTTAATTTTCCCCCAAGCAATATCAAGAGGTTGCACTGCTTAAGCAATTTTACGGGCTACCGATACCGAAAGGGGAGATTGTTCGGTTGCCGGTTGGTGGAAGGTGGTGTGGAAACTAATCTTCATACCATGGCATAATATGCACTTATGGCTCACCTCCCGATGCATATCACATATGAAGGGCAGATTGCTAAAGATGGGGATGGAAGTAAGCGAGGAATATGCTTTATGTCAATGAATAAAAACTGGGTCAGATTAGCTGGTTCAACCAATCCGATTCAATATCGGGATATCTACTAATATAAAATTATTCGGTTTTAAAAATAATGTACTAACTTAAAATAATTAGGTTGGACTGATTTAATATATTTAATTCGGTACATACTAAACATCATCGTTTCAGTTATAGGGAGTAAATAATCCAATTTGACCTAGGTATTTTTTGAATAAAATTATCAAATTATATACCGAAAGGTTCACTAAGTAGATTTTTAGTCTGATTTTTATAAGATGGTTGCATAATTGACTTATCATCTTTTTGTTTACAATGTTCCTTTGCATGTCAAGTTTGACAATCTTTAATCCAGAGGTTTGGATGTATACATCAAGCAAATACATTCCACGATGTGATGAGATGGGTGCAGAGAGGAGGACGATGACCATACTACTACATACCATCTTTGGTAGAAAAGGAATCGGCGTATCCCTTCATGCTAAGGAAAGAACACCACAACAACTTATTAAGGAAATGGCCACAGAGACTGAGATAGTGCTCTTTGTTTCGAAGTTTTTCTTTGGACTCTTGGAGATTGTACTTATGCAATGAAATCTGGTAGTAATAAAGTCTTGTCTTGTCTTACCAAAAAAAAAAAGGGTTTTCAGAGGACCAGAAGTTAATAGTTGGATAGCTACAAGCATACGTACAACAATACTCTCTCACACGCACATATTTACTCATTTTGATGCAAAAATGGCTTCTAAATCTTTATACAAACTCTTCGATCTGGACTTATAATCTGACGAAGAATTGGCAGATGAATTCCCGCTCTTCTTTCCGCTCCAAAACCCACTCCATTTTGTACGACTAGTTGAAGGATCAGTCACGCCTCCACTAGTACCAAATTTCCTTCCTTCCCTATTAAAGCTTGAATTTGCCATCTCACTCAGTTGCTTCAACCATGGTTTGTCTCCCATGCTGGCCGGACTCCCACTCCCTGACCCTGAACTCCCCCTGTACCTGTTTCCGCCAGAAACAGTATTCACTTCTTCCGTTTCTCCATTCTCCTTCACCTCAAAGTACCTTTTGATTAGCTTTTGTGGGATGAAATATAGGAGGAACCCCACCGAAGCCGTCTTTAATCCAACTGGAAAAGAATTGTCTTCTATGTCGAGTTTCTTGATCTGTTTATATAGAGCGTACCATTGGTTGAGCATCTGTGCCAGATATCCGAACATGAAGGACACCAGCATGAAGATCCCGATCCTCGTTTCGTCTTTCATGGAGAAATCCTTGTCGAAGAGGACCAAGAAAGTAGCAAAGGTAACGACCTGGGTCGAAATAGCAATGATCTCGACTAACTGGACCTTTTTCTTGATGAACGGCTTCTTTAGAACCATGAAGGAGAGCTGAAATGAAGTGATGCATAGCAACGTGATGACGGGAGATTTCGAACTCCAGTTCCTCGAAAATGCACCGGCTATGATTCCTAGAGTGAAACGCTTGATCGTCTCGAGCAATGTGTAGTATATTCTTAAGATCCCGAATAGTTTCTGAATGAATGGTGCCTCTGCATCTTCTGTTTCATCATCCGAATCAATGATCCGTTCGACGCCGCTGCGTTTCTTTGTAGCAGTACCTAAAGAATTCACGCCTCCTGTGATCTGTGAGAGCATGTACTTTGGCGGTCCTCTGAGGTCTTCGAATAAAGGACCAAACTTGGCTAGGTTGGTGGAATTGCATTCATTTTTCCATGTCCATTGGCCTTTTTTACCAGGACCTAGTGTTACTCGGACTAGTTCTTGGTACCAGTGGAATCTCTGGCCCACTTGGTGAACTTCCTTGTATTGAAGTAGCTTCCCGCATGTGATCCCGATAGATAAGAAGAAGAACAAGACTAGTGGTACTGATGACGTTAAACCCAGCAGCATTACACCGACAATAATTCCAGATTGGCTTCCTCCTTGGGTCACGTCGTGCACATAAGAAAAATATATAACCACTATCAGGAATTTTCGGGTTTTATTTTCTACCGCGGTGAAAGGATCGAAACAGAACCACAAAAAGGAGGGGGAGGGGGAAAGAGAGATGAAGGTTAATCAGTTTACCTCTAATTATGGTTGTTGAGGCCATGCAAATACTAGGCAGTGCAAGAATGATAAGGAAGATCTCGAATCTAGGAAATATTAGCGCTCCGTAACTCCTTTCTTTGCCCGATTTTTTCTTGAATTTCAGTATAAGGAGGAGGAAAGCGTGCAATAGGAGAAAGCTCCCGCAGATCACAGCTAGCCAGAACATTATTCTCTCAAAATCCCTCCACCTAAGAAACAAAAACTTAATAGGATTACAAGCACGGAAATCCATAAAAGCTATTAAGGAGAGAGGAAAAAAAAAAGAGAAAAAAAAGGAAGGTTGCAAAAGCCCCATGCTTGTATTAGACAGACAAAAAACAGAAAAAGAGCACACCCATTATTGCTTTGTGAATCTGCAATATATTCAGCCTCTGGAATAATCTGACTCTGGAAAACAAAAGGGAAATGTCAGAGACAACTGTCAGTAACCAAACACTATGTTAGACGAGATTGAGCATGTCCGACCTCAAAAAAGGCTCTGTATTCCATTTCAGTAAGTGGAGAGCCATATACTGGAGTAGCCCTGTTGAGGCCTTCCCATTCTGGTTCTATGGTTTTGGGCACGATAAGACGTGAGCTGGTGGGTGTAGTCATGGCCCATATGTTGGGCTTGTTCTGTTCATTACCCCATGGGAGACAGATATAAGGAATGCTCCACTTCAGATCTCTAGCGAATTCATAGTATTCAACTGGTAAAGTGACTGCCAGAAACCTAGAGAGCGCAAAGAATTGAATATAGCAGGCAATCCTCTGTGCAGATGAAAAAAACAAAAAAGCTATGTTACATGTGCACTGGCATGTTTGTCAACAAATTTAAAAGGTTAGGTCTCATACAAAAAGGTTCCTAGTTGGACCCGAAGTAAGTGAAAACGCTGATCTTGGAAAGGCTCCAGTAGATTGAAGGCTAGCAGTGGATACAGTTACCAGCCCTGCTGCTAAGCATGTTACCGCAAAAGAAGTAATGGTGAATATTGCAAACGAGGTAGTTATTACCGGCATTGAATCTGCAAATATCAACCATAGCATACAACATATGCTCAGCAACGACTCAAGAAAAGGAAGGGGGGGGGAGGGGAGGGAAAGTGAGCATAAAAATGACAAGAACATCGTTAGACATCTTAAATGAAAGATCCTGAAATGAAAAGATAACTTACAGTGCTCGACTTGTAGTATATTCGATTCCAAATTTTTGTTTCCCGCTACATCTGCAGTCACATTCTCAGGAACACTGATGTCTAAAGTGTTGTGATAGGGTCGTACGTCGATCAGGTACGAATTTCTTCTAATCTCGTGAAAGCTGAAATATGCGAGAGAAGCGTGGTTTTTTTTTATGAAAAAAAAAATTGCATTACAGATGTCACTTAGTTCCTTCATGCAGTAAGGTCGAACACAAATAAAATCCATACTTGCCTTTGGATCTGTCCTCCAGAAATAGATATTTGAGAAGAGTTGAAACCAAATACAGGCTTTTCAAACGTGACTGATACAGCAACATTGCTGTCTCTTGTTCTCCTTTTAGAGGTTGTACTCAATCGTACAGTCGGTCTCTTTGAATCTGAATACAAAACCGAACAGAAGTTAATTTGTACGTATAATAAATGTCATGACAGTGTCCAGATACTTGTGAAAAATAGAATTCTGACCATAAAGAAAAGTAGCAGGAGCAACAGAAGAAACGGGAGTCCCTTGTCTGCTTATGATAGAATTTGAATTAAAGGCTACTCTGACGATGGTGATGTTTGGTATATTCTCAATCTGCCAAAAAAAAAGATGGAGTTATAAGAATCGATGACATAAAATCACACATTTGCCTATATAAATTTGAGGGTTCTAACCATATAACCAAATCTTCGGTTAGCTAAGGTGGATCCATTTATCGGTTGAAGTGAGCCCTGATTAATGCTCAAAGCACTTAATATTTCTGTCGATGTGTTCAAAACTGGTTCCGTGAAGTAAAGATACACCTTGAGGTACTTGTAATTATTGGTTGCCTGCACTGTTCTAGTTTGATCATTTAGCCGAAGTCTCCATTCAGGGACACGAGTTCTTAGATCAACAAAAGCGGTCCTCCTATCTGTTGCATGCAAAATAAAATACTGTAAGCTGAATGCTCAAAAAAAAAAAATAGATGTAAAATATCATCTCTTCACCAGAGTTGAGATGATGATGATGAATATACATAGTTAAGGCTTACCGAAATGTACTATGAAACTTGAATTCTCTGTCCGTATAAATCTGTTGCCAGCCTTGTCAGAGCAGAAGTTCTTGTTCATTACCAATATGGCCCGTCCAAATTGAACTCGAGATGATAAGCCGACAAGAACAGTGTATTTCTGGTTGGGCTGAATAGTTGTGAGTGTATGAGGAATCACTTGTCCCTCACCGTAGACAAGAAGCTGTAAAAGAAAACTGTTAATAGAAAGAATTGTCAGGTAATTAACACAACATAGCCCGATAATAGAAACAGAACTGATCGAATGAATGAACGAGAAAGGAAGTGAAGCTATGGTGTTTTAGATGATCATGGGCTTACACTGCATGAATTGGTTGACGAGCATCCAAATCCACCTCTGGCTATGCATGGTTCGCTGAATGTGATATTTACAGAAACATTAACAGCACTTGTGAGAGATGTTGAAGCGGTGACATATGCTGTTGGAGGAACTGTATCTGCACGATACGTAGAGTGAGAAAAATTAGCAATATGTAACTCCAGACCGAGGTGTATAAATTCTGGATGATTAAAGTGAAATATATGAGAAAGGAAGAAAGAAAAAAAAACATATATATAAGGAGCATGTCTTCACCAATTGTCCAGTGATATGTAGCACAACCAGTGCCTTGAGGCCCTTTCGAGCACACCTCGAGCGTATGATTTCCATCACTCAAGCCTGTGAAAGTAACATTCTTATATTGACAATTTGAAGGAGGGATATCATCTAACTGCAAAAAACATGACAAGCGTAGAGATTGAAGGCAACGAGTTACTTGAGGAATTTAGGCCAAAACTCGTAAGCGGTAGACAAAGTGAAGGCAAGAAAGTTAATCACTAAAAGAGTGTTGGCCTATTAAAGTGAAACACTGATTACCATGCATCGAAATTTCATTTTGATGGTATCTATAACCACTAAAAATAAGAATTCCAGCATCAATAGCAAGCAACTGGACGATCAAGCCTACAGAATGTTCATGTGTATAGGCTAGAATCTAAGTAAATCTCAGATAAAGACGGAGAACAAGATGCAAGTGGTTTTGTGAAGTCAACCGACCTTGCAATAGAATCTGCAATTGGAGCAAATTTGATTGCTGCTTCCCACCAAAGCTTCAAACAAAAATGTAGATGAATACTGATTAGATACAAAAGGAGGTGCCTCCAAGAACTTCACATGATACACCTCTGCACTACCACCTCCACCACCGTGAACTTTAGAATACAAAAGACAGAGTAGTATCCAATAAACGAAAACTCCACATGAAAGTCTGCTCCTCCAATTCATTTCTGCAACAAAGTTCCCACTCAATGCTTGCAGTGTTTTTAATCGATTATCACAGGAACCTAAACATTGGGTGGTTAAGTTTTAGCAAAAAATGTGACTCGTGACTTTTGGGGTTGAGTGTTTGCATGAAGTGAGCAGTTGTCTACGACAGCTTCTAGTGACTAAAAATAAATAAAATTTGATACAGAGATGGTGAACTGAAATGTTATATATGCAAGACAAGTTGAGTTAGTGGTTGAGTTACTCCGATTTTAGGATATTGCACATGAGAGTGGCAGTGAAAGGCCAGTGTTTGTCTCATAGATAAGAGAGAGAGAGAGAGAGTGAAGATTCCCATTTTTTAAATAAGGCTACAAACTCAATAGAAACTGACAGGTGAGATTAACTCGGTAGTGACTCACAGCTCTAACACTAAATATGGAAGTATTTAATTATTTGTACTTTTTATATTCATTTTCATTCAAGAGGGAAAAATAAATTTCAGAAATACTCAAGCGTGGCCATTTCAGTTCTGCCACATGTTTTGGGCCCTAATCCTCCACCATATAATGCTACCATACAGGATTGTAAATGAGTCAGATTTGTACTGGCTCATCAAATAAACAAGTATAAAAATAAGATTTAGACTTAAATCGTAACTGGCCAATTCAGGTCAATTTTTTTAAAAAAAAATTATAATAAACGCACCAAACTTTTACACAGTAAAAAGATAGTCGATGAATGTTTCTATCGAGCTCGATACCATGAGGTAGCGTCAATCTCTACTTTCAAAATTAAGCATGGTGAAAAGGGTACCAACAGTGTTAGATGTTAACGACCCTGCTTCTCTAGCTAAAAAATTAATGCTGCCTTAGAGGTAGAGTTCGTGGTCCACAATAATTATTGCTCAAAATTTGAACTCCATTGACCCATTTCCTTGTCTTCCTCTGACTAACGAGTGCATAGAAGCAAGGAATTTTAACAGAATCCACTGTAGCTCCTTGCCATAAATTTCATGCAGCCTTACAATAACATAATTTGCATGTTAGTACTGTACTACAATGATTAGAGTCCTTCGTTTTTCCTGTTTTCCTTTTTCTTCTTCTGTCTTTTCTGTTTGTGATAATTTTGGGTATTTGGGAGGGAAGTATGGCCACAGACGGAAGATAAGTTGGAACAGAGACAAAGGAAGTGAGAGTGAGAAACTATCACCTATATTAAGATAAAACAATGGCACTGATTGAAACTTGAAGATTTTAATAGGCACACCTTAAGGTACAGCCTCAAAAACATTATCTTCATCCATCGACAGTCTCTATCAACTGTCTCCATCTGGGTTCCATTGTCAATATTCAAGCATCTCTCAGTTTCAGCTTTAATTGAGCTTCCGTAAAAGACTTTTACGTGCAAAACAAAATTGCAAGAAAAAGAGACCATTAAGGCGTTAAATAATGGGGAAGTAAGAGGCAGCGTTCCACGCACTACCATCATCATTCACTTATAAATGAGGACAATTACGAGGGTGAAGGAGGATAAAAAGAGTGGCAGACTTGTAATAATTCTGAGAAGGTAGGAAAAAAGATGGATAGTTTATCTTAACAGCTATCAACATGTCATGTTTGCAGCTAAATGGGCATAACAGCAGCATACGAAAGCGTAACTTTTTTTTGGAGAGAGGGGGGGGGGGTACGAAAAAGGATGCGTCTTTAATACATGATCCCAAATCAGTATCCGCCCGAAAACACATGCTGTGACGAGGAAAGTTATCTTCTTCACCATCAAGCAAACATATCTGAGTCATAATGTTTCTTATCCCCTAGCTCTTGAAATCTTGCCAGTTGCGAATTGCACAACTGCAAGTGGGAAAAGGGCATAATATATTTATAAAACATAAAACTAAAATACATAATATATATATATATATATATATATATATATATATATATATATTGTAACAAGTAAGGATAAAAAGTCTTTTTCGCCTTTATCTACTATCCCACATTGGTGAAAAATATGATTTTGAAAGTATTTAAATATTCATCTCATCAATTATATGTTTGAGTTGAGTAGTATGGATAATTTTAAGGTTGAACTTGGTGTTAGGTTAGCATATGTATGCCTGCCAACTAACCAAACATATTAGATTAGGTTGAAAGTTACTTTTGCTGAAAAAAATCATTTAATTTTTACTACACAATTGGTCATCACAACACCAACAGTTAGGAATGCAGCAGAAAAAAAAAAGTTAAGATGAGTGTGCGAGAGGAACGGGGAAGATGCTAATATTACTAGAGAAATGATATAGGCAGGTATTCCCCTTTCCCTTTGCCTCATGGCGCCAAATAACTTCTAATAGAATTACGATGACTCAGCAAGACTCCAACTAATTACTAACAAACTCTAGTATTCTCGAAATAACCTACTAAGGCTAAACATAACACTTCCATAGTCAATATCTTCCATTTTTTCCCTTCTCACATATGTGTATCTAATTAAGGGTCTATCAATACTCCCCTCTCGAACTTTCACCTTGTCCTCAAGGTGAAATTCTGGAAATTACCCATCAATCAATCCAAAGTCTTCCCAAGACGCATCAAAATCAAGTAGGTCTTTCCACTTAATCAGCACTTCCAACCGACCCTTGTCATTATACTTTACATCCAGCAATGCCTCCGGCTCGACCCTCCATTCCAAATTAGCTTTGAGAACTGGTGTGAAGGGCTGCCCCTGATGTCTAGCCCCTACTGCAGATTTCAGCATCAACGCATGGAACACTAAGTGGATTGGAACAGAGTCTGGTAGCTAAAGGCAATAAGCCATTGGCCCTACCTTAGCAACTACTTGATAAGGCCCAAAGTACCTCGGGGACAACTTCTCATTTAAGCAGCGAGAAAGCAAGTAATGTCTATAAGGCTTGAGCTTAACATATACCTAGTTGTCTGTGTCAATCTCCTAGTTCTGCCTTTTTTGGTCAGCTTGGAATTTCATTTCGTCCTATGCACGAGTCAGGTGCTTTTTTAGTTCATCAAGCATTGCATCCCTACTCCTTAATTCTGAGTTTACCTTTGCCACTAGTGTGCCTCCAGCAATGTATTGTAGTAGGGTAGGAGGGTATTAGCCATAGAGTGCAACAAAGGGAGTGGTGTGGGTGGCCGTATGGAAGGAAGTGTTGTACCAGAACTCAGCCCACGGTATCCATTTAACCCATTTCTTGGGCTTTTCACTTATAAAGCAGCGCACATATGTCTCCAAACTCTGATTAACTACCTCCATTTAACCGTCCATATATGGATGGTAGTTTGTACTAAAACGGAGGTAGTTCCTTGAGTCTTGAACAACTCTTTCCATAAATTACTCATGAAGACCTTATCTCGATCAGACACAATGGAGCTGAGAATCCCATATAGTCATATGATTTCTTTCACAAGGACAACAGCTACTGAACAAGCAGTGAAAGGATGCTTTAGTGGAATGAAGTGAACATACTTGGTAAGTGTAACACCCCCAAAATTCACTACTGAAAATTTTTTTTTTATTAAAAGATTAGCGGAAGCAAAATAACAAACTGTGAATTTTCGGGGATATTATCGTCATACTTAGTACCAGACTGGTTCACTCATACTGTTTCCAGTACCAAAACTAAGGCTAAAGAATAAAATATTAATTGCTAGAAATTTAAATCATATTTAAAATCAGAGTAGCACAAATAAACATCTTGCAAGATTAAAGTCCACCAATAGTGGTTACAAAAACAACAATAATATCAAAGTCGGGAATTTAAAAGAGAAAGGGAAAAACCCTAATGATTCCGGATGATTCCTTACTCTCTTCCCGTTGCCCACTTGAATAACACCTGAAAAAGACCTACAAGGGACACTGCCCATTGAATAGGTAGGGGCCCCACAAATGGAACCCTTCTGTATTACGGTATTGAGTAACCCTTTAAAATCATACTTAAAGGTAGGCCCGCAATGTAATACATGATACAAAGCTATATACTTATATAATAAGAAATACATGCACCATAATCACTCACTTGACAAGAACATCAATTATTAATAAGTCATGAATGCAAAATCGATACGTTCGGGCCTTAAGCCATTAATCTATCATTATTCAATCATCTCTTAGATTTTATATCCATGTGAGTGCAGGAACCCTACTATTATTCGTCGGTGGATTGGTCATGCAGGGCAAAACGCTCCTGGCTACTATTATATCCTATGGATCAGTACTCAATATCATAATTCATCTAGGCCCGACTCATTAATCTTTCACTTTCATGATTAGTATTTTTCCCTTTTTAATCAGCATAATTATTCCATTTATTTACCTCGGACGGGAGATTAAGAACCCGGGACACAAAGGTACATCGGTCGTACTGGTGCATACAAGCTACTCAGTACCCTTCAACCATGAACCCAGGGACTTAAAGGTACCCTATTCGTACTGGTACATAAAGCTACTCAGTAACCTACCGACAAGGACACCTAATCCATAAGTATGCATACCCTTTAAATAGGTCCGTAGAGCTAGATAGAGTAAGATATAGGGCTTGGCTAGGGCATAAAGGCACACCAGCAAATACTAGAATAATCGTGGGCTAAACCACGTCTTTAGGGTAGCGACTCCTAAAGAGCCACCATTCCCGATCTCGAGGTCTTTCACTTTAAGTATTAATATCTTAATTAAAGTGATCACAAAAGGCACAATAATGAGATACTTATCCACTTTCAATAATTCTGATATCATTAGTCATTTATTAGTCAGACAGTTATCCAAGATAACACAGAGAAATCATTAAGGCTATCATAATCTCGTCTAATTTCGAATTAGGATTCGAACTCGTGATAGTTACTATTTATCAAGTACTCTTACCTTGCTATTCAGTGTTATTTGAGTTATATCACGAAATTCCACAATCATAACCACATGTTAGATACAAATTACTCGTTTACCCCTTACTTATATAATTGCTAAGTCATCCCTTTCTTACTTGAAAAATTACCATATTACCCTTCAGGTTGCATAATTACCAAATTTCTCCTTACTCGATTTAGGTTACTAAGTTATCTCCTACGCTTTTTAGATCACCATTAGCCCCTCATGATTGCTACACTTATCATATTTCTCATTTGGTTGGTTAGATTACTGAATTGCCCTTCTCCTTTGTTATAATTACTAAATTACCCTTAAGTGGTAGAAAAGGAGGAGAAGGAGGAGGATGGTGATGGTAATGGTGGAGGGTGGTGGTGATTGTCAAGCTATCTAGAGGTGTAGAGCGAGCAACACATGGACAGGAGATGGTTGATAGGCACGAGCTGTGCATGTAAGGGTGTGGTGCACAGTTGGGGCTTGCAGCAAGGCATAGCCATGTGAGGAAATCAAACCAACCAAGTTAGGAAGAAGAGTAGGGAAAGAGAGAAGAAGAAAAAGAAAAGAAGAAAAAGAGAAGAAGAAGAAAAACGGGTTGTGGTGGGGAGTGCTCACATGAAGGAAGAGGGTAGGAAGAAGAAGAAGAAGGAGGAGGAGATGAGGCTCGGGTGGCTGGCTGAAATGGATAAGAGTAAGGAGTGGTGTTCGGTGATTTTAAGCATGATGGTGAGTGGCGTTGCAGAGGAGGATAAATAAAAATGGAGGGGTTGTTAGCTGGAGGGTTGGATAGTTATGTTTGTTGGGGAATGGCGAGAAGGTCGGTTGGGATTGAGGCAAACATGGAGGGGTGGGTGTGCATAAATATGTGTGTGTGTGTGTGTGTGTGTGTGTGTGTGTGTGTAGGCAGAGGAAAATGAGTGATTTTAACCAAGAAGTAAGGTAAGGGTGAGGGGTTTGAAGTGTGAGAAATGGAGTGAAAATAGGATGAATATTTGGTGGAGAAATAGGGCACAATAAGGGGGTTACATGAGGGATAAGGGGTTATTAGAGGTAGGATAGGATTGGTGTAGGGTAGGAATTATTTATTTTAGTTTTAGGTTTAATTTGGTTAGGTTAGGGTGTCGGATAGGAAAAATAAAAAAAAACGATTTAGGATAGGTTTAGTAAGAAGAAAAAAGGTAAAATAATTGGGAAAATATTTACTAATGTATTTGGGTCATGAGTCAAAATTTGTTTTTTATAAATAATTGAGCTAAAGTTTAAGGATTACTTTTTGAATAAAAGGCTAAACACCGAAAAGTAAAGGTTATAAAATTTTAGGGTGTTACATCACTATTCCTTTAAAAATTGACTTTGTCCCCAAAGTCCATGCCACACTTCAACTTGTCTTCTATTATTTATGACTAATACACGTATATATAGGCCTTTACATGGACCTATATAGGCCAAGAATGTCTACATTTATAATACTCCCCCTTAGACATATAGTACTAATGCCGTCTCATTAAAAACATTACCAGAAAAAATCTAGTGGGATAAAAATCATGGTTAAGGAAAAGAGTGCAATAATACTCCCCCTCAATCTAACAGACTTCTATTAGACATCGCATTACAGTGACGTGCATGAGTCAGTTGAATATCCTTATTATCATGGACTTTGTAAAGATGTCTACTAGATTTTGGTTGGATCGGATTTGGTGACCATCAATTTTTCCTTTTGTCTAAAAATCATGAGTTGAAAAGAATTTGGGTGATATGTGATTGATTATGTCACTTTTAATGTATCCCTTATTGATTTGTACAACACAAGCTATACTATCTTCATATATCACTATCGCATCACTATTATTTTCTTCTAGTCCGCATGATCCATGTATATGTTGTATTAATGATCCGAGCAACACACATTCTCGTCCTATTTAATATAACGCGACCAACACTGTGTGGTTTGACGAAGTGGCTACTATGGTCTGTTTTGTTGAATGCTAGGAAATGGCAGCTCCACCATGTAGAAAGACATAACCTGATTGAGCTATGACTTTATGTGGTTCAGATTGATAACCTAAATTGGAATAGCAATCAACTAGACAAGTATTCCTTCCTCGTTTCCTTTATAAAATAGTCTTATATCACTTTTTCCCCATAAATAACTAAGAACGTGTTTTACACCACTCTAATGCCTCACTGTAGATGCTGAACTATATCTTGATAGCAAATTCACTACAAATGATATGTCAGGTTGGGTATTATTAGAAAGATATAATAAAGCACCAATATCACTTAGATATGGTACTTCAGTACCAAGTATTTTTTTCATTACTTTCCCAATGATGGAATGGGTCTTTATTAACATTTAGTGATTGAATTACCATTAGAGTACTTAATGGATTCGCTTTATCCATATTAAAGCTCTTTAAGACCTTTTTAATGTAGTTTGATTGATGGATGAAAATATCATCCTTAGTATGTTCAAATTGAAATCTAAGGCAATACTTGGTAGCTCCCAATTCTTTCATTTCAAAATTTTCTTTTAGGTAATTTGTTGCTTGTTGTATCTCTTCAGAAGTTCATATGATATTTAAATCATCAACATAGATAACGATGATTACAAAAACTAACTTTTTCCTCTTAATAAATAGGCATGAACTAATGGGATCATTCCTATGCCCTTCTTTCAGTAACTACTCTATGAGGCAGTTATACCACATTCTCTTCGACTGTTTAAGTCCATATAGACATTTCTGCAATTTGATTGAGTGCATATGGCAAGGTTGTGATTTAAATGCTTCAAGAATTATTAATCCTTCCGGTATCCACGTATAGATATTATTATCCAGTGATCTATAAAGAGATGTTGTGACTACACCCATAAGATGCATTTGCAATTTTTGAGATATTACTAAGTTGACTAGAAATCTGAGTGTGATTGCATCCACAATAAATGAATAGGTTTATGTGAAATCAAATCCCTATTTTTTTGGTGAATCCTTGTGCCACCAGTTTAGCTTTATATCTTACCACTTCATTTTGCTTATTTCATTTTCGTACAAGCATCAAATTATAGCCGACCGGTTTGATACCTTCAGTTGTTAGAATGACAGGTCCAAATAAATCTCGCTTGTTAAGAGAATTCATCTCTGATTATATATCTTATTTCCAAATTTCCCAATCATTTCTATGTCAAAATTTCTCAATAGATTGATGGTCATTATCATTTTCATCTGTAATGCCGGCAATGATATTATATACAAAAACATCATTGATGACAATCTCATTTCTATGCCATCTAATTCCAGTGTTCACATAATTAATTGATATTTCATAGTTATCATCAACCTTATCATTATCTTTATCATCATGATATTTTGATAAAATATCTTCAAGGATTTTATCTTCATCGTTATTTATCAACACATCAACAACTTTTTGAGTTGTTGTGGATTCTTTCTTCTTTCGAGGATTAGAATCTTTTGAGCCAAGTGGTCTACCACGTTTTCGGCATACTTGTGACTCACTTGATATTTGTTGGGAATAAGTCTCTATGCGTACTTCTATATGACTTGGAGCATTTTCAGCTGGTATATGTGACTTTGCCACTTTCTTGGCTTTGGTAAACACGTCTGATAGTCTATTGGCTACGTTTTGTAAGTGGACGATCCTTTGAACTTTAATTTCACTTTAATTTGTAATAGGTATTTAAGAATTTCATGTAGTTGGTATTCCATGTAATATATTTCTCAACAATCTCTTTTTTTTCTCCCCTAAGTTTGGAAAATTTGTTTCATCGAAGTTACAATTTAAGTACCCGGCTGTGAACAAATCCCCAATCTTTGGTTCTAGGTACTTTATAATAGAAGGGGACTCATAGCCAACATAAATTTCCCACCTTCTCTGTGTCCCCATTTTTTATTGTTATGGGGTAGGAATAGGGACATACACCACACAACTAAAAAATTTTAAGTGTGAAATGTCATGTTATCTTTTAAATATAAGTTGCAGCGGGAATGTAACACTCCCAAAATTTAGTCCTGAAAAAATAAAGCGGAAGCTAAAATAGAATTTGGGGAATGTTACCGCCACATCTAACACAAGATAAATGTCCACCATCTATCTCATGCTAGATGTAAGGCTAAAACCTGTCAAACAAAATTTCAAATATTTATGCCGCGAGGATAAACTCCCACAAGGAGATATCCATAGGCAGATGGCAAGTGAATCAATTCACTAAATAAAATCATCGTTGAATGAATCAACGGAACCTGTAAAATAAATCCGAATTTTAAAATATTATCAGAGTACGAGAAGTTGAAAGTCAATTACAATACCCTTGAAATTTTAAATACAACACTTGTAACTTCTAAAGATGAATACAGTTAAACAAGATAAAACCCGATAGATCAAATTTCGGATTGCCTACTCTCTCAAACCAAGCCTGCCACCCAAATACAATATTCGATCTCAAACCTACACAAGAGGTCTGCTCCCCACCATCAGTGGATCATCACAGGACCCATTCAACCAAGGTAATATCAGTACGGGTCCAATACTGAGTAAATCTCACTACCCTATCCTATGGGAGAGACATAAAGTATAACATCAAGTGCATATTGAATCATGGTGCATTACGTTGATACAATATTATGCATACTCAATACCCACATCATAAGTCCTACCAGTAACAACCATGAAACAGGCGATAAGTACGCTACGTACTGAGTAAGGTAACATATTCGCTAAGGCCAACACATAGAGCATATAACATAGGTATAATACCCCGTATTTTCAAAACCCAAATTTATTAAGTTTAATGATTTGATGTACACAATTAATTATTTTAATTCTGATTTGTCTTATGGATTTACAACAACCCTTAGTTCGTCTCTAAGGGGGTAGTTTTTTTTAGTGTTGTTTTTATATGGTGTCCCTATTTTCGTGGCTTTAAATTTTCTTTAGTAAGTTTATTCCTAATGGGGTAGCTTATATATTTAATAGTTTTAGTTTGGTTTTCTAGCCACTTAGAGCATTTTCGACCCTAACCCTAGGCGCTTCCAGAGACTTCGGAGCCGAAGTCTGTTTTTAAGGGGGTAGTGATGAAATACCCCGAAAATTTCTAATTTTATAAATTATATTTAAAAGAGGTTTTATTAGAATTTTTTTTAAAATAAATTACTTTTATTAAAATAAAAGGGTATTTAATTAAGGAAAATTAAGAAGAGATTTATAAGTATTTTAATTAGGAGGAATTTGGGTATTTTAGCTAATTAAGCATTTTATTTTAAAAAAAATAATTAAATAAATTATTTTATTTAAAATAAGAAGGAGAAAATAGTTTTAAAATTTTTAATAATTTTATAAGTAATTTAATTGGAGAAAAATTAAGGTGTTTGCTAATTAAAAAGGAATTTATGAAAAATCTCTTAAAAATCCTAATTTAGCCAAAAAAGGAATTTAAATATTATTTTGTATACATCAAATATTTTAAATAATTTAAATATCCCATATTATTATTTTTCCTTTTTCCCTTCTTCTTTTTCCTTTTCTTCTTTCTTTTTCTTTCTTCTTCTTTCTTCTTTTCTTTTTCTTTTTCCTCCCCTTCTCCCCGTTTGGGCTGCCCCTTTTCGCGGCCCAATCCTCTACCTCCTTCCTCCTTCCCGCGGCCCAGCGCCATTCGGCCCTCCTTCGCACAATGAAATGCAGCGTTTAGCCCTTCAATTCGCCGAAATGCTGCGCCCTGATAAGTGAAAATAACCGTTGCCTCCAGCTATACTCGACGCCGCGTTTTGTCCATAAATCACCCAAAACGTCGTGTTTTGGTAGGACCTTTTGACCGTTGCCAAACCGGCCGGTCTTTCCCCCCTTCTTTTCTTTTCTCCCGGACCACCGGTCCGGCCACCTTCTTCTTCCTCCTCGCGCGCGCGACCTGCAACACGCCGCCCCCTGCTCCGGCCGCCTGCGCGCCGCCTGCACGCCGCCTCCCCTTTTCTGCCCTGTCGGCCACCCTCTCTCGACCGACCTACACCCCCCATACTCCCTAGGCCACCCGCACCTTTTCCTCCCTTTTTCCCGACCAGCGCAGAGGTCTGCCATGGCAGACCTGCGCCGACCCCCCTGCCAGCCGGCGTGCCCAAACACCACCTAACCTGTCCTCATTTGTCTCCTCTCTCGATTTTCCCCCCAATTTGAGCCTATAAATACCCCACGAGCCCCAGCATCGGGCTCTTTCGAAAACCATGCCCAGAATTCCTCCTTGCGCCGCCCCCTCTTCAGACCACCGCCCCATCGCCGCCACTCAATCCACCCCCGAAACCCTTCCCTGAAGCACCCTCCACCTACCCAAGCCTCCCTCAGCCCTTGATTTACCCTGCACGTGCCCTTCCCGACCAAGCCAACCTCGAACCCCGCCACCCTTCGCACCGCCGCCCACCGCTGTGCCGCCACTCCCAGCGCCCCCTCTGCCTCCCAAAACCACCAAGGGAACTTCCCCAACCTCCCTAGACCCTCTATTTCCCCTGCCAACCCCTCCTTTTCCTTCCTTTCCCCTCCATCACCTCTCTACCCTCTTTCTCCCCCTACGCCGCCGCCACCGTGCGCCGTGCGCCGCCACCTATGCCACCCACACCCTAGGTAGTTCTCTAAACTCCCCAACCCCTAAACCTTTATTATATAAGTTCTAATTATTTTAGTAGCATAATTAATATTATTCTTACTATTATTATTATTATTATCACTATTAATATTATTATTAGTATTATTAATATTATCATTATTATTATTACCATTATCATTATTATTATTACTATTGGTAATATTATTACTATTGTTATTATTATTATTATTATTATTATTACACCTAACCTTAAAACATTTATAACTATTGGTCTTACTAATACTAGTGGCCCATAACTTTAGTATTTTATTTTAACATCATGATCACTATTATTATTGCTAGTATACTATTATTATTATTATTATTATTATTATTATTATTACTACTACTACTACTACTACTATTATTACTATCATTATTATTAATATTATTATTATTCACTATTATCATTATTATTAGTAACATTGAACTACTACCGTTAATAATAAATGTTATTAAAATTACTTTAAATTATTGTAGCTACTTTTATTAGTAGTAGCTTGATTAACTACCTTGAGAATATTGACCATACTTCACTTATAAAAGTAATATTACTATTCTTAGCCCTAATGGTAAGGTAAAGAGTAGGGGTAAGATAGAAAAGAATAGTGTTTTGGTCGGAGGAAAAGTAACCCCAATTTTTCCTCTTATAGGCGAGTCAAGTCGACACCCGGAGGAGGCGTAGGAGCGTGCTCCAAGACCGGTGTCGTGTTAGGTAAGGACGAGGCTAAGGCCATCTGTGTGTATTGTATGTTTTACCTGCCTTGTATGCCTTATGCGGTTGTGTGCTTTAATATGTATATTATCTATGTATTTATGTAGCGCAGCGTGGAACCGAGGTATGATTCCGTACTCTTGTCTATATGTACTAATATGGCATGGTACAAGGATGATGTGGTGTGATGTGACATGCATGCTAGGCGTTTGGTTGAGGAGTTGTGGAGTGGGGGCTTGAAAGGGAAAAATAAGTGAATAGGATAACCAAAGGGAAGTACGTCGGCTAACGCAGGTAAGAATGACCTAGGCAATTTATGATTAGTAAATGGATGGGAAAAGGGGGAATTAAATAAATAGGAGAGTGGAAGAAAGTAAAGTTGTATGGGGGAAACTAGGGTTTGAGTGGGAATGATAGAGTTGGCATGGTGGAAGTGTTAGGGTTTCCATGGGGTGGTTAAGGTCCGCATGGGGGCGAACCTTACGTATGGAAAGTTACTATGGGGCGTAGGGAAGGTAATGGAAAGTTTGTTTGGGAGTTTGGAGGCTCGGGATGAAAAATAGTACGTGGGATAAAATAAGGGTACATAGGGACCAACTAGGGTTTGGGAAAGAAACCCTAACTTAAGAAGGAGGAAAAAGAAAAAGGAAAATGATAAGAATAAAGGAGGAAGAGTGAAGTATGTGGGAGAGTTGAGTTGAGGGTCATGATTTGGGTTTCCGATGTGAGAAGTGTGTTAATTACAAAGGAGGTTAGTGGCCTAATATAAGCGTAGAAGAGAGCTCGGTAACCTGAACCGAGTAGGGATATAGCTAAGATTGGATGTGTGACATGTACCCTACGACCCGTGGATGTCTTATATGAATTCTGTGTTGTGTTTTAAATGACGTTATCTCACTTGTTCCGTGGGTAATGTGGCTTGGAAACAAGACGTGTACTTGTGTTCTCATTAGCATGTGATAGTACGATTATGTCTTCAGTCTTGATGTGATGTGTTGAGATCTCTGGCCATGCATGACAAAAGATATGCCCTCGAATAAGATACATTAAGACACTAACGACTTACAGAGAAAGATGTTGAGTCGAACCCAGACCAGTCCACCGGATATAATAGTGGCAGGGCATGACCCTCGCGACCGTTCCACCGGCTATAATAGTGGCAGGGCATAAGCCCTCGCGACTGTTCCACTGGCTATAATAGTGGGGGATTTCGTGCTCAACAAACTAAAAAGGTAAAAGTGATAAGACATGGGAATGATACAAATGGTTACAGTGGAATACCTTGTGAGTCGGGGCCAGACCGGTCCACCGGCTATAATAATGGCAGGGTATCTTACCCTCGCGACCGTTCCACCGACTATAATAGTGCAGGGTATGACCCTCGTAACCGTTCTACCGACTATAATAGTGGGGTTCCCGCACTCACATGGTCTGGATAAGACGATGATTGATTATAATCAGAGACCTGATAAAAGAAAAGTGATATCTGGTTCATAACCTGTGTTGTTTATATGTGTTATTGCATTCTACCTATGTACCTATACTATGTCTGCAATGTTTTGTATCTTTGTGTGTGGGCCTTAGCACACCTGCGCCCTTACTCAGTATTGGACCCGTACTAATACTACCTTGATTGACTGGGTCCTGCAATGATCCACCGATGGTGGGGAGCATACCCTTGATGTAGGTTGATCAGTTACTAAATTGGGGTGGAAGGCTTGATCTGAGTGAGTAATCGGTCCGGATATTTATCCTTCGAAAATTGTGTGGTTTAATCGTATTTGACTCTGGAGGTTACAAGTGTTGTATTAAATTTTCCGAGGGTTTTATCGTACCTTGCTATTCCGTTATTTAAAGTATTATGATATATGGACCTTTTAAATTGTATTTCGGAATGTAACTTTTGACCTTCGCACTCTGATTCCGTAAAACTTGTGTTTTAGGAATGATTTGTTATGGTTTTATTCTTTATAGCCTTAGCACTTTGTATCGGGTCGGTAGTTATGGATCGATCTGGTACTAAGTGTGGCGGTAATACCCCCGGATTTACAATTTCATTTGCTTGCTTCCGCTAAACTTCTTTTAAATTTAACGAAATTTTTCAGTAGTAAATTTGGGGGTGTTACAATAGGAATGAGCATGTAGGCAATATACAATGATACATGTAATAAGGCCTGGTTACTTTTCAGTTAACTTATTCTTTATTCCTCTTACTAATATATTCATTCCACACATACTCTTTAATAGTCCATGTGAGTGCGGGAACCTCACTATTATAGCTGGTGGACCGGAATACATATAGGGTAGAATCCTGACCACTATTATTCGCCGGTGGACCGGTCTCTAGGGCAGAACGCTCCTGACCACTATTATTCGCCGGTGGACCAGTCTGGCCCCGACTCAAATGGTGTTTCACTATAAGTGCTTAGTGTATTTCCCATGGCTTAGCTTCATTATGATTGGTTTGTTGAGCACGGAATCCCCCACTATTATAGCCGGTGGACCAAAAATCATGCAGGGCAAAACGCTCCTGGCAACTATTATTCGCTGGTGGAACGGTCTCCAGGGCACCCCGACTCCTGGCCACTATTATTTGCCTGTGGACTGGTCTGGGTCTGGCTTAACAATATTTTTCTTTAAGTGATTAGTATCTTAACGTATCTTCTTTGAAAGTATTTTATTCTTGATATGCATGGCTAACTATATCCACACTTATCCTCCCAGGAGGGCTCGTCCCATATCTTGAGACTCCTGCGCCCCTTATTACACCTCGATATCCATTCCCCTTTACGCTTACACATAATGAAAACCAACTCCTAAGGGTGTGGGTTAAGGCCCAACACCTCGTGACATCAAACTCTACCCACTATTAGCCTCTAGGGTTTCCCTAGAAACCCTAATTAGACCTATGTAGCCCAACTTCCTCTTACTTCACCACCATTAATTCATTTATTGCCAAACACCTCATTTCATTTAGGTTTAATCCCAAATCATATCACTTTACTCATTGATTTCGTAGGTGATCGAAAACCCTAGTTAGCCACTCCAAATCCTAGTACATTTCTTCCCCTACAAGTAATCTCTCTACTTTTCACCTAGCATTACTTACTGCCCATGGCACCCATACTCATCGCTCGTATATTAAATTTCCACTCTTAACCCATTAGTCTACTCTTCCTTAATTGTTCTTACTTCCACATTTTCCTCCATTTTATCCTTTCACCCCACGTCATATTATTAATATCCTAACATACATGTCCTAGAGGGTCATGTCATAAAATATCATAAACACAACTGAACAAACATTATACACATGTCATAAGGAATTCATATAAACATACCTCAACTCCAAGTTGCACTACAAGTAATTAGCCATTAAAAACATAAAGTACATAACATGGCATAACACATGGTACACAAGGCACGTAACACACACATAGTTGTTCTTAGCCACATCCTTACGAAACACCCATAAGTGGAGGTAAGTAGAGACTTACCTAAATCCGAAGCTACCTAAGCGAGATAAGAGGGAGAGATAGATCACTAGCTCGAGGATCCACAATAAAGCTTTCCTAGATCGCCAATAGAAATCGAAAACTAAGTTAGAAACTATCTTATCAATCAATAATTCAATTATTATAATTAAATCGACACAAACAATTTTTCTTGGAAAACGTGTACAAAACATAGGACTCAAGAGCATAGCTCTATTAAGATTTAAGGTTAAATATTACTCAAATCGGATTAATACACATATCACTTGGGACATTTCAAATTAATTTGGAAAGCTCGAGAAAGAATAATCGATTTTAAGTTAATTTATCGAAATAACTTATTCATTAGGTTTCACAACTAAATAGGTAAACCAACCATTTGCATAGAACCAAATCCAAACCGATTAGATTAAAATATAATTTAAATGATTTAAAACCGAAAGACATAAATTGATTAGATAAAAGACGCATAGCAAAAATCAATTTTATAAAACCACCCCCGAAGATTAGGGTTTTTAATGCCTAAACTACGAGTCAACCAAATCACTTCGATTACCTCAAATTGATAGTTTTAAACACAATTAAACTAATTTTAGATAAATCTATATAATTAATTTCAATAAACAATCATCCTAGTAGCCAATTTAAGACTATCTATTTTCAAAATTAGGGTTTTAAAGCCCACAACACAAACTCAAGTAATTCAAATTAATTAATTCTAATTAAAGGTATTAGAATGCATTTAATACCATTTCAACTATTTCTATAAATTCAATTTTAGGAAAAACAACAATACTAATGACCGATTTCATAATTTCACTTGAAATTTAGGGTTTTAGGCTCGAAAATACAATTCGGTAAAATTCTATAAATTTAATCAAATAGAATGTTTAGAAATGTGATTAAACACATTTATAACATATAAAATAATCAATTGATCAAAACCAATAAAAGAAATACCCAATTTAGCACAGTTAGGGCTTTTGATCCCGGAACGCAAATCCGATCAATTCTTGCTAAAATATATAAATTGACGGTTCGAAAATGTAATTAAATATATTCTAATATAAATTATATAGTCAATTGAATAAAACAACCCGATTATACAATCCAATCTGGACCCGCAAGAGTTTTGACCTAAAAATCTAATTCCGATTAATTCTGCATAAATTTATCAAATTGACGGTTCCAACATGAAATTAGATACATTTAAAAAAATATTGTATGATCAATTTATCCAAAAATAACTAAATCGGAAAAATCTGAAAAATTCAGGCATAACCCGACCAAAAATCCAATTTTTCAAATTTCCAACATAACCATACAATTAACCTATCCAAATCATTCTTATAACACATATATACATAATCAAACAATCAATTTAGCTTTTCATAAGCTAATTCATACCCAATTAATCAAATTAATATTAGGGTTTTTAGAAATTTATACCAAACAAAACCAACACAAATCGGGACAAGAGAAGGTTGGAGAAGCTTCGTCGGAGGCTGGGGGTAGCTCGTCGGTGGTCAGCGACACTCACCGTGGATGGACGGCAGCGCAACCAGTGCGGCTCATCATTGTTGTGGTCTGCTGCTCCCGCGCTGCTTCGGTGGCTGCTGTTGCGCTGCTTCGGTTGCTGCTGCAGCGGCTGTTTTTGCGGGTTGTGGCCGACGAGGTTGGCTAGAGCGGGGAGGAGCTGGGGAGGAGGAGGCAAGCTGGGGTTTCTGCTGTTGTTGGCTCGAGATGGGAACAAGGAGCAAGGGTCAGGAGCAAGGAAAGAGAAGAGAGAAAAGGAAAAGAAGAGGGGGGGTCGATACCAGTAGGGTTGGTTTTTTTTTTTACAAATACAAGTAAAAATAAAATACTAAATATTTAAAATTTTTATCGGAAGATTTTTGAAATGACCCAAAAATCCTAATTTCTATTATTTATCATTAAATAAGATTTTATTTTGAAAGTTAATCAAATAATTTACTTTTATTAAAATAAGAGAAAGTTAATTAGGGTAAATCAAGAAGAAATTTATAAGTGTTTTAAATGGGAGGAATGGTAGTATTTTAAGCTAATTAAGGATTTTATTTTGGAAATTAATTAAATAAATTACTTTGTTTAAATTAAGAAGGATAAAATAGTTTCAAATTAATATAAAATTTATAAATAATTTAATTTGAGAAAATTAGAGTGTTTTGTTAATTAAAATGGAATTTAAGAAAATTCCTTCAAAAATCCCTAAATTAACCTAAAAAGAGAATTTAATTATTAACTTAATATTTATATTTTATTAAAAATCCCAAATTACCCAAATCATACTAATTAATCCAACCACTAATTTCCCTTCTTTTTCCTTTTCTCCTTTTCCCCCCTCTTTTTCCTTTTCTTTCCTTTCCTTCTCTTCTCTTTTTTCTTTCCCCCCCGACTTGGGCCGGCCTGCTGGCCCAGCACTCCCTTGAAGCCCAGCTCTCCCCCGCGCACCTTCCTTTCTCCCGGCTGGTTCGGCCTTTTTCCTTCTTTCTTTTCTTTTCCCCTGGACCGCCGGTCCACCCCACCTGCACTTCGTCTTCTATCTTCTGCCTCTGCCACCAAAAATTTCGCCGGAAAAAGCAAGCCTGCAATGCCATGCCTGCACCGGTCATTTCTCCCCCTCTTCCTTGTTGTCTTCCCTATAGATTTGACCCATCAATCCAGCCTCTCCCTTGCACGCAAGACTCTCCATTTCTCGATAGATCATGGTCTGCAACTACAGACCCTACGCCGACCATTCTCGTCAGACAACCCCCATAACCCTAACCCCCCTACTCCCCCCTCGCACCTTTGTCGTTTTCCCATCCCAATTGGCTTATAAATAGCCTCGAAGGCCACCTAAAACCCCGTCGCGCGCCGCCCCACCTTCAGCCACCCTTTCCTCCGCCGTCAGCCACCTCTGCCGCCTGCCCTTGCCACCAAAATCCTCCCTGCACCACCCTCTACACAACCAAGCCCCTAGATCTCCCTACCTTGCCCCGCACGTGCATCCTCGACTGTGCGAAGTTGCCTTCCCAAACAACCCTTTCGACCCCCTTATGCCACCTTCGCGCTGCCGCCGCCGCCTGCAGCACCACCACAACCCCCAAAACAACCAGGGGTTCCTACTCTACCACCCTACACCTCCACTTTCCTCTAGTTTCCCCTCCCCTAGCCTCCACATCCACTTTCCCCAATTCTTCCTTCCTCCACTGTCGCCGCCGCCACGCCGCCGACGGTACCACCACCCCAGCCAGGTTGTCCAACTCCCTGAACCCTAGATCCTAAATAATAAAAGTGATTAATGATTTTAATACTATTAACTACTATTATTAATGTTATTATGATTAGCATTAACATTATTATTATGATTACTAATATTATTATTATTACTATTATTACTACCCCTATTATTATTATTAGGTTCCAACATTACCCCTAAGTACTTCTAATTAATGGTATTAATTAATTATAAGACCTTGTTAAGTTATTACCATTATTACTATTATTACCATTATTATTACTACTACTACTACTACTACTACTATTATCATTATTATTATGATGATTATCATGTTTATTACTTTAACTATGACTAAAATCATTATTATCTCTATTATTATTAATATTTTAGTATTCTTACGATTATTAGTATTGTTATTATTATTATTACTATCATTATCGTTATTATTATTAATATGGTGATGGTGGTTATTGTTGTCATTACTATTGGTATTATTGTTCTTACTCTTAGTATTATTATTACTATTGTTATCAACATTGTTGTTGTTGTTATTATCATTATTATCATCATCATCATCATCATCATCATCATCATTATTATTATTATTATTATTATTATTATTATTATTATTATTATTATTATCATAATCATTATTGTTATTACTATTATTATTATCGTTATCACTATCATCATCATTTTTACTATCATCATTATTAGTATTAGCATTATTATGTTTATTATTCTAACTATTATTATCGTTGGATTATCCCTATTATTATTATTTTTAGTATTATTATTGCTATTTGCACTATTATTATTATTATTATTATTATTATTATCATTACCATTATTATTGTTGTCATTATCATCATCATCATCATCATCATCATCATCATCATCATCATTATTATTATTATTATTATCAGGATCATGGTTGTTGTTATTATTATTATTATCATTATTATCATCATCATTGATACTACTACGATTTCAATTATTATTATCATCATTATTATCGTTATAACCATTATTATTATTATGATTAGCAGTATTCTTATTATTATTATTATTAGTATTAATAATAATGTTGTTATTAGTAACATTAAAACCCTTACTTTAATGCTATGGATTTTTCTAAGACTTACTTTGATTAGTGGTCATTTATTTAACTACCTTGAGAATAATAATAACCCTACCTTTTAATTATAAACTACTATTATTAATATTAGCCATAGTATTAGGCCAGGATAGGGGTAAGATAGGAAACTTATGGTAATTTCGGTAGAGGGAGATTGACCCTTAGTATTTCCCTCTTATAGGTGAACCAGGTCAAAGCCTCCAGGAGGCATAGGAGCATGCTCCAAGCCCAGCGCCGATTTAGGTAAGGACGTAACTAAGGCCGCCTGTGTGTATTACATGTTTTACTTGTCTTGGGCACCTTGTACGATTTATATGCTGTATTATGCATGTTATCTGTTTTACTGTGTAACGCAGCGTGGAACCGATGTATGTTCTCGTGCTCTTGTCTTCATGTGCTAATATGGATATGATGCAAATATGATGTGATGTGATGTGACCCTTAAGCCATGCATGCTAGGTTATTTGATGAGGTGTTGTGGAATGGGGACTTGAAAGAGAAAAATTATAAATTAAGATAACCAAGGGGAAGTAAGTTGGTTAACGTAGGTAAGGATGACATAGGTAATCTATGGTCCATGAAATGATGAGAAAAGGGGAAATTATATAAAATGGAAGGGTGGGATAAACTAAGGTTATGTGGGAGAACTAGGGTTTGCATGGAAATCTTAGGGTTTGGCATGGTAGAGATCGAGGGGTTTGCATGGGGAGGTTAAGGTCTGTATGGGGGCGGACCTTACATATGAAAAGTTACTTTGGGATGTGGGGAAGGTAATGGAAGGTCTGTTTGGGAGTTTGGAGGCTCGAGGTGAAAAATAGTACTTAGGATAATATAAGGGTACATGGGAACCGACTAGGGTTTGGGGAGGAAACCCTAATTTGAGGAGGGGAAAAAGAAAAAGAATATAATAAAAATAAATGAGGAGGAGCGAGGTATGAGGTGGGAGTTGAGTCTGAGGGTCATGATACGTGGGGCGTTAAAATAGTATGGGTTATGGGAGGCAGAGAAGGAAGGGCCACATAGGCCTAGATTAGGGTTTCTGGTGAAAACCCTAGGATAAAGTGGTGAGTAGACCTCGGGGTATAAGGTGGTGGGCCCTGACCCACACACCTAGAGGTTGGGTTTCCAATGTGAGAAATGTGTTAAGTATGATAATTATAAAGGGTGTTTAGTGGCCTAATATAAGTGCGGAAGATAGCTCGGTAACCTAAACCGAGTAAGGGTATAGCTAAGGCCGAATGTGTGACATGTATCCTACGTGCCTTGGATGTTCTATATAATTTATGTGTCATGTTTTAAATGCCATTATCTTAACTGCTTCATATGTGGCGTGGCTTGGAATTGAGACATGTGCATGTGTCCTCATTAGTATGTGATAGTACGAATATGTCATAAGTTATGATGTGATGTGTTGAGGCCCTTTAGCCATGCATGTCAAAGGTGAAATACCCTCGAATAATATACGTTAAGACACTAATCACTTAAAGAGGAATATGTTGAGCCGGACCCAGACCGGTCCACAGGCTATAATAGTGGTAGGGTATTTTGCCCTCGCGACCGTTCCACCGACTAAAATAGTGGCAGGACATGTGCCCTCGTGACCGTTCCACCAGCTATAATAGTGGGGGATTCCGTGCTCAACAACCCAAACGCAAAAGTGATAAGACATGGAAAAATACGAATATTTATAGTGGAACACCTTGTGAGTCAGGGCCAGACCGGTCCACCGGCAAATAATAGTGGCAGGGTATATTACCCTCGTGACCGAACCACCGGCTATAATAATGGCAGGGCATGGCCCTCGTGACCTTTCCACCGGCTATAATAGTGGGGTTCCCGCACTTACATGGATTGATAAAGACTATGATGTGAATCATTTATAATTATTAGAGATCAAATGAGAAAGTTATCTGATGCGTGACCAGCATTGTTCATATGTGTGATTGCATATTATTTACATAAGCGTGTTATGTCTGCTATGTTATGTATCTCTGTGTATGTGGGCCTTAGTGTGTCTGTTACCTTACTTAGTACGTAGCGTACTAATCACCCGTTTCATGGGTGCTGCTCATTCCCACGAGCAGAAGACCCGTCTGAGTTTTATAGGTAGGGGTGATGTCCTTGTTACTTACAGGGCTGAGAGTTGAGTCTGGATCTAGCTTGGGGGCCGAGAGTGACGTGTCTGGAGAGCATCCCCCGTCTTGTTTCTCTGTATTATCGTACTTTATTTTATTCCGTTATTTTGTGTCCTCTGACATTTGGTACTTTTAAATTGTACTTCGGATTGTAACTTTTGACTTTCGCACTCTAATTCCTTCGAAATTATGCTTTACTAATGATTCGTTTTTGGTATTATTCTTATTTAGCCTTAGCACTTAGTATCGGGTCGGTAGGAGTGAATCGATCTGGTACTAAGTGTGGCGGTAACACTCCTGAATTTACAGTTTTATCTGTTTGTTTCCGCTAAACACTTTTAAATTAAACGAAATTTTTCAGTATTAAATTTGGGGGTGTTACAATTTTATCTAAATTTTATTTAACAAAAATTTATTTCGAAAAGATCCGAAGGCTTAAAATTAATAAAAAGCTATATAAATAATTTCAGAAACATTTTCGGAAAAATTTACCAACGAACATAAAAATTTGTATTATTTATGGAAATATATTATAAGACCTAAAAAAATAATTTAAAAGCATATAATAAAATATTTAAGTTAAAATCTATAAACCGAGACCAATTTTAATAATTTTCGAAATCGGTTTTTCACAAACTAGAAAAAAAAACGTAAAACAGAAGAAAATTAATTTTGGGGAGAAATTCCTAAATAAGTTTCAAAAATCTTTTTAATTTAAAACTTTCCGAAAATATTAACTATTTCCGAAAATGAATAAATTCAAAGTTGAAAATATTTTCTACAGATAAATCATTAAAATAAATTTAACTATTTAAACAGAAATTCTATAATTTAAATAATATATTTCGTTAACGAAATATAACTCCAAAATAAAGTCGAAATCACACGACGAAGTTATAATAAAAAATGAATCTAAAATATTAAAAATCAAAACACGATAAGGAAAGGGAATACATATTTTTAACCGGAAATCGAAATCATAAAGAATATAATAAAATCATTGTTGTGAACGAATTTATCTAGAATGGTTCGCGACGACAACGATTAATTAAATTCGAATATGAATTCGAAATCGTCAATAAATCCATAAAACGAATCGAAATTAAAATAATTAATTGTTTACATCAAATTACGCTAATAAAATCATTAAACTTAATAAATTTTGATTTTAAAAATATAGGGTATTACAGGGAAATACTCATGATATATGGTTGGTTTAAACCAAATTAATTCGACAGCATGCAAAATTGCATATCCCCATCCCGAGGAGGGTAATCAGACCCCATGAATAATGGTCAAGCTAACATTTGTAACCACTTAATCAATGACTCTGTTAGGCCTTTTTGAGTATGGGTGTGAGCCATTGGATGCTTCACTATAATCCCAATTGATTGATGATAATCATAAAAGATTTAGGATGTAAATTCCCCTGTATTGTCTAATATGACTTTCTTAATTTGATAATCAAGGAAATGAGCCCTCAATTTTATTATTTGGGCCAAAAGCCTTACAAATACAATATTCCTTGTTGACATCAAGCTTACATATGACCATCGAGTCGATACATCAACTAACACTATAAAATATCTTAATGGTCCACACAGTGGCTTTATAGGCCTATATATGTCTCACTGAATGCGTTCAAGAAGCATAGGAGATTATGTGTTTGCTTTTGTTACGAACAACCTTGTTATGAGTTTGACAAGGAAATAGGGTGTGCATGTAAAGTCACCTGTTGGAAGAATTTTCATATTCTTTAGTAGGTGTCCATGTGAATTTGCAATGATTATACGAATCATTGTTTCACTTGGGTGACCAAGTCTATTGTACCATAAAGTAAATGTACTTTTGTTAGCTACCTTCTGGGTAGTGGCGTTGTGCGACTCAATGAGATTTATAAGGGTGTCTTATAAGCTAAATGTACATACCGGCATTTTTTCTAAGACTTCCTTTCAGCCAGTATTATGAGATGTCAAGTAAAGATATTCGGCACCGTCTTTACATATGTTTTCTACATGGTAACCATTTTTTCAAATATCTTTAAAACTAATTAAATTCCTTTGTGACTTACCTCAAAACAATGCATTTTTTATGTCTAATCTTATTCCTTCATGGAGCAATACAGAGGTTCTTCTAGAGCCTTCTATTAGATTAGCAATACCAAATATAGTGGTAATATTATCTCCTCCCATTTGTAGAGTAATAAAGAATTTATTATCTTTAAGGATCGTATGTGTAGTAGCACTATCCACCGGACACATGCCTCCGCCATTAAACTTGACAGCTCTATTATCCATTATATATATATATATATATATTAGAATATGAATAAATAGAAAAATTATAACAAAATATTTTATTCATGCAATTAGGAGATTACAAGATAAGAAGATAAAAATAGAACATTAAAAAAATTCTATGAATTAATTAAAGGAAAAACACTTTAATCCAATAGAATATGGGTTTATGAAGAAGGAAAGAAGGAGACTAATAAAAGAAAACTCCATTAATTCCTTGGATATCATCAAGCTGTAATCCAATATCAGGAAGATCCTTGTCCTAATCCTCATTATATTACCGAAAATCTGATGTTTAAAGGTAGGTATTTTTAGAGTTTTTGGTTTTCACAAGATTGGTCTCCCCATCCTTGTCTTTAATTGAATCTTCGTATAATTTTACTAAGTGTGGGGAGTACGGTAGGTGTGTGACCAATGTTCTGTTGCACTACACCTATGACAATTACAATCAGTCTGAATTATGGGTTTTCTTGGCGAATCAATACTTGTGGAATTTCCTCCTTTATTATTCTAGATATCGGGATTAATCCATGTATTGTTAGACCCATGACCACAACCATTTTTGCGCCCTCTTCGGGATGAGTTAGCATTTGCTTCAGGGAATGTTACATGAGATTCGGGTAATGGTGCGTAACAAGTGGGTCATGCTTTGTGATTATTTAGAAGTAATTGATTGTTTTCTTTAGCTAAAATCAAGCAGGAAACCAAATATGCATAAGTTGTGAACTTACGCTCTTTGTACTGCTGTTAGAGTACCATGTTCTCGGTATGAAAAGTAGAAAAACTCTTTTCCAACATTTCATCATTAGTTATTTTTTGCCCACATAGTCTTAATTTAAAGACAATTTTAAACATGTCAGAATTGTATTCACTAACAATTTTTTAGTCATGCAACCTCAAGTGCATCCATTCATATCTTGCACGAGGGAGGATAACCGTCTTCAAATGATTGAAACAATCTTTAAGACTTTTTCATAATTCCACTGGACTTTTAATAGTCAAATGCTGATTTTTGAAGCTCTCATGCAAGTGATGGTGTAATAAGATCATTACCTTTGCACAGTCCTCTTGGGACGCATTTCTGCCATCTTTTATCGCTGCTCCTAAGCCATGACTAACTAAGTGAAGCTCTACATCTAGGACCTATGATAGATGATTATTTCTGGTCATGTCTAGTGCGGTGAATTTCAATTTTGCAAGATTGAATATTTCTTTTGTTAGCTATAGGAAAATTACATAACATGAAGTACGAGAAATGAAAAGGTATATATATATATATATAGGGTGAATGTCCCATACACACCCTTTTTAAGATGCATGTATAGGAATCAATTATAACCATTAGATTAGTGTTTGATCAACAGTCAAGATTTAATACATTCCTAATCTAAATTTGCTTTAATCTCAGCCCTTAAATCCTCTAAATCTAACAGTTATTAAGAGTTCTTACGTTTGTATTTTAAATAATAGTTTGTACAAGAACCTATATATATATATATATATATATATATATATATATTACACACAAAATGTAATAAAATATGCAATAATTTCAATATTCTAGATTGAAATATATATAGATTTTCAAACCCTTTAATTTATTCAATCTCTAGGATGGAATTATATGCAAGTCTTCAAGACCTAGGATTCAATCTTCGATATTTAAAAAATATTCTTATCTTTAGGATCTCAAAATTCAATCTTCAAGATTAAATTGCATACAGGTCTTCAGGACCAATTAATCTTTTGGATTAAATTATGTATAGGTCTTTGGGACCTTTAATTTAATTTTTAGGATTGAATTGTATATAGGTTTTAAGGATTTCAAATTCAATATCTAAGACTAAATTGCATGTATGTTCTTCGGACCATTCAATCTTCTAGATTGAACTATATGTATAGTCATTAGGACCTTTAATTCAATTTTTAGGTTTGAATTGTATATAAGTACTGAGGATCTTTAGTTCAATATTCAGGATTGAATTGTACATAGATCTATAGGACCTTGGATTTATATAAAAGATTATAAATTAACGGTACATATACATACAATAATAACAATAATAAAGAGATCATACAATTATAGATAACAAGATAATATATAATTTTAACAATTGAAACACATTAACAAAAAAAAAATGATTTACAATTGTTGTTCTCAGTTGCAATTTGCAAATTATTAATTCTTAAAGTCATTGATTTGTATATATACTAACTTTACATACGAATAGTAGTCTTCGTCTCGGTTGGAAGATAAAGAAAAGAATATTAATTGTAAATAGTATTAATGCAAATAATCATGCCAACTAGTACTATACTAACTTTATTAGTTGCCATCTATAACAAATAGTATTATTGTAAATAATCCGATAAGTGTACAAAGAAAGGAAGAGAATATAATATTGATGTTGAATAATGTACGAAACAAAAACATGCAAACTTTCGAAAAACTAAAATCTGAAAAATAATCAAACTAAATTACATTAATAATTATTTAGAGCAATTTCGTGCCGATAACGTATTATAAAGGTAGAAGTTGAAAAAAGAAGTAATCAAAGAGACTTTAACTTATCTTATATTATTTATGACTAACACACATATATGGACCTATACAAACCGAGTACGTTTATATTTATAACACAAACCCAAATAATTTCTACTTTTAAAGAGTTATTTAGGAAGAATTAACTTCTCTAGAAACAAAACTTACATAGAAAATAAGAATTTGTATGCCAAACGAGCTCTAGGTTTTAACTGCATACTAGTTCGGTAAGTTGCTGCGGACTTCTTCCAGTCTCCTGCCGGCTGCCGCGGTTCGGCTACCTGCCGGCGGCTGATGCTCGGCTTATCCTTATCGCCACCACCGTCTGTTCCGTCTCCAAGCAAGCAGCGACTACTGCATTCCGCCTACTTCTCACCTCTCTTTGTTTGGCTTCCCTCTTTTTGTCTCTCGTTCTCTCTGTCCTCCTATCACTTCAGTTTGTCTCTGGCGACGGCGAGAAGGTTTGTGTTTTTCCTCAATTGATTATGTTTGTTTGGATACTTCCGAAAAGTAATTATAAAACATGGAATTTCTTATTCTAATTTTTTTCGAAGCTTTTAGCTTAAAAGGTGATTATAGCTTTAGAGTAATCGTTCCAAACCAGAGAATTTAGAAGCCTTTTTTTTTTTTTTTTGGTTCCGATGCATTATGTTGATTGTTTCAATATGTGTTTTTCATGTCTCTTGTTTTACTTCCAACTAAGCAGTTTAGATGTCCATTGTTGTTGCTCATTTGTGGTAATTCGGCCTTGGTGTTTAATATTTACGGTGTCTGTGCTACTCTTGGATTTGTCTTCGGAGGATGACATTGCTGTAATGGTCATACGTAAAGAAAGTTTCTGCTATTCATAGGTCATGGATTCCGTTAATTCTAGTAAACTCTTCGGCTCCGTAATTATCAAGTGATGTGAATGAAAAATACGATCATGAATAGAACTCCTTGCATTCATCAGAGGCTTATCATCTGAATGGATGATAATAAACAAGGCATTCATAGGGCAATTTCATTAGAGGAAATGGTATGCATGAGTAGTATCAAAAGTCAACGAATGATGCACGACTATTAGAATGACAACTTAAAATGAAGGGAACATTTGGCAAGGTGGGAACAGGCGATAAAAGATGGCTGTGGTCTGATCGTGGTATTGGAGTGTGCAGAGGATAATTTATATGCTGCAGTTGTCACAACTTGATTTTTACTTTTATTTCTGCCATAAATATCAGATATTATGTAAATATATTGATAAAATATTGGCTGATACGCATGTGGTTTCCTTATGTCATCGCTTTTCGGACTGTTTGGGTATCAGTGGGCTAAAAATTCGATGTGCATTGGCGTATATAGGTATATAATTTATACAATGGGTCGGAAGCTTGGTTGAAGGTATAAAGGATTTAGAAGATGAACAACTCTAAAACCGAATTCAATGTTAGAAGGTTTATTCCATAAATCCCATCTGGATATCCTGACATTTGGTTTAATATTTAACGAGCACTATGTGTTTTCAATAATTCCATGAAGATGCCATGCAAATTTTAATTTATTATCATCGAGGTAGTAACACCCTAAAACTTTTGTTAGCTTGATGGTTATATTTATATATACTTTTATAATACCATGTCATCATTTTGGTATTAGTTATAGTGATCATATCTTATTTTAGTGTTTTCTTTTTTGATTCTAAAATCATTCTTTTGATCATGTTAAATTTTCAATTAAATTGAAAATGAGAATAGTATCCATTAAAAATTACCAAAAATATTATAAAAAAATAAGAAGTTACAAAATTGTAAAATTAATATTTAATGATCAGGTGGTGAAAGCTAATGAAAGTTTTATGGTGTTATAGTGCTAGTGCCCAAGTGTAAGTACATTAAAATATCTTGGTATCTTAGTGGAATTATTGGAAATATATGATAGCAGTTAAATATTTGGTTAAATGGTACCTGGATGAAATCTATCCAAAAATATGTTTGATACCACTTGTAGTTGAGCCTGGACCTTGTCCTATAGTTTAAGTGAATATTTTTATTTTTGATTGATAATTGGTATACCGTGCACGATTTGTTATTGTTTTCACACACACACACACACACATTCTATGGGGATTTAGATCCACGAAGTTAAAACCTTGAGTCCATTACTATTTGACTATGCATGACCATTTGAAAAGGGTAGTGTGGATGTAGAGCTAATGAGGTGCACAGGGAGACAATGAATGGAGATTGGAGGAAATTTGAGGAAAGATTTATGCATTATGCAACCAATTTGGGTGTATTTTTTTGGATGAGTTTTAGTGCATTTTTGGATTCTCATAGCCAATCATATATGGTGAGATGAGGGTAAGTTTGGTTTCGCCATGTATTGATGTTTTTATATAAGTTGGTCTACATTTCATAGGTAATTTGAAGTGATGTATATGTTGGCAGGAGTGCAGAGAGTCAGACTTTTATCATCCAGCATTTATGGATTCGCATTATTTGGCACTTTCTGATGTGTGATTAAATTTTGATTGGCAGGTTTGGCAGGTGGAGAAAGTGGTGCAGATCTTGGATGATTTGGTATTGAATATATGGAAAAGTATGTGAGAGGGTTTGCTACACGCTAATTTATTAAGACATTTACATATTTCTCTTGATGTTTCCCGGTATTAAAGTTAGACTGTTAGCATTTGTGTCTCATGTTAATGGGACGTCATACATGGCATTGTGCCAATTTAGGAACTCTGGTTTTCCTTCTGATGCAAATTCAACTTTTCCAAACTCAACCATTAGCCCCAGAATGAACATCTAGCAACCCATCAAATTTACAATTACCAGGAAACACATAAAGAATCATTATTCATTTATTCTCCAGAATGTTCATATTTCTGTTATTTGCCTAACTGCTTGATTTCTGTTATGCGGTTTTCCTCGCACTTGCCCTTTTAATTGTAATTAGTGTGGCTTTTTTTGGTGGCTCTCTGCATACCGTGATTCATTAATTTTGTTTATGCATTCCTGTATCTGTTGTTTTTGTGGTGCCTGACATGAGCTCAAAGGTACCATAACTTGTGTAGCAATGATGTTATGGGCCGTGCGGCCCATTCCTCTCCAGGCCATGCTCCATAGCCTTTTAAGGCTAGATCTCTAGCCTTGCTTGGCAAGACATATTCTAGTTATTTGTTATTTCACTATTTCCATGTTATGTTAGTTTAGTCTACAGGTAGACTCCATTAGTATGGTTATAATATGATTCATTGGTAATAATTATTTAAGAATATATTATTATTAGTTTGAATAATTTGGATTACCATATTAAGGGAATATACTGTTTATATTAACTCTAGGCTTGTAGTCCCTGCTTAAAGGGCCTCTTAGTTGTTGAATAAACTCAAGGATGAAGTTAATTCTCAGCTACTTGATTCATCATTATCTCTTTCTCTATCTCTTGCATTTGTCCCCCTCTCTCTCATCACACCAGGCTTTTGTCTCTCTTCATTAAATACCTCATTCTCACATCTATCTTTCTAATTCAAATGTGATCCACCATGGTTATAAGCATAAGAACAGAAGATGATTTAATCTCAACAAAGTTCCCTGGAATAACAAACCCTGGTCTGTGACAGGTTCCGGTACTGGGCCCATAACAATTGAAGAGATGAAGAAATGGACATACAACTTGTGAAAGGGGATCCCAGGTTTAGTGGATCTGAAATACACAAATCCAAAACTTGTCCTCAATGGAAGCTGGAAATCCAGTCCAAAGAAGCTGATGAAAATCAAGTTTCAGATACTTTACATTCCAGCCAGAGTAATATCAGTATGTTGGATCAAGCACAGCTGCCAACTGATGATATCAGTCTTTCTTCTGCATCTCCTTTTTGTCCAGAACCAGTTTGTCGGCAATTCTGGAAAGCTGGGAGCTATGATGAGTCCTTTGCTTCTAAATCTCAGATCCAGAGTTAGTTTCCTTATAAATGTACTGCTTTTGTGGGATTATGAGTTTGGTTTTCTTTTTGCATCATTTATTGTAATATAAAGTCTAGATTACAATAAAGTACCACATGATTTAATTCCCTACATGCTGTCATTTGTGGAATTTTGACAATGAACCTATTGATGGTCCTAGTCCTACGCTAGCTTTCCTGTAAGTGTGCTTGTGATTTGATTGGGGGACTAATAATATTTTCTTCTCTTTGGCAGCCAGCAAAAATTATTTACATGTCCATCCCAAGTTTCTTCATTCTAATGCCACTTCTCACAAGTGGGCTTTTGGTGGTATGTTAGGCTCATTGAATGTATTTTCTATGTGGTTTGAGATCCCTATCTTGTAGCCTATGTGCTTGTGCGTTCGCACAAACCTTTGTGTTTAGTCATCTATTGTTTAATTGGCCTCTTTATGCAGCTGTGGCAGAGCTTCTTGACAATGCCATTGATGAGGTATATGAGCTATGCGTTCTTGTTTTGATTATTGCCGTAGTATATGATCAGAATAGCTGTTGGACTCAAGACTAGGCAGTATTTTGAAAATTTTCCTAGTTCTTAGGAAGCCTTACATCAATAACTATCTGATGTGCTGCTGCATTTTTTTTTAACTGAAGACTCTCAAAGTGCATATCTATGTAATAGAATGACCCTTACTACTCAGAATTTTCACGACTTTGGGTTTTGCATTTGTGTTGCTGAATTTGATAGATTCGAAATGGCGCCACATTTGTTGTTGTTGATAGAATCTCCAATGCAAGGGATGGAAGTCCTGCATTGCTCATTCAAGGTAAGCCAGGCCCTTATCTTTGGAAAGTCCCTTTTTCTCTGTTTACCTCCTTTTGTTCTCTGAAGAAAACTGTAGTGTTGTCTGACTTTGATTCTTCATATCAGATGATGGAGGTGGAATGGATCCAGAGGCAATTCGGCGCTGTATGAGCTTTGGTTTTTCAGATAAGAAGTCAAAAACAACGATTGGACAATGTATGAGCATGCGCAATATCATGCCTGTTCTGTACTTCTCTTCTTAGCTAAGTGGGCTGACTTTAGTCTTTCAGATGGCAATGGATTCAAGACCAGCACTATGAGGCTTGGAGCAGATGTTATAGTCTTCAGCCGGCATGTGGAAAATAGGTGCATTGTTCTCTTTAATGACTGAAACCCTTGTGAAAATTGGGTTCAGGTCTATTGCTGTAGGCAACTCTTTCCCATTTCATTGATTGTATATTTGAGTGTCCTTTGTTCCTACCCTGCTGAACTTCCCTGGGAACCAAAAGGAGAAGTTAGGGACTTTTTATGTATATTTTACAGAAAATCTTTATGCATACCAATGTCCATACGAAAAATATACATTAATATTCATTGCTTATGGAATTTTGAACCTGCAATTTCTTGATATGCTCAGGACATCAACTTTGAGCATTGGTCTACTATCGTATACATATTTGACACGGACATGTCTGGACAGAATAGTTGTACCCATGGTAAAATTTTGTTATTTATATGATTATTGAATTGTAGAGTTATTTAATTATCAGGCCTATACTCACATGAGCAGATATCAATGTTCATATAATATAAAATGTAGTTACCTATGATGTCGTAGGATATTATAAGATATATTATTATCTTCCAGGACATTATTGGATTTATTATTAATATTTTTATACTAATAAGCTATTATTTTTTAGTTTGTAGTATTTTGTCAATTTAACTATTTGTTAGATATAAGTCAATCTTTTTAATTTTGTTGTTTTCTTTGTATATTAGGACATATTGCCATATTTTTTTTTGTTACTGAACTGAGTTTGGGTCTTACCCTGGGCGTATGGATGAGGTCCTGTTAACCGTAGGGTTTTAGCTTTGTGTTGGTCCGATATCAACCACCACGGCACCACCGTTGTCTTTCTCGCCACCTAAGATCAATGCTTACCTTTTTCTTCGACTTTGAATAGCAGTCCTGACTTCTTTTCTTTTTTACATTGTTTTTCCTTTTATCTTCTTTTCGAATATAAAGTAAAAATTAAATCATTTTTTTCTTGTTTGCACCTTTTGCTTTTCTTTTCTCATAGACATGGTACTTGTATTAAAGCTACTGGAGCTCAATGCAGTAGATTTGGCAAGTGCTTCACTGATATATCAGCAAAAAAAAAAGGAATTCGTTACCTTTGCTAGAAATCAGGTGGTTGCAAATCCAGGACCATCGTCTCCTATGCATTCAGAGAATGAACCAAAAGTCAGAGCCATCAAAAGATGTGGTTGAATTCCCATGATGATTAAAACGTTTAAGGTTGAGCCTGTGGATGACTTCATTTATTGTCACAGTTTTAAGCCATCCAAGTTTATGATAATCATATCTTATCTTGTGAAGGAGCCATTGATTTGCCTTTTCTAAGACTTGACATATTCATCCTTCCGTTGTTCAAAACTCAAGGTCAAGTTTTCATCAATCAGGAGAAAGATGCAGTCTAAGATCATATTTAGTTGTTATCTTCTAAGATTATAGGATTTGATTACTATTATTATTATTATAATTTTCTAGGATATTATTGGGCATATTTATCTTCATGTAATAATTAGCTATTAACTTCTATTATCTAAAGTCATTTAGGTATATGTTAGATTTGAGTCAATCTCAAGTTGTTTTCGTATATATAATAGGACATGTAATATTTTGCATAATGATTGAGTTTGAGTTTTACCCTATATGTGTAGGATGTTATCGCATTGATCGTGGGGTTGTAGCCCTACATCACTACATATGTAGTTAATTTTCATGCTTTTAATACCTAATGTTTGACAACATTTTTCTAGTACAAGTTTACTGGTCTTTTGTTGACTTCCTTCTCTTAATTACTCCCCCAATGCCAGAATCTTAGTCCATGTGGAGAGTGCACTTATCTCGTTCAGTGTGAAAATTTTGTTTGTAATTTTCCTAAACTACCTTACACTGGAAAATTTGAATAAATAGAAAATCATCAATTTGAAATTAGTCAAGTTATTAGTCTGCATGTCTGATTGTTGAATTATATAAGTCATGGTAGGTTTTAAGGAGAAAATATGTAAGTCATATTTTGCATTAATTTATGTGGCTCATTGTTAGGAGGGAGTAAATATTTATTTGGCTTTGGGGTAAGATTTTGGGAGAGGTGTATTGTTATGTGCCTTTGTTGCATACTTGACACAGGCCACTGTGATCTGTACACTTGTATACTTTTCCATGGATACTGTTCATTAATAATTTGTTCTGTGGCTTGCACGTTTTAATAGTCACCAGCTATGATTATTATCATACTTTCAGTTTTTGTGTCTGAACTTTATATCTGTCCTGTTTTCAGTGAGAAAATCTTGGATAATTGGTTTCGCAGGTTGATTATGAAATCAACATATCAAGTGGCAAATTGGAGCCTTTGCATGGTTGTGGTGTAGAGCATTTTTTAACAAATCTTTCTGTACTCTTACAATGGTCACCATATGCCACAGAAGCAGAGCTTATAAAACAGGTAGGCTCTTCATTATATTTGGGATATTTCATAGGATTATTTGTATCAAAATCTTGTCTACCATGGGCCTCTGACAATTACTGAATATTTTCTTACATGGTAACCTTATGTCTAGTATTGTGTTTTTGTTTTGCTTCTCTGTTGACTCTAAACAAAGTTTTATCTGCTACACTAAACTACCCTCGTTCATAATGTCTTTCCAGCTCAAGTGTCCTCTTACAATTGTTTTGATATTTTTTTCTGCTCAGTGAATCAGTTATTAATTTCTTTTTATTATGCCCGATTGTCTCTATTTTCTCTTCCAAATTATGAGATTTGGTGAAAATAATGCCCTAGTTCTGATATTTATATTACCATGTCCTCAAAATCCCACAAGAATCACCAACAACATGCTCCAGCACCGATAAACTTGCTTGAATTTTCATTGGCACCCATACCTTTTAGCTTGATGCTTATTAGCAACAAAATCCCACTAAAACCTTCACTAATGTGGTCTAGCATTGACACTTCCACTGGCTGCAATAATCGTCACTGTAAGTTGTAAAGCTATTCATAAAGTAAGTGGCTTGAGCAAACCACCAACATAACCAACAGCGCCCTGTTTTAGAGTGGAATGAATCGATGTTTTTCCCACTACCCGGATGATTCTTCCCCGCCCCCTGAAGACTAGAATTCAAGAGAGCTTAAAAAAGATAATCGGAGCTGATATTATTATTAGCCAAGCAGATACACAGTTTGAGCGTTCGAGAGGCTCAATTCTCTCCTATTACAATCCTGATTCTCCTCCTCCCTTCTCGGTCCCCTTTTCCCTTTTTATATCAGTATCTGCTATAACCGTCTAAGGCTACCCTCCCCGCTCATTCTATGCCACCTCATCATTTGGGTGTTAACTGAATTACAGAGTGTTTCCCTCCTTACCCCTGCCTCTCTTTCTTTCGTATGTGACCTTCACCTGTGCTCTAGGAAGGTTCATTACATCGTTCATTACATTACCCCCCTCCCAAAGTTTCACCTTGTCCTCAAGGTGGAAAGCAGGGAACCTCTCCTGTATGACTGCTGCATCTTCCCAAGTGGCTTCGAATGCTAGGAGATCCTTCCATTTGATCAATACCTCCCTTTTAGCTGTTTGCCCCCTTGTAGTCGTGCGGATGTCCAAAAGTCCTTCTGGCTGGACTACTAGCTCCATGTCTGTGGACATTTGTGCTGGAATCGTTGGAGAAGCAGGAGTGGCACCAATGGCTCTGCGGAGCTGGGACACATGAAAGACAGGATGTATTTTAGATGTTGGCGGGAGACCGATCTTGTATGCCACCTGCCCCACTTTCTGAATAACCTGAAAAGGGCCATAAAATCAGGCTGCCAGCTTTTCATAGGGGCGTTTAGCCAAGGACTGTTGCCTATACGGCTGCAGTTTCAGATACACCTGATCTCCCACTTCAAAGGATTCCTCCTTTCTCTTTCTATCTGCGGTAGCCTTCATCCGCTGCTGGGTCTTTAGGAGGTTCAGACGCAATTCATCCAATATTGCCTCACGTTCCAGCAGATACTCTTCTATACTATCCACTGCTGTATGTCCTCTGCCCAACCTCAAGACGTGGGGAGGGTCCCTTCCATATAACACTTTGAAAGGTGACATTTTGGTGGAAAGGTGAGGAGAAGTGTTATAGGAGAATTCAGCCCAATGAAGCCATTCTGACCATGTCCTGGGTTGTCCTGCAACAAAGCATCTTAAGTAGGCTTCCAGACCTTTGTTCACTACTTCTGTCTGTCCATCCGTTTGGGGATGGTAGGCTGTGCTTCGTCTCAGCTCCGTTCCTTGAAGACGGAATAACTCTGTCCAGAATTTGCTCATGAAAATTCGATCCCTGTCTGTCACTATGGATGAAGGAAATCCATGAAGCCGGACCACTTCTTTAATAAATAGTTCAGCTACTGACAAAGCACTGAAGGGATGTCTCAGCCCCAAAAAATGGGCATACTTAGATAGTCTATCAACCACCACCAGGATAGTGTCCACCCCTTTTGACATGGGTAACCCCTCCACAAAATCCATGCTTATATCATCCCAAACCAATGAAGGTAGAGGTAGGGGCTGAAGCAAACCTGATGGGTTCTGAGTTGAAGCTTTCTGTTGTTGGCAGGTTGCACAGTTCCTTACATATGCAGCCACCTCCTTTCTCATGCCCAACCAATACCAATCCGAGGCCATTTGTAAATAGGTTTTCAGATCTCCTGAATGGCCACCAACAGGGGAATCATGATATTCTCTCAGCAACATAGGAATTGAAGTAGAGGATTTAGGAATAACATAACGCCCCTTGTACATCAATCTGCCCTCCACTACATGGAACCCCACATGCTGCTTCTCCCCGGTCTCCAGCTCCTTTTTAATTTGTTGGAGCATGGGGTCAGCAGCTATCTCTTGTGTTAATGTCTCCCATTCAACCCCTTGAGTAGTGACAAGAGCTCCACACTCCACTTCCCCTTCAGTCTTGCGCGATAAGGCGTCAGCTACCCTGTTAGCAACCCCAAGCTTATATTGTATTTCAAAATCAAATCCCAGCAATTTACTAACCCACCTCTGGTAGTTTGCCCCTATCTCTCTTTGCTGCATAATATACCTTAGACTCTGCTGGTCAGTCCTTACTAAGAATAGTCTGCCCAACAAGTAATGCTTCCATTTCTGTATAGATAAGCAGATGGCCATTAATTCTTTTTCATACACAGATTTCAGTTGATTTTTGGGGCCCAGAAGTCGGCTAAAATAAGCAATGGGTTTGTTGTCCTGCATTAATACCGCCCCAATCCCATAGCCTGAGGCATCCGATTCAACTATAAATGTTTTTTGGAAGTTGGGCATTGCCAGCACTGGGGCTGTCACCATTGCTGCCTTAAGGGTCTCAAAGGCATGTGTAGCTTGGTCTGTCCACCCATAACTGTCTTTTTTAAGTTGATCAGTGAGGGGTTGTGCAATTTGCGCATATCGAGCCACAAATTTCCTGTAATACCCCGTGAGTCCAAGGAATCCCTTTAGTTCCCTCAGACTCTTAGGAATCTGCCACTCAACTATAGCCTTCACCTTGTCCATGTCCATGGCTACCCCCTTACTAGAGATCACATGTCCCAGGTAGGCTACCTCCTGCTTCCCAAATTCGCATTTCTTGATGTTAGCGAACAATGTGTGTTCCCTTAAGGTGTTCAATACTGCTTTCACATGATCCACATGTTTTGCCAGGGTGGCGCTGTAGATTAAGATATCATCGAAGAACACTAAAACAAACCGTCTCAGGAAAGGTCTAAAGACATCGTTCATGAGAGATTGAAAGGTGGCCGGTGCATTGGTCAGTCCGAATGGCATGACCAGGAATTCATAGTGCCCTTCGTGGGTTCTAAAGGCTGTTTTATGAGTATCCTCCGGTCTAACTCGAATTTGGTGATAGCCAGCCTTCAAGTCTAGCTTTGTGAATATGGAAGCTCCATGCAATTCATCCAGTAGCTCATCGATGACTGGGATGGGATATTTGTCTGGCACCGTTTCCTTATTTAGAGCCCTTTAATCCACACAGAATCTCCACGACCCATTCTTCTTTCTGACCAGCAATACAGGGCTCGAGAAGGCACTTGTGGATGGTTGGATTATGCCTGCCTCTAACATTTCTCTGATAAGTCTTTCAATTTCATCCTTCTGAAATTGGGGGTATCGATAGGGTCTCACCCCAAGCGGGTTGCTACCTTCCCTGAGTATTATTGAATGCTCATGCCCCCGCTGAGGAGGCAGCCCTTCTGGTTTGGCGAAGACCTCTTGGAACTCCGCCACAGTGGCTTCTAAAAACCCCGGTATTGTAGGCTCTGTTTCCGGTTCTCCTTCCACCTGATTTAGTTCTAACCAAAGTCCTCCCCCTTCCTTGCGCAGAGTCCGTATCATGGCCTTCATGGAGATTCTGGTTCTAGTTAGGGACGGGTCCCCCTTCAAACAGATAGCCTCCCCTCCCCGCTGGAAACGCATTTCTTGTGTCTTCCAATTGGTCACCACCGATCCCAGTTTTTCCAGCCACTGCACGCCTAAGATCAATTCTGAATTTCCCAGCCCGAGGGGCAAAAAATCCTCTATCACTCGTACCCCTCCCTCCAATTCCAATTGTATTCCCTTGCAGACACCCGACCCTTTCACAGCCTCGCCGTTACCCAGAGATATGCCAAATCCTTGCGAAGGCGTGATAGGAATCTGTAATTCCTCAACGGTGGCTAAGGCAATGAAATTGTGGGTTGCGCCGGGGTCGATCATCACTATTACCTCACGCCCCCCAATTCTTCCCTTCAGCTTCATCGTCTTCGGGTTGGTCAGGCCAATGACTGAATTTAACGAAACTTCAGTGGGAACCTCCTCCGATGGCGGCAACGAGAGCTCCCCGTTCCTCGGATCCCCTTCATCTTCCTCCATATCCTCATCGTCCACTAGCAGTACGCTCAGCTCTTTCTTCCTGCACCTATGCCCGATACTCCATTTCTCATCGCAACGGAAACAGAGCCCCTTGGCCCTCTTCTCTTGCAGCTCCTTCTCGGTCAACCTTTTGACTTCGCCTATGGCTCTGGACGCTGGGGCAGAGATCGTTGGGCTACTGGCAGAAGACTGGGTTTCGCTAAGGTTTGCGGCCCAACTCTTGGATGGGGCGTGGCTTGACGATCCCCCATTCCCTTGGAATCCAGAAAGGGGCGCCCGGTTGTAGATGGAATAAGGCCCAGATTTCACTGGCCTGTTGTAACTCTTCTTCAATCCGTTTACCCGATTTCTCTCCTCGATCCGGATCGCCAAGTCCATGGCCTGATCTAGGTTGAGGGGGTTCAGCAACCGGACCTTGGCCTTTATCTCTTCTTTCAGCCCATTGATGAATTGACCCAATAAAAGACTCTCCGGGATATCATTCAAGGGGGCCGCCGTCTCGATGAACTTCCGTCGATACTCCACCACCGTCGACACTTGAGCTGTCGCCAGCCACTGCTCGTGGAGTGAGCCGGCGTTTGCCGGTCGGAATTGTTGAAGCACCAGCTCCTTCAGTTCCACCCATGATTTGATCGGTCGGCGTTTATTCTCCCACTGGTACCACCTTAGTGCGTCGCCCTCCATGGCCACCACCGCCGCCTCCAGCTTCTCCTCCTCATTCAAGCGGTAGAAGGAGAAATACTTCTCTCCTCTCAGAATCCACCCATCGGGATCACTACCTTCAAATGGGGGCATGTCCAATTTACGGTATCGCCATCCCCCACCTCCACCTGTAAATCCCCGACTTGCACCCCAGTCCCCGGGGACTCCCCCTGATCCTGCACCCCCATTGCTCCCTTCTCCCGGAATCCCTCCTCTGATCCCCTCATTCATCCATGTCTGTTGGGCCTCATAGTTTCCGCGATTGCCCATCATCCTCTCCTCCAGTCTGTTAGCCACTGCCTGAAATTCTTCTCCCTGTTTCTTTCCCGCCCTCTGGAGATCCTCTGCGAGCTGCTCCATCAGGGCTTGCCTCATCGCTCCCATCGCTCGTTCCACTACTGCTGAAACTTTTTCAGAGATGGATTCCTCTAAGAGAGTCATCCGTTCCTCCAGGGACTCCACTCTCTAGGTCGCGGAAGGGGCCATTGATCGGTATGCTCTGATACCAATTTGGAATGAATCGATGTTTTTCCCACTACCCGGATGATTCTTCCCCGCCCCTTGAAGACTAGAATTCAAGAGAGCTTAAAAAAGATAATCGGAGCTGATATTATTATTAGCCAAGCAGATACACAGTTTGAGCGTTCGAGAGGCTCAATTCTCTCCTATTACAATCCTGATTCTCCTCCTCCCTTCTCGGTCCCCTTTTCCCTTTTTATATCAGTATCTGCTATAACCGTCTAAGGCTACCCTCCCCGCTCATTCTATGCCACCTCATCATTTGGGTGTTAACTGAATTACAGAGTGTTTCCCTCCTTACCCCTGCCTCTCTTTCTTTTGTATGTGACCTTCACCTGTGCTCTAGGAAGGTTCATTACATCGTTCATTACATAGAGGCAAAGCCAAGAGTGGATGTTAAAGGGGCCATGGATCTTTATCTACCTTCATGTAACTTCACTAATTTTAATATTCCTGTATTACCAATGAAATTTACCAAAAAGATAAATGATATAAATATTAATATCTAACTTGAAAGTTATATCATCCTATCTCAAGTTGGCTAACAGAAAAAAAAAATGTGAAGAAATATTTGAAAGATCAAAATAATTAAACAATATGCTAAATAAAAGAGTAAAAGAAAAAACTAAACTAGTAAACTACTGGTGAACCTATACCTAATACAACAGAAGGGAGGCATGTCCCACTTCTCCTACCTTTTGACAACCATCCTCCAACTGTCACCCTCTGATTGTCAACCTCCACCCCTCGATCTTATGTTCCATCATTACTCATCACCTCGGATATATTTGAGAGGAAGAGGCTTCTTCATATGTATTTTTCAATTGTTCCTTTTCTTAGGAGACTTATATTAATTCCATCAATTTTGGTTCGTTGTTTACTATTACGACAGATTTGAGTTTAGAGGATAATTTTTGAAAAGCGTTTGGTTTCAAAATGATTATCAATTCAAAAGAGGTTCTTGGAGAGGATATGGCAGCGATAAATTGAGGTTAAGGAAAAAGAAGTAGTTTGGGATATTGATATCCTCTTTTTTCTCCAATTAAAGATGTTTCACATGAGAAACCTGTGAAACATAGGGTGACGGGAAGGCACTACTTCTGAGGGTGCTTGACAGAGGAGGCCTTAATAGGGGGTTAACTAGTGGAATATTCCCTTCTCCTTTTATGCTTTTCACAATTCTTTTGAAGCATTGTGTTTGGTATTGAGGCTCTAGATCATAAAATAAAATATATTGAAATATTATTGATATATGTCGGATTTTTGACCCTTCGATATGAGAGATCTAAATGAAATCATGTGTGTCAAAATAATTTGTAAACATCACTATTGCGAATAAAATCACGACTGCGACACAGTTTTATTCTGTTTGTTTTGTAGCTATGTCATCTTCACCAATTCACTGGGAAGTCTTTGACTTCAAAAGTCTTCTACCCTACATTTCCTAGATGGAGGGAAAAATCCAGGATCCTAGAACCTTCTTTAGTTGCTTGAGATTTTCTGCAGTATCTCAGCTAATTACTAATGCATATGCCAATACAAATTGAGTCAAGTTAGGGTGATGGTTATCAATGGGATGATAACCAATAGAAGGAAGGTGAGGAAGAGGGTCGAATATTATTCTTCGTACCTACTTGAATCATATATTAACAAGAACCACTTAAGGTGTTAACACTATGGATAAACCTTGAGAGATTTTGGAGGAAACTTTCGAACTCATGCACTAGAGCTGAAAGAGGGAGGAGAAAGGGGGGGATTCTCATCAGGGAGAAAAACAGGGGCAATAAGTTCTGAGTTCTTTCATTCCAATGTGAGCTTAACACTTATAGGAGAGTGTTAAGTCTCATTTAGTTGTAATACAACTCTATAAAATAAAAGGCTGATTTGCTTAGCTAATCAAATTAGTTATTTGTCAAAGAAACTAACTTTAACTAGTTTAGTCCTAACCAAAAGTAAATCAGGTGTAAGGGACTTTTTTCGGATTTCCCTTACTACCATTCCATACTTTACACCCGACTTGGGATTTACAAATTAACAAGTTATTTTGTTGGCTAAAACATTATTAAAAGGCAAAAAGCAAAATGCAATGGTACTCTGTTGCAGGACTAAAAGTATAGTCATGATCTTTTTTTTGAGTTTACTTTTCTTCTATAATCAGAATAAAGCTACTCTCTTAGTGCTTGCTGCCCCAAAATACTCTACTCTAAAAGTGTTGTTAGCTTCTGTTGTTGCCGCTACACGTGCTGTCAGCTGCAGCTGTTGTCTTTGAGCCTCTTGGCCATAAGTGAGCCATTTTATAAGCCACCTAAGGTTGGCAAATAGGGGTAGCTGGATTGGGGCTTGCATGACTCTTCATGGTTTGAATTTTGGTTAATTTAATTAGTTCAAGTGAGGAGGTTTTTATGTCCTCTAAACTTAGAAACAATTAGGGAAGCATCTTCCTCTCCCTCTTGTGAAGCATCATCCTTATCTTCAAAAAGTTCATCTTGAATGTAGGAAAGTAAATCTTCCACATTAAATGTATTTGAAGTATTCCCCCAATTCTGGTGTTAGTTAGCATTATTACCAATTTTTCCAATTATCTTGTATGGACCGTCACTTCTTGCCATAAGTTTATTCTTTCTCCTATTAGGAACATTTTCCTTTATAAGGTGAAGTAGGTTCATGCAAGTGTTGGTTTTGATGCTTGTTTGCCTTATTTTTGTCTAGCTTATCGACCCTTTCAATCTTAGTGGTCACTTGTTCATGTAACTTTTTCATTGTCTTAGTCCTTTCCTTTGCTTCAAAGTTGGTGTGTGTTTCAATGGGAAGGGATAAGAGGTCAACAGGATTAGTAGGATTTACTCCGTACACACTTCAAATGGTGAATGGCCGTAGGTGAGCAGTTGTAGGCAAATTCTGCATACTAAGTTTGGTGTCCCAATCTCTTGGGGATTTGTGGACCAAAATCTGAAGGAAACATTGTGAGGGTTTTATTTATTACCTTTGTTTTTCATTTGGTTTGTGGATGATTGGATGGTAGGGGGTACTAAAAAGAAGTTTGGTACCAATTAACCTCCACCAAGTTTTTCAAAAATAGCTAAGGAATTTGATATCCTTATCCAAGATAATGGATTTGGGGACACTATGTAGCTTAATTATTTTTTTGAAGAAAAGATCGGCTATATGAGGGACATCATCCTTTTTTAACAAGCTATAAAGTGAGCCATGTTAGAGAATTGATGTACAACTACCATTATAAAATCATTCTGTCTTTGTGTTCTTGGTAATGCTACAATGAAATCCATGCTAACATGGTCATATGGTTGATGTGGGATGGATAAAGGGGTGTAAAACCCTTGATCAAAATGGCTTTTAAATTTTTGGCAAGTGGCACATCTTGCTACGCTTTGATATCTGAGCTGAATAAAAATATTCTTGGAGTACATCTACTATTTTGTTTATTTCAAAGTCACTGGCTAATCCTCCTCCATGCACCTCTCTCACAACAAGTAGAAACAAATGTCAATTGGGAATGTAGACCTATTGTTCTTGAGAAGGAAGTGGTCTTGAATCACAAACGAACCTTGAAGTTTGTCTTGATCTTGAAGTAGCCTGCGAAGTGTTCATGTTCAGAGCTTTTTGATGCACCCAAACTCTAACACCCTCGCTTCTAGTAAAGAAAGCTAGAGTACATTGGCATTCAATTTGCTATTGTTGTGTTTGGCTATAAATGAAAAACAAAGTGAAACCCATATTGCATACCTAGGGTTGAGCTTGTGTTGACCGTTGATATAATTCAATGACTCGTGATCCTTGTGCAACAATTTTTTTTTGTGGCCTTAGGTAATGCAACCAATGATCAAGAGTTCTAAGGCATATAACTCCTTATCATAGGTGCTATAGTTTACCCTTGATCTATTTAGTTTTTAACTAAAGAAAGCGATTAACTTTCCTTTTTATAGTAAAACAACCTTAATGTCCACACCACTAGCATCACATCCAATTTCAAATAATTTGTTGAAGTTAGGCAAGGTTAGAATAGATGCTTCACTTAACTTTCCCTTGTTGACCTCAAACGCTTCTTGTGTAGCGTCAGTCCATTTAAATCCTTCCTTCTTCTTACACTCGGTTATAGGGGCTGAAAAAGTAATAGAATTCATTGTAAACCCAACCCATGGATTGACCTTGTAGCTGAGATGGAGGTTGGTGGTATCCATGTCTTGATTGCTTCAACCTTTAATTCATCCATGGTAATTCCGTCCTTGAACACTACAAACCCTAGGAAAGTAACCTTAGGTACAAAGAATTCGTATTTTTCTAGTTTAACATACAACTTGCTACTTCTAAATACTAGAAATACAAGTCTTAAATGCTTCACATGGTCTTCCTCACATGAAGAATAGATAAGGATTTCATCGAAATATGCTACAACAAATTTGGAAATGAAAAAAAAAATTAGTTGGAAATGAAAGGCCAAAGCTCTTCATTCATGAATCTTATGAATGTGCCCGGTGCATTTGACAAGCCAAAGGGCATCACTATGTAAACAGTCAAGTAAGCACTTGTTTGGTGCTATTTACCAAACGTAATTATATAAGATAACTACTTATTTTGAAAACTATTTAGCCTAAAAAAATTTCTAAAATAATTAGTTATCTTACATAATTACTTTTGATAAGTAGATTCAAACAAGGCATAAGTCATAAAGTCTAGGGATGGGAATCCTATGTTTGATGGGAATCCTTTGGCACAAGCAAGGTTGAGATTGAACATGGGCTAAGGGATTCTTGGATAATGCCCTTGGACAATAGCTCAATTACCTGTTTTTGCATTTCCATGGCCTCTCTTATGTTGCTTTTGTATGTTGCCATGTTGGGAAGAGAAGCATGTGGTGCCAAGTCAATTCGGTGCTCTATGCATCTAATGGGAGGCAATTCTTAAGGTTGATCAATGAGGAAAACATCCCTAAATTCTGCCAATAAGGCCCGTGGGTCATTACTCATTAAAATGGCTGCCCTCATTATTTTCCAGTAACAGTAGCAAATGCATAACTTTGCCTCCTATGGCCTTATCAACATGCTTTTCGTCAATGAATAAGGATTTTTTACACTGCAGGTTATCATTTTTCACTGCTGGCCGAGAGCTTAAGGGTGATAGCACTAATGTTTTTTTTTTTTTTTCCTTTTCCCTGCAAGGCCTATTTAATAACAAGTGACAAACATCCACAGGCACACTATCACATAACACTTTAGCATGATATGTTTTATCAATGGAAAAAGAAATTAGTACTTGTTTAGTTACATCAACTACATTACCATTATTAAGCTATTGTGGTTTGTATCATTGTATGGGCGGTTATGCTTGGTAGTGAGAATATTAACCTTCATCACCATGGTATGTGAGGCAATATTTGCACAACTTCCATCATCATAATAAGAGAGCATAACTTGCCAAGTATTATGCACTTGGTTTGGAATATGTTCTCTCATTCTAACCCATCCTCTTTAGCTTCCCTTAAATGGAGGACCTTCTGATCATCAATGCCTCTCCAAATCAGGTAGTACTTATTCTTCTTCTTTACTAGCGGTAGCTATGCCCTTCTCTTCCTCCTTGGAGATGGCGTCATCTACTTCCACAAATTTCATCGCCTTTCTGTTGGGACATTTATTTTGGTGATGTCCAACTCCTTGACGCTTAAAGCACTTAACATTTGTCATCCTATTGGGTTCGAATGTCCTTTCTTTACCTTTTCCTTTCACATCAAACTTGATGGGTGTAGGAGGAGGTTTTGAAGGTGTAGGAACATCCTTTAAACTTTAAAGTGCTTACCTCGGTTTCTTTGCAACTAAACTAAGAGGTCTTCTTCTCTTTCTCATGCTTTTCCACTTTGATGGCTAGGTGGAATAACTCACCTAAAGTGTAGTATCTTTGTATCTCAACCTTCATTGTAATATCTTGCCTTAAGCCTCCAACAAATCTAGATATAGTATGTTCTTCAGTTTCCTCTAGGCCTAACCTCAAGAAGAGTTTCTCGAACTCTTGAATGTACTCCTCATGCGTTCAACCTTGTCTTAAGGAAGATATTTTGATGTAGAGCTCTTGAGTGTAATAATCTTAACTTCACGCGTTTTCTCATTTTTGTCCAAAACTTAACCTTGGACTTTCACTTTTCCTCCGTTGATGTATTAGATTTTTTCACCGAAGAGAGGCATAATCTTTAAGTTTTAAAACGACGACTTGAAAGCTTTGTCATCCTTATATCCCTTGGCTTCGAATAGCCTAGCACACCTCAGTTCTCACTCAAGAAATTCTTCTGGGTTGTGGATTCCTTCAACTTCAGGATTCGCTGCCCTTACACCACCAAAATCATCCCCTTTTCCTTGTGGCTCGTGAGGATTCACTAGAGGATAATCCAAACTCGCTTGAATCACCTGCAATATCATTGGCATCTTCTTCTTCATGGTGGGTTGGATTTCTTCTATGTGGCTTTGGGGGATTTGCATTGGGCAGCAGCTGCTGTAACATGGCAAGCATTTGTCTCATTTCCTCTTGCATGTCTTCCATGGATTGCTCTAGTCTTCTTGTGTTTTGTTGCAATGCTTCAATAGTTTGATCTTCTTACATAAACATTCTGTGTGTTTTCAAGATTTAAGTCTCTAGGGATCTGTGGATCACCCATGGAGGTTTAAAATCTGAAGAAAAGCAAAGAACTGCAGGGAAGAAGAAATTGGACCGAGCTCAGTTAATGGGGTTGGCTCGAAATTTTTTGTATGTGTGTTTGGTTTTAGACAAAAGGTGGGATGAAAGTAAGTAAAGTAAGAATATAAGACCCAATTAAATCAACCTAGTCTCTTATACCAATTCGATGCATGGGCCAATACAAATTGGGTCAAGTTAGGGGGATGGTTATCAATGGGGTGATAACCAAGAATAGGAAAAACAAAGGAAGTTGTGGAAGAGGGTTGAATATGATTCTTGGTACTTCCTCGAATCATATACTATGAAGAACCACATAAGTTGTTAACACTTGCGATAAATCTTGAGAGATTTTAGAGCAAGCTTTCAAACCCATGCACTAGAGCTGAAAGCAGGATTCTCATCAGGGAGAAACGGGGGCAAATAAGTTCCGAGGTCTTTCATTCCAATGTGAGCTTAATACTCATAGGAGAGTGTTGACTGTTGAGTGTCATTTAGTTACAATACAATTTGGTTAGCCAATCAAATTATCTTGTGGTCAAAGAAACTAACTTTTACTAGTTTAATCCTAACCAAAAGTAAATCAGGTCTGAGGGACTTTTTCTGACCCGATTTCGTCCCTTACTGTCGTCCCATACCCTATACCTGACTTGGGATTATTTTGCAAGTTAACAAGCTATTTTACAGGCGAAAACATCATTAAAAAGCAAAATGCAATAGTACTCTGCTGCAGGCCTGAAAGTTCAACCGTGATCTTTTTTTGAGTTTATGTTTCTTCTATAATTAGAATAAAGTTTACTCTTTCTTCCATAATCAACTGAACATGCCGAACATGCTGTGCCCCAAAATACTCTAAAAGCTGAGCTGAAAAGTGTCATGAGCTTCTGCTGTTGTTGCTGAACATGCTGCCAGCTCTACTGCTACTGTTGCTGTCATTTTCAAGCCTCTTGTCTTAAAGTGAGCCTATTTTTTGAGCCATTTTATAAGCCACCTAAGGTTGGAAAAAAGGGGTGGTTAGATTGGTGCTTGCATGGCTCTTCATGGCTTGAATTTTTAGTTAATCGAATTAGTCCAAATGAGAAGGTTTTTATGTCCTCCAAACTTAGAAAAATTAATAACTAAATTACTAGATGCTCCTGCATCAATTACCCTTGCTATCAGCCTTTTACTCTCTACATTTTCTTAAGAATTTAGTCTGCTCCATGGAGATTGGAGAATGGAATTACCTCTGGTGACCGAACACACTTTCTATGAGTTCCTCCCTCTGTAAGACAGCCATATATGATTCTGCTGAACCTTTTTTTTTGTTCTATCTCAATAGAACTGCGGCCATGAATTTGTTATTTGAGTTTCTTATAATATTATTTTCTCTATTTAATTGACAGTTTGATGACATTGGATTTCATGGCACCAAAGTTATTATCTATAATTTATGGCAAGATGATGATGGGGAGTTAGAGTTTGATTTTGAGACAGATCCTCAGGTTGGAATGTTTTCCTCCCTTTGCTTTTCTTTGTATAAGTCAAAACTAGATGACACCATAAAAAACGTTTATGGTATAGATGACCTTTTGATCTTTTTGTAGGATATTTGCATACAAGGTCCAAACAAGTCTGAGGAGTCAACCTCCAGAATGTTGATGAAAGAACACATCAGTAATCAGTACCGGTATTCTCTTCATGTAAGTGATGATCCCAACACGATTGATTACATGCGTAAGAATCTGTGCAAAAACTTAGTCTATCTGCAGGCATATTTGTCCATCTTGTACCTGCGGCTTCCCCAAAACTTCAGGATGGTACTGCGTGGCCGGATTGTTGCACACCATAATATTGTAAATGATCTCAAGTATGTGGAAGTCATCTTGTACAAACCTCAAACTGGGGGTACTGTTGAGGTAGTATCTCTTCTTATCACGATTAACAACTTGCTTAATCTCTAATTTGCCTCCATGCACATTTTAACATACTATTGTTCGTCTTTTGATGAAAAAGTTATACTTTTGGTCAACCTGCTGTTGTAATTGCCTTTGCATTCCGACTTTTTGTCAACAAGTTGATATTTCCTCATTGTTGAGCTAGAACGATACTTGAGAAATAGCTATTGATTTGTTTACGTAGTTCCGTTTCTCTTTATCTGAACTCAGTGGCCTAAAAAATGTTATGCTCTATTCTTTATGCCTTAGCAGGATTATATGGATAGTGTGTCCCAGACTTGAATTTGGTCATTTGTTGAAAGAGATAACTAAGCCTAAAGAATTTCCCAAATGCTTATGCTCTTCATGTGGCTGCTGAGATTTTCTTGGAGCTGTACTCTGAATCATTTTGTCATACACGATCATGTTTCATGGACTCTCGGGCACATATGACATATGTCAATGAACATGACCTGCTTTACTTGTCACTATTGTATTGTGCATCTTATTTTTGCCTATCAAAGACAAACGTCTTTGTCCCATTGTGGGACCACTCAAAAATTTTTTGCACTGTTGCCTGGATATTCAGGACGAATCTTTATCATCCTGTTGGCTGTGCAGGGCCAGGTTATTACAACAATAGGGTTTTTGAAGGAAGCCCCTAAAATTGCTATTCATGGATTTAATGTCTACCATAAGAACCGTCTTATACTGGTAAAACCTGCTCATCTATAGATGATACTTAGATTGGTCTTTTCAGTTATCGTCTACTGGTTCTGTATGATATCTACATTTTGCTTGATAAAACATTTATACAAAATAAACGTTCTCTTTTGATGTGGAAACTGGAGCAGATGTCTCATAAAAATATTTATCCTGTATTCCTATTTCAATGTTTCCTTTATTCATTACTATCCCAAGTTTGTTTATTTGACTTGGAAGGGAAACAAAATTGACTCTAAGGCCTCCAACCGTGTGATGTTATCATGGCCACCATTAAGAGAAAAGAAAGAAAAGGAAAAGCCATTTCTAACCCTTCTACAAATATACTACTATTAATTAACCAAGCCAGAACAATTAGAATCATGACATTTTTGCATCACCACTACTCATCTAACTGTTGTTTGTCTCGTCTTCCCTGTCTCCTTTATCTGACTTGTCACGATTCATTTCATGCTTAACGATAACCAATACTTGTCTGACAACAGTTCTATTAAAAAAGCCATCACAATTACTTAGGGTATGTTTGGATGGGAAAGTTTAGAAATGAAGGGATTTAAAAGCAATGAAATTGTTAAAGTAATTCACTAAATCATTCTGCAGTTATAAATTTATTGTTTGGATAATAATCAACACTAAAAATTGGAGTGAAGAATTTTTAAACTTTAGGCCAAGGAATTTAGCAACAGTTGAATCAGGTTAGGTCAATGAAGGAGAGGAGAGAAATGACATCAGCAAAAAATTGAGGCTTTGAGGTGGAATTCTAAAATCTCTCATTTAGATGATTTCAAAAATTATGAGAAGCTTATAAATTTACTTTTAGAATATCCAAACAAATGATTTAGCTCAGGCTTCGATTGGATGGGGAACTTTAGAAATGAATGAATTTTCAAAACGATGGGATTCTAAAAGTGTTTCACATTTAAACTTCTTTAGTTATAGATTTATTTTTTGGATAACAATGAAGATAAAGAATTTCTAAATTCAGAGTTTTAAAAGTTAAGAATTTGCAAGTTTTATTTTAAAGTATCCAAACAAAGTATTTAAATTTAGAAAGTTTATAAATTCTCCTATAAAGTGAAATTTCTCTTAAAACTACTCTATCCAAATGAAGCCTTAGGCTCACTTTGGTTTTAAAAAAGTTCTAAGGAGAGAGAATCAAAATCAAAATACTTTCTTTAAAACTTTTCTCAAGGAAAATAAAAAGCTATTCTTTAATAATTTCATTCCTTCTTTTTTTATTTAATTTTTTTAGTAAACCAAATCCCAAAAAAAAAGAAGTATTTTCCTCTTCATTTTTTTTTTACTTTTAAACTTTACAAAAACCAAATGAAGCCTTAGGCTTCGTTTAGATGAGATAGTTCTTAGAGAAATTTTACTTTGAGAAGAAAAACTTTACAAATTCCCTTTTTAATTGAAATCCATCCTATAACTACCCTCTCCAAACGAAGGCTTTGGGAACTTTACAAATTCCCTGAACTACTTTCTAAAACTCTCCCATCCGAACATACCCGTACATTATACCCAAATGAAGTAAGGAATTCTTATGTTGTGTAACTATATTGTCAGTACCATGCTATGTAACTGGTTTGGCTATTTATTGATAACTGCTTATGTCTGCTTCTATCTTGCTTACAGCCATTCTGGCATGTTCTCAGCTACGCTAATAGTAGTAGAGGAAGGGGGGTAGTTGGTAAGAAGCCGTTCTACTATGTGCCTTTTGTCATCTTACAATTGAAGTATTAGTGTCTGAATTCTGATTCTTGAATTTTTGCCCAGGTGTTTTGGAAGCAAACTTTGTCGAGCCTACACATAATAAACAAGATTTTGAGAAAACTTCCCTATTTCAGAAGCTTGAAAACCGCTTGAAGGATATGACATTGGAATATTGGTAAAAGTATTTCATGAAAGACCATTTCATTTCGTGATTGCTAGATTATTCTCTGTCTCACGATTTTGTATATATTCTATGCCCATAAATGCATACTGTCATGAATTATGAACTATGTCATATGCGGAGCTTTTTACTTGATGATAGTTTTGCTGGGAGATTGTGGTATAAATTGTATATCCTTCTTTTCCCCATCCTCAATATATTCCCTCATCAACTTTCCAAAGTTGGTAGAGAAAGCCAAGTTGTCTATGAAGTGTAATGACTTCTTTGTGCCCTGCATCACAATTGAGAATGATATTATGCTAATTGACTGACATATCATTACGTTCATGTATTAGCCTATTAGTTGTTATTCCTCGTTAGTCAGTCTACGCATAGGACTCTTGAAGCTTTTGAGTGTTTTAAACTTGAACAGACTGACAATATAATACCTTTTTTTGGATCTTGAGGAGTTGCAGACTTGCGGTACCCTAGACTTATTGCTATATGATCTCAGTTCTCAATATTTGTTTTCAACTGTTCATTGGAATAATGGATGTATGCTGAGGAAGGTGGACACTCTGGGGGAATGGGCGGGCTTATCTTCGTACTGATCAGGACCTCATCTTTGTAGATGAGATATGACACAACTAATACTTCATTTTTGGGAGGCTGTACTTTTATTCACCAGTTGTGTTTATATTGCTGTATAATCTGTTGGCAGCTTGTTATTTAATTCTATGTCATGCATTGTCCACTTGAGTAGCAAATTTAGTTTGGCTCTTTTAATGGAATTGGTTTTTACCTAGTCATGTTCCTGATCTGTAGGGATTATCATTGTGGACTAGTGGGATACCAGGTTCAGAAAAAAAATCCACGAGCATCGATTCCTTCTGAGCGGCCGTGCTATGATGTACCTAAACACATTATGCATGATCCTGTAAGGTTGAATTGGAGTTCCAATATAATTGGTAGCCAAAATGGTGCCGAGAAGCACGGCAAGTCTTTGATCAGCGATCAATTTTGATTTGGTTATGTAAATTTATGCTGATATATTATGTGATTGATTATGATTGTGCAGTTTTTGGAATGAGTACACCGCAACTGGACTCTTCATTGGAACCTCAAAGGGTAAAAAGGAAGGCTGGGCAAGCTCTTGATGGCACCATTGCCAGACTCAATTTGGATACCCAGGTTGTTTATTATTTTATTATTATTACTACCATGTAATCAAATTTGATGAAAATGAATACCTATAATCCTGTAAGAATTCAGTAGGTGCGGTGTCCATTGAATTTTTGGGAATGGTCAAATAATGGGCGCACGTATGCAGAATTGGGGTAGATATCATGCAATAAAACTGCAGTCGTGGACGATATTTGATATGTTACAGTTACTGCAGCTTGAATTTTCATTATTTTTTACAACATATTTCGGAAAATATAGGTCAATATCGGTTAATATATCGGCGATGTATGTGAATTTTTTCTCCTGTCTCGTTTTGCTGAAATAGCCTATCGGGACCCTTAAAATTAAAGACGTCTCAGCCAATGCACAACGTTGCGGCCAATATTATTTGTATGGTAGATATTAGTACAAACATTTCCAATGGCGAATTATAAATTGATTTTCAAGCTCCAAATTTTCAATTCTGGTCATATATAGTGACTGGAGTATATTTGGGTTTTGGGAAAAGGCGAAGTATCACTTTAAGGTAATGTGCCTGCATCTGTTTGCAGCAGTTTGCTTCCGTTGGGAACCACCTAAAGAATCGGGAGGCTGTCGTCTTGATGGAACAGAAAAAGAAGCTTCGTGCAGAGTAAGTAAATTTCAACTTGTCGTTTGAACGTGAAATTAGTTTAGCTTGCTTGAAACCTTCTGATGCATCACGAGGCTCTTCTTTTAACTCCCTTTGCTTAAAATTTCAGATGCTTCGAGCATGAAAAGATGGAGGAACAGCTTCATCGTGAGGTAGGTATAAAATGGGTATTAGTTTCTTTTTTAGTATTGTTCATCGATGGGCTTACGACTTCTCTAGGGAGTCAAGTTTTCCCACTGTGACTGGACTTAAACATTGAAAGAATTTCCTGTTGACCAAATCTAACAAATAAATAATTAAAGATTTAGATTGGCAACAGATATTCAAAGGAGAACGTGGAGTTTGGTCATTTGACAACTTGTATTGTGCGTGTAGGAGTTTACTCTGTTGAGCCTAGATATCTGTGGTATGTCTTTGTTTTGTGATTTCGCATCGTTTTAAGCAATATTACAGGTTGAACGACTGAGATTGGAACTTGAAGAAGCTCGAAAGGAATATGCAAGGATGTCAGCGGAACTCGAGTCACTTAATGTAGCGAAAGTAGAAAAGTAAAAGCAGTATAAGCAGACACTAATTTTGTTGACGGGAACAGCAGATTCTGACAATATAGGAAAGTCAAGAAGCTTGAAACCGTCGTATTCGGGCCTTGTGAATATGATGGTGCAGCGATCTTTTAGTAACTATGTAGTTTTAGATTGTAAATTTGATACTCATGTAAACATATTTCTATAACATTAGAAAAGTTGGGTTAATGCTTTCCGGGAGTTTATTGATAGCACTATTCCCCTTCAAAACTGATATTTCGCTTAGTATTTTACTTCGACTTGCATAAGAGAATATTCTTGTCGCGGATCTAGATATTCTTCTAACAAGCCTCATCATGCAATGTTACCCAAACCCTAGCCTCATCTCCATCAAACCACCTAATCGATACAATCTATGTCCCAACTGTGACCAGGTCACCTTACCTAGCAACCTATACAATCCTTCTCTTCATCTCCCGTACCAAAAATCTGCGACTACTGGAATTGGCGGACATTTAGGCCGGAAGTTATTCACGGTGTTCGTCGATAATATAGCGAAGGATATCCTTGTGAAGGAAGTGTTCTCGTTGGTTGGAGTAGTAGTGGATATCTACATCTGCAGGAAGAAAAGGAGATCATCGAACCTGTATTTTGGGTTCATAAGATATGGTTACGAGAGGGAGGCGGTTGAGGCAGTGAGAAGAATTAATAACTTGCTGCTCCATGGTATTAGCCTCTACGTCAGGCGTGCATTATTCGAGAGGGGTAGCTGGAAGGAATGGAGTGGAGCAATGGAGGAGGCCAAAGTGAAAAATAGCACCAAGATGATCGGTAGCTGGAAGCTTGCTCTAAGGGATGGAAGGACATTTGCATCGGTGGCTAGAGGTGATGGAGGATACTTACCAGAAAGGCAGCAGAGAGTCATCCACGTCCAAGTGGACGAGATTGCTAAGGAGTGGCCGGATAGATGTGTGGTAGTGGAATCAACGCAGCCTTTCCTGTCGGAGCTAATCATTCGAAAGCTTATGCAAGAATGGAGTTCGGCTACCAAGGTAAGAGATCTAGGAATATTTAAAATATTAATTACATTTGATTCTCTAGATGTATGCAACATGGCACTTGCCGAGGATAGCTTGCTGCGTGATTCATTCTCAATTGTGAGGAGATGGAGGGTAGAGGATGCATGTGAGCTGCGTCGTACGTGGGTAGAAATTAGGGGCTTACTTGTGGTAGCCTGGAGGGAAGAAATTCTACGGTCCTTGGTCACTCACAGTCACTGGGGACCCTGGGTGTGCTGGGAAGAAGAGGGAGATTATGGCCTCTCAATGGAAACTACAATGGTATTGCCGGACACTGCACGCATGGAAGAGATAAAAGAAACGTTGGAGATACATGTCGGCGAGAGCAAAGCTGTGGTGGTAATCAAGGAGATCGGGCAAAATTACGTTCCATGGCAAAACCAAAACCTAGGGAGACGCAGAGGGAGATCGGAGGCTTCATCATCCGGCGACAATTTCGTCCGCTTGTCCGGCAACAGTTCCTGTAATGATGGTTTGTAGGTTGGCTTCTCGAGTTATGACATCTCTCAGGAAGAGGAGGAAAAGGGGGTCGAGGACTGAGGACAGGCGGCTCAGGAAAGAGAAAGGGGCAGCCATGCATGGGAGAGAAGGTGAGTTAGAGAGAGGATCAACGGAGGTGAGGTGCTGTTTTGATAGCCTGCGGAGTAGGTGTGCAAGTGGGGAGATACTCAATGGGGTGGATAAAGGCTATACCCTGCCGACAATCCCTGAGCGGTTGTGTGTGTAGGGAAATGAGGCAAGTAATAGTACGTGCCAGGCAGGGGATGGAAGGGAAAGAACAGAGGTTGGGAAGAGGTATGATGGGAGTTGTGGGTCCCAGGGTGGCGAAGCTCCACTTGATATTGGAACAGATACGTCGTTGCATTTTGGCCGACAAAGCTTCATGGCATAGGGAGAAGAGGAGTTTATCTACTCGTTGTTGCATAGGAGGGACTCTTCGAAGGAGAGAGAACTGGTTGTGCAGATGTCGGGGCATCCCATAAGCGAGGAGGAACTATTTGGCTGGGACTTACACAAAGAGGGAGGGACCGATGGACCACTAGCAAGCAGAATAGGGGATGGTGACGAGGAACAAAATAAAAAGAAAAGCGGCGTGGAGTGCAATGAGGATGCGGAGAATGGGGAGGAAGAGGAAACAAGTTCAACTAGGACCAGTGGCAGAGCTAGGGGTATTTTATGGTGTCACGGGACACCATGGGATTTTGGGTTAATAATAAATTTCATATATAAAATATCATAGAGCTTTATTTAGTTTAGTGGAGGACACCATGGGCTGGGGCTTGGGGGACAAGGAGGTCACAGGTTCAAGGCCTTACTGCTGTATGTTTCTTTCTTTCACTCCTTTTTTTTAAATCTTTGACCCATTATTAATATATCACATATCTAATTGGAGTATCTTATATCCTATTATTTTTTTTATTACATCTATTAGTAAAATTATACTCAAACATATCATTATGATATATAGTAATTGGTTAATCTAAGTATTTGAAAGATTTTATGTTATTAGTTCTTCTTATTATTTGATAAATTGCTTTAGTTTTGGTTAGTCTATGAATACATACCTTAAACTTTATTGTTCATGATTTTATCAAAAATAAGTTATGAAATTGTGTGATTAAATGGAAGAGTGAATGATATTTTTGTGGGATTTTAATTACATAGGATTTAATATTATTAATTATAATATTATTTTATAGATTTTTTAATATTTAAATGTTATTTTTTTAATTATTAGAAAATTTTTTACAAATTAAAAAAATTTCTATTATTCCAGTTCAACTAAAAAAAATTAAATATTAGAAAGTATCATTTTAATCATCTAAAATTTTAAAAAATATTACTAAAGTAAAATTAAAATTAAAATATATAATATATAAATAAAATTATTTAAGATCCGTAATATATAAATAGATGTAGACCACATATTATAGTAGTTAAATAAAATTTATTATCATCGTCATAAAGGACACCATGGAGCTAGACTCCTAGCTCCGCCACTAACTAGGACAAAACTTACAGGTGTGGATCATGATCTAGAGGGAGAAAAAATGATAATTCAGAAGTGGAGGGAGAGGAGAGAGGAGAGGGTGGCAAAGACAAGGAGATGATTATGACCAATGACGGGCCGCAGAATGGTGAGGCAACGGGATCTTTTGGCATACCATCCGAGTTCGAAGGTGTAGGAGGGATCGATGGCCATGAGGGTCCTTCATCAATGGAGGAGAGGGAGGATTCAGAAAATGGAGAAAGTAGGATGGAAGGGGAAGAGCTAAGTATAGCGAGTCAGACTTGGCAATTTGGAAAGCAAATCGGGCTTGCTTCGGATGAGGAAGGGAAGTGTATAGAAAAACTGGCAGGGTTGAGGAGGAGCCAGAGAAAGATCCGACAAAGGCAGTTATAGAAGGCATCATTGGCAAGAAGGGAGATAGCAACACTGTTTATGATAATCATTAGTTGGAACGTACCTTGGATTTGTGGTTTTGTGGAAACTAAGCATAGTTATTTGAAGGACTCTTGGAAGAGTAGGGTATGGAGGAACGGGTTGATTGAATGGAGGGATTCAATGGCCCTAGGTAGGAGCGGAGGATTAATTATTGGATGGGACTCTCAGGTCTTCATGTTACGAAAATGTACGAGCGGTAACAGATGGATCTTTTTGGAAGGATGGTTGGGCCCTCACCGTTTCGAATGTGGGATTCTCTTGGTCTATGGAAACTCGGACCCAAGAGGGAGGAGGAATCTGTGGGACGAGCTTTGGGAAGTGTGCCATTTGTGTAACATTCCGTTATTAGTCATGGGGGATTTCAATGAGGTCAGAAATTAGAATGAAAGGAAGGGAGGCTGGGTGGATCAAAGTAGCGTTCGGGATTTTAACGAATGGATCGACAAATTGGGCCTTATCGACTTGAAACCGTTTAACTTGATGTTCTCGTGGCATAAGGCGGGGTCTGCAAGCCTTCTGGATAGATTCTTAGTCAGCCCATCTTGGTTGACCATGGTACCGAGTATCTCCTACGTGGGGTGGGGCCGATCACTTTCGGACCACAACCCTATCTGCCTTAGGGTGAGGACAAATGGGTTTGGTTCGAAACCCTTCAGGATTTGGGATATGTGGCTCTCACACCCACATTTTCGGGATTTTGTCTCTAAATGTTGGACAAAGTTAGGAGGGAGGTCATGTCAGTCAAAGATGAAACAGATGAAGGGCATGTTGAGGATTTGGAATAGGGAGGTCTTTGAGGATATTGACTCGAAGATAGACACCCTGGAATAGGAATTTGCCAAGGTGGATGTCGCTGTCAAAGATAGCAACTGTAGTGAAACCGACATTGTTAGAAGATCGGCGTTGATGTCACAGCTCTGGAAATGGCACAAAAGGAAATAATCATACTAGAAGCAGGTGGCTAGGGTTAGAGACTTTAAAGACGTGACAGAAACACGAGGTGCTTTCATACACTAATTGCGGTGAGGAAAAAGAAGGCTACTATTAGCAGAATAGTAGAAAAGGGTGAAATAATAGTAGGCCCACCAGAAATCAAGAAGGTAATTACCGAGTATTTCGAGGAGCTGTACAAGCAAGAGGACCTTTCGAATATTAGCCTTTCTACCGGTGGATTTCAGAGGCTAACCAGGGAGAAAAGTATAGAAATAGAGAAGATCCCTACAAGGGAGGATGTTCGGATAGTAGTTTGGTCTTGTGAGCCTTCAAAAGCGCCAGGCTATGACATATATCATTTCGGGTTCATCAAGAAAATGTGGGGAACCATCGGAGAGGACTTCACTGACTCAGTTATGGGATTTTTCTTCACGGGCCGTCTTTCACTCGCCCTCAACACCACTTTGATCACTTTAATCCCCAAAGTGGTGGCCGCGGAGGAGGTTAGATAGTTTAGACCAATCAGTTTAATTGGTTGTATTTACAAGGTGATTGCGAAGATCCTAGCCCATCGATTGAAACAGGTGGTGGATGAGCTAGTGAGCAATTCACAATCAGCTTTTACTGAGGGGAGGAGCATTCTGGATGGAGCCTTGGTTGCCAATGAGATTGTTCAGTGGGCTAGAAGACGGAAACGATCGAAGGGAGTCATGATCAAACTAGATTTCCAGAAGGCCTATGATAGTATTAGATGGGAGTTTGTGGAGAACATTATGGGTATTATGGGATTCAGACACAGATTCAGAGACTGGGTTAAAGAGAGTATTTCAACCGCAAGCATTTTGATTCTTATCAATGGGTCCCCTTCAGCACCCATTAAGATGGGTAGGGGATTAAGACAAGGCGATCCTATTTCACCCTTTCTTTTTGTTCTGGCCGTGGAGGCTTTTAACCAACTCATCAAGCTAGGAGTGGATCAAGGACTTCTGCAGGGTATTAAGATAAGGAAGGAAAACGTGGAAGTTACCCATCTTTAGTTTGCAGATGATACGATGATTTTCTGTGGGGCATCGGCTTCAAATGTCAAAAACTGGAGAAGCTTGATCGATTGTTTCTATCTCCTATCGGGCCTGTAGGTTAACTATAGCAAATCAATTCTAATCGGCCTGGGAGTGGATGCGATTTTCCAAAAGGAAGCTGCTGAGATAATGGACTACGAGGAGGGATGTTTGCCTATCACTTATCTTGGCCTACCGTTGGGGGCTCATGCAGGAAGAAGAGAAACTTGGAAACCAGTGATCGACAAGATAAAGCAGAGGCTGTCTGGGTGGAAGGCTAGGGTCCTGTCAAAAGCAGGAAGACTAGTCCTGATTAAAAACATTATAAATAGTCTGCCATTGTATTTTATGAGTTTGTTCAGAATTCCAAACGGAGTCGTGAAGGACATCATCAAGATTCAGAGGAATTTTTTTGGGAGTGGTGATGGAGATAGAAAGAAGCTTCCTTTGGTCAAATGGAGTCTCATTCAAAGGCCTAAATCCTTAGGCGGCTTGGGAGTAGAAGATATTATGGTAAAAAACAATACACTACTTTTCAAATGGTGGTGGAGATTTTTTACAATGAAAGGGGCATCATGGAAGGAAATTATTTCTTCAATCTACTCGAGAGATCAGCCAGGGTCTCTAGAACTTCCATCTTCTAGCACAAGGTGGTCCCCGTGGAAGGATATAGGCCGTATAGGGAGGGACCTGCCCCGCCTAAGATCGGGATTGAAGCATATGCTTGGTGATGGGACGTCTATTAGTTTTTGGCACGATGATTGGTCTGGGAAAGGCCCATTGAAGGTCCTTTTCCCAAGGCTATTCAGTGTAGCAGAGCAACAAGATCAAAAGGTGGCAATGATGGATAGCTGGGAGGGACCTTATTGGGATTGGAGATTTGTGTGGAGGAGGTAGCTGTTCAGGTGGGAAGAGGCCCAAGTGGAGCAACTGCGTCTATCTATACAGCAGGTGTGTCCATACAAGAATAAACAAGATTCGATTGTATGGACCCACGACAAGTCCGATGTTTTCTCAGTGAGCTCGTTCTGCGAGAGATATTATCAGCTTACTCTCGGGGATGGATTGAGTACCAACCCAGCTAACTTATTTTGGAGAAGCTTAGCACCCCCGAGGTTTAAGCTCACAGCTTGGTTCGCGGTTCAGCAAAGACTCAATACAAATGAAAGATTGGTCAGGATCCAAATCATTGACTCGCTTGAGGAGGCCTCGTGTCCTTTCTGTGGAACGGAAGAAGAAACGGCTAATCACCTTTTTCTACATTGTTCGGTAAGTGGGAAGATATGGTACGACATCTGTGATTGGATTGGGTATCCCTGGGTAATGCCCAATTCAGTCGAAGACAACGCTTCTGCTTGGTTCAGAGCTTTCAATAAAGGTCTGAGGGGGGAAATCTAGCGAGCTGCGTTTTTTGCTATTATAGGCACCATCCGGGAGTTCAGAAATAGAAAAGTGTTAGATAATATTGATGGCTGCAGGGGCTGGATGCTTATGCTTATCAAGTTGAGAATAAGATTTTGGATCAAATATGACAGAAAGAATTTTCCATACAGATCGGATGAGGTGATCCATAATGTCCAGGCCCTGTTAAGATAGAACCTTCATCTGTCGCCTTATTGCCGGGGCACGTGATAGGCCCTTTGGTCTTTTGTTTTCAGATCGTTTGTATCTATATCATGTGATCCGAATACTTCTATCTATCAAAAAAAAGAGAATATTCTTATATTAAATAAGATTATATCAAACACGACTGCCTAAAAAAAAGCCGAATGTTTAAAAGTTTATAAAAATAAGTCAAGGTTTATTTTAACTAAAGCGTTTACAACTTAAAAGGGCTTATTATATGAATATTATTATGATTCTTTTTTTTATGATGAAGTATACCGGTGGGGAAGGAGGATAAATGAGAAGAGGGAATATTGACGTACTTGGTAAGAATCAATTTTTCGACATATTTAACGATTGGGGTACAATTATTTATTGGGAGACTTTTATATGAGTGTTTTTGGTTCTAATAAGTTGTTACGAAAACAATTTCAAAATTTATCAAATGAGTTTTACCGGTGAAATAAATTTTTAAAAAAAAGTTCAAATAATCAACCAAGCGTATACATTTGATTATGATTGATGGGCCTGAAAATGCTTTACTTTGCATTTGATTATTGTAATTTTTTGCATCAATGGATCTTGCATTTTATTTTGGTGTCACATTTCAGGGCAAACTTCTCGTTCAAACATTACTAGAATTTATCAAACATGTTTTATTAATGATGAAATAAATTAAATATTAGCTTAAGTAATCTTCCAAACATTTATCAAGTCTTCGTGTGGATTATGACTGATGGGATCGGAGGTGCTTGGGTTTACATTTGGTCATCCTTTATTTTTTTGCACCAATAGATATTGCATTCATATATTTTTGGTGTCGGACATTTTGAAATATTAGCAGTCGTACTGATATCTGTGAATCATTGAATTACTCCTTTTTTTTTTTCCCTGAAGGGTAAATTTCAGTATATCCGAAGAAGGAAGAAGTCTGATGGCCAGGGGGTGGAGGGAATACAGTTGTTCAGATGGGGTTCATTTTATAGAGTAATTGCTCACGACATCCGACCACTGAACATTTTATTATACTGCGACGGATAGGACCCGAACTTGGGTCTGTGGGGTGGAATTGCGGGAGCCAAGCTCCCCTTGACCACAAGCACGGTCCTAGCAGCGCTTGCCGTCGATGTGTTTTTTCATTACCGTCAAAGGACCATCACTTGCACCTGTAAGGGTCACATCACATTTGCCCTCGAGCTCTTCCTTTCTTCTGTTACTGTAGCTGCGGTTGCCACCTTTTTATGACTCGTGCTGATCAAATATACTTTCTGCGGGGTTATGGTTCCTTTTTTTTCAGTGCAACAAACTGCGGTAATGAAGCAAAGAGGAGAATTGAGATCGGTCGTTGATGCATTTGTAGAATAATAGAACTAAGAATGTGATCGGTGCATGCACCTGCGTAGAGAAGATAAACTTTCGAACATAGATCCCCTATCAATTTTTTTTCCTATTAAATTGTCAAAACTACAAAGCTAGTGATTGTAACTCAGTGACTAATTAAGTCTATAGTTTCATAAACCTGCACTCATTATCTGAGGTTATTTCCTATTGAAATTATGAAATATTGTTAAGAATATCAAATTATTCATCGTTCCCTCTTAGAATTTGCAATTGTCTTGGTTGTCTCACATCAATTTAACTTTCTAAATTATGTGATAAAAAAAAGAACAAGAAGAATTGAGCCCGACATATTCTTAATGGTTCAGATATGTATAAATTCTAGACTAATCGATAATAGATTTTATTTTATTTACGGGGTCTTAAATTAGAACCAATACAATAAGTATCTAATTCCAAGAATTGATGTAAACCGATAAAATACGACGTAAGCTGAAATTAAACTCTCAAAATAGCATGTAGTCTAATTTTAAACTATTACTACTCTATACAGAAATAAATTTATCCAAAAAAAATTTGAATTTTTTTTTTATACGTGCATGCTCTTTATAAGAATAAGAAGGGTCGAAGCTCGATTACGTTATTAAATGTTATTTAAGAAAATAAATCGAAGGCCTAATAACCTATCCTAACTTTGCTAGTCGCCACACAAGAACAATAGAGCTGTAAATGAGCTGAGCCAGTTCGGTATTCAGCTCGGCTTGTTAAAAGTTCGGTTCAGCTCGTTCGTTTAGTTAAACGAGCCTAAAAATGAGGCTTGGGCTCGGCTCGCTTATTAAACAAGCCGAGCCCAAATATAAAAAATAAGGCTCGGCTCGGTTGGGCTCGTTAAAAGTTTAGTTCGGCTTGTTCGTTTAGTTAAATAAGTCGAACTCAAACATCATTTTAAGCTCGTTTAGTTAAACAGACTGAACTCAAGCTTAGAAGTATTCGACTCGGTTCGGCTCGTTTACGGCCCCTAAGCAGAAGGTACAAGGATCGACCCCAAATGTTGTACGAAACTACTTGATTGAGATCGGTACCGCTCGTCGAACGCTAACCGGGTGGGATCCAAAATCTATATAACAGTAACAGCACGACAATCGTTAACGTATTATTGTATTATTTTATTTTATTTTTCATGACGCGCGCACCATGTGGCCCCCGTCGGTCTGTACAACAGCGCACCACACTCAATGCGGAGGAGAGGACAGGACCTGAGATGAGATGAGTTCTTGGCAACTTGCTATTTTGGCATTAATTAATTCAGTCTTGGGGGTTGGGGCAGCCTTATTTCTCAGTCCTCCTGGAGATAAAATCAAACAGCCCGCTGCCCCTGAAACCCTAATGCCACCATCCGCACCTCTATAAAATCCTTACTTTCTTCACCGGTTTTTTATTCATTCGGCGGCCATCTTTAGCGCTGCTCCTCCCCTTCCCCCCGGGTGGTTCCATTGATTTCATCTCTCTCTCTGTCTCTCTCTCTTTTAAATTTTTTCTTTTGGGTGCTTGCTATATGTGGTATACTCAGTTACTGCCTTGGTGCAGTTTAATATGTGGGTTTGGTTCTTTGTCCGATAATACTTTGTCTTGCATGGTCTCCTTTCGGTACATAAAAGGAAACCTCGATGCACCCTTTTAATTTTGGGGGCGAACTAATGGATTGAACTTAAGATTCTGGCTAAGGGTTAGACCGAATCAAAACAAGGTGAGAGTGCATTATCTTTGTCTCATTATTACTGATCTAATCTAGATAAATTTCATGCTATTATTATCAATTAACAAAACATTTAGTCTTTTGTTATTATGATCATCATATGACCTTATTTAAACATAATTAATAAGGTAAGTAGTTTTTCAAAGATGTGCAAATGACTTCCATCCGCATGTGACAAAGCTTAATGGGCATGGCGGCCATAGTTTTGCACAAAGTGACGTATACAAAGCAAACGTTTTCTATTCAATAGATAGATAGATAGATAGATAGATATGCTTTTGCCGTTTCTATGAGTTAGGTGAAGTGTAAATCGCACCGATACAATTGGATTGGCATACATCTTTTTATTATCTTCTTTAATTCTCGAACAACTTGGACATATTTGGAAAGCGATTTATATCATCAACTTGTGGGTATTTCCTAATTGCGAGCCTTTATGGGTAAAGTCAAGATTAAATTAGCGGCCATATCATTATTGACAATTTTGCTTGTATGTCTTAATTCTTAGAAATACATATTACCATACTTGCTGTTTAATCCATTCGATGGGCAGTTTGCATGCCGTTGCAAAAGGTTTTCCTTGTTAGAGCGGTCCCCATTTTTTATATATAATAAAATAGATTATTTTTATTATAAAATTTAAATAAGAATTATTCTAATTTTTTAAGTTTTTTTAATAAATAAACACCTACAATACTATATTTTAAACACAAAACAAAATACACGTATATATATATATATATATATATATATACATATATGCTAAAAAATGGTTTGAGGTGTGTGTAATGGTGGAAGTTAGTTGATGGATTTTATAATAGTAAATGTGTGTATTTATTCTCTAAATGTATATAACTCTCTTTATCTATGAGTATATCAGTAAACAACGAATGCATGAATGTGCATTTAGTTGGTATAACAGTGAATAGTATAATAATGAGTGCGGATTAGATACAATGGTGAATGTATTTTCTGTTTGTATAATGGTGAATGTATGCTTAGTATAACGCGCATTTACTACAATCGGGGATATGTAATTATGTTTGTCTAGACACGTATTTATTATAATACTAGTAAATGTGCATTGATTATAGCATAATGGTTGATGTGTGTATTTATTTGTCTTTTAAATGTTAAAGCGATGGCGGGGATGAAAATCTGCGACAAGGCTATATACCATTTATAGCATGTTGTAAAAAATATATCTTCGTCAACCATCCCGGTCCAAGCCTAAGCCCAACTAAGCATGACACTAGGACCTGAAATTTTTTAGGGCCCAAATATGATCAAGAAATACATATTACGTGTACATACAAAACGCTATTGTTGGCCCATTGGACGAGGCATGGGTTTGATTCTCCAGTATGGTATAATGCCATTTTTTTTTTTACCATTTTCTAGTAGATAGACAACAGAGGCCCAAGTAATTGGGCTGATTACCTAGGCTCCGAAAGACCTAAGAAGACCGGCCATGCCACCATGTCGAATAGTATTTGTGCATTCCTTTATCCTATCCTGTGAAAATTGTGATTTTGTTTTTTTAACATGGCCATTATATATGTATATATAGCTTAACTATCTCGTGCTACATATAAGCAAAAATTAGCAAGGAAAAATAATACAACTGATACTCATTATATTATTTTTAAAGCCAAAGAGATAGATATGAATTATTAGTTTTTCTTTTTTTATTACTTTTGGACAAATTAACTGTTGAATCTTATGTCCAAACTCAAATGGTCAACCATTCTTCCGACAATTTTTAGTATGTTACATTGAGAGGCTTTGAGGAGACAATGTAATTTTCTCTTCGTTAAATCACTATAACGATTAATTCCCATCATAAGTTTTTTTTTTCTTTATTACTAGTAATGTCGGGATTACATTGCTTAATTCAAATGATAAGCTTGTTTCATCAAATGCAAATATTGTGATAATCAAATCAAATTATCCTTAACGCATGGGGATGGTGACTTATTGATTGAAATGTAGGATCACCCTGCAAGATTTGAACATCCATATGAGAGGCCTACAAGCGTGCATTATGGCTGGCCATGGGATGATAGATTAATGAAGTAGCTTGGAGTAGTTGGACAACAATAGCAGAGCCGCAACATAATAGCACATGTTTAATGCCTATGTTATGTGCTTCTTGTCAGGCATATCAGGCATCCCAAAGCTCGGCTTTGAGTATGGAATCACTAGTAGCAAAGCCAGAGAGCCTGCGTCCTATGTAATCTCGTGCGACACTACTTGCTGCTATGCGTCTAGGATTAGACAAAGCGATCTTGCCTACATTGTTTTATATAGTATCTTTTGGAGGGAAGTTCCCAGCTCAACGCATAGTTGATTCTCTTAGCTCTCTTACTCTACATGTTCTCCATGATCAACCATGCATTATATTCTCCATTAACAAAGACTCGGATCCGTCTAGTGCATGGCCTACTATGCATTAGAGTTTTCTACGACATAGAACCTCTTATTTTGCCAATGCCACATGTGTCAACAAGTACTCAAGAACCATAATGACCAAGGGGGTTCCTTAACTCTCGAATCCTGCTGCATTTTCATATTAGACCAGGATCAATCAACAATAGGAGTGATGAAAATGCTTGGACGCTACTACAAAAATAAACATTAACAACACATATAAGGGCGTTTTAATAAGAACAACCATTTACAAATTCTTGAATAAAAAAAAAGTGGGATAAAAAAAAGATGGAAAAAATAGACAGCAGTCGGAGAATTTTAGTCGATGTCTATAGTGTGATTGTAATAGGGAGGGTGTAGACGGTGGTTGTAATCCAAAACCGTCGTCTATACCTTAGTGAGAGTTTCCCTCCTAATTTTTTAATGCATAGAAAATGTTTCCAAGGTGCAATCGTCGTTTATACCTTAGCACAATATTATTATTTTTTTTCAAAAAAAATTCCCCTTCACAGCTTAGTGAGATTTTTTTTTCACATTCTTCACTTTTAACTTAGTGGGTTTTTTCCACTTCTCACATTCTTACAACCACACACAAAGACCTACCGCACAAACTACTTCATCCCCAAAGTCTTCTACCATTTTTGCTTCTTTCACCTTCTCCTTTTTCTCCACCGATTACTTCCATCACCGCCGCCAACCATCCTTTTTCTTCTTTTTTATCCATTTTTTTTTAATAGGTGTACATTTTTCATTTTCTTTCTTCTTATATGTTTTCCTAATAATGCCGATGTTTCTCCTCACATTCTCATGAACATACAAAACTTGAATGTGATTCTTTAATTATATTATGTTATGTCTTTTATTATATATCATTATAATTTCTTTGATATCATTGTTTTAATTTATCGTTAGTCTTTTGGTGAGAATAAATTTTGACTAAGTTGCCTGTTTTGGATGATTTTTTTTTCATTTCAATTTTTTTTTCAACATGCACTTCTTATAACACTCCAAGAATTTACTACTATTTTTTTTCCACAGAAGCTAAACATAAAATAATTGGGTATTACCATCATACCTAATATAAGTATAATTTATGATATCATTCTCATACTAAGTAAAAGAAAAAATGATATGACAATTTAAATAAGATAAAGAGTGAATGAGAGGAATTTCAAAAAATAAAGATAAGGGTTTGAAGATAACTTCCTAGTACAATACAAATCAAAATACAATAAAGGAAAATCAATGTAACAAATAGTCCATAAGGTATCCAGAAAAAAAAAACTATGATTATTGGATAACCTAGACTTTACGACCAAACCTTAACAAATAATCACTCTTTCACATGTACAGATTCAAATTTAGCAAAGTCATCAAGGTAATCCATAGTAACTTACACATCTAGAACTAGGTAGCCTGTTCATGGACATGACCACCACCCATAAAACGAACGGTCACTCGTCATGTATGGAGTAAGTTAACAAAGCATACCAAAAGAAAAATACATGCATAACACATAGGATACAAAAAGAAATATACTAAACATGCACTGTACTCATGATATGAGATGACCTATAGATGCAACCATATTAAATTTTATACTTGGGTGACCATACATTTCTAGTCACTTGAGTTCAATGATACTACTATTCCATAACTAGTGGGTCAACAATACAAAAGTAACAAATCCTCTAAGGCATAATGCACCTAGGAAACCACATGTCTAAACTCCTTATCTTTATGTATACATGCCCTCTATAAGCCTTTATAATTCAGTGGAATGGACAATATAGGGTAGATCTAGGATTACTTTGGTCATCACACCAACCATGAAAAATTATCTAACAAAGTACATCGGTCTCGACTCATGTGATTTTCTACTTTGATTATTAATGTCTTATTACTTCCCTATTCGATACTTGTCACATAACAATGCATCATTAGGATTTTTCCTTACAAGCCATCATTTATTATAATTTTTTTAACACGAGGACGGATGTTTGCTACTTATTAAATGTAATATTGTTTACAAATGAATTCATTCCAACAATTTTTATATATTATAACACGTAGAATTATGCCATGGTAAATTAATTCCACATGTTATAGCCACTATGTATCATGATAATGCATTTAGAAAATTAATACACATAATTAAAAATATAACCAAAGCAAAAAGACCATAATGCCTTTCAAAACCCTAATTAACTAATGGGTGATACCTCATAACTCACCAATTTACCAAATTCATCACAAATTCCTAAAATAATATTAAGATCAACATATCCAAAAATTAAGGCTAAATTTTCACGTTTTATATATACTATACCGACGTCACCTCTTATAATGCCCTCACGAAACTCTAATTCACCATCATATCTCACCAATTTTCCAAATTTATCACAGCTTTCTATAATAACATTAAGATCAACATATCTAAAAATTAAGGCTAAACTCTCATGTTTCATATATACAATATCGATGCTACCTCTTATAATGTTCTACAAAATTCTAATTCATCCAAGGATCATAAATTCACCCTCACTTCTCACCAATTTGCCAAATGTATCACAAATTCCTAAAATAACAACGATACCAACACATGCAAAAATCAAGGCTAAAATCCTACGTTTCACACATACAATACCAATGCTATCGCTTAGTTACTATTCCCAAAACTAAATCGTTTTTCTTACTATTATATTTATGTTAGGCACATTTGACCCAAAATCTTCATAAATCATAATTATAAATTTTATAAGTCAAAAACCATCATAAAATCCAAAATTTTCTGAGTTAACCCATAATGATCAAATTATCCTTAATTTACCTAAACATCTTATTATAATAGTATTCATTTATGAACCAATTATATAACAACTTGATTTTAATCCGATCGAAACCCGAGTCCCACGACCCCTTTGACACCTTATTATTGCGGAGATGATGGATGGAATCTTCAACGTAAATGGGCCAGAGGGTGTCTTGAGGGTTACTATAGCATTCTATGATGTGGTATAAGCCTCTAGCAGGCTAACTCGATAATCTATGTATTTTGGGTGGCATGCGATGGGTCCAAATATCGTTCCGTCCTCACAGGTCGCAACAGCTTTTTTCCAATGCCCTTTAGGTCCACCACGAAATTATCAACCGTGATGGGGAGGCAATTCTTCTGCCGTACAAGTACTTACTTCCTGATAAAATATAATTGGGGGAAAGAAGAAGGGGAAGAGGGAGGGGAGAGAAATTAAAAGAAAAGTGAAATTGTCATCTTTGTCCTGGTTCCCCTAGTTTCATATGGAACAGGTAACGATCCCATAGTCCCCTTGTGTTTCACAGGAACAGGGTAAATAGAAGAGAATATTTGGTGCAGAAACTCACATGATTCTGAGTCGATAATGATTTCTCAATCAGGAACCAGGGGTGTTGGTATTTGATACTTCCATAAGGAAAGATGAAAAAATAGGGATGAAAGAGACCGGAAAGTGGATTTGTTTATATCCTCCTGTGTTTTGTTTTTGTATTTTAATCACGTACGTATGCAACGTATGCATTAGGTAAGTATTGGTTGAGAGAGGAGGAGAATAAAGACTACTATCTGCATATTTTATTTAATAAAAAAAAAACACAGATCTAAAACTTGTGCCAGTTAAGTCAAACAATAATTTCGCATTATTTCCTTAATCGACCTTATAAATTGTCTTGATACTCTCATTTACATCGTTGATACATCAGTTTCATTCTTGAAAAGTATTCAATGATTGACAACTTTATGCATGTCAATTTGTTTGACCTTGGTTCTATCTCATATTCATATTTTAAGTCATATTATATATATATATATATGTATATATATATATATATATATATATATACCGCAAGTCCGCAAACCAACATACTATACAGTTTGAGATTAATTAAAAAAGAACCATTTAGGAGGGCCCGGACTAAAAGAGTGGCCTCATTCTCTTATCTTTTATCTCCTTTGTTAATTCTCCATATTCAATCAGCATCCTTCCTTCCCATCCCTCCCAACAATAAAATTCCATACAAGAAACCTCCATGCTGAGTGCCACCGAGGGAGAGAAGGTTTGAACTTTGAACATAACCAACCGCTCCACTTTCTTTTTACGTACTTCAAATAAACTTCTAAACTGACCCACGACTGAGGGTGACAGACATGAAGTAAAAATAAATGATCAAGGTAAAAAGTCCACTCACTTCTTATAAGCTTAACTGACTAATGCTTGTGTCACCCTGTCTCATCGTTTCTCGAAAAATGAGCAATGCCGGCATTAACATCCTTCCCCTACTCCTCCTACCTTTCCTGACGACCATCGACCTCGTTCTTTCCACCGACCCCAAAGATGACTCCCACTGGCTGCTGAGGATCAAGTCCGACCTTCTCGATTCCCAAGGCGTTCTTGGTTCTTGGTCACAAAGTACAGACATTTGCAGCTGGTACGGCGTCACTTGCTCGGGTGGTAACGAGCGACGAGGTCGTGATCATGAGATCATTAGCCTCAACCTCTCAAACTCGGCCTTGTCCGGTCAAATCTCTCCTTCATTTTCTCACCTCGTTTCCCTTCGAGCCCTCGACTTGTCCGTGAACTTTCTCACGGGCCCGATCCCTTCTGCGCTTGGGAAACTTCGAAATCTAAGACAGCTTCTTCTGTACTCGAATAACCTGTCCGGCAGCATCCCGGCAGAGATTGGCTTGTTGGAGAAGCTGCAAGTGCTTAGAATCGGTGATAACTTCTTCAGTGGAGAGATTACTTCAACCGTGGGTAACTTGACCGAGCTACAAGTTTTTGCTGCTGCTTACTGTCAGCTGAATGGAAGCATCCCTCCTGTTGTCGGTAGCTTGAAGAAGTTGGTCTCTCTTGATCTGCAGCAGAATTTCCTGACCGGAGCTATACCGAAAGAAATCGAAGGATGCGACGAGCTTCGTGATTTCACCGCCTCCAATAACATGCTTGAAGGAGAGGTTCCTGCATCGATGGGAAATGTACGATCGTTGGAGGTACTCAACTTGGCTAACAACAGCCTCTCTGGATCAATTCCTCGTGAGCTGGGAAAACTGCGGCGTTTGAGGTACTTGAATTTGCTAGGGAACAGCTTCAGTGGTGAGATCCCTTCAGAACTGAACCAGTTAAGTCATCTCCAGACGCTTGATGTATCCGGCAATAACCTCTCCGGATCCATCGTTATACTGCCGTCGAAGCTCAAAAAACTTGAGGTACTCGTTCTGTCCGACAACTCCTTGACAGAAACCATACCGAACGACTTCTGCAAGAGGAACTCAACGGCTCTCCAAATACTATCCCTTTCTCAGAACAAGATTTCTGGAACTTTTCCTTCACAACTCCTACCCTGTTCCTCCCTCCAACAACTTGATCTCACCGATAATAATTTCGAAGGTGAACTGCCTCCAGAATTAGACCGACTAGTAAGCCTTACCGATCTTTACCTCAATAATAACAGCTTCAATGGAACATTACCGCCTCAAATCGGAAACATGAGCAACTTAGAGTTCCTCTCCTTGTATGACAACCGCCTTCGAGGGGGGATTCCATTGGAGATTGAGAGGCTTAAGAAACTGCGCGTACTTTATCTCTACGACAACCATATGTCGGGGAGCATACCCTTAGAGCTAACAAATTGTTTGAGCTTGACGCACATTGATTTCTTCGGAAACCATTTTAGCGGAACCATTCCATCTACCATCGGGAAGTTGAAGAATCTTGTTTTCCTTCAACTTAGACAGAATGAGCTCTCGGGTAATATTCCTCCGAGCCTAGGGTACTGTGAAAAGCTTGAGATGTTAGTCCTATCAGATAACAAGTTTTCTGGCACATTGCCACCGACTTTCAGATTCCTTACTCGACTGACCCTCTTGAGCCTATACAATAACTCCCTTCAAGGTCCACTACCGGAGTCGCTTTCCAATCTGAAAGAGCTCCAAATCATTAATTTGTCTCGTAACAGGTTTGAGGGAAGCATTGAACCTCTAACTGGGTCAAGCCATCTCACTCTTTTGGACTTGACAAACAACAGCTTCTCTGGTCCTATTCCTTCAGCCCTATTCTTGTCCAAAAATCTCACCCGTCTTCGTCTCGCACACAATCATATTTCCGGTAGTCTTTCCCCTGAATTTTCCCACCTCACCGAGCTCAACTTCCTTGACGTTTCATTCAATAACTTATCAGGAGAAGTGCCGCCAGAGCTTTCGAAATGCACGAAACTCGAACATGTCTTGCTTAAAGCTAATAAATTGAGCGGGAATATACCTTCTTGGCTAGGAAGCTTCGACGCGCTCGGTGAACTTGATCTTTCTTCCAACAACTTGAATGGAACAGTTCCACCAACGTTAGGAAACTGTTCCAATTTACTTAAACTCTCAGTTCACAGCAACAAGCTTTCAGGTGGTATTCCTAAGGAGATCGGGAAGCTGACTTCCCTGAATGTCCTTAACCTTGAGAGAAACAATCTTTCAGGCTCCATTCCTTCAGAAATTCAACAATGTCGGACGTTATTCGAGCTCAGACTCGGTCACAATTCATTAACGGGTTTAATCCCATTCGATCTGGGAACAAGCCTTCCTGAGCTCCAAGTGATCTTAGATTTAAGCCACAACCAACTCTCAGGTCAAATTCCTTCATCTCTAGGCAATCTAGTAAAGCTTGAGAGATTAATTCTTTCGTTCAATCAACTCCAAGGCCATATCCCTTCTCCCTTAGGAGAACTCTCGAGCCTTATTGAGTTGAACTTATCACACAACCGTCTGGACGGCCAACTTCCTACAACATTTTCGGCATTTCCTTTAAGCTCCTTTGTCAGCAATGATGGGTTATGCGGACAGCCTCTTGACTCTTGCTCGGGATCAAAGGATGGTAGCGGGAAATTGATGTCGAATGCTGCTGCGGCTGGGATCATAGTAGCCATCGTTTTCACTTCGACGCTTATATGTTTGGTGTTGATTTATATCATGTTGAGGATTTGGTCTACCTGGAGGAAAGCTGCTACTGTTTCAAGTAGTGATGGGAAGGAAGAAGATGAGAAGTACTGGATGGAGTACGGGAAGCATGAGAAGAAAATGCAAAGTTGTTGCGGGGGTGGCGGTGATGGTTACTGGAAAATGAAGTCCAAAGCCGTTAATAATTCAGAAAACAAACATGTGCTGAATACATGGGTTCCCGGGAAATTTCATTTCACGAAAATGGGTGCTTGAAAATTGTCTTGTGATTCCCCCCTGGTCTAGATTTGTGCATTAATGTAGACGGAGTTTTGAGGGTACAAGAAATAAATTAATACTCATATTCTTTGGAATTCGTAAAGCTTAACTTTTGATTAATTTGTGTATTAAACCATATGATTCTAAAAAATTGCAACTTTGCTCCAGATATTTGCTAATCGTGTGACTCGTGTCCTTATTTTCTGTTGATGGACGGATTTCTTCTACGGTCTATTGCTTAACGAGAACAACGAGGAGTTAGCTGCGAACTGGAACTCTGGAAGTACAATATATCGACAAGGGCGTCAATAAGTTCCAAGCCCCGGTCACACTTTTGGCAGGACAAGCCCCTCTAAGCAAAAATGGGCCCTCACCCCTTTGATAAAAAAATACTATATATTTGATGTTCGTACTAATACTATTCCCTTGGTTTTGGAACCAAAAAAAGGTCCTTTTAGAAGCAATTTTTATTTTTAACTAATTTTTTTTTTCGAAAAATAAAACTCCAATTTTGACCCTAACCCTTTTCTCATTATTTTCTATACATTTATTGTTATATTGTTCACCCTTTAAAACTCTCTAGTGGAAATGTAAAGAGCAAACTATTCAAATTATCTACAATACATATATTAATACAAAGTTTACAGTATCAGTAATAACTTGTGTAGGTTAGTGCCAAATTCGCCATCTTCATCTCTTACCCAAGAGACTATAAACACGTAGTATTTGAACTAAGGATAAACAAGCATCCTTTATTTGTCATATTTTGACTTCTAAAGTAAAAAATTAATAAATTCTGATCCTTAATTTTTTGAATAATAAATAAATTTTTAATAAAAAATAGTTTTATTTCATCTGTGCACAAGGATGTTTTCATGAAACTATATATATATATATATATATATATATATATATATATATATATATTACTAGTAAATCATATGAAGATTCATGAGATTCACTATCTTCACAATTTTCACTATCTGAACTAACCAAAAGCACAATCGGATGAATATTTAGTATCTTAACAGAACATGTAGCTTAATCTTTATCTTTCCCTAGGTGAAGGTTAAGTGAGCAGAAAATGGCGAAAAATCACGGCATTGAATACATAAAAATGCTATCAAGTCCCAATAACGTAGGACATGAGCATTTACGCCAAATCTGATGGAGTCAAATTAAGGTCATTTACAAGGAAATCCTCTTCCCATCATTCTCCCGTTTTCTTTCTTTTTCCAGTTCATTTTGGGAGGAAAACAAATGCATCAACGGTACTTTCATCATTCCTCCACGACCAATATAGAAGCAGGCGCTATAATCCAGCATGAAATAGAAAAAACAACCACAAAAAGGCTTCAGTGGCTAGTAGTACGAGTTTAGTTCCTCGAAGTAAAGGATCATCGAGCACCTTGAAGATAATACGGATAAGCATACAATGAACATTCTGATCAAACCACTAGAAGCTTTCATTAACATATCATTGCTCGTTCATAGCAGAAGCAGGGAAAATTTTCATCACAAAACTAGCGAGTGACCAAATGCAGATGACGCCAAGAAGTTGAAGGACATTCATCAGAGTACCCAAAGATTTGTTTATGGCCAAGTTATGTGCAGTCATTTCTGCACCTCTTACTGTGAAGGACAATGCAGTTACTAGTTGAGCAGCTCGATTCAACTGATGCAACCTGTAAACCTGCAGTAAACAACTTATTGTATCAGCATCAGCAGAATGTCTTCTGAGGTGCGGTCAACTTCCAACCCGAGGAGGGGGGGGGGACACAAAAATCAGACCTGAAAAATGACGGGAATCACAGGCCAGGAAGGTGACATGAGATATCTTGCATACTGCTCAAATGCAAACTGTATAACAATACCAACCAAATATGGGGCTAGAGCAGCTGAAGCTGCTGGACCAGTCCATGGCCAAACAAAGCCCATTGTCACCAATGGTATTATAAGGCTCAGTATCAAGACAGCCACTGAAGATAAACGGTGTCCTAAAAGTGAGGTTGGTCTCGCATTACAAGCAATGGCTGAAATTGGTCTAGAAGACCCCCATAAGTAGTCTGTCAGGAAAAGAAACATTGCAGCCCCGCAATAGAATAGAGCCTCGGTGAAGAATAAGATAAGAAAATCTGTAGATATGAAAATGGTTCAAAGATATGTCAACAAAATAGTATATACCATATACTCAGAAGCAAGATTCATATGGAGAAGTAATGAAAAACTTGAAGACATAATTTTATCTAAAAAAGGAAAGATATGCAAAACACGCATGAGAATGCAGCTCACCTGTCAGCAGGGAGTCCTCAAAAATGGTAGACAATACTCTGCGTAGACAAAGAGAAGGGAAAACAAAAGAAGCAACAAGAACAGCTGGTCCAATGAGCCACAAAAGGCTACTTCCATCCTTTCTTGTACCCGATGAAAGAACATGTTTCTTCTCTCTTGGCAGATGATTAGAGAATGAAACGAAGCCCTGTTTCCCCCCATTTTCTTCAGGTAGAATATACCAACTACTCAGAGGAGAGACAAGTTCAACATTTTCAGAATCTGATTTGTATTCTACCGGTTCTATGACAGCATCTGCTTCAATCACTTCATCACAAGCAGTAATGATTAAGTATCTCTTTTGAAACTTCTTTCTCATTTTTAGGATCTGTAGGTTGAACTGGCATGATTGCACTGCTTGAGGTTACAAACCAAAGAAAATGTTAAATGCCAGAGAAGCAAGATTTTAAGAGAAAAAGGTATCCTGCTAATATGGCAGCAAAATCACACGAATATAAATCTTTTAAAACTAAAATCCTTCACCTTTGGCTCAAATGAAGGAAGGTTAAAAAAAAAAAATCTGAAATCATTTACCCATGTACTATAAATCTAAATCTGACAAAGAAGCTCCAACTGTAAGAAGGTCAGTGCAGCCACCATGGCAAGGCAAATATTCATATAGACATGACCCAGGCAAAGACACACCAGGGGGGAAGAAAAAGATTTTAGGGGGGAAAAAGAAGAAGCAACTGTACAGTTCAGATTTGGATAGGAGGCTAGTTGATTGGAAGCTTCTGCTTGAGAACAATTGATGCTGGGCAGACTCAATCAAGCAACATAGGAGTCAGATGCTATTAATGCTGTTGGGGCAGAAAATGGCCAATTGACTGGATGGGACTATCCTGTCACCATAGTCTGCTAGGCAGGGAAACCCCTTAGCCAATCTTCTATCTCTTTTAATAGAAAATATGTACAGTAAGCGAACTATCAGATAAGCAAGCTCACCTTCAGCAAAATTCAATTGTTGCAATTTATGCTGCTTGTATCCAAATGACCTTCCTGGTGAGCTTAGCTGAATACAAAAACAAACAGGAAAAAAAACCTTTATTCTTCTAAACTACTAATGCATCTTAGAAGCAGCCGCAGAAATGTAAAACCATTTTGAAATGTATTTCTTGAAAGCCTGCGTAGAGAATTTTATTGTTTTCTTTATAAACATATATCAACCACAAATAAGACTATTATGTCCATCATATTAATCAGTGAAAAGCCACATAGCCAAGAGATATACAAAGTAAAATGGAGCTCCAATTCTTTCATCTATCTACGAACAAAAAGTAATGAAATAAACTAATTCAGCTGACTAAGCCTTTACTGTATCTCAGCTTAGAATATAGATAGGGTGAAAAGTAGTTATCAACATTCTACCATACATGATCAAACAAATATTAGCCATTTGACTAAGGATCAAGGAATTTTGAATCAAACAAATCAATGGCTCTTTAAGTTTCTTGATCATGACTCATGACAACAAATTTCAGAAGATTACAAGAAAGGGACACACTGTTTTTACTTGCAGTTAATTGATGTTTCTCAATACAGTTTTCTTCCCATGTAAGTTGAAACTCCTCCTTCCTACTCATCAGACATCACCTCCCTTCTTCACACATCCTCCCCCTTCCCCACCTTAACATGCAAGGAATTATCTTTCATGATCGGATATATCTCAAAAAAGGCCACAGTAAATGAACCCTCAAAGCTCTTTGAAGTTTTTGTACCATAATTAAAAATAATGGAAAATAGTTCAGAGATTTAATAGGTCTCTCCCAGACAGCATGCAAGCAGTAGAAAAACAATGGCTCCACTGTCGAGATTCAATTAAGTAATGGCTTAAAGTAGAGTATAAGTGTGTGACGGCTACTCTTGCAGATTTTTTCAACATAGACTGCAAAAATTATTAGTTGCATCTGCCCAAAATCCTTAAGAAACAGAATGCAACATTAAGGATAGAAAGAGTTCGCCCAAAATTGGTTGCTTTGTTCAAGGAATGGAATAGAGGTACCATTCCATGTGGCTGATAAAAAGACTGGTTGAAAACTACAATTTTGAGACAGTATTGCAGGAACTGAAATTCCAAAATATAAAAACTGCTCAGTGAAAACAAGGAAACGAAGCTAATGATGCTAATGACATTGTTATTGAGCGGTGCTAATGCTGGGCTGGTGGAGCCTATCACGACGATGTGATTTTAAAGACTCAATGACTCCAGTGACATCAATCTCCGGAATCAGATAAGACGGATGACTCAAAGCATATCACATTTAAGAGAAAATTGATCAAAAGAAGACATAAGGCAGGAATCCTATAGGGACCTCATTTAAGGAGGCAACTGCCACAAGCCTCAGTACTGCATTCCAAGCCACATATCTGGGTTCATGTGTATGAAGTGCATTTCAAGGTGTTATGTTAGGTTCTTGCAATGCAACAACGAAACCAAACTGATCAGAGAGCAAATAACAGATCAAATCTGATAGAGAAGAAGGCTAGATGATATATTGATAACAGAGGAAAGGAATTACACCCAGGTATTCAAGGTCCTGGTGCCCTCCCTATTCCACTCAATTCCTACCTGCCTCTTCCTCCCCTTCCCCGACTACTAATAGAGGTGGGCACAGCTCCCTAGCCTCTGACTCAGCATAACTACCAAAACAGAAACCCCAACAAAATAACAAACTCAGCCTAATTCAACAAAACAGACTCTGACTTGCTAATAGACAAAATATAAAGAAGAAAAGAAGGTAGCCGGGCTGGACCAGCTATATCAGTCAGTCTTCTCATATCATGCCCCTCCTTACATATGTGTATTTGATTAGCGGCCTATCATGTTACAGAAACAACTAACAATAATAACTGTGGTCCTTCCGATGATGGATGCAGAAACTAAGTTAGACAGAGAATTAGCTACCAAACAATTGTACAAGTGGGAATGCCTGAATCAAACCATAAAGAAAATGCAGTTTGAAGTTTCATGGAGGACTTGACCTGACCTAACCCTAGGCACCCATCCACTCTTTTCACCACTCTAAAGAGTTTTCTTCCTTCATTACTACTCGATCACAAACTTTCAAATATGAACTTACAAGAAAAAGAATAAATTCAACATGCCAGGTTCTTCCATTCCCTACATCAAGTCATTCTGTCAGACACCAGCACTACCAACTTCTGTCAATAAAGTGAGCAATTGATGCAAGAGGACTCATGGAAATTATATGCCTCTCTAAGAACTTCAATAGGTTGGAAAAATGGTTCCAGCTTTGAACTCAAGCAATGGAGAAATGGATTGAGGCGGGAACATTGGTTCCATGGTGGCAACCAAACAACTCTTTAATCACAAGAGTTAAATGTAAAATTGAGATATGCATTTATTTCTCTTTGAAGACCAATAACTTACTTTGAGGGAAATTTTCTGACACTGCTAAATTGATACTGAAAGCACACTGAGAAGAAGGATAGAAACATTTTGTCCCATATTCGTCTCCGACAAAAGAGCATGACCTGTACAAAAAGGAATGCTTTTCTTGAGATTGCTAGTCTCAAATCTCAATGTAACTCTGAATTGTAACACTTTTTTCAAAAGGCCAGTCAATACAAACAGGCACAAATTGTTGTAACATGGCAGGCAGAAAGTGTGGATGTTATGAAATTTTCTCGAAAGAAACCGAGGATTGGAGTAGAAGAATGTAAGAGACTCTGGTATCCAGCATGTTTATGGGCATCACCGTTTTTAAGAAACTGCAATCAGCACATGCAACGTTATCAAAGACTCTTGAATGAAACCAAGAAATGGATATGGGTGTGCAGTTTACGACACGAGTGATAAGGTGGCACAAGTGTTTCCTGCTTTGACGACTATGTCGTGAAGATTAAATCTTCAACTTGAAGGCTCACAGAACCTTAGTGTGACGTAAAAGTCCAGGTCAAATGGCACAACTTTGGCATTTTGAAGTCCAAAGGAAAACCTAGGCAGACAACTTCATTCTTTAGGACCTTCATCAACTGGGCTATGTTTATGAGTTTATATCAAGCTACTTGCAACGGACCTCAGATTAGGCCATTGAGAAATGATGTACAACAGTACAAGTACCCTAAATGACAACAGCAGACTTATGACTGTATTTAGATATGATCAGAAACGTGTAGGAGGTGGCCAAAATCTTATGTCGTTTCCTCAACCTAGTTTTCCGAGCTAGAAAAATATAAGTACATCAATCATCTTTCTATGCATCTTTCCACCATGTACTAGGTCTAGGGATGACTATGCAACATGATATCCTAAACCCAATTTGCGATTCGTATCAGAAAGAATGATGAAATCAAAGTCTAAATTTAGGTATTGATCAAAGTCAAATTCTGTTTCTTGGGTAAACTCGACGATTGAAACCTATAACTGTTCTGTGAGTTTGTGTATCACTTATATGGAACTGAAAAGCAACAAAGACATACTTTCCAGCAACTTTTGCACTTGTCATCTGACAGAGACAAGAACCAAATTTCACATGGTCAATTCTACTCACTTAACAGTAAGAAAGGTTGAATTAAACCAATACCAATCGTCGAATAGCAAGCTACATCCCAAAATGTCCTCCACATAACATAGAATTCGAGCTCAAACAGAATACACTTGAATACACTACGAAGTACTCACTCTTCTTCATATTTTCTGAAATCCTCAAGAACCAAATAAGACCGAGCAACAATATACGAAGAGAAGGAAAAACAAAAAACAAAAAAAAACATCAAGTTAAAATTAGACCAATGAGAACAAGACAGGAAAGATAAATTACCTTATAACTTGTCCTATGCTGAATTGGCGGAGAAAGAGAAGTGCGGAAGCGATAAAACGTCGAAATTGTTCTACCTGCCATGATCAGGCGTTCAAAAATCCATAAATGTCTTAGAAGTTTGAGAGAGATTCAACGCCTACATTTAATCCATTTCAAGCAGCACCCGATGGGAGCCTAGGGAGATTGGTGAGACCATGCAGCAGCAAATTTTGTCTAAAGAAAGAAGATGTGGAAATGCCGACTATGGAAGATTTATTAAGGTCTGGGTTTTGTCAGGTTTTGCACAGCACAAGAGAAAAGGAAAATACTAGGCCTATGGGTACTACTATGGGTTATAGACTATGGTTTTGGGTGTGCTATGCTATCAGCTATGTAAGTGATTTTCAATTTATTATTTTTTTTAATTTTAACTGTGGAGAATTTTTATTTGTTTAAGAGGGTTTTGCTACGCAGGTAATAACTAATAAGTAATGACACACACACCCAAGCTCTATTTGACTTTGCGTTTGACTTTCCAAAACATTTCTTTACCTTTGTTGTCGTGTATATAAATGTACTGTATTTTTAGATAAGCATCTCCTTATAAGTATTTTTTTCCCTTCATAGATTCCCAATTTTTTTTAATCTTCTCTCTCCAACCTATTTCTTTCCTCTTTCATGTTTTTTGATAATCACTATTCAATTTTTTTTAGAGCTTGGTTAATTTGTCTTTAGGCAATGATTTTTTGAGCAATTAATAAGCTTTATTAATACTAAGAAGAAATTATGTGCATCAAAATTGGTGACCTAACACTACTACTAACTTATTCGACTTTTTTAAGTAACTTCTATATCTCCTAGAATAAGTCCTATTGTATAAGCATATAAATATTTTCTTCCCTAAGAATTCTACTAGTAATCTAGGGAGATAAATATTAGAGTGAAAATAATAATGTTCCTATTTCTCTAGAGCCTATAAATAATAGTTACACCCACTTTCCTTGTTATAACTCTGCATCCTTTGGGCCTTTGGATAACTCAAATAAGTTAGAGTAGTAAATAATTCCTATAAGAGGACACATATAAAATTTTCAACTAGTTTAAAACATCATACCATATTTGCTTTGCTACACAACAACTCATAAAAAGATGATCTCGTGATTCATCTGTTGCATGACGTATATTGCACATAAGGTCTTCAATTACTTACCACTAATATAAATTCACCTTAGCAAATATTGATGATAAAACAACCGCATGATGAGCTTTGTCTTGGTAATCCTGAGTGACTCCACACAAGAGGCCTCCATGGTTTTTTAGTGCTTTGAGGAATGATAAATTCATAAGCTAATTGGGTGGTGTAAGGTTGAAAGAATTGAAGAAGAGATTTAGAATTTAGAAAGAATATTAGAAAGAGAATTGGAAAAGTTGAGAGGAAGTTATTCTGATAAAATTATTCATTCAACGATACTAATAATAATGACAATTCTAAGACCCTTTATATAACCTAAAGTTCTTTAAAATATAAACAATATCTAAATAAGATAAGATATATCATATTTAACTAATAAAGATAAATCATATCTAACTTATAAAGATAAGTCATATCTATTCATATTTAACTACTAAAGATAGGAAAAGATAACAAAAAGGAAGAATTTATTTTTTAATTCCTACGAAAAAACTTCTTCCTATACAAATATTTTCTATCTACATTAATATCCCCCACTAAAAAAGAATTCAAATTCAGTGAGTAAGATAGAAGAGAATCCTCAAGCAATGACGGAGCCATGTCACAACGGTTATCTTCATGGGCTCAAGTAACATCACGGTCAAAATGATTATTTTAGGTGACCCAAACATGACAAAAACCTCCTTGGGAAGAAGTAGCATACTCAACATCAACAATGGAAACAACATCTTCCTTACGCAGTTATATAGATGGCAACATTAACTCCTTCAGACATGTAGAGACACTATATGGCAAAATAGAAGGCTCGGTGTTGCCTTTGTAGGGTGACAAATCACTTACATTGAAAATATGACTAATATCCAAAGTATCTGGTAAATCAAGCACAAAATCATTTGAACCTAGTTTTTTCAAAATCTCATACGACCCCATGGCGTGCGCATATAACTTCTTAAAGCATCCTTTTAGAAAACGTTCAGAACACATGTCTACCATAGCAAAGTCAATTTCATTAAAATCCTTATCTATATGATGCACACCAACAAGAAGTTTACAATCCACATTACTCAACATAATCTTATGTCTAATATCATCATGCAATGAATGGATATGATCGGCAAAAGACTCAGTAGACGCAGACACATATAAATGCCGGGATAGGGGAACAAAGTTAATAAGAGTATGAGGGGGAAAACCATAAACAATTTAAAAATTACTCTTTCATGTGGACCTATTAGACACATGATTATAAACAAACTCAATTGTAATACTAGATCCTAAGTATGAGGTCAGTCATTGATAAGATAATGAAGAAGGTTACTGAAACCTCAATTTGCTACCTTAGTCTAACCATTGGTCAGCTGATGATGGGTGTTATAAAACTCCAAATAGGTTTTAGTGAGGACCCAAAGTGTCTTCCAAAACCAAAAGATAAATCTATAATCTCTATCAAATACTATGGAAGAAGGATAACCATGTAATCAGACTACATCACAAGTCAATTTAGCCACATGAGCAACATTAGAAGTTTTACTACATGGTATGAAATGGACCATCTTGGAGAACCTATCAACCATAAGAAGAATGAAATCATGTCATCTCAATGTCTTAGGGATACCTAGAATAAAATCCATACTAATATCCTTATATGGCTCATGGGGAACAAGTAAAGGATTATATAAACCTATGTTTTATATTCTGGCTTTAGCTAACTGAAAGATATGACATTAGGATACAACTCACTTAACATCATGTTTCTAAGAAGGTGAGTAGAATTGATGACATACCAAGGTAATAGTACGATTCATACCAAAGTGACCAGCAAGACCCCCATTAAGTAATTCCCAAATAAGACAATCTCTATAGGAGGATTGGGGAATACATAATCTACAAGCTCTAAAAAGGTATCCATCATGAACCACATAGTTAGTGAATTCCTTATGATAACCACTAGAGACTTCTTGGTAGATATGACCAAAATTAGCGCAAAAAGAGTAATCATCCAAAGTTAGTAATCTTATTACTCCATTGCTGAAAAATAGTATGTCTCCTACTAAGAGCATCAACCACCCTATTTTTTATACCAAAACAATGTTTGAGGAAAAAAGTATACTCTTAGACAAACTCAAACCATTTTGCATACTTCTTAGGGAATTCTCGCTTTGAGTTCAATTATTATAATGCTAGATGATTAAAGTAGACTACAAAGTATTGAGGTAAAGGGTAATACCGTAAATGATGGAGGAACCTAACCACATCATACAATTCCTTAAGATAGATTGTGCGATTCTATTTGGACGTGTTGAGCTTCTCAATAAAGAATGTTATAGGATGACCCTCTTGGCTTAATACTCACCCTATGCTTGTCCCACAAGTATCACAATGAACCTCAAAGGTCTTACTAAAGTCGGGATGTCTAAGAATAGGGGCCTTAGTCATACATTACTTACTTTCTTGAAAGGCTTTAGAGGCTTTAGAAGTCCACTAAAATGTTCCATTTTAAAACAATTTGTGATAGGGATAATGATGGTGCTGAAATTATAGCTGAATTAATGATGAAAAAAAGATACTAGATTAGGGAAACTACACACTTCCAAAATAGATTTTGGTTCAAGCCAATCTTTAATGATTCTGACTTTCTCGGGTTTGGTAGAAGTTCCTTGAGCGAAAAAATAAAGCCTAGGAAAAGAACATGATACTAAAGAAAGGAGAACTTATTAATGTTATCACAGGGCTTAGCTTCTCAAAGGGTAGCAAAGACTTGTCGAAGGTGATTCAAGTGTTCACCTTTAGACTTGCTATAGACCAGAATGTCATCAAAGTAGACTACAAGAAATTTTCCTATGAATGGTTGTAAGGTTCATAAACCTCATGAATGTGCTAGGGGGTATTTGATAACCCAAAAGGCATTACAAACCTCTCAAAGAGTATACCTTTGGTGGTACCCGCTTCGTAAATCATTCTTAGAGTAATAATTAGAGCCAACCTGAGTGTCTAACTTGTATTATAACTTAGGGATAGGAAACATATACTTGATAAGAAATTTTTTTACGGCTCTACTATCTATACACATTCTCCAAGATATGTCTTTATTATGAGTTAATAAGGCAGGTACTACACAAGGGCTCATGCTATGTTTCACAAATCCTTTATTACGGATTTCCTCAACATATCTATTTAATTTATCATACCCTCTTTGATTCATCCTATAATGAGGAAGGTTGGGTAACTGGGACTCGAGAATAAGATCAATGGCATGTTGAATGCCTCTTATAGGTGATATCTCCTTAGGTAACTTTTCAGGATTACTTTAGAAAATTTGTCTAATAACCTTTGAACCTCATTAGGAATTGGTAAAGTAGAATTTGGAGAGACCTCCTAAGCAAATATGGCTAGCACCAAGTTGTTTTGTTTACTTTCTTGATTAAAATGACTAAAATACCCTTCTTACTTATTAAATTACTAGAATTCCCTTTTTACTTGTAAAATTACCAAAATATCCTTTTTACTCATAAAGCTACCAAGTCAACCTTCTTAATTATAAAATTACCAAATTATCCTCCTTAGTTGTAAAACTACCAAATTACCCTTCTTACTTATAAAATTACCAAAATACCCTTCTTACTCATAAAGTTATCAAGTTACCGTTCTTCCTTATAAAATTATCAAATTGCCCTCCTTAGTTAAAAAATTATCAAATTACCCTTTCTACTTGTAAAATTACCAAAATACCCTTCTTACTTGTTAAATTACCAAAATACCCCTTTTTCATGTAAAATTACCAAAATACTCCTGACATATAAAATATTAGCATCCATGGCCCACATGCATTATAACAACACAAAGCCCTTATCATTGTTCTTAAAACCCATTATCAACTACCATGCACATTTGTTTAGGTCACTCCCTATGTACAAGTAAAATTACCAAAATGCTTCTAGGGCTCATATTAACATTATTTCTACTACATGTGGCCATATTTACTTATCATGACATGTATATGCACCTAATATAAATATTAACAATAAAGCTCCCTTTCTTAACCACCATTCCTACACATGTAATATTACATACAAGATAGCATGCTTTTCTCCTATCTTTCAATGTAACATTAAAAATCATAAGTTGCTTGATAACACATATTATACACACCAACACATACCAAAACCCTAACGTGCTAACATATGTAAATCCACACATTTTAGTAGGGTATAATGATTACCTTATTTTTGATAATAACTAGACTTTATCCGTACCCCGGTTAAAAGATTAAGCTTTGATTACTAAAAATTGTACCTAAAAATAATGTTTCAATTAGCATATTAGTAGTAGATAATGAAAAGAATACTTTTTTTTTTATCAAAAATGAATATTAAATATATATTATTACGAACTATATTATACCTCAAAAATTTGTGAAAAAACCTTAAAACATGCATCAATACTCTCGTTGCCTATTCAGTGTGAGGATGCGTTCACAAAAGGGGGAAAATATAGGGGAAGGGAGGTTTGGACGAGGAGGGGGGAAAAGGTTCCGGGTAAGGGATTTGAGGGAGTGGTGGAGGGGAGTTGGGGTAATGGTTGGGTGTAGGAGGAGTGGTAGGGTGTAGATGGTGGCTAGGGGTCGGAGAGTGACAATTCAAGGTGGTGACGGCGATTGGAAAGGAGGTGCAAGGAAGGGAGAAGGAGAGGAAGAAAGTAAAAAGAAGAGGAGAAAGGGAGGGGCTATAGGGAGATGTAATCCCCCAAAATTTTAGAAAACCAATAATTTAATAAATGGCTTTTATTTGAAATAAATGAGCTTTTAAAATTATTTAGTTTAATTATTTTATGGATTTTTGATTATAAAATTTTGGATTGGAGAATTTAATAAATTAAAAATACATATTTTGTTATTTTACCATATTATTTTTACTTCAATAAAATTTCAAACTAGTATTTTACTATGATTATCCTTTTTAAGCCAATATATTTAATTATATTAAACTAAATTATTAAATAAATTTATTATCAAAAATATTACATCCTATTATTTTATAATTTTAATTATTTTAAATTATTCCATTTTCCCACTTTCCTTTTCCTTTTTTTTTCTTTCTCCTTTTTCTCCTTTTCCTTATTTCTTTCTTTTTCCCTTTTTCCTGGCTTTGGGCCGCCAGGCCAGCCTCACTGCCTCCCTCCTTGCACGCTGGACCAGTGGCCCGTTCCTCTCCCTCTCTTTCCTCTCCCGTGCAGCTCGACCAGCCCAGACCCCCTCCTTCTTCTTTTTTTCCAAGCCAGGCCGGTCCACTCGCCCTCCTACCTGCGCCAGCCTGGTCTCCCTCCCTCTCCCTTCTTTCTTTCTTCTCCACTCGCCTCGACACAGCAGCCCGATCGGTCCCCTTCACCATGACTGCCACCATCTGCACCTCCTGCTGCCATCTCCTGCAACCGCTGTCACCACCTGCATTCTTCTCTCTCTCTCTCTCCCCTGCCCTTTTTTTACATTGTTTCGGAAATTGGGCAGTCATGCACCCGGTCCTGCATGGCTCCCCTTACCCCTCTTCGTCAACCTCCCCTACCACCCTACGACACCCTACCACCCTAGACATTGCCGCTGATCAGCCACCTGCCCCCTCTCTTCTCCCTCTTCTTTTTCTTCTCTCCTTCAGCAATTTGTCCACCCTATTCTTCGAGCTCCTTACCCCCCGATATCCCCCTTCTCTCCTTTCTTCTCTTTCCATTTTCTCCCCCTATTTTTGCACGTTGCCACCCTCCGCCACACCAACCGCCGCACCAAGCCCTTGTGCCACCTTCTGCACCCTTCTACTACTGCCCTACACCGCCCCAACACCGTCCAAGCCACCCCACAACTCCCTCTTCCTCCCCTCTTCTTTTTCTCCCTGTTTTTCTTCCTTCTCAACAACCCCCTGCAGCCCCTCCTTCTACTACCGTCCGACCACCTATTCCACCATGCAAACCACCAGTCAACACCCGCAACCCCCTCTACCACCACCATGCCTTAGTTGGTCGAAAAAAGCCCTTGCACCCCTCCATTTTCCCTCCTCTTTTCCTTCCTTCTCAGCCCTTCCACCTCGACCCACTTCAGCAGCCACCTTCGCCACCTCACCACCGCCGCCTCAACCGCCCTTGGCCGCCAACAACCCATCCCCAGCATCCACCTACGCCCCCTCTTCACTCCTGCACCATTCCCTTGCCTTGAAACCTCCCCCATCTATCTTCTTTTCTAGCCTAAAGACCCCAACCCGAAAATAACCATTTTACCTTCCATCACCCCCTCTTCGAGCCTTTCCTCCTTTTATTTTTGCATGCAACTCATGCTGCATATACAGCATGAATTCCTGCATTTATTGGCCATTTTTATTAAAAACTTTAAGGTATGATAATATTTAAATTAATTATTTCCTTAAGTAAAATTTATAAAGTCTTATATCTTGATTTTCTTATTTCTAATAAATATTGATATTATTCTTAGGTATTGGTTTTTCTAATCAAAGCTTTAATCTTTAACCAGAACACCGGTAAGATTCAATTTTGCGGGAATTAAGGTAATCGTTAAACCCCACTTAAACGCATGATAAACGTATGTTTACACATTAGGAATTTTAATATGTTATTATGTTTGATATATGGTGGTTAATATAATTTATGTGTTTACTTGCATTGTTTAATAAAAAGGAAAGTATGCCCTTTATGTGCTATGTGTGGAAATGTTGCTTAAGGAAAGAGTTTGGCTATTAATGGAAGCATTAAGTACTTATCCTTGTTATTTTATGTTATTGTGACCATTTATGCATGAATAATATTATTGTTAACCCTAGGGGTATTTTCGTAATATTCCTTGTGCTAGATTATGGCCTAATATGTATGGGTGCTAATATGTATTATGTTAAAATATAATGGTTGGTGGAGTTGGATGTTGTTAATGGAGTATTAATATTATTATTCCATGTGGTAATGTTAATTTAATAGAAGTGGTGTAATAAAGGGGGTAAAGTGTTAATTTTGAAGGTAAAAGGGTAATATGGTAATTTTATGATTAAATGGAAAAATGGTAATTTTATAAGAAAATGGGTATTATGGTAATTTTGGGAGTAAAAAGGGCAATATGGTAATTTTATAAGTAAGTGGCAAAATGTTAATTTTACAAGTAAAGGGGGTATTATGGTAATTTTGGGAGTAAAGGGTAATATGGTAATTTTGGAAAAGAAGGGCAAAATGGTAATTTTATAGGGAAAGATAAAAATGGTAATTTTGGACATAAAAGGGTAAAATAGTAATTTGTAAGGTAAAAGGGGGTGTTATGGTAATTTTATAAGTAAAAGGGTATTGTGCTAATTTTGTAAATAAAAGGATATTATGGTAATTTGGAAGTAAGGGGTAGAAGAGTAATTTTGTAAATAAAAGGATATTATGGTAATTTGGAAGTAAGGGGTAGAAGAGTAATTTTGTAAATAAAAGGATATTATGGTAAACTTGGGAGTAAGGGGTAACTTGGTAATAATGATAACAATGAAGGATAAATTGGTAATTAGATTATGATTATAAAAAGGGTAATTGGACAATTATGATAATGGAGAAGGGCAATTTGGTAATTTATCCAACTAAAGGGGCATTTTGGTAATTTAACCGACTAAAGGGTAAATTAGTAATTATTTAACCAACTAAAGGGGCAAAATGGTAATCATGATAATGAAGGAGGGTAATTTGGTAATTTATCTAACTCAAGGGCAATTTAGTAATTATAATAAAGGAGAAGGACAATTTGGTAATCTAACCAGACAAAAAGGGAAATATGTTAAGGTTAACAATTATGAAGGGTGAATGGTGATCTAAAAGGCGTAGGAGATAAATTAGTAACGTAAACCGAGTAAGGGGTAATTTGATAATTATGCAACCTTAAGGGTAGTATGGTAATTTGTCAAGTAAGGAAGAGATGACTTATCGATTATATAAGTAAGGGGTAAATGAGTAAATTGTGCCTGACATGTCATTGTGATTGCTGAATTTTATAATATGACTTAAATAACACTGATTAGTAAGGTGATAATATTTGATAATTAGTAAGTATCATGAGAACGAATCTTAACTCGGAATTATATGAGACTATGATGGCCTTAATGATTTCTCTGTGTTATCTTAGATAACCGCCTGAATAAGAAACGACTAATGATATCGGAACAATTGGAAGTGAATAAGTATCTAATTATTGTACTTTTGGTGAACACTTTAATTAAGACACTAATACTTAAAGTGAAAGACCTCGAGATCGGGAATGGTGGCTCTTTAGGTGTCGCTACCCTAAAGACGTGGTTTAGCCCACGATTATTCTGGTATTTGCTGGTGTGCCTTTGTGCCCCAGCCAGGCCCTATATCTTACTCTATCTAGCCCTACGGACCTAGTTAGGGGGTATGCATACTTATGGATTAGGTGTCCTTATTGGTAGGGTACTGAGTAGCTTTATGCACTAGTACGACCAGGGTACCTTTGCGTCCTTGGGTTCTTGGTTGAAGGGTACTGAGTAGCTTGTATGCACCAGTACGACCGGTGTACTTTTGTGTCCCGGGTTCTTGATCTCCCATCCGAGGCAAATAAGTGGATTTTTTGTGCTGATTAAAGAAAGGAAAAATACTAATCATGAAAGTGAAAGATTATGAGCCGGGCCTAGTTGGATTATGATATTGATTACCGATCCACTGGATATAATAGTGGCCCAGGAGCGTGTTGCCCTGGCAAGTGATTATGAGTACCGATCCATTGGACATAATAGTGGCTCAGGAGCGTGTTGCCCTGGATGATGTTGATATATATATTCCGATCCACCGGCAAAAATAGTGGGGGTCCCGAGCTCAATAAAATCAGTTATGCATGTGAATAAAGTTATGGAAAAATACTAATCAGTTATAGTGGAACACCATGTGAGTCGGGGCCAGACCGGTCCACCGGCGAATAATAGTGGCCAGGAGCATTTTTCCCTGGAGACCGATCCACCGGCATACAATAGTGGTTAGGTGTGTTATGCCCTATAAATGATCGATACACCGGCTATAATGGTGGGGTTCTCGCACTCACATGGATATAAAATATGAGATTGATTGAATAATGATGGACTAATGGCTTAAAGCCCGAATGTATTGATTTTGTGCTCTGATGCTGATGGTTATAGAGAGAATATGAACTAAAGTGAACGTCAGGGTTTTTAAAGAGTAACAAGGTACCTTATAAATGTTCAACCTTATACTAAAATAAATTCAATTTACTTTGTTAATGATTAAGATCTTGACCAAGTTTCACTATTTGAGGTATCTATGAGCAACTTAAGATTAACCATATTAAATTTATTCTTTGTCCATTCAAAGACCAAACTTTTCTTAATTTCAACTAATTTACTTCTACTTTGCTTATCAACACTCAAACGTAACTTTGTGTGCAATTAGATGATAACATCTGGAATTTTTGGCATTTCTGCATGCTCAATTATGCTATAGAACTAAATACCTCATCAAAAATAAAATTTCCCATCAAGGGTTTTTCTCAGTATCATAACTCAACTCTATAAGAGCATCTGTATAATAGTTATAAGTATCTTGATACTATCAATTGTTACTTATCTTGTGTTTTTCAAAGTAGGGAATTCTTTGGTAGTATTAGAAATGCCTTATTTCACAGTGATTATAGATTGTGGTAGCATTGGAACAAGAGTAAATGTGTAAAAATAGCTTGTGAAAGGTAGGATCATGGGTGCTTACCAAATTGATTACATATATATCTGGATAGTATGACTAATGACAAACTTTGGAGAAATGGCTGTTAGTACCATTATATGCAAACTAAGCTAGGTTTATATAAATTTGTGAATAATAGATCATGGTTGAGGGAGTCTTTGGAGCCATTGATTTATTATTTCAAGATGATTATACCATCTGATAGGCAAGATAAGACTCCTATCCTTGTTTTTGCAATTGTTGGATTGAGAAGGATGGATATGGATGATCCCATGTGGGTATTAGAGGATGTGGAAATGCCATAAAACAAGGCTTATTTTTGTGGAGCAAGAGTTGGATTAGGGTGTTGAGTGGGAAAGAAGAAGCTTGTTATGGATGGGTTTCTTTGAACTATAGAATGGGTTATCTCAAGAATTCTTCAAGGCTAGGTTCATTATGACTTCTTGATTTGGGAGGATCTTCTTTGTATGTAGTAGTGAGAACAAATAGGTTAGGAAATGTTGACAATCTTGTAAGGTCAACATTTTGATTAAAAAAAAACATGATTTTGTGACTTATTCCCTTCTATATTTTAGCTTAAATGAGGCATTCAACTATATGGTTGTATTATTTTCTGAGCTCAATGAAGAGATAATGTTGATGGTAGATCCTAAGTCAAACATCCATGTATTAGTTCTACTTCTTTATAAAACTATTATTGTAGTAATTATTTAGTGACAGCTAGTGAAAATTTAGGAAGTTCAACTGATAGAATGAGAGAAAATATATATACAAGCTTACTAATCTAGTTAGAGACCTTGATATGGAGCAATGCAAGAGACTTGAAATGGTTGTGCCTAGAAATTCAAGCATATCATATTGGCTAAAGCTAAGGGTTATTCATATTGTAAAAGGGATATTCATTATATTGGTGATAAGCATAGTATCAAACTCATCTCTTTGACTTATGCTAAAAACCAAGGGCTACTATGACATTGTGCGGATAGAACTTAATGTATATTACTACTATCCTTATTTTTTCCCTTCTAAATTTTAGGCTCCATTAATATACTTGCATAGATTTTCTTGAGTAATAATAGTAGATACAATAAAGTCTGCCTTATTTGTGGCATGGAAAAAATTACTTGAAGCCAATTGGGGTGCCCAGGTTCTGACAAGTGTCTTGGAAGGAGTAACATGAAGCAAAAAATTATCAATAGATCAAATAACTACTACCTTATTTGCGGCATGGAAAAAAATATTTAACGCTATCTTTCTAACCAAAATTAGTTTCTTTTGTTTTTATGTTTATGTGTGTCTACAACAATGGGGCAATAATTTCTTAAAATCACTATAGGTATTTCATTTTTTCTAACAAGTATCTCAATTTTTTTTAACATATTGAGCTTTTGAAATTTGATCATCTATGATCTGTGTGGCTATTGATTGGAAAATTTCCATATTCTTTTGTTTGAATTTTATGAATATTTGTCACTTAATGAATGATTTTTACTCCTAGTTACGTTCCATAGGTGCCAATGATCTAAATGCAACCATCACTATCACAATGTGTAATTCCATGCATTATCAGGATTCTTTGCCATGTACACCATGTTAAACTTAAAGGCAAACTTAACTATGATCCAAGAAGAAGGGGAGCAATTATGGTCAAAATTATGGTATGATTCTAGTGCGTTACTTTTGACAAATACCGTGCTGGACACTACTGTTTTAAGGTCCTCTATATAACATCACTCCTCAAGGATTCACTATGTCTAAGTAATGCATAAAGTTTTTTTGGTCCTAGCAATGTTTCTTGGTTATTAGGAGCTTTATTAGTCGAAGTACAACGTCTCTTGTAAATAGTTAGTGATACATCTTTAATAATTTCAACTCTAAAAATACATTAAAGTAATACCATCACTTGTTTTAATTTTTGTCTTGTAGTTTTTCCTTTTGTTATTGGTTTATATTAAGCAAGTTTAACTTCCTATGCCAAGGAAGAAGGGTGGTGTGGTTGGAATATCTCTGCCTTGTTCAAGACAATGGGATAATTAATTCTTTACAATTTTATGTGTAAACATGTTCATCCTTTTTTTTAGTGAATAAATATTATGTACAATTAGCTATTTTTGTAGTTTTTAGTGTCTTAAAGATGTTCCCTATTTACATTACATTAATCTGCTATGTATAATATGACATCCTTTGTCATGCTTGACCTCCATAATTCATGATGTAAACAAGTTGTAATACCTCAAAATTTTACTTAGCCTAAACCTACATTATTAACACCCTAATTTGATTCTAACTCTAATAAAATCTTACTTTAGCCTTATTCCAATTTCTTAACCCAAAAACTTTAATAGAATTTGAAACCTTGATCCAAATAAATCATATTTTGTAAACCGAACTCAAACCTGCTAAAATTACCACTAATCCTAACTACTTTGGCTAATGTAAAACCACCTAAACTAATCCATAATCTTTTTCTCTTTTCCATTTTATTTTCTTTCTTCCCTTTCTCCCATCAACCTAAGCCGCAACAATTGAATGTGCTACAACTTGCACATGCAACTCATACCCTTCTCCACTTGCACCATCACCCATCATCTTTCTATAGCCATCTATTATCCATCAACCTTTCTTCTTCTTCTTCTCTTATCCCTACTGACCTACACCACCATCACCTCACCTTACCGCTCTTCCACCATCACCTCACCCTGCTTCTCTTCTTCTTCTCCTCCTAACGCAATACACACTCACAACCATCCCCATCACCTCCTTGCACCTTCTGCCATTTCCCCCAACACTCAGCCATCATTCCCCTGCACCATTTATCACATGTCTCCCCCATTTGTTTTCTTTATTCCATGATTCAAACCACACACGTACACGTGCACGCGCGCGCGCACACACTACATACTCTCCTTTCCATCTATTTGTTTTGCCTTACCTTATACCCATTTTGTGTCCCAAAATACTGCTCGAGCTCTCCATCTTCTTTCTCCTTTTCTTCCTTCTCTTTTCTTCTCCTTCTTTCTCCTGTTTCATACCCTGTTTTGCATGCACACCATCCATTCCATCACCAACACAACTGTGCACCACCACTCACCGTCCAAAGCCGGTGGACCAACCACCCAAGGTCACCCAACCTTCCTCAACATCATCGTCGGCCATCGCCGCCAACCACTGCCTCTTTTCTCTTCTTCTTTCTCTTACCCGTCGCATTTTTAAGGAATGCATGACCTCAAGCATGGTTGTGCAATACTAAATTTTCCATCGCATGCCCGCACATGACCCAAACGCACGCTTGTGCACATCCGTTCAACTTGTGACCTATTTACCCAGTGATTGAGTACGATCGTGCCACTTTGAATTGCCTAGCAGTGTGCGATCCTTCCTCTCAGTCTGGTTGTGCATCGCCTGCAGCACAATCGTGCAACCACCCCATTTCAGTAGTGTACCCCTATTTTCACCCCTAAACATTGTCCAAACACCACCAAATTTATATGATAGCTCCACCACACATTCCTCTACACATCCACACATCTTAAGCCTTTAATTACTATGGTTATTTCCATTTTAATCTATTTTTACCTTAATTTCTCCCTCGATTGTACTCTTCGAGCCTGACTATGAATTTTATTATTTTTTGTAGGTGGTATTCTAGTAATCTCAGAGGAGGAAGTCTACGGATTACATGCTCAAAGCCTAGTGTCCTAGTTGGTAAGGATAATAATTGATGTTTAGGGATTTTGTGTTATTTGCTTGTATGATTATGTGCGGATTTCATGATATCATTTTTATATGGTTTAATATATGTTGATCATGATATTTTGTGATGATATGGATATTATGATTGAAAGAAAGTAAAAATGGGTGATAATTGTGGGAATATATCTCATAGCATAAAATATAAGCTAAATGAGCTTGATAAATGGCATACATATTTTTATGAGGTATGACAATAATTGGTGGATTTAAAAAATAATGTGTGTGGAAGGTACAAGATTTTATAAAATAAATATTATTATTTGTCCTTAAGGGTATTTTGGTCATTATGGGATAATAAGAAACTTTTGATATTTTATGTGTTAGGTGGATTAAAACATGATAATGATATCATGAGAAATGCTTGGAAGAATTATTGTTTGTTTGGGGTCTTTCAATGAAATAATGGTTAATTAGGGCATAATAACTTATAATGATTATATTGTCATTCCACGGGTAAAATCTAGAGGTTATTCAGATTCTGAATATGTTACTAATGATTGGCCTTATGAGGTTGTTTATTGAACTTGTTAATTATGTGAGTCTTGTAGAAGGAATTATGACAACTTATGAAATTAGGGTTTTTAGTAATTTTGTGAATAGTACCTTAGATAAGATTATTAACGTATATGTACGATGTGGATGCTAGACCGTGCATTATGAGTATGATAATAATGATGAGATTCAAGGATGAAATAATATAATTTATGGCAGAATAATCAATATGGGAGAATGAATGCTAAATGGTGTATAATTAGGGTTTGAAGAGACTTAGTGACTTTGACCTGTGATATGTGTATATCTACTTTATTGTGTTTAATGTCTGAGAATTAATCATGAATAAGATACTAATCACTTAAAATGAAAGAGCATGTGAGTAGGCTCAAGATGATATATATATATATATATCCCATTCCACCGAAAAGAATAGTGGCTCGGGAGTATTTTGCCCCAAGAAGGTGATGTTCTTAATTTTCGTTCCACAGCAAAGAATAGTGGCTCGAGAGTATTTTGTCCTAAGAAAGTGTTTCAATTCGTTCCACCAGATTAATAATAGTGGAGTCTTGCTCATCATGAAACGAAAATATAATAGTATAACCTATGGGAAAGATACTAATGATTTAAAGTGGAAAAATACACAAGTCAGAACTAAAGTTTTGTTTTTATATATATGTCCTATTCCATCGAGGAAAATAGTGGCTCGGGAGCGTTCTGCCTTGAGAAGGTGATGTTTTCATATCTATTCCACCGGATGATGATAGTTGCTCAAGTGTGTTGTCCCTAAGAAGATGCTTTAGGCTGTTGCATCGGTTTAAGAATAGTAGAATTCCTGCACTCAATGTATATAAAAGAATGAAAATGGATTATACCTAATAAAGATACTTGGATCATTATCTGTCTTATAAGACGTTTCATTTATCTGGTTGCATACCTATTAATTGTTGTGAAAGCATGTGTTATTTGTATCTCTATTTTGGTAGTATTGTTTCCTTACTCAGTATATAGCGTACTAACAACCTGTTTTATGAGTGTTGCTCATTCTCAAGAGTAGAAGACCCTGATTCTTATATGTGGGTCTCAAAAGAATTACTAGATGATTATATTGCCTATGATGCTTTATATGGGGATGAATGACTTCATTTGTATTAGGGGTTGGGTAAAGTGTAATGTTATTCGGTAGATGTATTTAACTAGATATCTTTTTAGACTCTTGATCCATAGTATTCCCTTCTTTTTGTATTTTGAGTATTATAACTCGGAATTAAGTTCCAAACTCATTATTGTATTATAAATGTTTCTTCCGTTTATAATTTTCTTGTGTTACTATAAATGTTTTAGCCTTATGATTGATATAATAATGGTTGAATAAACTATACTTATATCAATTACGACGGTAACCCCCAATATTTGACTTATTTACTTTCTCTGTAAAACAAAATTTTCAGTAGTAAAAAAAATCGTGGTGTTACACAATTAATCTTGAACATTAATAGTATATGCATGATACGGCGAGTCCATACTCAAAATGTTGCTATTCCATTTGAGTTCAACATCCAAGGCTAAAACCATCAAATTCATCCTCAACATCATCATAAGCAATTTGAGATTTTGTTATTAAACGAACATTGTCATAAGCAATCTCAACTATTCTTTTGCAAAACGGAAAATAATATGAAGAAAATAAATAGATATAATATGTAAGATAGAACAATTTTTAGCTAATCTAGTTATAAATATTTAACTTATTAATGAAAAAAATGACTTGAAGAGATTGCATATACTCTCCAAGTAGATCAAGATTTTGTCTTATATGCATTATTTAATGGTGATAATCCCATTGTCCAAGATCACCTCAATAGGCTAGAAAAAATGGAATAATAAAACACTCTCTACGATGGATAGCCTTAACGAGATGTGTTGTTTACAACATCTAAAGACCGTTCCCTTTCCCAATAGGTAAGAGATGCCAACTGGGTACATCCACCCTCATTTTGATTTTTGCTAACAAAAATTGTGTTAAATTTATTTTCTAGATAAGCTTAATTTTAGCCATTAATCTTTTCAAGTTTGAAAAGAAAACCTCTTCTTAATTAAACAAAATTAATGGAGTGATTTAAAAAGTCACGAAAACTTAATTTAAAACCATCACTTTTTGTGCTCTTAGTGGTTTAATTATTGGTTCAAATATGACTTCCCAAGTCAGTCATAAGGGATGAAAAACCAATCCAAATTGTGGCACTAACAAGCTGCCAACCAAGGTCTACGAACTCAACATGTGGGGCTGAATTGGCACAAAAATTCAAGAGGCAATAGGTCTAATTTGTAGAAGTGTGTTGCTACAACTTTCATGTGTTAGGTTTCAATCATGTTTGAACACAAAAAACTAGGTTAAATAGGACGCCACTAGAAAGTATAAGTTGTTAAAAATTATGGAAGAAAAATAAGCTGTAATTATCCCATCATTACACTGTAAATTTGCCACACAAAAAATTAAAAGTCTAGCATTACTTTTTGTAAGATAATAAGGTGCACCAACAAGTACAACATCACATGTCTTTTTTTTTTGGAAGAAAATCAAGCTTTATTTAGTTAAACTTAACCATACAACAACTACTTAAACCAAAGATTACTTTTACAAAGTCAAGTGATTTGCTAGCTAGTTTTTTCTCCCAACCCTTTAACTTATAAGGAACCTTAAGATCTAATATGTAGGGCATAGAGGTAAATTTGGATGAACTTAACAACACATAATAAATCAATGGCTGATTTATATTTAGTTATAATATAACTAGCTAAGTTAGTCTCCTTCGACAACTACTAGTTGGGATCATTCATGAATAAAAAATCAGATTTGGTTACTCATAGTTTACTCATTTTTGATGACATGAACCTTCAAACTTAAGTAAATAATTTGATTGAGTGTTATCATCAAAATCTTATATTACTCATTCTAAAAGTTAAATACCTTGGAGTGATTTTGAATATATAAATTAAAAAAAAAATACTTAAGTTCCTATTTTTCTTCTTCTTCAACCTCCATTTCTCTTTTTCATTTTTAGTGGCGATAGCCCATTTGCTCTAATTCACCATCTTTCTTAATATGACTCAATTTGTATTTCATATATATCACCAACCATCTCTCCTTTCCATTTTAGTCCCTTTGGTCTCGATATATATGGATGTTGATAATCATATATAACTAGGGGCTTAAAGACCACATCTAGTCCCTTCTATTATTTGATAACTTCCTTTAATACTCAGCAAATCACAAAGGAATTTTAAACACAAGCTATTATATCATATTAGTTGTAGTTGGAATCAATTCTAGTCCATAAAAGATATTAGGAGCATCATAGACTATTCTAATAGCGTAACAATCAATGCAATAGATTATTTCATACTACAAGGCATTGTGTATAACAAACATATGACGCAATTCTAACTGACATTAAGAGATATCACATATCTCACAAGAAAGCTCATTTAATGATGATGAACAATCCAAAATCCTAAACTGCAACCAGAAGGATATATAATTCTTTATTTGTACCAGAAGTAGTTCATATATATATATGGGTTATTTATCCTAAAACCTCAATGATTTCATTACTTCATACATTAGTGTTAGAGCGATATTGCTCTCAACAACAATGATCTACAACTTTATACTCACTTTGATCAACCAATTAAGATTCTCAGAGTTGCCTACACTCATTTGCATATTGACAAACCTTGCAAGAGAGCACCAACATGTAACATTGATGCAATAGTTAAAACCAAAAACCATAAAGAATGAAATAGTTTCTTCTGTAAAATATTCCTTCTTTACCCCATGGACCATGGCAATGCATCATAAACATCTAATCTAGTTAATCTTTAAAGCTAGGTGGCAATGTTTCTTCCGTAAAATATTCCTTCTTGACAGTCTCCAAAGAATAGAATTTCACCTGCGAAATTGAAGTATATTGTCTCGTTAAGATATTTCAATTTTATAAGTAGCTAAGGTTTTACTAGCAACAAGTTTGTTACATACAATATGCATTGTCCTCAGATCTAATTTTTTTAATCATTATTACATGGCACAACGACATTCGACCTCATAATGCAGTGATAAATTTCATAAAGGTTGATAGGGAGCATGGCATAAACACAAGACAATGAGCTCCTTTAGGAGCAAAGTTAGGTTTTCTTACCAGAGATGCATAAGACTTCAACAAGGGTTTCACGAACTCCCAAAGTGGTCTAAAAATGAATGGAGCATCCACAAAGAGAACTTGACCCAATCGCCTTGGGTAGTAATAGTAAAATACATCAAACTGCTAGGAAGAAAAGGAAATACATAAACTACCCTTAAAAAACAAAATTATGGGATGCAATGCAACCACAACTAAAATATAGAGAACTACATATTTCAAGGACATGAATATGGGCTTTTGGATCAAATTTAGTTAGAACAGAGAGATTTTAGAGAATTACCAAAAATGTTAGGAATTTGAGATCTCCGTTTTCAGCACCAAAGCCTCGAAGATCAAGTATTGCAATTATTTTTTCTTTATCTTTAGGAAGCTTACTCAAAGCTTTTTCAATCAAGAAAACGCATAGCTTTTCATTCTCAATAGGATCTTGCTTCTGTAATCAACCAATATAAATTATAAAAACACATGCCAAGGAAACAAAAAAGATATTGAAGATAGTCAAAACTCATCAAAGAAATTCAAAACTGCTTCAATTTTAGCTGTTGATATATAATTCATAAAGAAGGATGACCTAGGTATAGCCAAACTAGCGCAAGTTAAAATGAGAATTGGGAACTAATGATACCCTTTTAGATAAATACAAATCAATGGCTAAGATTTCAATTAACATCGACCAAATCACCAGCAAACCCCAAATCCTAAACCATAAGCTCTAGTCATTAAGCCTTAACCCTAAACCCTAAACCTTAAGCCACATGGACTAAACCCTAAGCTCTAATCCATAAGCACCAAAAACCAAGCCATAAACCCAAAACAAACCCTAAACCATGAACCCCTAAACACCGAACTCTAAACCCTAAACACAAAAGTCTAAACCCTATATGCTAAACCTCAAACTCTAAGCACTAAACAATAAGCACTAAATCTAGAATCATCAATCGTAAACCATAAACCTGAAATCCCAAAGCTAAACCCTAGATAAATCCTAAATCTAAACTGCCAACCTTATGAATGAAATAAATCATAAACCCTAAATGCTTAACAAATCTTAATATATATATATATATACTAAAATAGATGGAATAAAATTTAGACACTAAATCATAAACAAATTTTAAAATAAAAAAGTAAATGAAATAAATCCTAAACCCTTAGTTTGGAAGAATTAAATATCCATAACCTTAAAATATAAACCCTAATTTAAAATATATCTAAAAATTCTCAGTTCAAGAGCCATAAAGAAAAAAATAGAAAATTTTAATCTAATCACAAATTAAATTAAAAAAATAACTAAATCTAGTTAAATATACAAATCCTAAACCTTAAACCTAGATACTCTTAAACAAAAAAAATAGAAAAAATAGAATTTAATCACAAATTAATTATAAAATATATGCCCTAAAAATAAACCCTAGATTAAGATGAACATAAACATAAATTGAGAAAATAAATAATTATTAAATTTAACCACATATGAATCTATAAACCTAAAATTAGACAAATTTAAAAGCCTTTCACTTTAAAGCATAAACTTTAACCTAGATGGAATTAGACATAAACTAAAAAAATAATCACAACTTAGCATTTTTACAAAATTTGAACTAGGATATTGACCTAACAACCGTAAGTTTAATAATAAAAGATATTTGTCTAAAAAAAATAATATAATAAAAGAAAATAAAAATTATAAAAGTACTTCATTGATGCAACTTGATCCTTATCAAGGCAAAACCCTAGATACAATAAGCAAACGAAGATAGGGCACAATACGCTAAATTCATTTAAAACATTCTCTCCCTTATTACCATAATGTCACTACATAATCCTTCATCTCATGCCTAATAGTATTTTATTTTCTCGATGCAACAGTTTCCAGTTTGTACCTTAATTTAGGTTCTCATTTGTGTAAGGGGCGAAATAAAATACGAATAATGATAAAAAGCCTTTTTATTCCATTTGATTGCCTAATATGACATCCCACATCGTTCCTTCCACAAGGGAGAGCGCCTTGATTATTATTTTTATTTTGGCATGTTGTGTTTGTGATAGCAATCCTACCTTGATGTGTATTTTCTCACATAGATGCAAAGGAAATTGTGCATCAGACACAAGGAAACTAGAAAAAACAGCAAAAAAATGGTTAAGTAATATATAGAACCCAGGTGGGGGGGGGGAGGGTCAGAATGTTGTAGGTTTAATATGAAAGGAGCTACATACTTACACCAGGAAAATGTTTAGATGCTACAACTACAAGAACTGGTCGGCCATGAACATCAAGAGAGTCATGCACATAAGCTTTCCCAGTCTCAGCTACGCTTTTCACCGACGCTTCTGTCAGCTCAGACACTCCAAACTCCCGACGCCATTTCTAGCATGACGATAACAAAAATATTAAGAAATACCAACATACTCACACCCCCCCCCCTCCCCAAAAAAAACCACCCACCCAAAACAAAAGTAAAAAAGAGGGGAGGGAGGGGAGGAGAAAACTTAGCAGAACATATGAATCCTTTCCTCCACATGGATGAACATGAGAAAAATTAAATCAGTTCCTTAATGTCAGAGCATCAGGCTACCGCCATTATTTAGAATAACCACAATCAGACATAACTAAGTAGTGTATTTATAGGCTGAATCGAACCATAAGTAAAAGGACTATCCCTATTGCCTAGATACGTTTAGAGTAAAGGCTGAAAATCCCTCAAGCATCAAGCTACATAATCAATTAAACTTCTAATAGAAGAATTAATAGTCGGATGAAATAACTCACAGATGAGAAAGAAATCCCATACTCCAGTGTAAGCCTATTGTTGATTTGTTGCCTCCAAGTGGAAATAGATCATTTAACATCAGAAGAAATGCTATAATTTAGTGAAAGTAGAGGTACATACAATGGCTTTAGTCAATTTCGCAACCCCTTCATCAACAGAAAACTTGCGGTCCTTAAGAAACCACAGGATCATCTCCTCATCGTCCCGTCCATTCTTGCCTACAGAGAGGTAAGGATGATCTTTCGCAAGCTTTTCTTTCACTTCCAATACTAGCTGCTGAAACAGTTGAGTTATAATAAAATCAATCAATCAATCAATTTGGAGCAACAGCCGAGTTAGTTCTAGCTGACCAGGTAAAGATATATTTCTTTTACTGCTGTTCAATACAGTGCCAGATAATGATATGAAATAATCCTTATTAAATAGTTTCATATTCAAACTCGGGGAAATTCAGAAAATCTATTCAAACTTGCCAAATGCCAGTTGAAAAGCTTAATCGTCTATACGGTTTTTTTTTTTCAATCAATGTCACTGTCTACAGCCATTGCATTATAGCAGCTCAATACTTTGAACTAGAAATATATATCCAATTTCCAGATTTTATACCCTAATTCCATGAAAAAATATTTCAAAGCTTAAAATACCACAAGATACCATATAACTTTTGAAATTCGTTTCCTGTAAATCGAAGGCGCTTTTAGCAATGATAGACAATAGAAAATTACCTTATGATAGTCGCAATTATTCATACTAGTGCAATTCCTGACAGCCGGAGTTCGAATTTTCGTAGGTTTGTTGAAACCAAATGCTGTCGGAGTATGGGGATTGAAATAACTGGAATAGAACCGAGCTGCCATTTTTGCAGCAGCTGCTGCATTGTATAGATTTCTCACCATTTTTCTTGTTTCGCAGCGTGCTCACTGTCTCGTCACCTCGTTCCTTCTTCTTCTTCTTCTTCTTCTTTTATTTATATTTATATATTTATTTTTTATTTTTATTTATTTATCTGGGTCGGGTGGGTGTTAAGCCCAAAGTTCGTGGGCATACCTTTTGGGTCTACATTTCTTTTGTGCTCGCGAAAGTTATCGGGGGCTTGAGTTTATCATTTTGGGCTTGAATTTTTTTCTGTTTCCATCATGGAAATTAGTCCAAGAAAAAGAAGCCCAGGATTAGTATAACCCAAACTATGGTTGGATTTGGCACTCCTTCCGAATCAATATATATATATTATTAGATTTTTATATAAAAAAATATTTTAAAAAAGTTCAAGTTTATTTTTTAATTATATATATATATATTAAATGCTTTGTTATTTTTTAATAAAAAATGTTAGTATAATTTTAAGACTACTTTTATTACTTTATTAAAAATGCGTAAAATGATAGAATGCTTTTTTTCTCAATACGGAGGGAGTAACATATATTGTTTATTTGATAGTATCCAAAAAAAAAATTAATTATTTGTTAAAAATAAAACTTTGAATATTTTAGTTACTTAACAATAACTTCACCGGATCATTTATCCAAATTATTACTAAATCGAATATTAATAATCTATCAAAACGATTAATAAACTTTATATTTGATTTATCCCCTTTTCTAAATCATTATATTGATTTAGGTAAAAAAAAAACAGAGAGAGAAAACATATGTATTTGAATTTAATCTCATAGCTGTTAATTGGAAAACAGCCTTTTACTATATAGAAATCATAAAAAAAAATCCGTGTATTACCCCTATAGAATGCTTATTGGCCAAAATTGTCGAAGGAGTGGGTTGAAAAAAAAATGGGGAGCTTCGGCAATTATTGCCGATAGCTGGGTTATCCAAGCGAATAAAAAAAGAGAAGGGGCTTCGATAATTATTGTCGATGGGTATAAATGGGGTTCGGCCAAAATTGTCGAAAGACTGGATCGAGTGAAAAAAAAAAAGAAAGAGGGAGGGACTTCGGCAATTATTGCCAATGAGTGTGAATAAGTTTCGGCCAAAATTACCGAACAACTGTATCGAGCAAAAAAATAAAAAACTCTTGGCTTCGGCAACTATAGTCGATAGATAAAAGGTTATTTTAGGAATTTATTTTTCGCCGAGTAAAAATTTATTTTCTATATAATAATATCCTTTAATCTAAGTCACAACTAAGAAAAAAAAATCATCATTATCTGGACTACTAAATTTCATCATCGTCAACAACCTAGTCGGCATGAATTTATGATGATGTATTGATGAGACAGGCATCCCATACACCATCATCATATACCTCCTGGCTAGTTGGTAGCGAAAACATTCTCAATTTTCCTTCAAATATTTTCAGCATGTTTCATCTTTATGTCGCTTCGAAAGTATGAATGGAAGTTTCACAAAAAGAATCCCATATATGTTATCCTTTGTCGAGGCCTATTTTGAAAAACCTATGTTGCCGGGACAAAAAAATAAAAATAAAAATAAAAAATGCATCTTTCCATGTACCAGTACTATTAGTCGAAGATAAAGAGATTTTCAACAGCTCATAGACGGGGACAGAGAGAATTTCCGGAGTCATTTTTTCTTTCCCTGTATTTGATAAGCCTAAGTACCAAGAAATCATGAGTCATAGACAATATTATTACTCTCCCAATTACTTGCACTTTGCCATGTTTTCTGGGGTAGCAAGGAGTCAAAAGAAACCACGACTCAATGATTATTGTTAAGAAAAAGAATATAAGTGCCATGAATATTCTTCACACGCTTCTAAAGCAATAAGTTGAACTACAATATCAGATAAATTTGAAGACATAAATTTAAAACTTGTCGCAAAGCATTACTCCAAAGAATCAAAGATTTCCTATGTTATACAGTAAACTATCATTACTTATATATCCCTCTCAAGAACCTTGACACCATTGGCATGCAATTCTATGCCCCCCTATAATTTGTTGCCTTTTATTTGACTAGGACTCACTTTGAACTACATTTGATTTCCCTCTATCATGTCTCATAGACCAATTACTATGTCCCACGACGGTTCTTAAATGATTTTTGGATAGTTTATATGATATCAATCTTCTAATTTTAAGTTAATTTTCTGGGTAGAGTTAGAATATTTTTCGTGCGAATATGTCTAAGGATTCTTAGAGTCCCTATTAATTGGTATCAGATAAATACGCATTGGGATTGTAGTTTAGATCCACTTGACGTGATGAGTATGAAACACCAGATAAGATCCATATCATGTAGCATTAAAGCCCTACCTTAGTGGTGGGTTGCTTAAGGGCGTGTAGTTCTCGGGGTAAGCACGGCTCTGCTAGAGTACGAGTAGCCTAAAGATTTATTTCTAGGTAGCCCATATAGGAAGGGTTAATTAACCCTATAATATTGAGCTAACTTTCGAGTGGAATTAAGTTCTTTTTTAGACGAATACGCCTCTTAATTTTAGGTGGAATACACTTAACGTGATGAATACGAATCGTCTGGCGGGCCTTGTTTGCCGTAACTAGGGCTGTTCACGGATCAAATATCCGATATTTCGGATATTTGATTGTCGGATATTTGAAATTTCGGATATCTAAAAATGATATTTGATATTTGATTTGAAACTTCGGATATCGGAAGATCGGATATTTGAATTTTCGGATCGGATATCATCGGATATCAAATATATCCGATATTATTCGAATACAATTTCAAATATAAAAAAATTACCAAATGACAAATATATTTTATATTATCCGATTTGTTGAGCGAATGCTGAGCAAATATCCGATTCGCTTAACAAATATCCGACGTACTCAACAAATATCCAATGTTAAAACTAAAATAAGAAAGGAGTGGATGAAGTATATCGGTATGCAGAGTATTTTTATTTTTATTTTTGTAAATATCTAAAAAGGGATTATATTAAAAATATAATTTCAATTAAATTAAATTTTGCCTCAAATAATAAATAAAGTAAGTAAAAATTATACACAGACACATCTAAATTTATTTATATACAATTATATATAAAATAAAAAATTATAAAAAATATATAAATATTTTTTCTTCGGATCGGATATTATTTGTATTTGTCGGATCGGATATTTTATTTGTTTGACTTTTCGTTGACCGGATCGGATATTTGATTTGAAAAAAAAAATCGGATCGGATATTTGTTTTTTCGGATCGGATCGCTTCGGATATCGGATCGGATAAGCAGATATCGGATAACATGAACAGCCCTAGCCGTAACCAGTATAAATTATCGGACGAGGAGCCGTTCGGCGTGACAGTTATAAATCGTCGAACGGGGCTCATATCACCTAATATGGACAGACTTTCTCTATTGGAGTCAATAGTATAGAAATAATGTTGCAAGTTATCTCTCTATCGGTCTTAGTCGGATAGAAATAACATTGCATACAAGCTCTATAATGAGTTTTTGTGATAGTTTTCTTACAGATATATAACACTGCCTACAACTAAATCCCTGCACATCATACTGGTAAAAAGATAAATAATGAGTTATTGTAATCGTTGAATTATATCTAATACGGTGTAACCAAATTCTCTCCAAATTCGAAGGCACACAAATAATAACAGCACACACACATATATATATATATATATATAAATATATATTTCAATAAAGAGTGTGTTATATATCATGCTTAAAATTTCACATCCAACAAAATCGCATTCTAATCTACTGAATTCTATATTATCTAAGTAACACGAAGGACGGAAATTCAACTCATGTGGCATCGTCCGCCCTAGTACATGACCAGCCTGCCGACTATAGTGCTCAAGTTGAAGGAAATGACTCCTTTTTATAAAGTTGAGGGCAAGTTCTTCAGCTTTTAGCTTACATTTTTTTTTAAAAAAAAAAAGAAAAGAAAAGAAAAGAGGGGGTGTGTGTGGTGTGGGTAGTTCCTCCTCTGCCTCAAAAAGTAAATATATACAGCCTAGGTTATATGTCAATAAGGATGATATCACACGGTTTCCACATTGAATTTCAGGATCATCCATCACCATAGCTAGTACCCCATATAGGTTGCAAGGTATTTATTACTCTCTTGATATTATTATTTTTGGTGGGACAGAACTGTGTCTTCCCCATCTTCTGCAAATGCTAGCTGGAGCAGAGGACGTATTTTTCTTTCTGGTAGGAGGAAATGAAAGGGAGAGATTTGAATTAATTAAGGTCCACCTCTCCAGCTCTCCTAGTACGTTATTGTCTCTGGCATCCCCAGGTCCTACTCCTCACCCAACAATAAATTGATTTGTAGTATTTCAGATATCGACTCTTTAGGCTGCTACGCACGATATAAATGCATATATATGGGATCCGCGTTTCGCAAACGATTCAAGACTCAATGGCTGTCTACAAAAAAAAAAAAAAACTAGTAGTAGGGATGAAGATGCATACGGTCGGGCATTTCATACGAGAAATATCAAGTTTGAATCTTCCTTCTTTTTTTTTATTTACTGGGGTATCCTAACACATTTATTGAAAAGATTATGATGAAAAATGCTTTGATTGATTGGTTAAAATCAAATACTTCCATCTTTTCCAAAACGTATGACAAACTGGGAACCATATAATAATGCATCAAAGAACCAGTTCGTTCCAAACCATGGTGCCGATCGAGTCCGATCACATAATTCTTGTAGCGGTCCCCCAAATATATACAGGGTTTCAACTGGCTCGCTAGCTGGTAGTAGTTAAAACCAAAGCTTTGAAAACCGAATAGTTTATCCCACCAGTTCCATGATTGGTTTATTAGTTTAGTGTTGTTCGGACAATTGGTATTTATTAGATTAAAAGATATAAAATTTATAAAAAAAGATAATTAAATTATATATAAATTTAATTGATTTTCAATTGATTTTTAACTTATTCGATCGGTTAAATTTATAAACGTATTAATAACTTTTAAAAACTAATTTTTACTAATTTTATACTTCAAAAATTGATATATAAAATTTGATCCATTTTTTTAAATAATTAGATTAGCTGCTTCGATCCAATTTTTAAGACCATAGTTACAAAGTCTAAAGGGCCGGTAGGAGGGCGGGGTGCACAAACAATGAGACAGAGATGCATTACTATATATATATAGTGACCGATCATCCACTTCTCGGTATCCTGAAGGTAGGATTCAAACACCAAAAGGCATATAGCTTTGCCGAGTAGTTGAATTAATGAAGGTGCCAAATACCAATACTCCAACGTAAATCTAATTCCTTGAAGTTTGCAGTTTACGACACCCAAAAAAACACTCGTAGCCTTCCGGTCCGATTTAATTTCCATCAACCAACATTCACAACCCATCAACAGCACACACAGATTAGATTAAATACATACGGACGCCAACTTTAAGAAGACGAGGATGGCATAAATCTGATTATGGGCATTTCATTAGATTATCATCGGATTAATTAATTAATGAGCCAGCCCAGCTGAGAAATCATCACACACCCACTTTACTGAAGCATGCTGTCAGCTGGAACAACTTTTACCCTACCTAACTAGTCTACAGACCACCAGTGGGACGGGCCCGGCCAAATGCAAATATGCAATAGGAGGTTGCATGTTCTTCTGTTCAGCAGTGCCTTTTTTTCTTTCTTCTCTCCCCGTTTGTATTCTTCCCTTTAAGATACGGAAAGAGGTGGTGGTGGGAATTTGTGAAAAGAAGTGAGACCCTTTTTCTTTTTTAGGAGGAAGTAAAGTGGCCTGCGAACCCTGCTCAAGAACCCAAAATTAAAAAAGAGTATCGAGTGTGGTATAAAGGCAGGCAGGGGCCATACCTTTCTGCTCCTAACGCCATGCTGCTGCCGCCGGTCCGCCCGACTCGAAAATAAAATACTACTGGAATAATTTAAAGGCTACGTTGCGTTGATTCTTAACCTCAAATTCAATGAAAAATTCCTTTTCATCGCAACGACCGCCATCCACCAGACCAGACCACCACCATCGTGGTATGAAATTAACACTCAACGCGCTTCCTTACTTAATCTAATAGAAAAAAAATTTGGTTCTTTTTCAAGAGTTCTTCGATTTGAATGTCATTACCTCCGATCGTCTATTTTAGATATGAAAGGATATATAATTCTATTAAAATAAAATAATTACAGTAATTTGAACGGCTACTGTATAAGAGTTTAATTTCTGTCAGCGACTAAAAAATCCTAGTTTTGGAGGATTAATTCCTTGTGGGCATTTGTAAATATGTATTTTCTGTCTTCACATACTACGATTTACCTTTGTCACATAGGCTTAGGACAACGTTAACGGCGGCGTTTAAAGCAAGCGTACTGATTTTTAAGATAAAATCTACACCTGACATTTTATAAGATCTTTATTAAATCTCACCATGTTGGAATGCCCCGATACCTAAACTCGGATAATTACCAAGGGCGTTTTTCAAATTAATATCTTATGGTGTTTTCTTAACTTAGACTTAAAATAACAGAGTTCTCACGGGTTATTATATTCTTAAATTATTTAAAATATACATGCTTTATTGATATAATTAGCTTTATCAAATATTTTACGTTTTCACTTTCTACGACCCATATATATTTTTTTAAAATCATTTGGTTTAAAAAATGTAAAAAAAAAAAAAGACTGAAAAATATTGACTCGTCATCATGTGCTGCAACATATGACTGGTCACGACATAGTACTTGCGCAGGCATTGTATCTTCTCATCTTTGATAATTTCAACCAATAGAAGCTGCTTGTTTGAGAAGCTTCATATGCAATATTTGAAGTGAATTCAAAACAAGGAATAGCTAGTTTGATCGCAAAGATATTTATGGTGGTAATGATTTGTTCCGTCCCAATTTTTAGCTATAATTAGCTACCTAACTTTACGTGCATGCTAACTGATTGACAAAACATATGTATAAATTTTTATTTAAAAAAAAATAAAACTACAATCCAAAATAAAATTTATCTGAAAACAACAAAGAGGCAAGAGCCTACGTAAAACAAGGAAGATCTGATGAGTTCATTAGAGTCACATTGGTACCAGAAATAGCAGCGGGTATTTAATAACATGGTCCATCCCCCAAAATTATATTTCTTGCCGATGACACTCAACCAGATATACTGGTACAAGTACGTATGTTTATGGTGACACAAGCGTGTGAAAATACGTTCTAAGCAGACGTTAAAGAAGAAAAGGTGAAAACGACCAGTTGAGTGCGAGTTCTTATGGATCATCACACTAACACATTGTATCTGAGTATGATTTACAAAACCTATCTAATGTACCCCCCCCCCACAAAAGCTCGAGCTCGGAAAAGCTCGACTCAATTCATTTTTTAGTTTTGGCTCGTGAGCTTGGCTCGACTCGGCTTCTTAAAAGTTCGGTTCGGCTCATTCGTTTAGCTAAACGAGCTGAGCCCAAGTCTAGGGGTATTCGACTCGACTCAGCTCGTTTACAGCCCTATGTGTATATGAGAAAATTAATCTCACATGATATTATTACTATTCTTTATGTTAAAATGGACAATAATTTAGCAGATCCCTTCAGAAAAGGATTATTAAAAGCTATGTTAAGAAAGACATCAAATGAATTAGGATTAAAATTATATAAAAGCATCAAGAATAGGAATCCAACCTTACTTAGTGAAACTAAGGTTGTAAATGGGGCGAATAATATCCGAAACCCGACGAATTTTACCCAATAGATATGGATATGGATAATGATAAACGGATATGGATACGGATATGGGTAGGGGTTAAAAATACCCGAGGGATTCGGGTACGGATACGGATAAGGGGTATCCATACCTATATCCGTACCCATATCAATACCCATACCCGTATCCGTGTACTCGTTATATATTTACTATTTTACCCTCAACTTTTTATATAAAAAAAGTTTACAATTAGAAATTTAAGTGGGTGACGGGTAACGGGTAACAAGTTCCCAGTTGGATAACGGATTAGTTGTTGGTTATTTATAATTTATCGGATAAATGGGTTATCCATCAGGTAACGGATATCCGTCGGGTATGGATATGGGTATATTAGTAAATATCCGTTCGGATATGGATATAAATTTCGGATACAAATTTTTTAATCTGGTTCGGGTATAGATATAAGGTACCTGATTTGAACCCACCCCGTTTACATCCTAAAGTGAAACTAGCTAAAAGTTTAATGGATGATAACAAGTTATTGATAAGTATTTTATAAAACAGATAATTATTGTGATAAAATAAGTGATTAATGTATCGTAATAGAATGACTATTTATTAATTAAAATTTTATATTGAGTTTTCTAAGCGATTATTTTAGCAAAAAATATACTATACGTTACGTGTAGTGCTAAAAAAAATTTCGTCCGAACAAGTGATTATCCTAGTAAAAAAATATAATTATGCATGGTATTCTTGGCTTGTGCGACATTTTTAGTAATTACACTTACGGGTTGCGTTTCATCGTATAATTTGCATATGACACATGCTCACGTAACAATCTTTCCCTAAAAATGTCTTCCTAGTATTGATTCAATTCGCGGGAACCAGATTCATAATCAAGACCAACTTATAAGATATTCCATGAGAATTCCGGCAAACAATATTCCAATCGTAAAGCTTTCACCGTACACGAGCAGCATCTGAAGTAATACCTACGTTCACACGCGAAAGCGAAGGGAAAAAGGATCAGAAGAAGAGGGGGCAACACCTATGGAATAAACAAGAGCCCCTGCAGCCGCTATTGACAACCAGGCACATGACGCGCATTCAATTCACGTAGCTTCCTCCACTTCGGTTCATTTAATCCTGAAACATTCATGATCCGCCCTAATTAATTAACCAGTAAAGCTAATACTAATCAAATAAAATTCTAGTACAAAGTAAGATGGATAATAAGAGAGAAAGAGAGAGAGAGAGAGAGAGTATCCATTATGAAAGTCATAAACATATGGTCCTATGTACTACAGGATATTGATTATACAGGATAGTGTGGCCACTTTTATGAGTAGTCTGTCCACTTAGATGGCGCTGTTGCCATCTTCTCCACTAAGCATGCAAGTGGGGTTAGAGCATCATGACATGACGCCCTCCCATGTTACTTGACTACTAGTGCTACTGTAGTTTTTCAGACAGAATAATTATGTTCGACGAGGGGAGGGGGAAACTAAATTAAAGATCACAAAATAAATGGCGGTCAATGTTCGAGGTAAAAGATGAGGTGGGAATTCCCTTTTTTCCTTTTATCTCCTCCTCCTCCTCCACCTCCCTCCCTCTCTCTCCCTCCCCCTATGTTCTGGCTAGATCAGTAAAGGCCGGGATCAAAAAGAGAAGTGGAAAACAGAATAATGTGCAGGCTACCCGTCCCTCCCTGAGCCACAGTGCGGTAGCTGAGCGCGCGAGGCATAACTAAATTCACCATTGATTTCTAGTATATACGTATTTTATTGCTGAGAAAGAACAAAAGGAAAACAAGAGAAATAAATAAGCTGTGATCGCACCTAAATGGCAGTTTAGAAATGAGCAAAATTTTATTTATTGTAATTTCTAGTTTAAACGATAACTATCCATGGTGAGCCATCTAATTAAAACCCGCTGATTAAAACAACCAACAACCACCCGATTCAAATCCCGCCACCGACATATAGGGTCAGGAAATATTTCTCAACCTATGTATGCACACACAGAGGCAGTCTCAGATCTACTCGCTTGTCTGTGTCCGCTAGGGAAACAGAAGCCCCAAACACACGCAGTCTGATAAACATTTTTTCAAACCACAGGACAGATAATAAACCGACAAAAATGGCTTAATAAAAATGTAGTTGTATAAATTCGGGGGGGGGGGAATTAAACAAGCAAAAGAAAATTATTCTATCATTAAATTTTTATAAAAATAAATTATTTTATAAAAGTAAAATTTTCATTTTCATTTTAATTTTTTTAATTATATATACATTAAATGATTTGTTATTTTTTAATAAAAGATATTTTTTTTAAAATTTATAAAAATAAAAAAATTATATATATATGTATTTAAAAAGAAGAAACATCTTTTGAGGTCAACTCGTAATAATGGTTGATGTTCAAAAATAATTACTGTTACAAAAGATAAAAAGGCACGTTCGATTCTATCAAAGCAAACCAAGTCTATTCTATAGTACTCGGGAGTAGTATTATTTATATGGTCGAGCGTGAAGGGTTGCAATGTGACATTCAAGGCCACCATCACCACACCAAGACGCGAAAGATTCTATTACGAAAGGAAGGAAGGAAGGACAGAGCTTAGCTGTCCAGTTGATGAGGGAGTGCTTTAAGAATATAGATTATCAGGAAACAGTGAGTGGGATTTTCGCTTCTTTCAAAAGCTCACCTCAGCTCATCTATTCCCATTCCCATTCCCTTGCCCTTTCCCTTTCCCTGTCTTGGAAGGAAGGAAAGCACCGGAAGAAGCCGTAGGTATGGTATTTGTTGGTATTTTTGGAACTTGTAGTATTCTATAGGCGACCCCAGAATAATAAATACGAAGGCTCCCCTAGCTTCCGGTTTCAGCGCCAGAGAAGACAACGGTAATACGTACAAATACAGAGAACCACATCAAACAGAAGAAACAAAAGAAGAAGGGGATTTAGCTAGGCCCGTCTCTTGCAAGCAGCGTGACAACAGCCATACTACATACGTAGTAGTTTAGTACATAGATGGCCGCTGCTGCTTCTTCAACTACTTGTCTTTCTATGATTACCAAATTTGTTGTTTTCCTCCTCGTTGCGTCCACGTTTAGTCCGGTTTTCTCGGTGCGTATCAAGTCCAGCACCAGCCGTAATGATACAAGTAGTGACCGGGGTTTCAGGCCAGACAGAGAGCTACAGAAACTGAGGAGAATCAGAGCTTATTTGAAGAAAATCAACAAGCCAGCAATCAAGACAATCCAGGCATGTCGAACATGGGTCCTTTAAATGTTGATAGATATATATATTTTTTCAATTCCTTTGTTTATTTGTTCGTTCGTTCTGGAAGATAATGACTTGGGTTTTATAATCACTCATACAGATAGTTTGATGATCGATCTTTTTTCTTCTTTGTTTTTTCATTTTTTGCAGAGCCCGGATGGAGATGTAATAGACTGTGTGCCAAGTCATCTCCAACCAGCATTTGATCACCCTGAGCTTAAAGGACAAAAACCACTGGTATTGAAGAGGGGAGGGGAATTAATAAATAAATAAATAAATAAACCTTTTTTTTTTCTCGTCTACCATTGCAGCAAGCAAATGTCAAATGGGTGTCAACGTACTAATGGCATCAGGAATTGTTTCATTCACAGGACCCGCCGGTTGAGAGGCCTAGAGGGCATGAAATCGATGAGGCCGAAGAAGAGTACACCTTTCAGCAGTGGGCAGATTCAGGTGAATCGTGTCCTGAAGGGACGATTCCGATCAGAAGAACTACTGAACAAGATGTCCTACGAACAAGTTCAATTAGGAGATTTGGAAGAAAGCCGAGGAGAGGCGTAAGGCGTGACTCGGGTGGCTCAGGTCATGAGGTTAGTATTATTATGATTATTATTATTATTATAGCATAATATACATATACATATACACACACACACACACGCACGCACGCACAAAAGACGACAAGCAACTACTAGTTCCCGTTTACAAAAAAAAAAAGGAAAAGAAAAGAAAAAAAAAGAAAGGGTAAGATAGGAAGAAGAAGAAAACTGATGTAGGATCAATTAGTTGCACTGAATAATCAAAGTAACTGAGGGAATGTATGTGTTCTGAGAGTAATATATATATATTAGTGATCATGTAGGTCGGTCATCCATATCCAGGATCTGTCTGAAACTCATTTTGTCCCAAATTAATTGCAGCATGCAGTTGCATTCGTAAATGGAAGGCAGTTTTATGGAGCAAAAGCCAGCATAAATGTATGGAACCCAAGGGTGACAGGAGGATATGAATTTAGCTTGTCACAGATATGGGTTATTTCTGGTTCCTTCGGTAATGACCTCAACACCATTGAAGCTGGATGGCAGGCAAGTACACAAACCGACGACAAACCTCTCTGCTTGTAATTTTTCTCGCATCGTACATACAACCCAGCAGGAATCTCTGTCCCTGGGAAATAGCAAAAGGAAAAGGAAGAAGCATTGATTGGCTTGGCTTTTGTTTATCAACCATTGAATATATCTGGAATTTCTATTCTGTTTGAAGTTTGAACCCACGCCATCACTTTTTAAATCAACGCTGAAATAGATAGCTCAAGGCCACATTATTTTAACATTTTGGTACAGGTCAGTCCGGCACTTTTCGGAGACAACAACCCAAGGTTCTTCACCTATTGGACGGTATGTTTCTTTGTTTTATGGGGGGTTTTTTTCCCAATATCTCCTCGGCCAACCCTGAATATATATATTATGACACTCTGTGTTTGGTGTACAGACTGATGCATACCAAGCCACCGGATGCTACAACCTTCTTTGTTCAGGATTCGTTCAGACCAACAGGAGGATTGCTATCGGAGCAGCAATCTCACCAAGGTCCTCATTTAGAGGAAGACAATATGACATCAGTATCATGGTTTGGAAGGCAAGTGCAACTTTTCATTTTTGATTTGATTGCCCCCTGCCCCCGGAACCCCCTCCCCGCGACAAATTAAAAAAGTCCAGTTCTTAAAATGCATAAATCAGACAGTACTAGGAAAATCAGATCGACCAGTACTAGGAAAATCAGATCAGTACTAGAAAGATAAGATCAGTACTAGGAAGACGATCATTCCGCTATTTTAAAAGAAAAGGACGGGGAGAAAATATATATATGTAACACTTGCAAAGAAGTTGACTGTATGTTTCACTGTGAAGGGGTAAAACATGTGCTTGGGGGGAAATGAAGCTTCGTTTTAAAGAAATACTAAAAGCTAGCCAGCTAGCAGGCATTCACTACGTACGGCATAATTACAAGAAGTTAATATACAACTGACTTTTACCTTGGGGTCACTCTTATTTTTTTACTATTATTTATTTTTAGGTTCTGTTGGAATTGAAAACTGGCCTATGTATGTATCCTAAAACCTTTTATGAATCCTAAAACCTTGGAAGTCAAAAACTTTGGAAGCATGAAAACCGGCGTCTTTGAGTGAAGTCTTCCTTACATTGTCCGTTTCTGCATTTTTAGCTCGGAAACCGTGAGGAAGGAAAATCTTAATCTTAACTCGAAACCATGCATGTGGGTATGTATGTATGTATGTAAAGAACAGAACAGAGCTGAATAACTAGGATCATCGCCCCGCGAGCAAGCTTCATAAAAACCAACAGGACAGACGTACATATATATATATATGATGTATGACGGTCTGTTTTCTCCGTGGCTGCAGGATCCAAAGCACGGGCATTGGTGGCTAGAATTTGGGAACGGCTTATTAGTGGGATACTGGCCAGCATTCTTGTTCAGCCACCTGAGAAGTCATGCGAACATGATTCAGTTCGGAGGAGAAATCGTAAACTCGCGATCCTCGGGTTTCCATACGTCGACACAGATGGGCAGCGGTCATTTTGCAGGCGAAGGCTTTGGCAAAGCGGCGTATTTCAGAAACCTCAAACTGGTAGACTGGGGTAATAATCTGATTCCGCCGTCCAATCTCCGTCTTTTGGCCGATCATCCTGATTGTTACGACATAAGACAAGGCAGAAACAATGTGTGGGGAGATTATATTTATTACGGAGGTCCCGGAAGGAATGTAAGGTGTCCCTAGCTAGCTATCTACTGCTACTGGCATATATATCCTTCATTCAATTTTTTTCTTTTTTCTTTTTTTGTGAGAGAGAGGGGGGGAAAACGAAAAACAAAGGAATCTTATCTACTACAAAGGGTTTTTTTTTTTTTTGGTTTTCCATGGTAGGTTATTTATTTGGTTTTAGATTAATGATTTGTAGTTTTTCCACCCATGACCATGAGCATGACCCATCACCCCCTCCCACACACGAGTCATATATTAGTAATATATTATGACTATAGAGGAGGGGGGGCGGGGTGGGTGCCGGGTGCGTGATAGAGCCATCCCATCTTGAGAGCACTTAGTAGCGGTAGTGGGTGTACATTTCCAAAGAATAGAAGATTGTGAATAGTGAGTCCGCGTGGCTGCTTTCTTTGCGGTGTTGTGTTTTTCCGATGTACTACTTAAGTACTAGACCAGTACTTTGCTTATTCTCTCAACTTCTATTCTCCTCGACCCGTTTTGGAGCTTTCCGAGAACGCATTATTTAACTAATACAGACAGAGAGAGAGAGAGACAGACAGACATCGGAACATCAACGAATGATATTACCTAGGTCCATGAAATGAGGGAAGGCCGCCCGCCTCGTCCGTAAACCTTTCATGCGCGCGAAGGGAGGACCGGACTAAAGCAGCAAATATTTTAACAGACAACTCGGCGTGCTTGCTCTTGATGCGAGGTTCTTTTCTTTTTTCCTGTTTTGCATGTGGCAAACAAAAATGAGCAAAACAAATCCATACTATACGTATTACTAGGAAAAACAAAACCGCCTCACCCTCACCACAGGGTCTGGGAAGTCCAGACCTAAGCGGCCTGGCAGCCAAATTATTTTCTTAAAGAAAATATTCTAAAGAAATTAAGGGTGTAATATACACTATGATGACTCTTCAAACATTAATTAGTGCACGCAAGAGTAGGTGGTGCCCTAAAACTCTAAGTAATAGCCTTGATCGGGCTAAGCATATTTTGTAATAAATAATAAAACACAGAGGAAATACTATAAAACTTTTTCCGTATCGAAAAAAAAATTATTCTGTCATTAAATTTTTATATCAAAAAGAACATTATTTTAGAAAAGTAAAAGTCTATTTCTCATTTTTATCCTTATTTTTTTTAATTATATATGCATTAAATACTTTATTATTTTTCAATGAAGAGTGTTACTATAATTTTAAACTACTTTTATTACTTTATTACAAAGTGCAGAATGAATTTTTTTTTATATGAATAGAGTATATAAAAACATACCCGCCTTCCACCATTACTCCAAATGGTGAGTATGTTTCCAAACCAGCCTATGCTATGTGGCGTCGCCTAGATCTGCTTATATATTCTCCATGTTATTCTTGCTATCATTAAGTCCATACGCCATGCCGTTGATTGCTTATGCTACATCGGGTCAACAAGCATGGGATAGGCTCTTAATTCGTCTCTTCCTCCCTCCCATATATGACTCATCTAAAGGATAAGTTAATTAGCCATGCACACTCACCGATCATGGTGATCTTTTTGTTGTTAATGTATTTTAGTTTTATAAAATTATTGTTGTTATTTTTATAAATAAAGTGTTTTATATTATACACACACACACACACACACACACACACATTAACCCTTAGTATGGTTTATATTAAATTAGATATAGAGATTTGGCCATAAAATTTATATTATATGGTATTATGTTACTAATTAAGCTTAACATTAATCTCTCTATCTAATTTTTTTATAGTAGAGTTAGAGTTGAATAAGTATGTGTGTATGCAGATATGCGTGTGGCACATGATATGTCTATACACTTCAAAACCATCAGTCCCACTTGGCAATGTGAGCATTGAGGCTAAAGTCAAACGCCTTTTTAATTCCTAAAAAGCTTCACCACACTTCTCATTCCACTAGAATTGTATAGCCTTCTTCAAATTTTGGGTCAGCGGTCGAGCAATCTTAGAAAAGTCTGCCACGAACCCATGGTAATAATCGCCTAACCCTAGAAAACTATGCACCTCAGTCACAAAAGTGGGCGCTAGCCACTCGAAAACAACTTGAATTTTGGTAGGACCCACTACCACACCATCCTTAGAGGTCACATGACCAAGGAAGACCACTTGATCTAACCAGAACTCACACTTCAAAAGATTAGCATACAGTTGGTGTGATCTAAGTAAGGCTAAAGTCTGTCTCAGATGCTGCTCAAGCATCTCTCGATTACTAGAGTAGATGATGATGTTGTCGATAAACACCAAGACGAATTGATCCAAGAAAGGAAAAAAGATATGGTTCATTAGTGAGTCCGAAAGGCATCACTGTAAACTCATAATGGTCATACCTTGTTCGGAAAGCAGTCATAGAAATATCCTATTTTGCGATCCTTAAATGATGATAGCCTAATTAAAGATCAACCTTGGAGAAAAACTTGGCTCCCTTGAGTTGATCGAACATATTGTTGATCTTTGGCAACCGATAACAGTTCTTCACCGTCACCTGGTTCAACCTATGGTAATCGATACAAAATCTTATGTTGCCATCCTTCTTCTTCACAAACAACACTAGCGCTCTCCATGGCGATATGCTTGGAAGGATATAGCCTTTCTCTAAAAGCTCTTCCAACTAAGCCTTCAACTCTTTCATCTCTGCATGTGCCATACAATATGGGGCCTTAGACACTAGCTCTATGTTTGGAAATACATCCACGATGAACTCAACTTCTCGAACTAGCGGCATTTTCGGGATCTTCTCATGGAAAAAGTTGGGAAACTCACAGACTACTACCATTTGTTCCAATGGGGTCTTAGTTTCTTCGGTGTCTCTAACACTGCACAAGTAGAGCTGATACCCCTTACGTATGAGGTTACTCAATGCGATGGCTGACACGATCTTTGTAGAGGGGTTAGGTTCACTTTTTTAGTATGAAACCCTAATACCCTTTGGTCCTCAAAGCACTACACGTTCTTACGCACAGTCTATTAGTGCTCAATACTTTCCCAGCATATCCATTCCGGCAATTACGTCGAAATCTCGTAGCTCCAATTCTATGAGGTCAAATGGAAACTCTATTCCTTCTACTAACATCACAACCCCTTGGTACATCCTAGAGTATGCAATTCTATCCCCCGAACGCAAAATAATAGAAATAGAGATGCTACTCGAAGGAGATAAAGAAACTCTAACTACAAAAGCAGATGCTACAAAGGGATGCGAAGCACTAGAATCAAACATTACGTAGGCAGAATGAGTTGAGACAGTGAGCATACTGATCACCACACCGGCTTGGTGTTCTACCTCTACCTGGCTCATCATGTTCAGGTGCCCTGCTGACAGAACTCCTAGGGTGCTAACTTATCCTTGCCCTTACTGAAAAGGGTGAGACCTCGGACCTTTGGGCTAACTTTCTCGGTTAGCGACACTGGCTGGTAATGGAGGAACTCTTGATATCTGAGGTCGTGACTACTAAATAGATCCTGTGCTCCGAGCTTTGGTCTGGCTCCTCTGAATGCTGCCACTAACAACCCAGCATTCAAACGCTCGGTGTCCCACCATGCCACACCTATGGCACGTTACAGTGTTGCCTTTGTAATCGACCCTTGGGTGATTAGACCCATACCTTTTACAATGGTAGTGCCTTTCCTTGGCATGACCCCTAAAAAATCCTCTTGATCGAGGTACCGACCCCATACTTCGACCAAACCTCGAAGGCAAGCTACCACCAGAGAAAGCCTTCTTCCAGTCACCGGAATGCTGACGACGCTCAAACTTCCTCTTTTTCCTTGAGTGAGCACTCCAAGCTTGAATAACTCGGTACGCCTCCAGAGTTTGCTCGTACATTCTGACCATGTTTGGCGGAGTGACTCCCACTAGCATTTCTTGATATCGGATTCCTAATATGATCTTGAAGTGGTGAACTTGCATCACCTCGTTAGCTCCTACCTCTGGGCTGAACTAGACCAGGTCCATGAAGTGAGTGTAGTATTCTTCTATGGGCATGCCCCCTGCCAAAGCGCCATGAACTCGTCATACTTCTTCATTCACAGGTAAGTTGGGTAGAATTGGGCTCGCAAAGCTTCCAAGAATGCCCCAAACTCGTAGGTTCCCCACCCCTATGCTATATATTCCGCCACCATGTGTCTGCCCTTCCTCTTAGATAGTAGACGACCACATCTACTCTTCTGTCCCCGGGGCAGCCATAGGCGGTAAAGGTCCTCTCCATGTCTCAGACCCACTGCTATGATGTCGAGGTCCTCCTAACCTTCAAAGATGGTTGGGTGATGATGTCTAACCCTCCTGAGCCAGTCTTCTGAAGCTTGTGTGGTTATTAGCACCGGTAGAGGTTGAGGTGCCCAGATCTGGCCCTCCATGTATGCTATGATGGTATCCATGAAGGCTTCAATGCATTCATAGTGGTGGTTAGCGGCCATCACGTCCTAAAGACTAAATGAAATTAGGGCTAAAATTCAGGCCAAATCTGGGGTTGGGAAATAGGAGAGGCGTTAGGGCTTCTTAGTTGTAGGGTTTTTGGGTCAGAGGGGGTTGTGATGGTTATGGTGACGTCTCATGGCATCAGCGTAGGGGGCGGTTATGGTGGTGTCCAAGAGGAAAGAAGAGAAAAGGAGAAGGAAGGAAAGGGAAAGTGGTGGTGTGGTAAGGTAAGGTAGTAGAGAGTTTTCTAGGCAGGAAGGGAGGTAATGAGGGTGGTGGTTGCTACGGTGGTGGCAACGCAGGCGGTAGTGAGAGGTGAAAAAGGGAAGATGGAGTTGCCCACTTTGCACAAGTGGGGAGAGAAGAGGAAGGGGAGTTAGGGGTAGGGAGGAGGTTCATTGGGCGAAGGGTGATGCAAGGAAGAGGAAGGGAGGGTGTGTCGACGGTGGTGCGGCGCGACAGCGGCAGCGATGGCGGGCAAAGGGGTTGTGGGGGTGTTTGGTCAGTAAAAAAAAAGGGAATTGAGGGCGCATGGGGCATAGTTATAGGGGAAATGGTTGGGGGAAGTGTACAAAGGAGGGAAGAAGACAGGGGAGGGGTGGTTGGTTGCCAGTTGGTGCAGCTACATGATAGGGGGATAGGGCAAGGACGTTGCAAGGGGGTGTAGGGGTTAGGTGGGGGAGTTGGGGGTTGCAGAAGGGAGGGGACCAATGTAGGGGCAGTGCCAACTGCATGTCCTACTGGTCCAGACAAGGAAAGGGGGAAGGGAGAGAGGAGGATGGAGCTGCGAAGCAGCCATGCCCAGCAGCTCCGATCAGAGTGAGGTTGAAGACAAGGGTAGAAAGGGAAGAAGGAAAATAAAGAAGGGAGAAAAGGGGGAAAGAGGGGGAACGGGCATGGGCGCGCGTGCCGGGCCATGCAGAGGGAAATGAAAAAAAGAAAGAGTGTGTTAGGGGAGGGAAATGAAGAAAACGAGAGGGAAAGGAGGGAATGGGCCTGCATTGGGCATGGCCTAATCGGGCGAGGGAGGGGAAAGGAAGAAAAAAAAAGAAAAGTAAGAAAAAGAGAAAGAAAAGGAAGAAAGGGAAATAAAAAGGAAAAATAGGGTTGGTGGGGTGGTTTGGGATTTTTTTTTTAATTTTAGGAATAATAAAAATTAGTAATAATAATAAAATATTTTTTTATTAATTAAAAATTATTGCTATGATTTACTTATAATTTATTTTAGTTTAGTAATTAGTTCTAGCCTCCACTAATTTGACCCCTACATCATTTTTCTCTTTTTATTGCCATAATAATAACTATTATAATATTATTATTTTATTAGAAATGATATATTTAATTAAATCTTATCCAATAATTCTTATTTTATTTTTAATTCCTAAAATAGGATTTTGGAATATTATACAAACATCTGAATTTGACATCAAGCACTCATGATCTCTGCCTTTACCGATGTATACTAGGTAATAGATTGAAATAACCACAATTCCATACATGCTTTTGTTATCTATCTTAATGAAAATGTAATTTCCTAGAGTTATAAAAAGCAATATATTGTTGCTTTTTCCTCCACTAAAGTCGGGTATCTCCTCAGTTTCATGTGGATACATAATCTTCTTCATGAATTACACACTACTTATCTATCATCTATTATTTTCTATGATAATATTGATGCCACTTATCTTTGTGCTAATCTGATGTTTCCTTTTTGAATGAGGCACATTATTATTGATTATCATTTTTAGGGCCCTAAATTAGTCAAATAGATCTAAACACCCCTTAGCTCGGTTCGTCTAAAATGTTGAGGGCTCAAGCTTGGCTCGATCTCTTTTCAAGCTTCAATAAGGTTATTTGAGTTCTGCTTGATTTTAAGGCTCGTTTGCCCATTTATAGCTCATGTAAGGCTCATCTAAAGCTTAATAAGGCCCATTCATGGCTCGTATGGAGTTGGTTAACAATTCACCATTTGGATCATTTAAGTCATAATTTATCTAATCTGTATCCTAAATCAATATTGACCTGTTTTCATGAAATGATGTTTTCTACATCATGCAACCTTGTACACACAAAATTTCTTGCATATTGTCTCCCCACAACTTGTATAATAATATAACAAATCTATACGTTAAAAAAGGTAAAAATCTAAAGAGAGAAGTGGCTACGTCAGTATGCATAAACAAAATGACTTAAAAAGTTCCATGATAAAATACTCCATCCTCTACATCCATTTCCATTGAGGTGAAATTATCCATCAATTCACAATGGAAAATAACCTACGCTAGATTAAAAGCATAAAAAAATATTGCCAAAGCTTAGAAGCATAATATTTATAATGTCGAATAAAAACTCTACATATAAACTTAGAAGCATAGTTAAGAAGTGTATGTATAAGCTAGAAAGATAAAATTCTGATCTTTTTTAACCAAAGGTATATTATAATATATATGATGCAAAATTCAACCATCCTTAACCAAAGATATATTATCTATAGAAATGGAGATGTGTTGGATGATTTTGAACTAATATATCAAGCCTAGACTCAGTCCTTCCAAACCAACTTTAATTTAATCTTAGCTTTAAAATACAATGTTAGTTTAATAATTATATCTACTGATGACCATCACCAACATCCAAATATTCCTTAGGATAATATGAATGGTCTTAGGTTACAATTAGATACCACCCAACTATTGACATAATTTTGTAATGACATAACTTATATTTTCCTTTAAGTTAGTAATAATTCAAGTGAAAAAAGGATATGAGAAAGTCAATCAAATAAAGATTCAAATATGCTTATATGTTCTTTACCAATAGTAATGTTGTTTTTTCGGTAACCACACACTTGATTATTAAATTAGTAATCTTTATTGGATGTTCTTGATGAAATTATAATCAAAATAATAGGAAAAATGGATTATATAAGGGACTAAGTGATCAAGGAAAACTCCCTTTGACAAAAATCCATTAGAATAATTGAAATAAACATGTTGGGATCAATGAAACAAAGAAAACTAACATATTTTGAATGACATCAAAGCACACTCAACACCAAGAATCAACAAGTTCTAGAGAAAATACCAAAATAAATCATAACTGGACTCCAAACTCTAGTGCCCAACAAAAAAAGGCATGATCCAAAACCTACAATAAAAGCTTGAAATAGTCTTATTCAATGAAAATATTAGTGATTAGTAAGTGCAAATCGACAAATCAATAAATTTAGAGTTATCAAAGAGTCAAGTACCTTATAATAGAACATTACCAACCAAATTATGGCAAATCTACAAAGAAATGTTGAAACTTCTAATTTTGTTATATTAAAACAAAAAAGGAAAAACATGGTATAAAATAACAATTATAAATAAAAATATTAAAAAACTAATAATGTAATAAAATAATTTAAAAATTAAGGTGATACTAATACTAGCTACTAACAAAGTTTTTTTTTGCTGACTTCAATTCTTCAACCACCAATGTTTGTAAACTTCTTCAACCTAAGACCAAATCAAAAAAATATTATTTGGACAAGATTTTATATGTTATATAAGCATCAAATTATGGTTATATTAAGATAAGATTGAAACTTCCATATGGAAACCATAAACAATGGCCACATAAGACATCTAACCATTAGTATATAAACCCTCTATTTCAAAACACCATGGATATAGATAAAAGATAGCTTGACCAACAACAACACTCTAAAATTTGGAAGAACAAAATAATAAACTTATTGTTAAATCAAAAGGGTTGGTTTTAATATTGAGCAATGCCAAAATAATTTTAGGAAATAAAAAAAAGAGATGGAAACACATCTCTACCGGTTCTCAAACTAAAGAACACAAGACATTATGTTTTAGTACATTCAAAATAAACACACACAAGTTAAGACCATCACAACATTAGCCAAATTAAAATATATATATAGACTTGCATTTGCTAAGGCATTACACAACATAAGTGCAACATAGATCAAACATAAATAAATGGAACACAACAAAATCGAATGAAATATCACCAAATAAAATATGTTTGAACAACAAATAAGGGAAATCAAACCTTCAAAGAAAATACCATAGATTTAAAGCACATATTTAAACATGTAAAATTTGAACAAAATCAATTTGATTTAAATAATAAAATCAAAATATAACCAAATCAAACATATTTAAACAATAAAATATGAACGAAATAGAAGTTGTTCAAACAAAATAGAATAGATTTAAGCACAACAAATATCTTCATTATTGAGGCTTTTTTTACCTAAAAAGGAGGAGGAGAAGAAGATGATCTATAATATGGGCATCGAACCATATCAAACTCTTTGCAACTTGCGATAATGTAGGTTAAGATCTGGCACTCGAGATATTGTACATTAGACATTTAAAACTAAAGTAAGAAGACTTAAGGAAAATAAATGATGAAGGAATAATAGATATGTGATGGGGACAACGAAGAGGCCTAACAAGGACTCGAGGATGAAAAATGGCATCGGTCGATTGGTTAGTGTTGTTACTAAGCTTGGTCAGTCTATTAGTGTCACTAAGGAGTGAGGAATAGTCGAGGGACGAGGGAGGATGATCAGATGAGTCAAGGAACAATGAGACAAGAGGATGATGGACTAAGGATTGAGAATTGAGAAAGTGAGAGAATTGGGGGGGGGTTCAGCATCGACGAGTAAGACTTTAGTCACTTAGAGTTTTATTTACTAAAATGCTACATTTTAATTTAAAACAGAGTAATTTGTAACTCGAGACTTTAAACGAGCTTTAGATGAACCACTTTTTAGTTGAGCCTTAAACAAGCCAAAGTGAGTCAAACATACCTTAAACGAGCCAAAATTAAACCTTATTTTAGACTCATTGAACAAAACGAACAAGCTTCTAACAAGCTCGACCTAACTCAACTCATTTACAACTCTAATCATTTTGTACAAGATTATGGCACTCATGGTTCCTTCTCTTTATCCCACATGTCATTCAAAGATTAGTTGAATGATATTATCACAAAGTCATTGTCATCTCATCCATTTCAATAATTGCAATCCAAGATTGGTATCTCTAATGGAAGCACCATTTTACGAAGGTGTAATAGTTAAAATACTAATTATTATTTTACTTTAATACTTTACTTTACCATCTTTCCTAAGTTATAGCTACTCCGTTAACTTAGCTAAAGTTATGGGAGTAGTTCATTGCTTAATCTCACTATTTATACTAGTGTGTTGATATCATGAAATACACGGACAATATCTAATTGTGCCTAAAATTTGGTAGTTTTTTTGGATTTTTTCCTTTTGTATAATTATGCTTATTTCTACTTGTTAGGGTACTTGCCTTCTTGCATGTTTCTTATTTTTAGTTAAATGTGTTTTGTTTGATCCCTTTTAAATATCTTTCATGTGTGAAGTGGGTCTATTTTTGGGGTCTCTTTATATTGTAATTAGATATCTGTAATATTCTCATGAATAAAATTGATATATTGTAATTTGTTTAGGGCACAAAAATAGTAATAAATAAATTAAGAAAATGAAACCTTTTTCTAGAGGGAAAATAAGATATCTGATTCAAGAATAGAGAAGGACTTATAGGGCTCCATTTATGAAATGTTACTATTATATTCAAAGATACTACTATTCCACAATCTTGTTTTGCAAGTGTATTGTTCCTCTCATATTTGTCGAAATTTCTCGCAGACATCATCTCTAAATCATGTAGCAAACAATTATCAAATAATTAATATTATTTTTAGGGAAATTTATAAAGGAGAGAAATAATTGAAGGCTTAAAGCTTAAGTTTGATTAACATAATCATGTAAACATTTAATTATTAAGACAAAAACTGCACAATTTAATTTGATATTTTATTACTTGATATTGGTTTACTCTAATACAATAAGCACAAATGACTAAGAATTAAAAAGAGACAAAGACATTTTATTATTACAAATATATTGATGTTGAACCATTATTTTGAAGAATATGTAGTTAATATATTATTATACTTTTTAAAAATAAAACGGTAATAATTCATGCTAATAATGAATAAAATAAGTATAAGGAGCCATATAGTTCAATGCATGTGTAAGATGGGGAAAAAACTCTCACTACTGCGGCTAAAGTCATCCTAGAAGTTCAGAAGTTTGAATGCATGATAAGTTTCTTATTGTGATTAATGTTAGGATTCAACCCAATGTATGGGTGGCTTTAGAGGACCAAGAATGAAGGATAATGAAGAAAATAAAGTTATTCACATGTCAACATGGGTGAAGAGTGATTTGGGACACATGTGTAGTAACGAGGAGGGAAGATGAAAGGCCGGGGCTCAACATAGGGTGGTTGTAGTGTTGATCAACACGTGCGAGAGGGGGTGTCGAGCCCCCTAGTTATGGTCAGTATGATTTTTTCTAGCATTTTTCTCCCCATCTTTTGGTGTCATAAGATCCATTCCATCCAAAATTTCAGCTTTTAAAAAGGTAAATGACCTATGATGAAAATGGAAAGGGCTAAATTATTGTTACTTAATGACTTTAAAATGAATTCAAGAAGTCTGACCGAACAAAATTTTAGGGTTTTTTTTCACATAATTGTTATTTAATGATCCAAGGAATTAGTTACTAGCAACTATTAGATATTTTAGCTCCAAATTGGAAACCAGAAAAAGATAAATATGAAAAAATAACTCTTTGAAAAGAAAAGGTAAATAAGGGGGGTGGGAACAGAGATATTTCATTTATCATTATAAAGTAGAGATAGGAGGATTTGAATGTTTACTCTTATATTAAAATTTAATGGAAAAAAAAAACAATAACGGAAATTAGGATATAATTGCATTATAGATCGAAATATATTTAACTGATGATTTAAATGGTTCAAAAATTATGAATATTAATTGAGATTTTATGATCATTAAAAAAAATCAAGGAAATTAGAAATCTTGAGATCAAACCTTTAGAAACATGTAAAGTTCCATTCTCAGTTTTTATTATAAAATAGAGATATAGCAATCGTGCAACTCCGATACCTAGGTTGGCAATGGCATAATATATTTTACGTAATCTTAAATCCGTTTGAAAAGGAGACGTACCCCCTGGCCCGCTTTGAATTGAATGTTGGCATTGTCGTTTCTGCAGATTGGAGTAATGAAATACTAACCGCCAAATCAAACATAAAAATGCACGCCCAACTACTGTTTCTCAAGAGGCTTGGATCTAATGGTTTCTATACTAAACAACCATAACTAATTATCAACGAGAAAGATCTCTCACTGGGAAATTGATAGGTTGAAGATGAAAACATTATTTTTGAAAGTTTAAAAAAAAAAATGCGATCAAGGAAATAGCCAAATGCACGTCGCCTGCATTTTCTTGTACTGCGATTGGTTAAGACGATTCTTTATTTCAGGCGAAATCCGAGACTTCGAATGGCTACCAAACGACGACATAAAGAAACTGATTTTTACTCACCTAGGTCCATGGGAACGACAAAAAGCCCGAAATCATCATAAATGCAAGTAAGACCAAAGCTACCAAATTTACGTATATAAAATTACCCGCGCAGCCTTGCATGTGGTATGCATATAGGCTTTCAATAGAACAGACTGGTCAAAGGATGGGTGAAGTGTGGTAAAACATGTAAATTAATCGAGGGTACAGTACAGGCATGCCTGCGCCACAAAATAGATCTCCGAAGCATGTCAAACCATACTGGGCCAACATATCTCAGTAAATACGACTCTAGCTCCAATAATTACATAATAACGGAGACCAGCAACCAAATGGCCATACCCAGCATTCTTTTCCTCGGTAGCTTCAAGGACGGTAGAATTAAGATTATACCCAACATTAGTTTAGAGGCCGAGGATCATATCGTTGAATCGGATTACAAGATTATAAAATTCTATAAATACCATAATTATACAAAATATGCATATTTATATGGTATAAAATAACATATTTTAAGTTTAGAAAATAATACAAAATTACACGCTTAAATTTTTATATAGTAATTAATTGAATTATAGCAACTTATGAGTAGTATAAATTGTTGAAGTCATTTTACATATTAAGAACTATATTAAGTCAATAACATTAGAAATAAATTATAAAATAAAAGGTGAGAATTAAAACGAGATTATGGATAGAGATATCCTATAATTTATTGTGTTCAAAATATATAATATTAGATTTAAGAAAAAAACACACAAATAATGAAGAAACATGATGATAATGAAGGGATAATGAGAGGATAGAATTTTCTATCATTTATGATAATAACACCCCAAAAAATTATGTTAGCTTTTAAAATTTTGATAAATCAAGGTAAAAAAGAAGAGAAAATAAATTTTAGTTATATGCACACACATTAAGTTACTATATGAACCATATGTATACTACAAATCAAAACTTATTTGCGTTATGAAGGTATTGTGACCATAAAAAAATTAAGAAAAAAAATAGTAATTTTAAATTCAATAAAATTTAATAATTAATAATATTATAAAATTTAATATATTTATTTTACCATTTCGATGGAGATTATATTATTTTTCAACATTTTATTTCAACAATTGACTTTGTTATCTTAGTAATATTTCATTTATATTTTCTTTACTTCAACTCATTTCCAAAACATATTGCAATATATATATATATAAGGTCAAAAATCAATGGCTTGTTTGGAGCTACTTATCAAAAGTAATTATCTAAGATAATTACTTATTTTAAAAAAATTTAAGCTAATTTTTTTAAAAAATAAGTGATTATATTAAATAACTACTTTTAATAAGTAGTTCCAAACAAGCATCAAATGATTGAGAAAGAAAAATATGTAGAACAAAAGAAAAAATAAATTTGGAGATAAATCAATAAAAATTATAATTATTATGCATAAGCGTACAATCTTACTTAGGGCCGTACGATTTTACTATATTGGATTATTAAAAAATTATAACTATTTAACTATTTCAATATTCTACTTAAGATCTTAAATTATTTTATAAACTTTAAATTATATGATCGTAGAATCACATGAAAATTTTAATAATGGTAGCAGACCCATGAAGAATTTCTCTTCAACGCAGGTGTTCTTCATCAAGTCAGCGTATCCGGTATCCCCACCTAATCTATCAAATTAGTACGAATCAATCATCCTAGCCATTTGAAAAAGACAAGGCAGGCAGGTATAAGGTGTCAATGACAGCATATAATGAACTTCATAAGACATATCATTGCGCAGCAAATTTGCAAAAGAACAAATATATGATGTTACCAATGTGCGAGTTACCAACTATCAGATTGTGCACTGCCAAATCGTACAGAAAGCTAAAAGGGGTCTTTCCCGAAAGCAGCAGGCAATCATCGTAGGCAAAGTGCAGATTAGCACAAGCCCTTTATAAAGACAGTAACCGACCCTGAGTTCAGGGGTAGACATGGAGGAAGATAAATGGATGAGAGACTACAGATATTAACTCACCCTTTCTCCCGAAAGGGCGAGAGAATGGCATGAACAAATATAATGGTACATCTTAAGACAATATTCTGAACTACCGTGAGCACAGCCACATTCGAATGAAAGCTGCGGCAAAAAGTCATCCCTTGTATTCAATATGCTGATGAATACTGCATCAGCTTGCCACTTCTAGAAATCAGGAAGACTACACATCAATCAACGCGTATAGTGTCAGTTCATGCCCGCTTCTGTTGCCATTACATTCAACTGCACAGGCGGCAAGAAATAATTGTTTCAAGTATTGATTAATCCTCCAAGACACACGAAGCTCTTGCACTTGGAGAGAACATCTATAAATCTGATCTAATCATGACGTTCGGAAACCAAACCAACTCCTGCACGAAGGCAATCTAATTGTCTGACAGCGCAATCTATTAATCTGACAAGATCCTCAAAAGTGGAAACCGCCTGAAAATTAGAAGTATTGATGCCGTTAAGGTCTCGGACGGCCATATGAGTCTCATATCTTTGGATATGGTTTGATCTTCGACTACTGTCTGCATGTAACTTTTTGTGTATGCTTCCTAGAGATTCGCACAGTTGCAGAAAAGCAGGATTACCCAGAATCTTCATCAAATCCAATGAGTTGCCACAGTTCTTTTCTACATAGGTAGAATTCATTTTCATTGCAAGTCTTCTGATGGATGATAGATTCAACAAAATATGCTGAGCCCATGAACAAGAACTCCACGAGGATATTTCACAGGCATGACTGTGAATATAAAGTTCCACAATGTACGCGAAGGACATGAGCCTGATGAAAGCGAAGAAATCATAGAAGTTCATGCCTGCCAAAAGAGAGCAAAATCTCAACGTGGTGCTAAAATCAAACAGTACGTGCATTTATGTCATCGAGTGAACCAGCTCTTTTGAATTGCAAGACACTGAAACCATAGAACTCCACCACATAATACGCAGCGGAATCCTACTAAATCGTCACCTCAAGGGGGAAAAAAATTGGAAAAATGAATGGATGCTTCCTCGTATTCAAAGCAATGGAAACAATGCACAGTCAATCATGTGCTTCTCATCTTATTCTGACAAATCAAGTTAAGTAATAATACAAAGAAAGTTGCAGGGCAGCAACAGGCTTTCTTCCCTTTCTTTTCTTTTGCTAGCACTAAAGTAGAAGAATTGTCGGCAGACCTACACGAGATTTCTTTCTCTGAACCTCAAGAGATATTTATCTTAATATCAGTAAGTTATAATTGATGACTTTTAAATGCACTGTGTACCTGTATTAACAGCAAGGTTTCGCTGGCAGAGGCTTTCAAAATCATCACAAATATCCCTGATGTCCTCAATTAAATCCTTGGCTTCCTTGTAGTCTCTTTGAAGCAAATCCCACTGCAGAAATTAGTGCATTTTACCAACTGAAAAAAACTGCAGTACTCCATCACAGTTCCATATATATATATATATATATATATGAAATAAAAGAGAAGAATATTTGGTGGTTGAATTTACCACCCAAGAAAGATTATATGCGTTAAACCAGTTGTGGTTGATAGATATCGTGTCCTCCTGAACAAAAAAAAATAGTAAATTGGACTGATTGTTATAACAGCCAAGTCACACAAATATTGAATATATATATGTGTGTGGGCGCGCGCTAAATGCAGCACAAGATGATGCAAGCCAATACCTATGATAGTCAGGACTCAGGACATTATCCCAAACAACAGGATGGGAGACAAAAGATTACAAAATTAAGCACTACAAAAATGCGAGCAACAGCCAAGATGCCTTCCTGTCAAGCAAACCACATTTATTTGGTACTATGGAACTAGAGGCCTATTCTCAAATCAGATCAGCAAAAATTTTAAAAAATAAAATCACATCGCAAATAATAATAATAATTGAGATAACAATGTTAAAGTTTTCTCAGATCAAATCAGAACTGCAAAATCAGAAAAAGAGAACAAGCCCTAATTGTCATATAGTTGCACCTCCAAGGACCTAGAGAAGTCATACATGATAATATAAACCAAGAACAAATACTAGACTGATTTTAGAGATTCAGGTGGTCAATCTGATCTTCAATTGAAAAAACTAAGTAGATAAATAAATAAATAAGAACCAAGCTTCAGCAGCAAGGGATATCATAAGCAGATTCAGTTGAGGGTTATTTTTCTGATATCCATTTTTCTTTAGCGCATCCAATTACCTTGAAGCAAGTTGGGTAGCCCCCCCCCCCAAAAATACCCACCATGTCATAATTATCGTACCACCTGCACACACAGCATCTCACGTGCTATGAACAAATTATTATTAGTTGTTTTACTTTATTCAGAAAGTAAATTTACTAAAAGTATTATAAATTTTGAAACTTTGTGGTTAGGGCCCAAAAAGCATTCCCAAACCATAACTATGAAATCATAAGCTGACCATAGTTAACAAGATAATTATTGGATCCTATAATATAACAGAAATAACAAACGTTGAACTTTTATTTGATATATAGGCGCCAGCACATACCAGGTTATGTACTTGATGATACCATCCACTGGGAACAAATAGAAGTTCATTGCCCTCTTGAATACATTCTAACCATTCAGCCTGAATCAAGAGAAAGAAAAGAAACTAATTATAGATCTTCGGGAGTGAAAAAAACTTCCCCAAACCAGGAAAGTGTCGGCAGGTTTTTGATCACTAATTTACCTGCTTAAATCCAGTGAATTTCACCTCATCAACATTTTCAAGGATATTAAATACTGAATTCTTCATATATCTGAATAACAAAAGAACAGAAGCTTTAACATGGAAGAAGGAAATAATCAGTAAACCTAACTAACTATATCTTTGACAATGATCATCTGCAACAGATTCAAATCAATTTTTTAGCCATGCAATAGGACGCACCAGATAAAATAAGTTCTACCAGATTCAAAATTCACATTCTTGTATTCTCCTTGTTCATCACTTAATCCACAAAAAGGTATGGAAAAACTTCCCACGAAGACTTTCTAACTTCAATGAATAACTATTCTATTTTCGTCTTCTCATGCATCCTCACTGGACCATTTTTTCCCTAATTTAGCCCATCATAACTATTTTGGTTACTTGGTACTGTCTTTTAAGCTGGCATAAGCGACTAAAAGTTGGAGAATGGAGAACATGTAACCCAAAAAAAATTACAAGATAATGACCAGAATGACAAACTTCAAGTATTGAAATTCAAACTGACGAGGGTTAATATTATTATTAGTATCATATTATAATAAAAAAAGATCAGGGCCATCATCAGGCTGTTATTTTCTTCAAATAAAACCATTACATAAAAGTGACAGTGACCCACTATACATATTGGCCAACCCTCGTCAAAGGGTGTTGTTATTTGTAGGGCTGTTCATGTTATCCGATATCTGCTTATTTGATCCGATATCCGAAGCAATCCGATCCGAAAAAGCAAATAACTGATCCGATTTTTTTTTTCAAATCAAATATCCGATCCGGTCAACGAAAAGTCAAACAAACCAAATATCCGATCCGACAAATACAAATAATATCCGATCCGAAGAAAAATATTTATACATTTTTTTTATAATTTTTTATTTTATATATATTTGTATATAAATAAATTTATATGTGTCTGTATATAATTTTTACTTACTTTATTTATTATTTGAGGAAAATTTTAATTTAATTGAAATTATATTTTTAACACAATCCCTTTTTAGATATTTATAAAAATAAAAATAAAAATACTCTGCATACCAATAGACTTCATCCACTCATTTCTTATTTTAGTTTTAACATTGGATATATGTTGAGTAAGTCGGATATTTGCTAAGCGAATCGGATATTTGCTTAGGATTCGCTCAACAAATCGGATAATATGAAATATATTTGTCACTTGGTAATTTTTTTTATATTTGAAATTGTATTCGGGTAATATCGGATATATTTGATATCCGATGATATCCAATCCGAAAATTCAAATATCCGATCTTCCGGATATCCGAAGTTTCAAATCAAATATCAAATATCATTTTTAGATATCCGAAATTTCAAATATCCGACAATCAAATATCCGAAATATCGGATATTTGAACCGTGAACAGCCCTAGTTATTTGGAAACTGTTTCATTACTACAAGGAAAACATTAGCCAGGTACAAGACTAATTTGCGCCCTGCCCAAGTCTCAAGAGCAAAGTGTCTCCCTCCATTTCACACAAAATTCTCATGCAACAGAGGATGATCAACATGAACTTTCTCACGTTCAAACTTCTGAGCTGCATCAAATCCTTGAGAAACTCCCCAAGAGTTGCATGCAGTGCTGGCAAAGCTTGCCAAGGGCTACATGAAGCCTTGACACAACTTTCCTTCAGCAGCATGAACTCTTACCAGATAGATACCATAGAGATACTCGTTTAAGGACTTCCTTTTCTGGGGGAGGGGGTATTCTTATCAGCATTCTTGTTCTCATATATTCTGCACATGTCCATCCATCGACCCTTTTTTGGCCCGGTTGGGTACAAAACAATAGCAATGACTGGAATCTCCCAATATCAATGTAGTCCAGCAGATCTTCCATGTCTACTATGTGTGCTATAATATGAAAAAATGAACTCATGGACAAATTTTCATAGATGAAGATGAAAGTTGTAAGACAAGATGAATTAGGGTTATTTTCACCTGTCATTCAAGAAGAAAAGTCATCTCATTCTAGTACTGCATCTTCTATTCATTACAGTGAAGCAGAACTAGTATACTTGTATATTGGTTAGTGGGGATTTGAAACTATTAAAATACACTATCTGGGTTCTTTTCTAATTTTCTTGATCATTGTCAAAGTTGGATTAAAATTGTACCAAGTTTCATTTCTCCACAGAACTTTGATTTAGTTTCCAGGTCATTTAGGTTGGTGATGTCAAAGTCTATTGTCTGTCTAGTAAATTTGTTTAGAATCATCGCCATGGTTGCGATCACTTCCTTAAACATTCATTTGCCTGTAACATGGAAATATGCAGTTTATTTTAGTATTTTTTTTATAGTGCTACTGGCTTAATACATTGTACAAGTCTGGAATGGGGGGCTACAGTTTTTTTTTTTTTTTTCTGGTCCTATATATGAGGGAGCTAGATCAAATTAAGGCTACAAAACAGCCTCCAAACCCATTCCTCCTTTTGGCCAACTACGGCACGATCCATCCCACTTCCTATCCAAACAAGTGAGAATGACATATCCTTCTTGTTCATCTTTCTGAAGTTGGAACAGTGTCCTCAGATGATGCCCAGTGTTGCTTACCTGATACTTTAGCCCATGCTGCTCTCATCTTCACTGTGTTTGTTGTTCTTAGGTTTATGTGAATCAGAATTACAACTCATCCAGGAAACCTTGTTAAATTGTATTCTGAACCTCCAACATCAGTCCTCAAAACAACAATACTGGAAATGTCCATGCTATTTGCTTATATCCTTCAAATATTCAATTGTCCCTAGTGATGTTTTCATGATGATATTGTTATAACTGAACGAATACATGCAAGTTGAATATTTTTTGCCTATCAGAGAGGCTTCATATTCTAAATTTTACTTGTATTACTCTTTGGATAGCAAAGAGGTTTGAAACAGCAGTGGCAGTTGAGTTATTTTACTTGAATTATCAGATGATTGGCCTACTTGATGTTCTTTCTTTTTAAAGATTGGATTGAACATGGAGATGCGGGTTTTTTGACCCAACATCAGCACCTTACGTATCATCCCCACCCCCAGTGTGAGTACCTCATGCTGCCTCGTCCAAGCTGCATTAGGAGCTCACACTCCCATTCCTTAGCTGCATCTGCACGTCACACACACCTCTGTCCCGAACATCAAGATCTCATGCCAGCGGAGCTTAGCTACATTCACAGCTCATGCAACTTAGTAACTAGGCAGCTTGGTGAATGAACTTAATAAAGGGTATCAGCGATAATTCGCACCATTTTTTCCCATATAGTAACCGAGTTTTTTTTCAAATAGTCGCCTCATCATCAAATTAATTAATTATTTATTCTTCTCAATTATATATGAAAAATGAAATCCAGATTAAAATTCTAAATGGACTCAATTAACTTTATCAATCTACCACTATAGAACAAACAATACCTCAGCATAGCAGAAGGGAAATGTCCTTATACCTGTCAAATATGAGGTGATGTTGAGAAGGAGGAAGAAAAAGCCACAATTTCCTGCCACAGACATTGGCTGACCAACTATACGACATAAAAACATCAGCATGAAGGGGAGTCCATGTACCTGCATCAGGCAACGGAAAGGTTAGTATCTACTATCATACAGATTGACCATTTATCCAAAATCTCACATAAAGCAATTCTTTTCCATACCAAGGGTACAAAATTGCATCTATGGCCAAACCTTTAGGTCCCATGTAAACAAATCGATAGTCCGAGCAGCTTATTTCATTCCTTTCCGAGTATACATCAGGATCATTATGCATTCGGAAATTGTCAAGATACAGGTTGAGCCAATCATCATGGAAAAATAATGGTGTCTCATATGCTACATACTCCGGGTATTCCTGCCAATCAGAACAAAAATGTTTTTCCCTCAGCAAAATCAAAATGATTGGTCAAAGGATGATAAGCCATCTGCCAACAGCACACAAGACAGTCCCATAATATCAAAATGTCTATTAAAAGCTTCCACAAAATGGGGAAAAGATTTGCCTCAACAAAAGATCATATAATGGTGGAGCACAATATCCTACTAGTCTACTACACAAATATATGTACCATTTTCACATCAAACTCCTAGTTCACATAACCTAGGACCTAGGAGTTCTTTCATCTGTAACTCACCTCCGACAGCAAAAGGTCATTCAGCGAACCATGATAATTCTCCAAGCAGCACATCTAAGTTAAAATTGTTCCATGTTTAACTAGTTAAGTAATTACTCATCAATACCCAGCCAGAAAGAGAGACTAAGGGCTATGAAATGGCAATAAAGATCATGCATGTCAATGGCATGCTTTTCCCAGGAGAGAATTCTGAATTAATTGCAAATAGATGGTAGGATAAGATCTTACATTCATCTCACCTTCACAAAATGCCAGTCCTTCAAATATAATAGGGATTCGTTGTCATGCTTTTTGGCTGATTTATCACCAACAACCTCATTATACAGAGCTAGCCAGTGCTCAATGAACTCTGAGACGGACATTTCTAAACATTTTTGCTCCGCACACTCTCTAATACCACAATCTGCAACCTTCACATGATCAAGGTAGAGCATTATTACTTAGCATCATCATACAAGCATCAGTCTTTAATCAAATGGGAAATATTACTCAATGCATTAAAAAAGGAATAAAAAAAATCTAGGGAAATTTCTCACATCCTACTATAAGAACTATTATCGCAGATGAGCCTCAATCGCATAAGTCTATCATATTCGAGCCCTTCTTGGCCAATGAATACAAGACCAAATCTCGTCAATTCCAGGTTTTTTACAGTGGGATCGAACAGGCAAATATTAGTTTACAGAGCCTCAAGCACCCAATGGCACGTAGCTACGGAGAAAGGTTAACATTCAACTAAGGTTCCACGCAAACAATCCTAAAGAAAGAAAGACTGACGAGGCTGGCTCAAAGTGCCACAGCCATGTCAGTGAGCAAACGAAAGGAACCAAGAATTTCAAATTTTTGGAATCAGAGACTTACAATCATGAAAAGTTTAAAAATAATAATGATGATGACTTCAAGAAATAATGTCCGATACAATTACTCTACTATTTTTCGGCTGTGCCTCGACTTCCTCATACTTTCCCCCATCTTTCTAGAAAATGGAAAAACCAAAGGGAAGCCCCCAAATCAGTAGTTGCATCCTGTGTGAATTACGAAAGTTCATATTTAACAGTCATAATAATCGGTACATATCCGTTCATGCGGACACAACTCTTATCTGTCAATTACAAAGCAAGAACAATTGATACTTTCTCCCAAAGACAAGACACAAGACAATTGGATGAAAATAATTACCACACACACACACACACATATATATATATATATCATTTCCTGATTCTGCTTGAGCTGAGGGAGAGTAAGTACCTGAACTTTCGATTTACCGAAATGGGTAGAGAAAAATCTGGGATTAGGTTTCCCACTTTCGTCAACCCAATCTTTACAAGCCCTCCAATCGTCCATTAATCCAGTGATCACTACAGGCTGATTCTTTGACATGTACCTCTCAACGAACTCGGCGTAGCTCAATTCTTTGCCATTAACTCTCTCTATTTTCCCTCCAATTTTCAAACTCTTTTTCTGTTCCATCGCGTCCATCATTATTCGGTTGCTCGAAGTGCTAAATTCTGATCAAGTTCAGTCCGCGCCTGGGAATTAAAAATTTACAAACTAGTCCATTCGGTTCGTACTCTCAGTCGGCATGGACTATGGATGCCATTGAAGGGCCCGAAAGAAACCGTACTTGTTTCAGTCGGGGCGGGTTTAACTTCATCGATACTCCCTTATTTTCCCTTCTTTTTTTTATAGATAAAACGGACAAGTAGAACTATTAGTCCAGTAATCAGGAGATAATGGGAATGACAAATAATAAGGATAAACAATCGTAATAGTAGAACTGTTGTAAGCAAACTTAATCTGTCGTTGAGAATGTATTTTGTTATGGCTTCACTCAACCCTAAAAAAAAAATTTTTTTATTGACAAAAATATATTTTCATTGAAACACTCATATTAAGAGTGAGAAAAAAATATTATAAATTTACTTTAGGTATCAAATGGAGTCTAGTAAAAGTTGACAAGAGGTAAATGAATAAAATAATTTTAAAATACAAAAGTAAAGAAAGAACAAGAACAAATAAGATAATCATAACAGAATCTAAAATAACTTAATCTGTATCAACAAAACCATAAAAAAAGAAATCGAATACCCAAAATCGAAGACCCTAAATGAACAAACCTATACAATGAAGCCACCAAATGTTCCATTGCAAATTGAAGAGACCAGATTTAAAAACTTTGAATCGTAAAGCATGAAGAGACTTCAAATGGAAGCATTTTCATGTTTATGGTAAGCAACCACAATTCAAAGCCAAGCTTTGAAATAAGGAGCCAAAACACCACCCAGGAAAGCTTAAACAATCATATTTAACTAGAAGAACAAAGAGTCAAAAAAATAATAAACACCAAATAGTTAGATCTAATTTGTAGACAAATGTATTGTGCTATATCTAAAAGCAAAAGGAACCAAAAATGGAACATAAAAAAACATAGACCTAGATCTAAGATACCAAGTACCAAAAAATGACTTCTGGAGTTTACCACATGCAAATTATGAGAAGCCAATTCAACAGTGATGAGGACGGAAGAGGAGGCCATAAGAACCATACGAATTTTGGAAGAAACAAGGGTAGAAGATAGAAGAACACAGGAAACAAGGAGAAGAAAAAGAAGCGTGTGTTTTACTTCACATCCAAATGCATTTTTTTCTTATCACATTTTTATACATTATATTGCATTACACAATTACTATATATATTTTACTGAAAGGAAAATATATTCAACCTGGGTCACGGTTATCTAATATACATGATGAGTTCATATTTTGACACATTTTATACCCTTATAATCTTAGTTTTTGGTAGTTTATTTAACTAATATAGGGAAATAATTATTGTTTTATGCTTAAGTGGTAAAAATTGCATAAATATTATTATTTGAGCTAAAATGATAATAATTAAGTAAATTTAGAATAAAATAATATTTATTAATATTTATTAAATTTTATTTTGTAGGTATTATTATTATTTTTAAATAAAAGAAAAAAATGAAAAAAAAAATAAGACCTTTGGACCAACGGCCGAAGGCCCAAAGGTCTGAAACAAAGAAACGACGAAGCAATGCGGTAGTCAGAAGGAACAGGAGCGCCGCACGAGGAAGAAAAGTCAGCATAGGGCTGACGTGGCTTGGCACACGAAAATAAAAGGAGCAGGAGTGTGAGACACGGGGGGGTGACAGAGCCTTCGAAGGCTCGGTCGAGCGCCACAGATCGAGAGGAGAGGGAACGCACGGAAATCGAGGGGCGAGCGGTAGGAACGCAAGATAGCCTTCCTTCGCAGGCTCGGGAGAAGCGGTGAGATGAGGCAGAGCTTGACGCACGGAGTTCGAGGCAGCGGCAGCACAGCCGCACGTCAGCCTATCAGCCGCCGGTCAGAAAAAAAAAAGAATTTGGCACGGAAATTCAAGGCAAACAAGGAAGAAAATTAGAGAAGAATTTAATACCGGTAGAATTTAATTCAGATAAAATTAATTTTTATCTGAATAAATTCTTGATCTTTTATCCAAAATTAATTCCGGTTATTTCTTTCTCTTATTTTTAATTTATATTTTAGATATATATTTCTATGTAATTAATTCTTTAATTATGAGTGGCTGATTATTTATTGTTAGGGAATAAATTGAAACCCTAGATTATGATATGAATTATAATTTTATTTTCTTTGTTTCGTGAGATTGTTTCTTGACTCTATATTAATTGCTATCGTTTATATATATAGTTTTGTCCAGTATAGTTTATTTGGTGCATGCCTTGTTCTGGTTCCTCATAAGTGACAGTATGTAGGATTATTTGCCTGCGAGGTGACCATCTAAATATACTAGAATTTATGTGTATAAATTGCAGCTAGGTTAGATAACAATTCACCTAATCGTTTTGTGATTCTAACCGAAGTGGTAAAACGTGTCGATACGTGTGGGTCAAGGATAGGAAATACAGCTAGAAATGCATTTTGTACTAGTCTGGGTACTTAGATTGACAGCCTTCCACTTACACTTAATGCATTAAATCTAGTTAAATATAGGAGCCGCTTGTTGCTGCTATACTGCTAGTATTTAATAGGGTTAATATAGGCACGTGGTCGTATTAATTAATTAAGGGAAGTAATATAAGGTGTATGGACCTGCGTTTGGTGTGCAACTTGGTCGATCTCTTTCTCACGATTAAATATTGACTTAGAAATAAATATTATATCTCGATCTAATCTAGTGGTGGATTTTTATTTCCCTAACATATTTCTCATATCTGCAAGTTTCCCATTATTTTCCATTATTTCCATTATTAGTTTATTTTATTTTATTTACTCATTTTATTATTATTTTGATTAACCCCCATTAGTATTTTATTTATTTATTTATTTTGTGTTATTTAGGATTTTTATTTTTAGTTTTAGTTTTTATTTTTAAGCTAGTTAGATAGAGGCGAGCCCTCTCAATCCCCGGTTTAGAACGATACCCTTATTTACCAGTGATACAATTGACAACAAGAGGGTTTAAATTGCGTGCCGGCTACGGTCGCACCAATACATTAGCAATGACTCATGTTCTCCTCATCTTATTTTTATAACTTATAAGATTAATCATATTGGATAACACAATATCATATCAATATCTAACATCCCACTTTCTTAAACCCTAAATTATGTAGGATCTTACCTACTAAAAATAAAATTATTCTTTTTTTTGTTACATCCCTTGAAAGATATAAAATCCTAGAGGTGTTTTGAAAACTTTTCCTTCTCCTTTTCTTGCCTTTTGTTGCGATTTTGGCTCCTATGAGACTTGCAAACTACATTTGGACTTCAACATTTTTGAAAATTAATTTAGATTTTTGTATTTTTCATGTTTTTTTTATAATATCTTAGGCTTTTTTAAAATACCAAACTGAGCCATTGTCATATTGATATGACTTAAATGCATTTTAATCCCCAAAACAATGCTTTCATATATCTAAATTTTACAAAAAGTTGGGGATTACTATATTTTAGTTTCATTGAGTCCGAAATAGTTTTAAAATGTTGTGTAATTAATTTTATAATTTTTGGGATTTATTCAATATTATTGGGCATGTATTCGTCATCAACCTCAACTTTTCTCCTTCTTCCTCTTTTTCACCATCTTCTTCTTCATCATTACTCCAAAATTTTAAACTTCCAAGCTTTTATAACTTCTTCTTCTTCTTTAATTTTACATATATTCCAATACTTTTTCCTTGAGGTTATTGTAAGTTTTTTATGGGTTTTAGTAGCTTTTGAAGACTTAGATTTGAGGCTTGGGCTTTCTTTTGATTATTTAATTTGGAGTTTTTTTTAAGGTAAGACTATATTACTACATAAAATCATGCTTATGATTTGATAAATCTATTATGATATGTTGATTTAAAGTATGATTCTCAATTTTTGAAGCTTCAATAAGTACACCATGTGATTCCTTGCTATTTTTAGGTAAAGATTGGTATATAACATGTTGCGCTTTGATTATGTTAAGCATGAGTTAATTTTGGTTGAAGTTCGAAATATTTTAAGCTGTATTGAAGAAGTTACAACCCTTAAGCCTTAAGTGATGTTTTTGTGGCTCTTGGTTGATATGATTATTACTATGTTATATGTTGTAATTTCTAGATATCTTTTGGTATATAACATACTTATCTTGAGTAGGCTTTAAGGCTTTAGTTTTTAGAGAAAAGTTGGAAAACTCTAGAAATGTTATTCATATTCTTAATAATATTCAAGTGCTCTTGAGAAAAAAGCTTAATTACTCTTTCATCATCCTAGGTTGGGTTTAATATGAGATTAATCATGTTTTTGGTAATCAAGCATAATAATGCTTCTCAATAAATGGCATTTTTGTCAATCAATCAATAGTATTTCTTCATGGATATTGAATTTGTTTAATTTTCATGTACAACCTTATTTTATGATGATTAATCTTATTATATACGAGTTTTTTGCCTGTTGGTCCTTTTCGTATTTTTTTAACTAAAAGCGATATTGTCAAATAAAATGAGATCCTTATGTTTTACACTAAGGTTAGTGTTAACTTTAAACACTTATGTGACATGTGGTATATGTGATCTCTAAGCTTCCCTTTGTGTATACATTCAATGTTGGCGTTTAAAAACACATTCCTGTTGACCCTCATTTGGTATTTTTGTAAAAGGTTATGGGCTACCAATCATATAATAGCTTGGTACTTTTTTCTACTCTATATGACTTTTGAACTTTATAAGGGGTATGCATACTTAAGGATTATGATACATTGTTGAGACTACCTTAGCCGGAGTCCATCGATAGTGGTTGGGATGTCCAATCTGTGGTGACATTTACAGTTTTAGGCTAGGCAGATGTTGGAGTCCTTGTATCATCACTCAGCATAGATGTTCACTTGCAATTGAGTTGGATGCTCTCATTATTATGGCACCCTTAGTTTATGTTCATGGTGGTAGGACATTGGAGTACTTCTATGTTTTGGCTTTTTGGCCCTTTGTCATGATTAGGCCCTATGATTTTTATTCATTTGTGGTATGATCGGATGTACGAGCTTGTGCCTTAAAGTTCATGTTCATATGCCCCAATAGATCACAAAGTTTTTCCTTGTATTGTGTTAAGACATCCTAAGGTGATATTGTGATATATGTTTAGTGTTAACATCTTAAAACACTTATGAAATATTGAATTAGATTCTATGTTATGCTAAAATTACTTATTAGAGATGCCTTAGGGTTTTTCCTCCATGGAATAAAGATCTTCAAGTGATATTATATAAGGTCCTTACCATGTTGGAATGCTATTTATCTTCATATTATAAGCTCGTAGTTTATATAGCGTGACTTTTCTATCTTGTATAGTGTGTTGGTAAGCATGTCCATGCATATATGTAATATTTAGATCTTGCTCAATACTCATGTGTTGATAATACTACTTGTTGTTCTTATCGATTCAATATATAGGTGATATGCCTATGCAAGGTGATGAGGCCTTGGTTGATGATGGCTATGATAGTTGGTTCTCGACGAGAAGTGATGATGCAAGTAGTGAGGCTCGCCAACTACAATTTTTTCCCATGTTTGGGGCCCATTTTTTTGTCTATTGTTTAAACCTTTTAACTTTGTTTGATATATTTTCTTATGCTTCTGCTAGTTTATCTAATTTTATTACTTTGGTTATGTATATTTATGTTTAAATTAAGTTAAGAAATTGTAATGTTTTGTTTTGTTGTTCCAACCAGTCTATCACCTAACATTGATGAGGTGATAATCATACATTTTCAATGTTTGATGTTGTGATTTTCTTTCACAATACTCTTTAAAGATAAAAAAAGAGAAAAAAAAGGTTATGAAAAATAAGAGTGTTACACAATACCAATTAGATTATATTAATACTATATCAGATTATCTATTATAAACTATATAATAAAAATACCCAAGCCACATTATAGTTCCCCTCCAAAACTTCCTATGCCCTTTTACATTTGATAACAATCAAAGTTGGTAGCATAATATGAGTTGAAAATGAAACTCGTGCAAAGAATAGGAAAAGCTAGCAAGTATACTTAATTTAGCTAGTAAAGAAACCAAGTAACGTTTCTTTAATTATTCAAAGCTAGAAATTAAACTCAACCAAGGAATAGGTAGAGGTAGCAAGATATAGGGTGAAAGACCATTAACTCCATCCCCAAATGACTTATGGCTCACAAACCAATACCAAGATTATAGACGAGTTAACTAGTCCCGTGGTACTAATCGAATGATTGCTGCTATGATTGATCGACTTGTTTCACTAAATCAACATTGCACACCTTGAAAAAAAAAGACTATAGCTTGAATTATAGAGCTCATATTTGAGTATTATCTTTTTACTATAAAGAAGACATGTTATGCTTTTTAAAGAAATATTATTTATCTAAGAATAATGTATAGAGAGTTTATGGTGATTTTTTCAAGTCATCTCAAATGCAAAAGGTCTTAAAAAGACTACTTTTGAACATATCTTTGTGTAAGCACTATTTTTTTTTATGATTCAAATCATTTTGAGAAATTTGAGAATGAGATTTTAAAAGGGATTAAAAGCATCAAATCATTAAGAAATCAAAGTGTTCATCAAATTAATACATTACAAGAAAAAGATAAGACTTATAGATATCACTATAGTCTCGAAGTATTGTTTATCATCCTTATTGATTTTAACTTGTGTTTAAGATGTAATTTATAAACTTTGATATCCTTAATACTCCTTAACTTATTTAAGTCTTGGATACTTCATTTTTTTTACTATAATACACAAGCACAAGTAATAAGACAATTTAAATTTATTATTATAAAAAACAAATGTTGATTGACATATGAGGTCAATGATAATAATAATAATAATTTATGAAGTATTAATTTTTTTAATAATTTAATAATAGAAATACAAGTAATAACAACAACAACAACAACAACAACAACAACAACAACAATAATAATAAGTATTATCAATAATAATAATAATAAATTTAGCAAGAGAAATATTAATATTAAAATATTAATAATATTATTATTAAGTGATGATAATATCAATATTAATTAGTACTAATACTAAAAATGAATAGTTATTATAATATATTAATTTAATAATAATTCCTAATAGTTAATATAAAAACTAATATTTGATGATGATGATGATAATTAATTGAGTACTAGAAATAAAAAAATAAGAACATTATTAATTTAAATATATTGTTAATAATAAATTATATACATAATAATAAATAAACTTAACAATCAATTATATCATTATTAATTTATTAACATTTAAAAATATTTATAAATTAATTAATGTTAATAATACTTACTTATTATGATTATAATCAATATTATTCTTAGTAATAATAATAATAATAATAAATCAAATTTATGCAATTAATTTTCGATCAAACCAAATTGGATCATAGCTAAAAACAATAGGAATAAGTGATGGCGGCGGGCAAGATTTATTTTAGAGAAGAGACATCAACCACGGAGAGTCGTGTCTTCGGCTTGGGTTTTGGTTAGGGTCCCAATTTTGTTGCACTCACTGAGTTGGATTTGTTCAGTTGTACATTACGGGCTATAAGCCTACAACGATGGGTTGCTTTACTCTGACATTCGAAGCGTGCTATAAATCCATCAAGCCACTAAATTATTAATTCACTGGATGCCATGTATATTATTAAGATTGTATGGGGTGGTAATTGATTGGTATAACAAAGAGGCAGGTTCGGTGCGGTCTAGCCTAACCCAAACTAATTTATGATGATTGGAGAGTTTAAACCCCGGCGGATAAATAGGTCCTAATTGATCCAATTATTTTCTTTAAAAAAAAGGATAATTAATTAAAATATTGATAATTTTTTTAATGTAAATTAGTATGTAAAAAAAGAAGATAAAAATTTATTCCTTATAATGGTATTTTATTTCCTCAAAATTTTGAAAATAAAACTGATTAGTTTTATAACTAAAATGCCGTTTAGATTGCTTATACATTGAAGGTAAATAGAAAGAAATAAAATTAAAAATTAAACTACAAGTCTTAATAAGATGGAATATATATATATATATATATATAGTTGGTCATGGTTGGATCATAGTTAAATTTGAGATAGCTGAAGCAAATCCGTTTAGGTATATATAAATTAGAATCTAACCCAAATATATCAAGTTGAAATAACTCAAATTCGAATTCATTATATTTAATGGGTTGAATCTCATACGATGTCATATTTGTGACCCAAAGGTTGTAGGTATGATGTACATGGAACGAGATATAAATAATATGTTTAGTTTGAAAATTTTATTTTCTATTCACTTTGAAAATATATAAAAAAAAATTGTTCTCCATAAAAAATTTAAAAAGTGCATTCATTTGTCATATTATAAAACTATATTTATATTTAAAAAGTTTAAAAACATCTTAATCTTCTTCTAGATTGGATGATGATGATGCTGATAATAATAAAAATTAATATTACCAACATTATTCACAATAATATTATTAATAATTTCAATAATAATAGTATTTTTTATTATTAATATTAACAACATAAATAATAACGATGATAATAATATTTATAATAATCATGATAAAATGATATTAATAATAAAATTCCTAATAATAATAATAATAGTTATAATATTATTATTATTATTATTATCACCACTAACAATGATGAGAACGACGACAATAACAATATTATTAATATGCTAACTTTGAGAACATTTATGTTTATAATAAGATTAATTAAAATAATTATAATGACATCCATTATAATAATAATGATAATAATGCTATTATTTATATAAATAATTAATTTTATTATTATGAAAATTTATTATAACGTTATTTCTATAAATAACAGTAATACTAATATTGTTTATATAAGTAATAATAATATTAATATTGTTGATTACATTATTATTTTTAATAATAATGGTATTATTAATATTATAATTTTATAAAAAATTATAATGAAAAAATTATTATTACCATTATAAATATTAATAAATATAAATTACTAACATTAATAATGAATTTATTATAAATATTAATGAAATCAATATTAATATTATTTTTATTTTCATTTTTATTACTACTCTAATAATATATTAATATTCATGATGATAATATTATGAAATTTATTAGTAATTTTTTTACTAATTACTAATTACTATTAATAAAAATATTAATATAAAAGTTAATAATAATATCATTATGAATATTTATGTTAATAATAATAATATAAACAATATTATTAACTTTATTAATAATAATAATAGCACTAGTGTTATTTTATTAATATTAGTATTGATATATATTAATAAAATATTATTATTATTATGATTAAAAGTAATAAATATAATAATAATAATATTATTACTAAATTTTTAAATGGAAAATATGTAGAAAATAAGGACATACATTTATATGAGAAATTCAGAAAATAAAGTATAGGTTATTTTCTAGTTTTCTTTACAAAGTTAAAAATGAAATTTGTTTTCCAATGTTTTAATCTGAAAAACAGAAAACATAAGTTATGAACAGGTTTTTATAAATTTCTATAAAATTGAAAAACATTTTTCACAAACTAGCCTTATTTCCTGAAACTAAACGCACCTAATTTTTTTTTGAAAGTATGCATATTATTATTATGTATCTTTATTTAGAATAAAACAATGATTAGTTTTCACAAAAACCTTATCCACCATCGTGACTCTCCTACTAGACATCCCCTCTAATTAAAGAAACTCCTCGGTGGTTATTATAGAATAAAGAGAAGCTATTTTTGTTTATATTTTAACCTTGCACTTTGGTAATTTTCTTACTTCATGGTTGTTGTTACGTTTGTAGACAACATTATTTAAAAAAATTTTAGTTTCATTTTTCATTAAGATTTTGAACCTTTTTTTAATTCAACAGCCATTTTCAATTGTGCATTGTATTTATCAATACATAATATTAAATATAAAAATATATTCTACTATAAATGTTGTTGTTTTAAAAGATGAACGGTGAAAGTTAGATATTGAAGGTTAAAACATGAAAGCAAAAAAAATGAAAAATATAGAGCTTATACCATAAGTTACTCTAATAATTATTTTGGATAAAAAATATATTTAAAACAAGTTTTGAACATAATTTTAAAATTGACGAAAATAGATTTTTGGATCAAAAAGTAAATAAAAATAATAATAATAAATGTTGAAATGGTCTTGCCACACCAACACACTAATAAAAGTTATAATAATAAGTTTAGTTGCCTTTGGCACGTAGTTGGAACTGGCGACTGTCTTATTTTTATGATATATATTCTATATCCGATAAGTAATATATTTTATTTCTATGCTAACTATGTTCTTTAGCATAAATTATGTTAGAAAAACACAACATATATAATTAAAAAAATAGATAATACATAATAAATAGTTATTATGTCTTATTTATATGGTGATTAAATCCTATATTTATGATAATTATGTTTTATACGCATGATGATTATATCCAACTTTATAGTTTACACACCAGAAGTACCTAGTTATGAGTGTTCCCGATTCATGATATACCAACTAATAAATTTTTATCAAAAATTAAATTTAACTTCACCTAATTTAATCATTAAATTAATAATTAATAAATTAAATGTTAATTTAGATTAAAGTCAAATATAGGGATGACAACAGATCGAGTATTCCATATTCATTACCCAAATCCAATAAGAAAATCTATATCCATATTTGTATCCAAATCTAACGGATATTTTTTTTTTCTCACATCCATATCAATATCCATTTATATATCCATCAGGTTTAAAATAAAAACAATCTAATGTTAGAATTAGATATTTAGATTGATAGGATTTAATAATATTTTTACTTTTAACTTTAGAAAATATATTAAAGGTTATATAAATGAAGGATATAAAAGTAATTTCTTATTAGATAAATAGATGTAGATACGGATACAGATATAAATACGAATATAAATTTAGAAATCTTTTATCCGTAACTATATCTAAATCCAACAGATATTTTTTCTTTTATTCATATCCATATCCATATTTTTTATCCATAAATATAAGATAAAATTCATTAGATTTTAAATAAAACAAGTCTGATTGTCATTTTAAAATTTGTCCCGAGATAAATTAAAACATTAACTTAACTTCATATAAATTCATCCCATTTAAACATATTGTACGGACGAAAAATCCAACTGGGATGGGAAGAAAGAAAATGTGGCATCTTTGTTTGAACCAAACCCATACCCACTCCACGAAGCCGCCACTCCTCCAACGACCAGTCGACCACCCATCCCGCTTCAAATTATTTGATTTGTCTGGGCTGGTGCCGTTCTTGGGGTGCTTTAACTTATGGCACAAAATGTGAGACATGCAACTTTTTGCCTCTCAGCTCAATCAACTTATCATCGGTATTATCTCACCTGACGCTTGAGATTCTCATGCTGAAGTTTTTCTCTCCCTCAGTTTCTGGTCTGGCCCCAAAATGGTTGCCGGTATTATCGCCAAATAAATGCAGACAACCGTATAATGCCACCGGGAAGACGTGTCCTCCTGATCATTCGTACAAAAGAAGGCTTAACTTGAGCATAAAAGGGGGACCTAACCTTTTATACTATGATATAATGGTGGTTTTAACTTTTCGCATAAAAACTATGAAAAAGAAAACAAAAATCTTTATTAAAATACTATTGAATAATAATAATTTAAAAAATATATAAATAAATATATACAATACTCAAAAATGATATATCTAAAACTAATATTTTTATAACTCGTATCTATTATAAAGTACGGACCTCATAAGTAAAATTATATAGGTAAGTTCATACCTTACGAAAGAGTTGCAAAAAACTATAAATATTTAATTGTAGTCTTAGAATCATTCTAAAAGATGATAAATTTAATAATACTAGAGGATAATGTAAGAAAATTTTATTTACAATTTACTTTGTAAATATAAAATAATACTTATCTAAAGTCAAAATAAATAAAGTAAAAACTATGAAAGATGGGACGGTTACAATAAATTGTTGGTTGTTGAGGTTATCATGTATCAATTCTATCTATCCCTAGCTAATTTGATGTTTTATAAAGGATGATTTAGATTGTGACTAATCATTTGATGGCTCGTGTTGTGCTATGCTTGCTTGGAGGGGCTGGCAAAACAACAAAGGCTGATGATGTAACCCTTAAACTCGCATCAGACCCCACGCCCTTCATCTCACGTGGTAGGGGCCTATATAGTTGCGTGAAATTGTGAGGATCTTATCCTCTAAATAAGCTTGCCACAATAATAATGGGTGGAGGTGGAGGTGTGGATAGAGCATGGTAGCTGAGAGGTGGTTACGCAGACGGTCATTATTTGATACAAGCTCCCAGAAGGACACCTCAACGTCTAACTCTTTACCCTCCCCTCTATCACGCCCCTAAGAAGGCGCCAACCTCGAAAACCTTTAAGCATGGTAACAAAGTATCAGGCAACAAGATACGCATGAACCCACACCTTTCTATTGACGCATACTTTCAACTGTCTTATTGTTTACCTCCATAGAAATGACAGATAATGACTTGACAATAAAGCAACACCAATACCTTGTTTGTTATGCTTGAGATTATTGGGGGAACAACATCTTATTTTCATAGTTTTTTATTTTTTTTTGGTATGGAAAATAATATAATAATATAAATCTTTTAACATATTGACAAGATCGGTAAAAAAAATAAATAAAGATTAGAATTTGATAATATTTAGTTATTCCTACTTTCCTCACTTATCACAAAAAAAACTAGGAATATAATTTCAATGAGTAGTTTTATTATGGTTGGTTCCTGTAAAATTTATTCTGTAAATTCAAAACATACATATTTTCACCCATCAACTCTTGGGATCTCACGTTTGTGCTAGCAAAGCACAATATTAATCTCCTCGTTTAATAAAAGAGGCATCGTTTCTACTCTTATCGAATATTAACGCTTTATTTGATTCATAGAAAGTGGGTTGGAAAGGAAAAGGAAGAGGAAATAAACTAAAGAAAATGAATCAATTTTATTTTCTTTCATTTGGTTGTCGAAACAAACTCATTGAAACTAATTTTCTAAGTAATGCTTTCTTGTATTTGTTTTGGTAGAAAGAAAATACCAATTTTTTTTAAAAATAATTATAATCATAAATATTTATTATTTGTATAAACAAAATACACACATATATAATATCATCCCATCACATCTACCACCACAAAATTTTTGTTTGATTGTATATTTATAATTATAAATATTATGATAACTTGTATTTCCATTATATGTTAATATCGTTTTATTAATATTTTAATATTCTTGAGTCAACTTTTTTACTACAAATTATTTAATAAAATATATAGAAGCTATATTTATTTTTAAACAAAAAGTTCATAATAATAATAATAATAATGATGATGATAATTGTAAATACAAAATAATTAATTAATTAAACACTAGTACACAAATATAAATGTAAATTGAAATTATATAGAATTAAAACATTTCTCACACATAGAGATTTATGTGTGGAGTAATACGATTAATTTAAAACACATATTGTAATACCCCAAATTTTTATATAATATTAATATCGATTAATTAATATTTTAACTTAATTCAAATTTTAAGTTCCAGGTCATCTATATATATTTTTAGCTTAACCCTAACATCAGATAATTGATAGATTAATTTTCTAAATTTTAAATGTAAACGTGATCCTAATCCTAACCCCAAAATTTCCTTTTCTCTTTTTTATTTCTTGTTCTTCCCTTTTCTCTTATTTTTCTCCCATTTTCTTTCTCTTCTTTCTTCTCTTTCCCGCCTTGCGCACAAACCTATTTCTTTCCCATTTTCCTTATCCCCTTTTAGGTCAAATAGCCTTACCTCGATGCACCCCCGTTACCCTCATTTACCCCTTCCTAGCCATGCACATTAACCCTACACCATACACCAACTCCCCATGCCACCTTCCCTTGCACCACCAACCCTCCACACAATATCTTCCATCCTCACTTGTGCCCCCTGCTACACACTCCTCTTCCACCCATGCCTAAACCCAACATCCATGTTAGTTTACCTTTTCCCTCACCCCAACCCATGCCTCTATATATACATATGCATACATTCCCTTCTCGCCCTTTCTCTCTTTCTCTTGTTTTCCTTTCCTATTAATGAGAACCACTACCAAGCCTTTCCTCATTTCCTTGCTTTGTTTCATTGTTTCCCATCACCACATGATGCTACCATCACCAAGTATTTCCCTTCTTCTCTTTCTTCCCTATTCTCCCACCCCTACCTTTGTCGCATATCCCATTCAACAACCTCTCTTTTCTTTCCTTGCATGAGTTATTAACCTAGCCAAACCCATCCCTCGTGTGAGTCGTTGAATCCCTACCTCCACCAATCACTCCTTTCTCGTCATTGATCACCGATCCCATCTCCACCATACACCGCCACCTTGTCGGCCCTATCAACCATCACCACCTTAATGACACACCCTTTTCTTTTCCCTATCTTATTTTCCCCGTTCGGTTTGGTTGTGGTACGCACAACCTATGGGCATCTAGCAAGGCCGTTTACATCTTGCACGTTCACTTAATGCATCATTTTTTCCCTTGGCTCGCACACGCCCTAGCCGTACCCTCATTTACATGCCCTACTCTTTCAGTTGTGTATATGCCTCCCCCGACCGTGCCGCCTTACCTTCTCCTTGGAGCACCATCATATCCTTCACTATGCACCACCCCTTGCATGAGCGTTCCACTTATTCGATTATCTCCATTTTCCTTCCTCTTTTTTGCCTTAGTTTTCCTTAGTTAATTTTCCTAAGTCTAATATTGTTGTATTTTTAACATCTAGATAATATTCCGGTGGTATTGGTGGAATAAATGTAGTTCTTACATGCTTAGAGAGTGGAGATGCTTTGATAATGATACATGTCATAGTAAGGGCTTTTTATGTGTAATGTGTATATATGTGCACGACTTCATGTTTGAAATTACTATATGGATAATATTGTTATGATAATGATGCTAAATGATATAAGGAAGTGTGCGATGAAAAAAGTGAGAAATTTGTGAAAGCATGCATTTGTGTATATTATTAGTTGGCATGGATCAGGAGATGTGGTATCTATGTATAATTGTGGTTATGCATTTTCATGATGATGATTATGATGATGATGATGATGATGATATACAAATACACATATATATTGGAGGTTTAAAAGTATTTTATATTGGGACTCATAAGATTAGTAAAAATGTAGGAATTTTGGTTATCTTAGGGGCATTTTGGTTAATATGGGTTAAATATAAAATATTGGGTATTTTAATGTGATAAGTATTTCAAAATATTTTAAGTCTATTATGTGGAATTTTTGGAGTGAATATGAATTGTTTAAGTCCAATAATTGAGGAAAGTGGCTTTAAGTAGGAATAGTAATCCTAGAGGCTAGATCATTATCACATATGTAAAATGTTAGAGTTTGACCTTAATATTTGGATATGTGGTTAGTATTGGAATTATAAGAATTTATATTAGATCTGGTGGCTATGTGAGTCTAATGGAAAAAAATATGATTAATTTGTGAACTTAGGATTTTGTGGAAAATTATAAATAGTAAACCTAACGGTAGGCAATTATTACATGTGTAATACGTTGGAGTTAGAATATGATTTTTGGACATGTTGTCAACAATAATATTATACAAATGAGTGTTTCATTTGGTCATAAAATCATCACTAGAGAAGAAGTTGTGCTTAACTTGTGAAATTAGGATTTCTTAGGGGGATATAGCTTTTGTCTTTGGAGAAATATATCAACATTCATATGGGTGTGTTTTATGTGTTCAAATGATTATGTTAAGATTGATCATGTGCCTTGCATATCTATATGTGTGTATATATGATGATCTTGAGATATACCACCAAGAATAAGATATTAATTAAAGTGAAATATTACATGAGCTAGGGGCAAGGTATTGTGTGTCTGTTCCACCAAATGATAGTAGTGACTTAGGAGTGTTTTATCTTAAGAGGTGGTCCAAGCCATTCCATTGGTTCAAGAATAGTGGGGTTATTGAGCTAACATAAATCGTTATATGACCTTGAGATAAGTAATAATGAACAAAATATTAATCCCTTTAAGTGAAAGATTATGCGAGTTAGGACCAATGTGTTGTGTTCGTTCTACCAAACAATAATAATGGCTCATAAGTAATTTTCCTGAGAGGTGATTCAGATTGTTACACTAATTTAAAAATAGTGGTCGGGAGTGTGTTACCATGATATATGTTGGGTCCGTTCCACCAGACAATACTAATGGCTCAAGTGCAATTTGCCCTGAGAGGTGGTTTAATATGTTCATATGGATTAAGAACAGTATGGTCCCTAAATTTAATGTAAATAAGAATATGGATTGTGATCGTATCTATTAATAGGTTTTTTAAGTTATTATTATCTTACATTATACTATTATGCTTGATTATTTTTTATACGAATTATGAATTATGTATTATGTGTAGCCTGGATATTACTATATTGTTACCTTATTCTGTACATAGTGTACCGATCATCCTTTTATTGGTGTTGCTCATTCCCTCAAGCAGAGGACCCAGTTGAATTCATGAAATTCATTGAGGACTCATTGGATGACTTTGCTGTATATGAAGTGTTACTTGGGAAAGTGTGATAATTTTTATCCTTAGGACTTAGTTGTAGAGTCGAGTTATTTGCAAAAACCACCATTGACCACCCTTGCTTCACCTCCCTCCCTTACATCGGTAGCCTATATAGAAACCACACCCACACCATTGGCAAATCCCATCGAAACACCCTCACCACCATTGGGGGGAAAATTGAGCCTCCCTATTTTCTCCACCGTCTATAACCTTTGTCATCCTTCACCATTCCCTCACCCCTACCACTGGCAGCCTTCACCGTTCTACCTCCTTGTGCTCCAGCTAAAGCCAACAATCCCTACCTAGCACCTTTGACCATTTATGTCACTGCACACCACCCCCATTTGGCCCCCTATAGTGTTCCATACTCCCTGCCTTCAGCACCAACCATTGGACCATGCCCCCACCATTTGTCCATTTCCACCATAACATACCACCTTTATTCAGCCAAACCCACCATTCCCCCTCCTTGAGAACCGGCCTCCTCCACTATTTCCCACCCCTTATAAATGACACAAGCTTCCATTTCTACCCCTACATTCAACCATCACAACCTTTGTTGCGCAACTCCACCAAATAGGGATGGGAATAGGGTGGGTTGGGGACTAGGACCCCCTCCTTGAACCCGATAAGAAAAATAATCCCCGAACCCAATATGATCCGTGTTTTTTTTATTGGGGATTCCCCGACCCAATCCTCACGGGGATCAAATATCCATACCCGACCCGATCCTTGATCTATTTTCCATCTCTAATTTATTCCCCGATTTTAAAACCCGACTCGATCCCTGAAACCAGACTTTATACTCGATCCCCAATCCTTAAGCCTTTTTTATATTAGACTTTTAATTTATATTCTATAAAAAATATATATATAATTATATAAAAAAAAATTTAAAAAAATTTCAAACCCTATCCCCGAATTCTCTCCCTGAACCCGAATGGGAAATCCCCAACTGACCCTCGAACCCGCGGGGAAAATTGTCATCCCTACCACTAAATCACTTGCCTTGGTTTGGTTTGGTTTGTCCTCCCTTCTTTCACTCTTCTTTACCTTTAAATTTCCTTAATTGTATTATTAAGTGTTAATGGTGTTTTATTATTTTCTCTTAGGTGAATTTTTGGAAGTTTTGAAAGAGTCGGGATACGTTACGTGCTTAGAGACCGGTGTCTTTTTTTTTGTAAGGATACTAGTCATTGTTAGGTTTTTGTGTTAAAGACCTTGTATGATTATGCTTATAATCTTTCTATTATTTATATGTTTTTAAATGCATGTTTTAAATGTCATGATATGCAAATATGATATTATATGATGAAAAATGAGTAATTTAAGAAGCATGCAATATCATTAGGATAAGTACTATGAGGAAAAACCCTAAGTGAGCAGTCATGATAGATAGTATTTTAATATGGATTTGATCTAGTATGATAAGTGAGAAATGTGTATAATTAATACGTATGGTAATAAATAGAGGATTAAAAAATATTGATACTGAATATATATGGTTTTCATGAACTAAGAGCTTTTGGTTACCTATAAGGGCATTTTGGTCAATATAAATTTAATATGGGAATTTGGTATTTTAATGTTTTATATGATTTAAAATGTGTTATTAAAATAATGTGAAAATTTGGGAGTAAATAAAAATGGCATAGGTTCCACAAATGAGAAAATGACTTAATTTGGGAATACTAACCCTAAAATGGCAATACTATTATCACACATGTGAAATGTTAGACTTAGACCCCAAATTTTGGATATGTTGTTAAAAAAATGTATTTTAGAAAGTTATCTTAACTTTCTTAATCATAGGAGTCATATGGGAAACTTTATCACGTACTTATACAATTAGGGTTTTGTAAGCCCCGTGAATAGTAATTCTTGAGATAAGGCTATAATCATAAATGTAATACCTTATAATTAGGTCTTGATTTTTAGTTATGTTAATATTAATAATATCTTAGGAATATATAGTAATTGTGGTAATTAAAAGAGCATTATAGAAGAAGTTAAGCCTAAAATGTGAAATTATAGTTTCTTAGGAAATATATGGACCTAAATCCTTGAAAATGGCCTTAATATCTATGTGGTTGTTCTTTAATTACTTAAAATATAGTTTTTCCAATAAAAAAACCATGAATAATACATTAATTATTTAAAGTGAAAGACTACATGAGTTGGGCCAAGGTGTTTAATGTGTCTATTCTACTGAATGATAAGAATGGCTTAAGTGTGTTTTTTCTTGAAAGAAATATCAGTCTGTTCCACTTAATTAAGAATAGTAGGGCCCTAAATTCAACATGAATTAGAGAATGAATTTAGATAATGTTACTAATGGATAAGAAATTAATTATTTAAAGTGAAATATTACCGAGTCAAAACTGAGGTGTTGTGTTAGTTCTACTAGATGATAATAGGGGTTCACGTATGTTCTTCCCCGAGAGATGTTTTTGACCATCCCATCAGTTTAAAAATAGTGGTTAGGAGTGTGTTGCCTTGGTATATGTTGGGTCCATTCCAATAGACAATAATAGTGGCTTAGGTGTGTTGTCCCTGAAAGTACTTTAATTTGTTCTACCGAAATTAAGAATAGTGGGATCTTTGAACTCAATGTAAATAAACGAATGAAATATATTATATCTAATAATGAGATATGTATCAGTACTAACTTTGTATTGTTTTATATAATTTGCATGTGTGTTTGCTTTCCACTATGAATGCATGTAAATATTAGTACTCCCTTACTCAAGTGTATTGTCTCCTTGCTCAATACATAGCTTATTGACCATCTTTTTCTTTGGTGCCGCTCATTCTTACAAGTAGACTATTTGGATGTCTATGTGCAGGTTGATGAGGACCTAGTGGATGATTTTGTATCCTATTATGCTTTATGTGGGGTGGGGAAACTTTTTGTATTAGGGTTTTTGCATAAATTCATGCTATCCACATGATAATTTTACCTTAATACTGCTTTGTACTCTTAGATCCATGATATCCCTTTATCTGTATTTTGGATATTGTAATCGAATGTAATCTCCAAATTGTATTCACCTTTATGAATTTTCTCTCATTTTCTATTTTGTGTTTTGCATTCTATTCGCTTTGCGACATAATTAACAAAAAAATGGTTTGGTAAGCCATACTTGTCTTAATTACAATGGTAACACCCAACTATTTTGGTACCATACTTCCATTGTAAATTAAAATTTTCAATCATAAAATTCAAGATGTTATAAGTTGGTATCAGAGCTTTGGTTTTGATTATCGTGTTTTATTTTCAAAAATTCAAATTTTAAAATGATTCCTTATTTAAATTTATCAATCTTTTTCATAGTTTTTAAAAAAACTTAATTTTTCGAAAACCCAGATTAATTTGTGAGGAATAGAGGATAGGGTAGCCTAGGCAGCCTTTTAATGTGCTTATGTGTAATGTGTGCTAATAAGCTAGGAATAATTATCCTAACACAGTTTCTATCTTGCAAATATCTCCTATGGCCCTTAACAGTTGCATTAGCCATTTGGAAGAGGCCTTCATTATGTTCGTCAGACATTTACCACCGCTGCCTCAACCTCAACCACCATCACCACCACCTCCACATTACCCATATGAGGATATTAGAGAGGACTGGGTTATGAGGGTTCCAGGATGTCATCAACTGGTGTACACTGATAGCGAGGATCCAGTCATCCTGGAGGGTGAATTAAGGATATGGGTAGGATATATGAGTCAATCAACTGTCCAGTAGCTCAGAAGGCAATCGTTGCTGCCTTTTTTTACAGGGATCCATTGACACCCTGTGGGTAGGTTGCTATATGTATTGAGGACCGCCAAAGTCCTATGAGGACTTTAAGATGACAATTTATACTAAGTTTTACTCTAAGAGTCTAAAAAGGATAAGCAAAAAAAGTTGATGTAATTAACATAGAGGATCATGACGGCGAGGCAATACCACACACGATTCACAGAGCCACTAATTTTTGTGCTAAGGATAGTGACTAATGAGTCACTTGTGGTGTGTTAGTTTGAGTATAGGATCCACATCAGCATTTGCAAGATGATGGGTGTGGTGGCCTTTTAGGACTTGACCCCCTTGTACGAGCGGATGTTTGTCGTCTCTACTATGGTACAAGAGTAAACTTCTAATTTGGGTAAGCGGAAGCTAGAGACATAGATTTCTAGAGGTAAGATGTAGTTCTTGGGAGGAGGACCTCCAATGTTCTAGTAACTGGGTCAGGTCCAGTCTCAGGGTGGTTAGTTTTTATAGTAGGGTTAGATAGGTGGTCAAAGCAGATTGATAGGATAGCTAAGGCACTTCATGTGTCATTTATACGGTCGGGATTATCTAAGGAGATATTGATGGGGCAATCTTATTTAGTGTAGCACGTGTGGTTAGTTAAGTTACTACTATTTTTAGTGTTAGTGTCAACAGAGCTAATTCCTACAATAGGGACCACTCACCTCAACAATAGGCCTTTCAATAGCAGTCTAACCTATTATTCTAGGTTTGATCCATCACCAGACTGGTATTCTGATCTCTGGTTTGGGTTTTAGTTCTAAAAAAAAAATATTAGTCCTTAATCGGTTCTGGTCCTATCTGATCCAATCCTAGCCGATCTGGTATTTTGATTTGACCTAGAATATCATTAATATTTTATCTAAAACATATATATTTTTAATATAAATATATATAATCTACTAATTTTGGTTTTATCTAGTTTTGGATCGATAATTTCAATCTATTCCTTGGTCCTAATTTTTAAAAAAATTGGTCCTTAACCAGGTTTCGGTCTAGTCTAGGTCCATCCAAATCTAGTCTGATTTTGGTGCACACCCCTAGGTTTACTAGCTATAGAAGCTGTGAAAGAGTGCACTTGCCTTAACCAGTGAATAAACTAGGGAGGCTAATGGGATACCACAAGGGTCTTGTCTATATCCTCAAGGAGTATAGGCTAAGGTTTTTAGAGGGTATCATGGAGGATACTAGGGAGGACATTCACTTGGTTGCTTGAATGTCACTATCTAGGCAGAGGCTGATCAGCAACTGAACATGATCACTAATACATTCTCCATTCTCTCATTGCTAGCTTATATATTGTTTGATTCAGGAACATCTCTATAATTTGTATCTATTACATTTATTACTAGAGCTACTTTATCTCCACCTTCTACTTTGTTTATTTCTATGAAGTTATTTTCTAGGGATAGATAAGACTTCACTAGGCTCTATTTAGATGAGACCTTAGAGATAGGCATGATAGAATTCTTAGTGGACTTGCTTGACTTAGACATACAAGACTTTGATGTTATCCTAGGTATGGATTTGTTGGGGAGATACTAAGTGGTGGTATACTACACATAGAAGCTAGTCATGTTGTGGGATCCTCAAGGTGCTAGGGTCTGCTATAAGAGATGTGATTCTAGGCCTATGACGAAATTTGTATCTTCCCATAGTTATATTCTTTGGTGATAAGGGATTATCCTATGTATTTGTACAAAATTTAGGAGTTGAATGATGATGCGTTGATGTTAGAGGATATGCCATTTGCCTAGGAGTTTCCTAACGTATTTTCGGAAGATATATCAGGTATACCGCTAGTACGTGAGATAGACTTTACCATTGAGTTAGTATGTTCTAGGGGCAAAGCCAATTTAAAAGGCACCCTACTGAATGACACTGGTAGAGTTGTGGGAATTGAAGGCTTAGCTAGAGGATTTATTAACTCACGGGTACATTTTTCTGAGTGTGTCTCCATAAGGAGCACCTATGAAGAAAAAGGACGGGATCCTTTATTTTTGTATCAATTATCCAAGTCTAAGGTAGTTGACGATGAAGAACTGCTATATGCTTTTGAGGATTGATGATTTGTTTAATCATACTTAGGGTGCTTTGATTTTCTCCAAGATTGACTTAAGGTTAGGATATCATCAGCTAAGCATAATCGAGGTGAGCATCATGAAGATGGCCTTTAGGATGTGGTACAATCACTATGAGTTCACAGTGATGTCTTTTGGTCTCACCAATGCATCTACCATTTTTGTGGACTTTGTGATGAGGATTTTTTCACCATTCCTCGACCAGTTCGTGGTTTTATTTGCTAATGATATTTTGGTATACTCTTGAAGTAGAGGGAGCTTGAGCAGCATCTTTGCATTTTACTATCACTCCTTAGAGATCACAAGTTGTATGCCAAACTCTCTAAGTGCAAGTTTTAGCTTTGGGATGTTGAATTTTTAGGTTACGTGGTGTTAGTAATAGGGTTCACTATGGATCCAGCAAAGATTTTGGCCATGTCCGAGTGGAAGGCACCTACTAGCATCCCCAAGATTTGTGGTTTCCTGTGTTTAGCTAGGTACTTTAGATACTTTATTTAAGGACTTCTCGAAGGTAGCTTGTTCCTTGATGAAAATCTTGAATAAGATGACCCGATTTCAGTAAGATGATGCATGTGGGGAAACATTTTAGGAGTTGAATTGATGTTTAACTACAACACCAATTTTGACTTTATCATAAGGATCAATTTTTTTTAGGTCTATAGTAATGCATCAAAACATAGATTAGGTTGTGTATTGATGCATCATGGAAAGTTAGTAGCTTACTCTTCTCTTTAGTTGAAGTAGCATGCACAGTGCTACCTAACACATGACTTGGAGTTGGAAACAATCGTCTTCGCGTTGAAGATTTGGAGACATTATCTATATGGGGCTTAGTGTAGATTCTTCACTGACCATAAGAGCCTCAAGTATAAATTCACTCAAAATGAGTTGAATATAAAGCAAAGGAGATGGTTGGAGTTGGTAAAGGACTATGATAATGAGTTGACCTTCCATGAGGGTAAAACTAATGTCCTTGTGGATTCCTTGAGTAGGAAAACATCACACTCCTTGAGTGTTTTTGTGGTGTCTAATCGGTTTCTTGAGGAGATAAGAGAGATGGGGGTTGAGTTGATCCAGCATGGAGATTTTGAGGTTTATATGAGTGATTTGATGATTACTCCAACGATTTTTTATGAGATCCGAGTGGGAAGACCTGAGGATGTTAAGCTCAAGAGGATTAAGAGAAATATTCTACATGGTCGAGTTGAGGGATTCTAGATTCATGAGAATGGTAGCATTCACTACAAGGGTCATTGGTGTGTATCTTAGATTTGCATTGACTTGAGGCACAGATATTAGAGGGACATTGTACTCTATATTCCATCAAACCACAAGGGGATAATTGGTATAAATATTTCAAGTGGATCTACTGGTTGCCTCGCATGAAGCAAGACATAGCGAAGTTCATGTCGAGGTGTACTATATGGGAAAACCCTAAGTGAGTGGTCATGATAGATGGTATTATCATATGGATTTGATCTAGTTAGATAAGTGGGAAATGTGTATAACTAAGATGTATGGTGATAAATATAAGATTCAAAAATATTGATACTGAGTATATAAGGCTTTCGTAAAATAAGGGCTTTTGGTTATCTATAAGAGAATTTTGGTCAATATAGATTGAATATGGAAAGTTGGTGTTGATGATTTAAAATATGCTAAGAACATCAAATGAAATGTTAAGAGTAAATAAAAATTACATAGGCTCCACAAATGAGAAATTGAATTAATTTGGGAATAGTAAACCTAGAATGACGACATTATTATCGCATGTACAAAATATTAGAGTTACATCTCAAATTTTATATATTTTGGTATTATGTTGCTCCTATAAATGAAATTTTTCTATAGTAAAATTTGGGTTGTTGCACAATTCCCCACATATTATTAACCACCAAAAAATTTAATCAATCATGAATTCAATCACTCATCAACCTCACAAAATTCAAGGGGATAAAACTCACAAAAGCCCAATTTCAACCCTCAATAATATACTTCTCCAAAAACACTTAAACTTATGAAATTTAACACTCAACAACATAACAATTAAAAATAATAACATGCATCATCATGTTTGGAAATTTATAGTAAAGCATAGCATGACCTAACATGATATTTTACATAAAATCACATACTGATCACGATATCACAAAATGAGGCATAAATATAATCTTAAAACCTAAACATAATTTCTAGCAATAAAATATGTTAACATGATACTATATTAACTAAATACATATCAACAACAACAAAAACTTCTTTAGAGTTGTGTATCCTTACCTATCTACATCGATCTCTTGGCAAATAATATTTCTAAACACTTTAGTACAAAACATTGTGATCATCAAGATAAGATAAGTAAGAGGGTTAGGGAAAAACTAACGAAGATAAGGAATATATAAAAAGAGAATGAATAATTAAAGGGAAAATCAAGGTGTTATAGGTTGAAGGGAGCTAAGTGTGAGTGTGGTGCCACCAGGGGAAGTCTTTTGTGAGAACTAGATGCAAAAAAAGAGGGGCTTGCATGAAGGGTGGACATTGGTTAGATGTGGTTGTGTAAGATGGTGGCCTTAGGATGGGGGTGATGAACGAAATATTGAAGTAAGTGATGGTTACCAACATGAGAGGGTGGAATAGGTTGTGTGAATGGTAGTCATGGGAGGTGGGGATGGTGTGTACATGTTGCATGTTGGTGATTGATGGTGTGGGTGGCTGGTTGGCGCAAGGTTGTGGAGGATTGCATGAGGATTTGGCAAAAGTGGATTAGGATGCAGTGCAAATTAGGATGGAAAACACAAGTGCAACACAAAGAAAATTGTAAGCTAAGAGGATAAGGAAGAAGAGAGAGTTGGGGGGGGGAATGGTTTGGCAAAAAAATTAAAGAAAATTGAACTAAAGGAGGAGGAATGAGTGTTGCATGAAAGATCGACATATAGGGATAAATGGGGGTTGTTGTGTTGCATGAAAAGAGAGTGATGTGTGATGGAGGAATGCACTATAAGAGAGGGGTTTGTGGAGTTTGGCATGAAATCGGAGGGTGTGAGGTTTAGTGTATATCACTTGAATGAAGAGTAATGATGAGGTGAGAGGTTGGGGTTGGGTGTGTGAATGGGCATAGTTAGTTTTTTTTTTGGTGACAAAAATGAGGAAATAAATTTTGATTGGCACAAGAAAAGAGCGGCAAAAATGTTTAAAAGATAAAATAAGGAGATAAAGCAAGAGTTAGGGATTAGGAAATGATAAAGATTTAAATAGTCGAAGATTAAGTTTTTGAAATTTTAGGATGTTATATGAGTTTATTGTGGAAATGAAATGCCATAAAAACATAGATATTGGCAAAATATTGGTTGAATGAAGTGCAATTAGCTCCAAATTTGTATCTAGTTAGAATGAATAGTTTGAGAGTAACTAATAGATATGAAATATATTTATAATTTTTGGGAATTAAAATGGTGTAGAAAATGTAATTAACAAGGGTTTATTGAGAAAATTATTAAAGAAATCACAAAATCATAAAAAAGTAAGGGGAGGTGCGGAATAATTTTATGAACCCTAATATATGTAAAATTATTGGTTATCAGGATTTGCTTGAAGGTTGGCAGATGGAAAATAAGCGAAAATAACAAAATCTAAAAATCCATGGAAATGAATTTTTTTGCTACATGGAAAAATATATAAAAGGTTCAAATGGGTATTATTTGATGTAGGAGAATTTTAGAAAATCAAATATGAAAAATATTTTATTCAAAAGTTGGTTCGAAGCTCAAACATATTATAATGAATTAATATGACTAAAATATCTAATTATGTAAATAGATAATTTTGTAATTTAATTATTCAAAAGGAATCGATGAAAAAAATAATATAATAGAATGATTTGATAAGCTTTGAAATATTTTTTGAATGATTTATGAATTTTGAATTTGTTGAAAATATATGAAAATGACTAAATTAGAAGAAACATAGGAAATGAATAAAATGAATTCTAGAAGAATCAAATTTAATACAAATGAAAAGGAAAATACATATTAAAAACTTTAAAAATGGATTACAAAAAACATAATGTTATACAAACACCCTCTCATATTCCGTAAGAAAATATCACGATGGCTATAAAAGCACTCATCAAGTATGACCTCAAAAATCTATTGTAGGAGAAGAATTAGTCATCGAGTTTATGACATAAGATCTATGACTTCCCTAACAAAGCAAAAAAAGTTTTTCAAAGGTCAAGAAAAAGTCTAATGAAGAATATTCATAGTAAAAATTAGCAAAAAAAAGATTATCATAGTTAATAGGCACTTTAAAGTATTATCGGATAGAATAACATTATTTATACAACACTACATAACAAGGAGTTAATTCTATGTAAAAAATTCCTTTCTTTCAAAATTCTATTTTTCTTGTCTTTCTAAAACATCAAATGAACATATTTCATGAATAATATGATGATAATATATATATATAATGGCATTTATTACTTATATCACATATTTCATCATCGATATCCAACTCTATTCCCCACTTCTTGAAAGATATTTTTGGTACTCATTGTTCACTTCTATAGATAATCCACTTTTAATAGCATAAACTTTTTCAAAGTTTCAGTACCCACGATAATAACCAACTCTACTCAAACAAGATAAATCAACTAGTATAAAGAAAAATACAAATGTTGAAGAAGTAGATCATGGATTATGAAGATGAATTATAGCAAGATTAACCTTGTCAGAAGACAAGATAACACTTACTAGTATACATTTTTGCCAAATGGTTGCATTAGCTTCCACTATTCGGCTAAATTCAATCACACTCGCTTGTACAAAATTAGAAGCCACAACATATTTTTTCTTCAAAGTCTTAAACATAAGCCTCCTAGGTAGATTATACAAGTTAATAAATTCAAAAATCAATTACATGACTTTAGTAGCTACATGTAATAAAATGAATGGTTATGTTAAAAAGGGAGAATTTTTTTTCTTGAGGTTCCATTAACAATATGTTTAGTTGAATATTTCATACTCCAATAACTACTTTCAACCACATTTTCTCAAAATTTTATTCTATTTTTAGTAAATCGACTTTATAGTAAAACAATGGACAAAAATAGTCAATAACCAACAACTAGCACTCTCCCAAACATACACTATATCATTTATATCAAAATGATGATTGATCGGTAGATTTCTCCATTAGAACACCAATCTTGACATTGGATGTTATTCCTCACTATCATCCTTAATATATTGAAAATAAAAAAAAATCACCAAATGATGCAACATCTTACCCAATTTATTCATCAAATTATGGGATATCATAAAAGCCTTAAATTACTCTAAATATATGACATATATGATTGTCGTAATACCCCATAATTTTATCTAATATTGACCTCAACTAATTAATATTTTGACATAATCTGAATCCTAACCCCAAAGTTTTCTTTCCTCTTTCCCTTTTCCTTTTTCTTTTTATCTTTTTTCCACCTCCCTCCCCCGACTTGTATACATCCCCAACACAACTCTTCCTCTTTTCCTTTTAACGCCACACACACCCTTCTCCCCATGCATGCACATTTCCCTCTCCTTTCTATTCTAGCCATGCACGCCAATTTCACCCCTACACAACCCTTACCACCCTTGTGCTGACATCCTACTCACTTATGCCTTGCACCACCAACCTTTTTAACATAACCCCTTGCATTCCTTTGTGTACAACCCAACCACACCTAACCCAGCTCCCTCCTTGTCGTATTCTTTATCCGCACTTCTAGACATGTGTCTATATAGATACCCATGCACCCTCTTCTTTTCCTTCTCTATTTCCCTAGATTGAGAAAACCAATGCAACCAAGCACCCCTCCTTCATTTTCTCCACCTCCTTGCCCTGGTTGTCCATGCCTTCACCATTCCCGACCACCAAGCACCACCACTTTCTTGCCCATCCATCACCACTTCATCCCCATCAACCTTCATCTTAATCACCTAGTGTTTGCTACCCAAATCCATGACCTTTTTCCTCTTAACTTACTCGCCCAATTTGTTTTTAGAGACGCATTTTCAACCCATGTGCACTTAGCGCAACTATGCACCCCGACATGCCTAGCTAGTGTGTCACTCCCAACCCATATGCCAATTGTGCACCATTTTCCCCTATGACCCACATACGCCTCAACCGTGCCCTCATTTGCATTCCTTACTCTCAACCATGATCACCTTGCACGCTCAGCCCATGTGCACTTCTCCCAACCATGCCACCTTGCCTTCTCTTTGGAGCATTATTGTGCCCTCCACCATGCACCACCCACCTTCCACTTTTGGTTACCTACATTTTTCTTCCTTCTCCTTTGCCTTAGTTTCCTTAGTTAATTTTCTAAGTCTAATATTGATGTATATTGACTTCTAGGTGATATTCCAGTGGTGTAACACCCCCATTTTTTACTACTAAAAAATTTCGTTAAAACATATTGTGGAAGAAAAAAATACTTTAAAAAATGTGGTGTTACTACTGTACCTGACATAGGTTAGACGTCCGTTGCTTATCCCATATCAGATACAAGGCTAAACCAGCAAAAATACTAAAACAACAAAGTGAACAAATAACAAATTAATGGAAACGATTCCAAAATGTTTACAACAAGTTATGCTAATGGGTTCTATTCAAATCGTTATAGAATACATATTAAGGTATGAGATTACTAAACATGGGTTGGGGAACGAGGCCCAAAACAAATATTATGGTCCTCCACAGACCCCATCAAGACCTTTTAGATTTCCTTGATCAAAACTCCAGCCCAATAGAGGTAGGCCCTTTACTAGCCATCCCCAAAAACCTACACAAGGTCCTCTACTTATGGAAATGAGTAGGTGACAGAGAAAAAGGGCATATCAATACGCTACATATTGAGTAAGCCAAGTTGTTCCCTCAATGTACACATATATACCAGTTTATCATACATAACATAGATTACCGTAAGCATTATGATAAGGCCATTTATATGCATAAGGATAAAAGTACATGAAGTCATACTATTATGCATAATTCCAACAAGCAGAATACTTCATGCATAGACGCACCACCTTTCTACATAACCATGTACACACTTAAGGGCAAGGAGAAACAAACAACCTCTTGGGCTGATCCCAATTAGCCAAATCCTCAAGTGATACCATTAATTCATTTGTATAAGAGATAAGTGAGTCAACCCGTCAATATTCCAATTAATAGTCAAGTAGACAGGTCCACCATTTGCCAAGTGTAATAACCTGCTTTACTCACTTTTGATCAACCATACCATTATTCTCATTCTAACTAAATATTGTCCATTCTCTTAATCATCATTTATAATTGATCAATTACTGACTTAATAACCACATATTATTATCATCGAGCGATGGACTGTGATCCACCCCATGGTTTCACATACCATGGAATCCTATCCAAAAAGGGACATAAACTCCAGGCCAAAGCCGATCACCAAGTGAACATAAGTCCAAGACGAAGCCAATCACCACAATAGACATAATTCTAGGTCGGATCCAACCAATATGGACATAAGTCCAGGTAGAAGCCAACCACCTATGCAACTTGATCCTTTAGTATCGATACCCCCTAGTATATCATCATTTTCTAGAGTAGGTAAGGCACCGAGACCTCTCAGGATCTAGCCGAATGATAAAGCCCGAAGGCACCAAAAATGCTCGAAGGCAGACCAACTCTCGGTAGCTAACCGAGAATCTAGTAATCCATACCTATACTCAACTCGACTTTCTTTCACTTTAAGTGGTTATTATTTTATTTATAAGGATGGGTGATCATACAAGGCCCATACAAGAAAACAAGGTAAATCCCCATACTTAGCTATATTGATCCTTTTTGGTTCCACTTTCCCAACCATGTGGGTTTACTATTTATTCTTGGCTAATGAGTTCCATATCCATCATAGGGTTTAATCCAAGCCCTTACTGATTTCCATTAATCTTATTCCCACTTTATCACTAATTAAAAGTGAGTTACACCTTTAGCCTTTACATTACTCATAATATATTCCATAGGTTATGATCCATTTTAATCCCTTAAATAGGTTGATAATCCATGTTAAAATATGTATTTCATCCCCTTAATAATCATGATATAGTCCCAAATATAACCCCTAAACATAACCAAACCACAATGAAACAAATCATTCAAACCAGCCGAACCAATCGATCGGTCTAGCTCAACTAGTCTATCAATTGTACCAGCTAGTCAATCGGTTGTGGTCGATCAGTTGATTAGTTCAACTCAACCAAACCATGCTTGCTTCAAACCGGTCAATTTTTTTGGTCAAACCAATTGACTATTCATAGAATAATTGATTGGTTTTGCTAAACCATTCTATGGGTTTAAGTGGAGAGCAAGACTAAGGTCTATGCAGGCAAACTTGTCGATGGGTTAGGTTAACCAGTTGATTGGTTTACCCTAACATAGCGTAAATTCACAAATTCCATGCAGATTCTTGCATAAAAATCATTCTACTCACATTAGAACATGTATTAACATCAACCAATATATTCTTAACCATATTATCATGCATTTTCTTACCATAACATTATAATCACCTATTTCCTCCATTTTCATGCTCTTTTCTCAACTTATGTCATTTAAACATATAAATCATGCATACAATTATATTTCTTCATATCAACATGTTTAATCCAATAAAAGGCATCACTTTTCATATAGGAACACATGCTAACATTTTAGGTACAAGAATTACTTACTTGATGCAGGTTAAATTCCCTTAAAAATATGATTTCCAAATCTGTGAAAACTTCAACTCTTAAAACCTTAAAAACCAGAATATAAACTCAGGTATTATACTAAAATTCATAAAATTTTGAACAAGAAAATAGAAAGGAAGGAACATACCACTAGGATAAAATAGGGAAAAAACTCAACTGGACCACCCAATCTTTTCTAGAGATCTGACTCTGCCTTGCTTAACAATTAAAACAAGATAAAGATAGAGGTAGGATTAGGAGAGTGTGCAAAAAAAAAAATTGGCAAGTGCTCAAAGTGTGGAAGGAAAGAAAAGAACGTAGAACTCAGAGAATTTTTTGTGGCTGAAAGAAAGTGCAATGCATGGAGGATTAAGGTTATTTATAGCCAAACAACCTAAAGAAAACACAGAGGTTTCATAAGGCAACTCAAAACCCTACTTATGACCGTTTGAATTCAATCAGAATGGATGGATTTTCCTAAGATTTGCTAACCTAGTCTGCCGAGCTCAATTTGTCTCTAGAGAACTCAGGTTAAACAAGCCAAAATTTGCATACATAAATGAAAAAATCGACCTCATAATCGAGAAGAGGAGAGAGGAGGAAGAAGATAATTAGATGAGGTTATCTCTCTCCCTCATGTTTCTCAATCGACCTCCAGAATAAATTGGGGTAATATTTTGGGTTAAACGCATCATAAAAATTATTAGGAATCTCTTAGAGACAATCGGTATGAGTTGGTAAGGTTCTATTTTAATGTAAGGGATATTTTAGAAAATCAAATTTCGAAAAAATATGACCAGCTTAATGAACTAGTCGATCGATTTGGGCATACCAACTGATAGTTAATCCATTAGTCAGTTGATTTCCCCAAACCAGTCGATCAGTTTGGTTAAGAAACTCATTTGGCTAAAACGACACACTAGATGATGAGTTTACCTAAAAAACTCATTAAACCTCATTTTCCAACATGATTTCAAATTAATTTTCATTCCAAACCAAAACATAATATTGAATTAAAACCAAAGGCCCAAAATTTGTTAAAATTTCTCATCCATCCATTACACAAAAATTTTGGGGGGGGGTATTACAGGTGGTATTAGAGGAGGAATTGTAGGTCTTGCGTGCTTAGAGACCAGAGAGGCTTCAGCAAGGGTACATATCATAGTTAGAGCTTCTTTGTTCAAAATGTGTATACTTATTTACGATACCATGCTTGAAATGGTTAATTGGAAAATATTGTTATGATAATGATGTTAGATGTTAGATGATATATGGAATGTTTGGAGTGAATATGAATGGTTGAAGGTTAATAAATGAGAAAAAGTGGTTTTAAGTTTGAATAGTAACCCTAAGGGTTGGATTATTATCATAAGTGTAAAATGTTGGTGTGTCAATTTTAAATATGCTTTTAATATTAGTATTTTACAAATAAGGATTAAATTTGGTAGATTTTCTCAGTCTTATGGGGGGAGTTATGATTAAATTGTGAAATTAAAGTTTTGTGGGTAATTGTGAATAGTAGTTATATGAGTAGGCTATTATCGCATATGTATGATGTTAGAGTTAGACCATGATCCTTGGGTGTATTGTCAATAATATTATTTTAAGAATAAGTTATGAAATTGGTGGTAAAATGAGTATTAGGGGAGAAGTCATAGTTGAATTATGAAATTTAGGGTTTCCTGGGAGGGGTGTGACCTTTTTCTTAATGAGGTGTATCTATATTCATTTGGTTGTGCTTTATGTGTTTCAAATGATTATGTTAAGATATATTTTTTACTTTGCATGTAAACATATGCATATGTATGAGGACCTTGAGAAATACCACCTTGAATAAGATACTAGTTACTTAAATAGAAAGATTACATGAGCCGAGGCCTAGGTGTTGTATGTCCATTTTGTTGACTTAATAATAATGGTTATGTGTGTGTTTCCTGTAAGGTGCTTCAAACCGTTCCACCGGTTTAAGAATAGCGGGGTCCCCGAGTTCAACATAGACTAGAATATGATCATAAGATAAATAATAATGAATAAGATATTAATTACTTAAAGTGAAAGAATACGTGATTTAGGATTGAAATGTTGAGTCTATTCTGCTGACTTGATAATAGCAGTGAAGAATTTTATTTTATTTTTTTACCTTGGGAAGTGCTTTGGATTATTCCACTGGTTTAAGAATATTGGTCAAGAGTGTGTTTTCCTGGGAGGTATTGAGTCATTTCCATCGACTTAATAATAGTGGTCATACGTGTTTTGTCTTGGAAGTTATTTCAATATGTTCCACTAGATTAAGAATAATAAGGTCTTGAACTCAACGTAAATAAGAAACAGATTGAGGCCATAATATTAGTGGAATTTAAAATCAATATTATCTTACATTATATATTATTGTGCTTATTTATTCTTATATATGATAATGTATTCCTTGTGACCTAGATATCACTCTATTATTACCTTACTCAGTACGTAGCATAATGATAATTCTTTTCATGAGTGTATGATGTTTCTCATGAGTAGAACACACAACTGAGTTTGTGCAGGTCATTGAGGACTCACTGGATGACTTTGCCGCTTATGACACCTTGAAAGGGGATGAACGATCATATATCTTTTGTATGGGGTTGTGATTGAATTATCCAATCATTTATTTTGACTCAGATAACTTTTGGGTCTCTTCATCAAGGTATTCCATTATTTATTTTAAATATTGTATTCAAAGCTAACCTCCAAAAATCTTATCTATGTTATAAATTTATCACTTACTCTAAGTTATTATGTTTGAATGTTCAATTGTTTTGCCTTATATTCAATTTAAGGATGGTATGGTAAGTTAATATTGTTCAATTATGTTATTTTACACTTTCACTTAAAAAAATTTTAGTCCAAATTTTAGGGGTATAATAACTACAACTTTTGAGTTTGTAACCAACTAACCCAAACATAGTTTTGCTCTATGGATCAAGCACTATAAACGCACAAATTCTTTCCTATATATATATATAATGTGTACTCAAACTCTTGAAAACTTCAAAACATCAACCTATTATCTAGAAACCAAATTAGGTCATGCCAAATTTTTTTCTTCTCTTTTCACTTGAGCACTTCCTCTTCAAAACATTTATTTTTTTAATTTTTTTCTTACTATTTTCTTTTAACGACAAAACATCCGTAAGACCAAATGTAATCTAAAGGTATATAAGACCAATGATTCATTCAACAAATAAATAGCCTCATAAAATCAGGATACACATATTTTACTCTTCCGACTCTTGTGATCCAAATCTATACTAAAGATATCATTTCTCCAAAAAAAAAAAAAAAACTAATACTTTACAATTAAATAACAATAATACTTATAGCTAGAACAATCCTAATTAACAATAACTAGAATGAATTAATCCAATCAAAACAATCTTATTTGACTAGCAGTAAAACTACCATTATTAATTCGACGAAGGATAATTAGCTGAAGATGATGAATAATTGGGAAGAGAAGAATTAGACAATCTTTGGAGGCGTAACAATTCAGCCGGGGTCACCGACGGCGATGACGAAAATGACGAATTGTGAGAGACTTCCGGGGCATTGTTAGCTAGCTTCTTCTGGCCTTCGTTCGGCGAATCATGTATTATTTCTTTCAATAACGCCGCGACATCTTTCATAGTCGGACGATCTTCCGGGCGATGACTTGTGCATAAAAGAGCGATTCCGAGTGCTTGAAGCATTTCTTGTATCTGTGTGTCTTTATGTCCTTGAAGCTTTGGATCAATCACTTCAACGGGATCTTTCTTGCTCTTTAGATGATCTCTGACATATCCGATAACGTGTTGTTGTTGTCCGTCTGGGAGTGATGGATCGACTGGTTTTCTCCCGGTAAGAATTTCTAACAGCACTACTCCATAGCTGTAGACGTCGGTTTTCTTGGTGATCTTCAACGCACTTGCGTACTCTACAAAAACAATTGATTTTGTTAAGTACATACAGTAATATATGTCAGTACCACTACTACTAATGAGAAAGATTATGTTGTTAAAACCTGGAGCCATATAACCATAAGAACCGGCAAAATGCGGATCAGCGGACAAGTTAGATCCATCTTCATCCTCCAAAAGCGTAGCAAGACCAAAATCCGCCAAACAAGCTTCATACCTGTCTCCCAGCAATATATTATGAGTCTTAACGTCCCTATGAACAATCGCCGGCACACAATCATGGTGCAGATACGCCAATCCTTCGGCCACACCTAACGCTATCTTGAACCGCGTTTCCCATTCCACCGAACAGCTATTCCCGCCCTCATGTAACATCGCGCCCAACGTACCGTTACACAAATAATCATAGAACAATAGCTTCGTCTTCCTATTAGCAGCCAACCCTAACAGCCGCACAATATTCCTATGCCGTATGCTTGCTAACGTAGCAATCTCCGAAGAATATGCGGCCGCCGATGCCGACTCGGACGACCGAAACTTCTTCACGGCGATTGTCACGTCAGGACTAGAGAGGCTCGCCTTGTAAACTGTTGCCGTCCGGCCTCGGCCGATTACGTTGTTAGGTGTCAGGCAGCGTGATACATCAACAACCGAGAGGTCTAGTTTCTGGTACAATGTTACCTCCCAACAAGGCGGACCCATTTCCACATCACTGTCGCAGCACTCCAAGTCACTATCAGGAGGACCCCCCCTACGACGAATATCCTTGTTTCCAAACATGATGTAGAGAGCAGCAAGTAGTAAAGCAAACGCTGTACAGAGTAGGACCACCATCGCTACCCTCGCACCTGCCATATGTCTGACTGCGCCGTCGTCGTGCTTGTCGCAACGTTTGTTTCCGGTGATGCATAATTCTGGGTTCCCTTCTAGAACACTCAATGGAAGCTTCGTGAAGAACGTGGTTTCCGGCACATGACCGGAGAAATTGTTGTACGATATGTTGAGGACCACGAGGTTCTGTAGTCCGGCGAGGTTTTGTAGGTCGCCGGATAATTGATTGTGTGACAGGTCTAATACCCCGAGCTTGTTCAGAGTTGAGAACTCTGTCGGGATCACGCCCGAGAGATTGTTCCAGCTGAAATTAACCGCGATTTCCAGACCTGGTATCTTCCCCATCGTATTCGGTATTTCGCCGGAGAGATGATTGCTGCTTAGATCAATCAGCTGAAGCTTCGAGCAGGAACCAATCTCACTCGGGATCGACCCATTGATGTTATTCTACCGAGGACGAGTTTCGTGAGCGAACCCAGGGAACCGAGGCTCGGCTTCAGAGCCCCCCCGATTTGATTATCAGATACGTCGATAAATTGGAGCGAAGAAAGCTTGCTCAAACTTGCAGGCAATTCCCCGGAGATCGAATTCGAATGCAGGTCAAGGAACGTCAGATTCCGACACCCAGAAATCTGTTCCGGAATAATACCCGTGAGTCGATTCGAACCCAGATCAAGGAAACTCAAACTCGTCAGGTTTCCGACCTCCGACGGGATTTCTCCGGTAAGCTGATTGTTGCTGGCACGAAACCTTACCAACGACGTGCACTGCCCGATCTCCGGAGGAATCGAACCCGAGAGATTGTTAGAGAGTAGCAACAGCTTATTCAATCTCTGTAACTGAAATAACCATTTCGGGATCGGGCCTGTTAATCCGTTTAAAGAAACATCCATAGCTTCAAGATTACTGCACGAAGATAGATTCACAGGTATATTTCCTTCAAGCTTATTCTGCCATAGAAACAAGAGGGTGAGGTTCTCCAACTGTCCGAACTCCACGGGAATAGACCCACTGAGTTGGTTATTATCCAACTCGATATGAGTAATACTTCGACAATTACCCAATGAGTTCGGGATCTTACCCGATATCTGATTCATACTCAACTGAAGCTCCTGCAGTGAAGCTAAGTTACCGTAACTTTCGGGTATGCTGCCCGTCAATGAATTCATCGAAATATCAATGACTTGGAGGGTAGTACATCTGCCGAATTCAGTTGGCAGAGTACCCACCAGTTCATTTTGCCACAGCAGCAGGTTCTGGAGGTTACTGAGGTTACCGAGGTGAGTCGGGATTGATCCCGTTAGTGTATTCTCATAGAGATATATGTTTTGAAGGCTAGTACAGTCGCCAATCTCGGGCGGGATTGTACCGGAGAGTAAGGCAGTGTAAATAGCAAGTGTTTGAAGGTTTTTAAGTTGGCCAAGAGTTGAAGGAAGTGAGCCAGAAATACTAGTTTCAGCTAAACCCAACATGACTAGATTGCTACAGTTACCAATCTCAGGTGGCAGCATACCTTCAAGATTCTTATTCCCACCTGCTCTAACAACACTCAGATTCTTCATATTACCAATAGAATGAGGAATCGATCCACTAAGCTGATTATCATACAGAATCAACCATTCTAAACTGGCTAGATTCCCAATCTCTACTGGAATCGATCCCGCAAGATTGTTGGAGTTCAGTACAAGTTGCTCTAATGCCACCAAATTCCCAATCTCTTTAGGTATCTCACCATGTAACGCGTTATCACTAACGTCGAAATACTCGAGTTTCTTAAGCAGTCCAATCTCTTTGGGGATTATACCCGTGAGATTAGCCCCCGTGAGAACCAACTTGATCATGGAATCTGACAATGTACTGAGATTAGATGGGATTGCACCATTTAAGTCGACGTAACTTAAGTTAAGCTCGGTCACTTGGTTCTTGATGTCACAAGTGATCCCGTACCACTTGCAAGGCGTGTCGTGATTTGGGTCCCAATCGTCGAGGACCGTGAATGGTGCATTGAGGCTTTTCTTCCATGAGAGAAGCACCTCGCCTTGTGGGTTGAGACCGAGGGTTGTGGTTGTTGTGGAAGAGAGGTAGAGGATTAACGTGAGGACGATAAGATTGGGAAAAGAGGGGTGCTTCCATGGATTTAGCGGCATTACAACAAGGTAAGCACAAAGTTTTGATTTTTAAGTTGGGGTATATATGTGTTTGTGTGTATTTCTATGTGGTCGTGTGCCGGCTAGCTGCCTACGGTATATGATACAAACTCCGATGAAAAAGAAAGAGACACAAACACAGGAAAAGAGGAGGAGAAGGAGGAGGAGGAGGATGGGGGCAGGAGGGAAGAAGATAGCTAGCTAGGTGATTTAGCCTAGGGAAGAGGGACAGCAGCATGGGATTATTAACAAGAAATGAAACCGAATCATGTCTTTAGTGCGCTGCCATTGAACTAAGGAGAGAAAAAAAAAAAGATCATCCGATCTTTTTAAAAAATAATTTGTATAAATATGTCTCTAATATTATAATTATATTATTTATTTATAAAAATATTTCACTAATTAATGTATAAAAAATAAATATTTATTAAAAATATCTTTTCAAAATGAAGTAATCCATTTATAAAAAAAAAATAGAAAAGGACGGAATAACAAGTTTGAATTCATTTGTGTTTGAGCCTAGAATCTCTGGATCCAAGAACGACAGCTAAGCTAAGCCAAAGTGGACATGAGGTGGGCTTGTTTTGGCAGGGAAAAATTGAATTTTAGATACGAAGGAGGAGATAAAAGTAGCGACGTCCATCTTTTCTGCATTTGTTTATGGATGTGGTGAGTGGTGGTGCGGTGAGTGAAGTGAGGTATGAGAGAAACCGAAGATATCATTTTTTTTTTTGCCTAATGGAAAAATACAAAGAGAATAAAGAACGAAAGTTAAGAACATGGTGAGTTGTCTTCTGCTTTGGCTAATCCAATTTTTTATTTTCTTTACGTGATTATTAGTAATATTTTAGCTCTTAATTAAATAGAGTGATTGGTGTTAGTTTAAATATATATGGTTAATATACGAATCTTGTCAGTATCTTGTCAGCGTGATCATGTTCTACCCTATTTACAAAATAAAGAGTCTTGACCCAGCTTTGTCCAAGCTACTAACTACTCAGCATCCAACTTATTAAACTCGATTTAAGAAGCTTATTATATGATTAGTAATCCAAACCTAGTAATAATATACAATATCTCTCATCTACCAACTCGAAGTGTTTGAGGAAGGATTATTATAATACCCTAAATTTTCATAATAATTTCTTTTCCTGTTTAAACAGAGTAGCACAGAAATAAAATTGAAAACAATGGCGAAGCTGGCACAAATTACATTAGGAAAGTTGTAATCATCATCTAACCAATGAATGATACTAGACTATTGGTACAAAAAGAGAAATCATTCACAAAAATAAAATATTAGTGTGCCTCTCTCAAGGAGAGTTAAAATATTGCAAAGTGGTTAGGGTATTATATCCTATGACATCATTATTTCTCCCCCCCTCCAAAAAGATTTGAAGCCTAAAAACTCCAGATACAATTGTTGCATCGTGCTAGCATGGTGTTTGCTATATAGGGTATATGCTATAAACAAATGTTTCTACATTGAAGTTGTGTCATCCCCTTCACCTCTGTCAAATATGTGTATTAAATTTTATGAGATATGCATTTTTTGATATAAGATATACATTCTTTTCAATAAGATACGTATTCTTTTTGGTAAGGTTTATATTCTTTCTAATAAGATGTCATCCGTGATGTATATTTTTTTGGCTATAGGATGTGCATTTTATGAATATACATTTGTTTATATAAGATGTACATTCTTTCTAATAAGGTATCCTCTATGATGTATATCCTTTTAGCTATCAAATGTATATTTTACATATGTGTATTTTTGATTGAAAGATATGCATTTTGATAGAAAGATGTGTGTTCTTGACTAAAAGATGTGTATTCATTCCTTCCACTTGTATAAATTATGAATGACCTTACACATATGTATCCTTACTTTTAGACGATGTATATTTATCGATATAGGATGCAAATTTTTTTCAATAAGATGTGTATTCTTTTCAATAAAATTTCATCTATCGTATGTATCCTTTTGGATATAAATTGTTAATGTTTTTTTGTTAAGATGTGTACTCTTGATAGAAAGATGTATACTCTTTCAAGGAATAAGTGATTAGATATAGGGTGTGTTTTTACCACCATATATTAACTTTATTAGATGTATATTTATTGATATAAGATACACGTTCTTTCTAATAAGATGTATATTTTTTCTAAAAGGATATCCTCAATGATGTGTATTCAATTGGATATAGGATGTACATTTGATAGATGTGCATTCATTGATACAAAATAGTCATAGACGATTGTAATATTCCAAAATTTTGCTAAACTTAATCCTGTATAATTATGACCTTAATCCAAGTTTAATCTCAAGACATTTTATTTTAGCCTTACCCTAATTATTTAATCCCAAAATATTAACCTAATCCTAATCTTTGATCTAGGATATTTATATTTTCTTAACTTAACCTTAATTTTGGTTGATTTACATCTTTAATCTTACATATATTAGCTAATCAAAATTTAATCTAAATCCTAACTTAAGCCCTTTTCATTATTTCTTTTCTTTCTCCTTTTCCCTTTTTCCTTTCCCTTCCTTTTACGTCGATTTCTTCTTCTTCTTCTCCTATCTTGCATGTGTTTTCCTTATCTCCTGCAACCATCACCTCCCACCATCCTCTCCCATATCATCCTGTTGAATTTTGCTCCAATCCCTCGTGCCTTTACTGTATCTTCATCTTCTTCCATGGTCATCATCATCTTCCTTTTCCATTCTCCTTTTGCATGTTACCTAGCACACATATATATACTAACTTCTCATATCTCCCTCCCTCATTTATTGACCCATTTTTCTCTATCGAGCATCACCTACCTGAGCCACCCTCCTCCTCCTCCTTGCTCTATTCCATTGCCCGAACCACCATCACCACACACCACCACAACCACCAAGCAATGCCATGGCTTGGTAAAACAACCACCACACCCACCCCATCACCCCCTCACATTCATCGCCCACTGTCGTTGTTTTCTCCCCCTCTTTCTCACTTGTTGTAGCATTTTTGTGAAGCGCATGACTCGCGTATGGTCCCTCACACAACCGTTCACCATTCTTTTCTCTTATATCATGCTTGTGCATGCTCGCACAGTTCGCTCATGCATACTCACACAGGCCACACACCACCTCGTACACACACGTGCACCCATTTTCTTTCTCACATATGCATGCATTGCATACGCACAACTGTGTTTCCTTCCCATAGCCTGACTGTGCAACTTCCTAACTCTCGATCTGAGCGTGCACTACTTGCCGCACACTCTTGCAACCCCTTTTTCTCGGTCATGCTTCTCTTTTAGCACATCCAAACACCACCATAGCACCACCATACTTTCCACCACACTTTCATGCAATTCAAGCTTACTTTTGACTCTAGTTACATCCACTTTTACCTTCCTTTACCTTAAAATTTCCCTTGATTATAATCTTCAAGCCTAATCATGTATTATCTTATTTTTGTAAGTGATATTCCCTTGATCTTGAAGGAGGCCGCTTAATATTTACATGCTTAGAATCTAGTGTCCTTGTTGGTAATGATACATGTTGTAGATAAGACTTTATGTGTATGTACTTTTATGTTGGACGTCTTATATGACCGATGCTATTCTATGATATGATATCTTAATAGTAATGAAATTCGGAAGTATTTATTTGGGAATAATGTTGGATATATGGTATCTATGTATATAATTAAGGATATATTTCTCAAATGAATATTGGAGGTTTATATGTAATTAGTATTGAGATTTATAAGGCATTGGGGGAATATGAGCATTTTAACTATCCTAACTGAATTATGGTCAACTGAGGATAATTATGTGGTCATGATTATGTTATTCAATTATATGTCTTACATATCTATATGAAGCCCGCATGAAAATCTTGAATATACAATCAACTCTAAATAAGATGCTAATAATTTAAAGTGAAAGATCATGTGAGTCAGGCTGAGATGTTTATATGGATTAGTTCCATTGGATAAAAAAGTGGTTCATGTGTGTTATCCCTGAGAGGTGCATCTGTTTTCTCCACTAGATTAAGAATAGTAGGGCCCCATACTCAATGGTAATAAAAATACGATTAAGAGATAAAGTATTAATAAAAAAGATACTAATCATTTAAAGTATTAAAGATTACGTGAGTCAGGACCGAGGTGTTGAGTCTGTTTCATTAGTTAATAATAATGTCTCATGTGTGTTGTCTCTGAGAGGTGCTTCATACCATTCTAATGGTTTAAGAATAGTGACTCATGAGCATTTTTACTTTTAGAGGTGTTGGGTCCATTCCACCGGATAATAGTAATGACTCGGGTATGTTGTCCCTAAGAGGTATTTCAGACAGTTCCATCGATTTAAGAATATTAGGGTCCTTGAAATCAATGCAAATAATATATAGGAATATGATATATCTATATAGTGAGACCAGAATTAGTATTTACCTAGCACTATTTTATATTATCATATGTATGCTTACTATTTGATGTGAAATAATATATTATGTGTAGTTATGTTTCGATTGTACCGTTACCTGACTTAGTACATAGTGTACTGATCATCCATTTCATGGCTGCTACTCATTACGGTAGTACATAGTGTACTAATCATCCATTCCATATCAATTACGGCGATAACACCCAACTATTTGATAATATACTTCCACTTTTAATAAAAATTTTCAGTAATAAATTTTGGAGGTGTTGCAAGTTTGTATTATATCATACTTTTTACTATCACGCCTTGTTTTCAAAAAATCATTTTTCAAATGTTCCCTTATCTAATTTTATCGGTCTATTTCAAATTTTGAAAAAAAACTCTATTATTTGAAAACCTCGATTAACTTGTGAAGAATCGAGGACGGGTAACCTAGGTGGCCTTTGAAATGTGATTATGTGCATTATGTTTTAGCAAGCTAGGAAAGGTTTTATTGTAACACGTTTTGTGTCTTGTAGCTAGCTAGTTATGGCACTTAAAAACCGTATTGGTCATTTAGAGGATAATTTTGAAGCATTCATCAAGTTCTTTAGACATCCGCCCTAGCCTCAATTGCCGCCACCACCTCCGCATTTCCCATAAGAGGGTATTGGAGAAGATTGGATTTAGAGGGTTAGAGGACAACACCCGTAGATCTACACCGATGATGAGGACTTGGTTATCTTGGAGGGATGAATTTGGGATATGAATAGGATGTATGAGGCTGTTGGAAATATTGTATACCTTTAGTTGAGTTCTCGTACAATAACAATTATCGTGCTAGCATAGGGATGACATCATTTGAGGCATTGTATGGATGCAAGTGTCAGACACCCTTGTGTTGGAGTGACATCAACGAGACTATTGTACTTGGACCAAAGTTGATAGAGCAGACAACTCAGCAGGTTCAGTTGATCTAGAACAAGATGAGAGTATCTCAGTGTCATTAGAAGAGCTACCCAAATCAAAGACGTTGCAATGATGGATTTGAACTAGGGAATAAAGTTCTGTTGATAGTTTTACCTACCAAGCAGATGCAAAGATTTGGTCAGAAAGGTAAGTTAAGTCCGAGATACATTGGCCCATATGAGATTCTTGATAGGGTTAGCGAGGTTACATACCACCTAGCACTTCCTCCAAAGTTAGCTAGAGTTCATAATGTCTTCCACAATTATCAGTTGAGGTGGTACGTTGCAGATGTGTCCCATGTGATCAGAGTCATCAGACTAGATGAGATCGAGCTCGACGATTCTTTGTCCTACGAGGAAAGACCTTTGCAGATTCTCGACACCAAGTTACGTTGAACCTATACGAGCTTAGTATAGCTCGTGAAGATTCTTTGGAGTCACCATGAAGTAGAAGAAGTGATGGTCTACTATAGATGATAATTTTATCCCACAATTGCCTTATAATCTTCCTCCAATTTTTTTTGGGAAGAATTAATCAATAGTTTTGGTATGAAACAACCATTTATAGTGGACCATAGATGATATGTTTATCCTACAAATTTTGTCTAATTCTTCCTCCATTTTTTTTGAGTTTAAACATTGATTTTGAATAAAAAATTTCATTTATCACCTTTTTTTAAAGAAAATTTTCTCTTGTCACCTAAACCATACATAATTTCCTATGCACAAAAACTTGCATGTGCTCAACTGATATACAAGCATCAATGGTGTGTATCCCAACTCTAACATCAATAAATTTATATTAATATCAATTTTTAAGGCATTATAATAAGGCATTGATTATATATAAGAAATAAAAGTAACTAAATAAATTAATTCATAATGTTAGGCCTCATAGTGAATTCGATCAACTACTTTAGTTCTTTATTATCTATATTGATATCTTCATTTCTCATAAGCTTAGCAAAAGCTCTACCATGAGTGCACATACATGAGAGATGAAAATGCCAATATAGATAACAAAGACATCTCTTAACAAAAATGCACATTATGTTTTTTCAATGGGAATCAAAGAAGCTTTATCATTATTATATTTTATATCACTTCCTTTAACTACAATATGGTTGTTAGAATATTAATCCTCTAAGTTTTGTATTTTAGGGCCTTTCATTAGCATGTGAATTATATTCTTCCAAATACTTTCATCTAAACTCATTAGATATTTTCTTTTCATTATCTTTCTCCCAAACCTTCATAATGATCATCAAATATCATACCTGCATGTAATCATCAAAGAAATAAATATACATACATTTTAACAAAAAAAAAATGATCACAAATCATATACAGTTTCAACAACTGTTACATACATCATTCAACTTTAAGACTCCTATAAATATATTCCACTACCATGACATTCTATCTAACTATAATAAAAGAATTATATAGTTGTATTTTTTCATCTATAATATAAGGCTATTATGAATACATTTAACTCCTATGATCTTATATTCTTACTAGAGAGTATACTAGTTATAAAATTACACATTCACACATGTTGTATTATAGATAGTTATCACAAAAATAGGTTTTTAGAACTTAAAAATAAAAACCTCAATTTAAGGGCCAAAATGGTGTTTTTTTTTGCTCTAGAAGTGTTAAGCCCAAATTCAAGTGAATTAAGCATGTAGATCTTGAAAAACAATACCTAAAATGAAAAAAATGGTATAAAATGGACAACCGACTGGGTTAAAATTTATATCTATCAGAAGATTGTCAATAAATAATAATAATAATAATATCTTAATCAAATGTATAAAAAAAATGTACAAAATTACTACACTTACATTAAATTAACTGCCACCAAATCACTTCTAATGGTATATAAAACACATAACATAAAAAAATTGAGGAAACATTTACAAAAAAAAAAGAACATGAAAAATGTACACCTATTCAGAAAATAACACAAACAAGAGGAGAGATAGAAGACCTGCTAGCAAAGGCAATGAAGAAGAATAAGATGGTGGAGGAAGAAATAATGGTAGAAAGCTATGGGGCCTAAAAAGTTTGTGTGATAGGTTTATGTGTGTGTTCGTGTGAATGTGAGGTGTGAAAAAAGATTCTAGATTAAAAGTGAAGAGTATAAAAAGAAAAAATAAACTAATAAAGTATATAATACAAAAAAATTGGAAAAAAAAATTACGCTAAGGTATAGGCAGTAGTTGCAGCTCATAACCACAATCTGTACCCTTAAAAAATTAGGGAAAAAATTAGTATAGGTTTTAACAACGGTTGTAACTTAGAAGCACCATCTATACCCTTAAAAAATTGTGAAAAAATTCTCAATGAGATAGATGTCAATTTTGAATTACAACGGTCATCGATACCCTTTTATAATGTAATCGCATAATAGACGATGATTATAATTCCTTAACCATCGTCTATTTCTTACACCTTTTTTCATCCTACTTGGTTTTTTACTAGAGAGTTTAGATGGTTTTGTATTAAAATAACTATATATACGATGGCATCTATGTTTATTTTTGTAGTAGTGGTTTGTTAATATTAGATGTGCATTATTTTTGATAAGAAATGTATTTATATTATAAAATATGTGAATACTTAAAATTGTGTATTTATATTGTGGAGTTTTTGTATTTTTATTTCTACATTTATGATATATCATTATGAGTGTATATTTATAGAGCAAAATATGATGAAAATTTTCATTATTTATTGATCCGAGTAAAAACAAATTAATGTTATACATTTGTAAAAAAAATGATGTGTTGATGATGTCATTCTAATGTATGTTATATTTTCACTACTATGCAAAAACTATATATTGACGACTATAACTGCATGTTACTATTAGTAGCAAAATGTAAATTTCCGTCCAAATATGTTTCTAATTTCTTTTATTTCAAAATTTTCTCCATAAGATACTATGTTGGAAGGTCATATTCTTGTATTTGTAGTGTGATGGTGATAGAATGCAACATTGTGATATCTAAGTGTAACTCTCGGTTCTCCAAGATCTAATTTATTTAGGATTTATCTTGATTAGAGATAAAGTGTTACTATCTTTGAAATCTTTTATTACACTCTTTCAAGAAATTTAAGCTTTTATTGTATCTTTATGCTCCATTAAGCCATTTAGGGGAATTTTTTATGTGCAAAACTTTACTGATTTTCTCTAAAGCTTAAATATTACCTTTCATAACATTCCCAAGTTTTACTTTGGTATTCAAGGTATTTTAAAAAACTTTTGTAAATGAAAATTTCATTTTATGCTAAGACTCATCCCATTTTCTAGATCTTTTGTGAAATTACTATTTAGATTTTTGATATTTGCACAAAAATTTAATTTACTACTATAAAATTAACAAAAAAATTATTATTTTTGGTTTCTAAATAATTTGAATTATATTTTTGGTAAATTTTATAATTTTTGTATTTTAATGTTTTTTTTTACTTTTTCTTTAAGGACTTGACTCCTTCTTTCAAGTTATTATTCTATGTACTTTTTCATATCTAAACCATATGAAGGATGTGGGTCTAGTCAAATGGATAGTGGAGATATGTAAGAGAGGGTAAAAATTAAAAAGGGAGATTAGTGTTTTCGAGAGTAGCCATATAGGAGGTTGTTATCGCATCGTGAGGCAAAGGAGTTGGGCTACAATAATTTGGAGCATGGATGGTCTTGGTAACTTGTGCTTGGTTGTAGGAGTATAGGGTTATATAAGAGGTGGATGAGAGGCTAAAACCCTGTAGGCCAAAATAAAGGTTTCGAGGGGGGTAGCCCTAGAGGGATATTATAATATCCCAAAATTTTAAAAACCTAGAATTTAATAAATAGCTTTTATTTGGAATAAATTAGCTTTTAAAATTATTTAATTTAATTATTTGATGGATTTTTGAGTATATAAATTTGGATGGAGATATTTAATAAATTTAAATAAATATTTTATTATCATATCATACTCATTTTATTTAAATAAATTTTCAAACCAATATTTTCCCAAAATTAACCTTTTTAAACCCTTATATTTAATTTTATTAAACTAAATTATTAAATCAATTTATTTCCCTCAAATATTACATTATATTATTTTATAAATTTAATTATTTTAATTTTTCCTATTCCTTTTTCCCCCTTTTCTTTTCTTTCTTCTTTTTCTCCTTTCCTCCTTTTCTTTTTTTTTCTCCCTTTGGGCCGCCTACACCAAGCCTGCCTCCCCTCCCCTGTGTGACTGGGCCTTTGGCCCATCTTCCCATCTCCCTTCCTCTTCCCCCGCGCCTAGGCCACAGGCCAGTTCTACCTCCCACGCGCACCAGTCGATTCAGCCTCCCTTTTTTCTTTCTTCCTTTCCCCTGGACTGGACCGACCCATTTCTTTCTTCCCCCCCCCCATGTTGACCTACTCCCCTTCCTTTCTTCCTCCTTCTTCTGCTTCGACCCAACACCCCCGACCTGTCTTCATCGACTAGGTCTGCCACTTTGGGCACGCCGGCTACCGCCCTACTGCTACCACCTACCATCACTGCAACCCTCTCTCTCTCTCTCCCCCGTCCTTTTTTTCACCATTTTGGACCCAACCGGCCATGCACTCCCTCTCACACATGGCCTCCATTTCCCCTTCTTCCCTTCCCTCTCCCTGCCACCCTACCACCTCCTTGCCACCCTACACACTGCCACCGACCAACCACCTATCCCCTACTCTTCTCGCTCTTCTTTTTCTTCTCCTCGAAAGCCCTTTCCTGCCCCATTATTTTTCTAACCTTCCCCTTCCCCGATTCCTTTTTCTCTGTTTCTTCTCCTTCCATTTTCATCTCTATTTTTGCACCACTGCCACCCTCCACCGTTTTCTCTGCCTCACCAGCCCCCTGCACCACCCACTGCCACCTTATATCTCAGCCTTGCACCACCACAAGACCACCTAAGCCACCTCGCAGCTCCTTCTTCCTCCCCACATCTTTTTTTCTCCCCCTTTTCTCTCTTCTCGGCAACACCCCTACAACCCCTCCATTTGCCGTCGTCCGGCCACCTCTGTCGCCACCCAAACCACCAATCCACTCCCTGTAACCTCCTCTACCACCTCCACACCTCCTTTTGCCGAAACCAACCCCCACACCCCTTCATTTTCCTCCTCTCTTTTCCTTCCTTCTCAGCCCCTTCCACTCCTGCAGCCCACTTCGCAGCCTCGCCGCCGCCGCCTCAACCGCCCTTGACCACCAACAACCCATCCCCAACCGCCACACCCCCTCTTCACTTCTGCACCCTTCCCTTACCCTAAATCCGCCCCCATCTACCTTCTCTCCTAGCTTAAAGACCCCAGCCCAAAAATAGCCCATCATTCCTTTTCTTTCACCCCCCCTTCGAGCCTTCCTCTTTTTATTGTGCATGCAGCTCATGCTGCATGAGCAGGATGAACTGGTACATGCCTTGGTTATTTTAGTTTATAAATTTTAAGGTATAATCATATTTAAGTTAATTATTTCATTAAGTAAGTTTTATAAAGTCTTATGATTTGGTTTTTCTTATTTCTAATATAATAAATATTGATATTATTTTTAGGTATTGATTTTGCTAATCAAAGCTTGAATCTTTAACCAGAATACCGGTAAGGTTCAATTTTGCACGAATTAAGGTAATCGTTAAACTCCACTTAGACACATCGATAAACGTATGCTAACATATTAGAGTTTTGATAGTTATTTGCATGATATATATATTATTTAATATATTATATGTAGTTGATTATATTGATTGATAAAAGGGAAAGCATGATAGTTTCTATGTTATGTGTGGAAATATTGCTTAAGGAAAGGGTTGGGTATTAATGAAAAATGCTAAGTACTTATCCATGTTATATTATGTTATTGTGATCATTAATGTATAAATAATATTATTGTAAGCCTTAGGGGTATTTTAGTAATATGTCTTGTGTAAGAGTGTGGCCTAATATGTGTAGTTGTTAATGTGTATTATGTTGGAATGTAATAGTAGCAGAGTGGGTTGATGAGTATGGAGCATAAATATTAGTATTTTATGTAATGTTGGTAAATTAATAAAATTGGTGTAATAAAGGGTAAAATGGTAATTTTATAATAAAAAGGTATTATGGTAATTTGGAGGTAAATGGGCAAAATGGTAATTTTGGATGTAGGGGGGTAAAATGGTAATTTTGGATGTAGGGGGTAAAATGGTAATTCGAAAGTAAAAAAGGCATTATGGTAATTTTGGAAGTAAATAGTAAAATGGTAATTTGTAAATGAAAAGGATAAAATGGTAATTTTGAAGGTAATGGGTAAAACAGTAATTTTGTATGAAAATGGTAATTTTAGAGGTAAGGGGTAAAATGGTAATTTTTGAGGTAAAGGGTAAAATGTTAATTTTGGAAGTAAAGGGTATTATGGTAATATTGGATGTAAAAGGGTGTTATGGTAATTTGCAAGTAAAATGGGTAATGTGGTAAATTTAGATGTAAGGGGGTAAAATGATAATTTTATAAATAAAAGGATATTATGGTAATTTTAGAGGTAAAAGGGGTAAATTAGTAATTTTGGAAGTAAAGGGGTAAAATGACAATCTTAGAAGTGAAGGGCAAAATGGTAATTTTGGTAGTAAAAGGGCATTATAGTAATACTGAAAGTAGGGGGTACAATGGTAATTTTGAAAGCTGAGGGTATTATGGTAGCTTTGGAAGTAAAGGGGCAAAATGGTAACTTTATAATTAAAAGGATAAAATGGTAATTTGGAAATGAAAGGGGTATTATGGTAATTTTAATAATGGAGAAGGGCAATATAATAATTATAATAATGAAGAAGGGTAAATTGATAATTATAATAATGGAGAAGGGTAAATTTGGTAACTATAATAATGGAAGGGTAATTTGTTAATTGTGATAATAGATAAGGACAATTGGGTAATTTAACCAATTAAAAGGGTAAAATGGTAATCATGATGAGAGAGAAGGGTAAAATGGTAATTATGATAATGGAGAAGGGCAAATTAATAATTTAACCAACTAAAGGGCAACTTGGTAATTATGAAAATGGAGAAAGGTAATTCGGTAATTTAGCCAACAGAAGGGTAATTTGGTAAATATGATAATGGTAAGGGCAATTTCGTAATTATGAGACTGTAGAAGGGTAATTTGGTAATTTAACTAACTAAAGGGAAAATTGGTAATTATGATAATAAAGAAGGACAATTTGGTAATTTAATCAACTAAAGGGAAATTTGGTAATTATAACAAAGGAAAAGGGTAACCTGGTAATCTAACTAACTAAATGGGGAATAGGATAAGTGTAATATTTATGAAAGGTGATTGGTAACCTAAATCGAGTGAGGATGTGGCTAGAAACATCTATGTGTTAAGTGCCTTGTGTGCCACGTGTTATGCCATGTCGTGTACTTTATGCTTAATAGCTAATTACTTATAGCGCAGCTTGGATTTGAGGTATGCTTATGTGAATTACTTATGGCATGTGTACTATGATGATATGTGTTGTGCTTACGATGTTATATGATGTGACCCTCTAGGACATGCATGCTAGGATGTTTAATAATATGATATGAGGTGAAAGGATAAAAAGGAACAAATGGGAAGTGAGTTGACTAAAGGGACATGAGATTGACCTTATTACCTCATAATCCATGATGGGGAAAATGAAAGGAGGTTATGATCTAAACAAATGAGTGATGCAACTCTTGCATGGGAGATTTCTAGGCTTTTCCTGGGGTAGATGGAGTCTACATGGGATGATCCTTACGTAAGAAAGGTGATAGGGTTTTGAGTGGCCAACTAGGGTTTCACAGTCACATGTACAATTAGTTAGTAGAGTGATAAGATTTGGGTTGAATTTAAATGAGATGAGGTATTGGACGATAAAAGAAAGGCTGGGCCACATAGGTTCGATTAGAGTTTCAAGGGAAAATCCTAAAGAGTGGTAGTGAGAGAATTTGAATGTCATAAGGTGATGGGCCTCAACCCACACCCTTAGGAGTTGGGCTCCCGGTGTGAGTAAGTGGGATAAGGGAAGGATGTCGGGGCAAGTTAGGAGGTGCAGAAGTCTCAAGATATGGGATAGGCCCTCTTGGGAGGATAAGTGTAGATGGAGTTAGTCACGCATGTCTAGGGTGAAATCTATTGAATAAGATACAGTAAGACACTAATCATGTAAAGTGAAAGATTACTGAGCCAAGCCTAGACCGATCCACCAGCATTATAGTGGCCAGGTACCAGGGTGCCCTGGAGACCGATCCACCGGTATATAATAGTGGTTAGGTGCATTCTGCCCTAAAAGTGACCGATCCACCAGTTATAATAGTGGGAGATCTCGAGCTCAATGAGCCAAACCCTAAGTTTGATAAGACACATAAAAGACACTAAGTACTTACAGTGGAACACCATAAGAGTTGGGGCTAAACTGATCCACCGGCATAATAGTGGCCAGTAACATTTTATCCTGGAGACTGATCCACCGGCATATAATAGTGGTTAGGGGCATTCTTCCCTATAAGTGACCGATCCACCGGCTATAATAGTGGGGTTCCCGCACTCACATGGATATAAAATCCGAGAGACGATTGAATAATGATAGACTAATGGCTTAAGGCCCGAAAGTATTGATTTTGCATTATGACATGGCTTAAGGCCCGAAAGTATCGATTTTGCATTGTGACTCATTAACATTTGATGGACTTGTTAAGGATGTGAATGTTATGTATGCAAATCTTGTTATATATGAATATAGTGTTGTATCATGTGTTACATTGTAGGCCTGCTTTTAAGTGTGTTTTTAAAGGGTTACTCAGTACCATAGTACTGAAGGGTTTCATTTTTGGGGCCTTTGCCTATTCAATGGGCAGTGCCCCTTGTAGATTCTTGTTTAGGAGCTTTTCAAGTGGGCGGCGGGAAAGAGTGTAAGGATTATTTGGAATCCTTTAGGGTTCATCTCTTTCTCTCTTTTAACTCTTGGTTTTTAAAGTAACTTGTATTCTTGTAATTACCATCAGTGGATTCTATTCTTATAAATGGTTTACTACGCTACTCTGATTTAATTATGGTTTGAGTTATTATAAATTGTGTTTTACACTTCTAGCCTTAACACTTGGTACTAGAATGGTAGGAGTGAACTGGTCTGGTACTAAGTGTGGCGGTAATATTTCCAGAATTCAAAGTCTTATATTTTGCTTCCTCTAACTCTTTTAAATGAAACAAAATTTTTTAGTAGTGAATTTTGGAGGTGTTACATATATGGTTATCACATGTGAGGAATAAGGGAAGCAGGCTATGACTCACGAGCAAGGGGGTTCTGATGGCATGTTTGGGTCAGTGGCTAATTCTAGGGACTCAAGGGATAATTCGGAAGTGAAGATACCTCAATTTAGGGAATTAGGGTTTCCATGAGTTATGGGTTGGTCGGGATGGTAGTGGGTTGGGAGTCTTACATGGTTGATGTGTGGATGTGTGTGTGACACCCGAATAATTAAGACATGAATAATACACTAATCTCTTAAAGTGGAAAATCCTTAAGTCAGGCCCATGTGTATCATATGTACCGGTTCACCGGTTATACTAGTGGTCAGGAGTGTTTTGACATGGATTGTATTAGGCTTACCAGTCTACCGACTATAATAGTGGTTAAGAGAGTGCTATCCTAGATTACCTAGTTATTGATCCACTGGTAAGAATAGTGGGGGTCTCGAGCTCAAATAATGATACTAATGGATAATAATAATCTAGAGAAAAGATGTTAATTACTTATAGTAGAACACTATGTGGGTTAGGACCATAAGTAGATATTTATCGGTCCATTGGTTATAATAGTCGTTAGGAGCGTTCTACCTTGGATTGTGCTATATTTACTAGTCCACTGGTTATAATAGTGGTCAGGAGTGTTCTACCTTGGGTTGTATTACATTTATAGGCCCACCAATCATAATAGTGGTTAGGACCGTGTTACTCTGTATTGCATAGTTATTGGTCTACCGGTGAGAATAATGGGGTCTCCGAACCCATGTAGATATAATTCGAGAGATATATAAATACTACACTAATTACTTTGAGTCCCAATAGAGGCAAACAATCTATCATAGTTTTTTGTGTGCATTATATATGTATCATGCATTGTTATGTTCTTACTTAACTGTATTGTTCCCTTACTCAGTTTGTAGAGTACTGATAGCCCATTTTTTGGGTATTGCTTATTCCTATGAGAAGTGACCCTTCCTGAGTCTGTGTAGGTGACTGATGATGCTATAGATGGCTTTGCTTCACATGATGAATTAGTTGGGATAGAGTGATGTTGTGGTATCCCAAGTTTGGGGCTAGAAAGGGTGTCTTCTGAACTTATTTTCCTACCAGTTTCAATTTATGTTTCCTTTAGCAACACGATCTTATGTATTTCTAGTGTTTTCTCACTTAAACACTTAACTCTTGATGTTCTATATTCCTAGTATGTCCTTACATCAATGCTTAACTCTTTTACATTATAAAGTTTTTTTTGTTGTGGTATTTGGTTAAGTTTTATCGTATTAGCCTTGTAGTCGGTATGAGGCTGGCCGAGAGCTAGACTTATACTGATTACGGTGGCAACACCCCTTCTTGTGGTATTTGGTTTGTATAGAATAAAATGAAAATTTTCAAATATAATTTGGGGGGGTGTTACAGTGGCAGTGGCTTGAGGTGGAGGTGATGGTGTGATGAGGGTTGTGGGATAGGGTTGTGCAAGGTTAGAGTTGCTGTGGAGGTGGAGGTGGAGGTGGAGGGATGATGAGGTTGTGAAGGGAGGTGGTAGAGGGTTTTTTTGGTGATGCGAGGAAGGATGGTCGAGGAGGTTGCACGGTGGTGTGTGCGATGATGTGGAGGATGGCTCGACTAGCACTATATAGGAAGAAAGGGAGGAAATGAAGCGGTAGAGAGGGTCGAAGAGGGTGGTAGTTTGTTGTGGTGGGAGGTGTTGAATGAATGGGGTGCAATGGTAAAAACATTTGTTTTCTACGGGGTCACTACGGGAGAAGTTACAGAATGAATGTAGAAGGGGTCAGCATAAAATTGCCAGAGGGAAGGAGAGGAAAAAAATAGGGGAGGTAGGGGAGAAAGAAGAAAAGAGAAGAAGTGGAAGAGGAAGAAGGAGGTTAGTGGCTGGATGATCAGGAGGAAAAGGTTTGTTGGGATGGTGCAGCTTGTGTAAAGGGGAGCACGACAGGGCTGGTAATTGGTTGTGAATGGATCGAGGTGGTGAGGCATTCAGGGATGGGTGGTGGAGGTGCATGCACTGGCTCAAAAGGAAGAAGGTTGGGAGATGGGGAAAACAAACGGGTAGAAAAGGGAAGCATGGGAGGGTAGTATTTGGTTAAGGAGGAGTAGATATGCATGTGTATATATATATGCATGCTGGGTGAGTTCGAAGGGTAAGGGAAGAGATGGATTATGGTTGGAAGAGAAGGGTAGGGTGATAGGGATGCGCAAGAGTGATGGTTTGATAGGTGAGGGGTATGGGCTGCGGAGTGAGGTAAGGAGGGAGATAAGGAGAGTAGCCAGGGAAGAAAAATAAGGGCATGCAAAGGGGTAATTGCATGGGTAAAAATGGTAGGGTAGAGTAAAGATATATATATTGTTCTAGTTTTAGGTTAAGGTTAGATATATTAGGGTATTGGGTAGAAAATATATTGGTTCAAAATAATTAATTTAAGGATAGGTTTAATAGGAAGAAAAAAGGTAAAATAATAAAAAAAATTAAGAAATTATTTGGATTACGGGTTAAATTTTATTAATAAAATAATTAGGTTAATATTTAAAAGTTAGTTTTTAATTAAATGGCTAAATATCTGAAAACAAAGGTTTATAAAATTTTTGAGTGTTACACTAGAGAGGCCCACAAAGGAAAAAGGTCAAGCACATGCCTAGAAAAGAAAAGGGAATGTAAAGAAAGAACGGAAAAGGTATTGATGATGTTGTAAAAAAGATAAAAAAGAAAGAAAGAAAAGGAAACAAGCGATATCGGTTGATATAAGAATAAGGGATGACGTAGAAAGACAGGGAGGCTAGGAAAAGGTAGAAAAGAAGAAGAAGAAGACGCGACAGGTGGGTAGTAGTCGGGAAAGGAGAGTGATGACACAAAAAGAAAGAGAAGGAAAATAGAGAAAGAGGAGAGAAGATGCTGAGAAAATAACACATGAGAGGAAAAAAGCCTGACAACACAGGTGAGATTGAGCACATATAGGAGAGAAGAGAAAGAAGAAAAGAAAAAGAAGATCAGCACAGGTGAGGAGATAACAATGCAGAACAGGAGAGAGAGAGAGAGTATGGAGTGGGAAGAAGAGAGAAAAAGAGACTCGGAATAATTTATTTTAGAAAAATAAAGCAATTTTGCATTTAAATAAATTGTTAAATTTTTATCCATATTTATTTTTGGTTATTTCTTTCTATATTTCTTATATATTTTTTTAATATATATTTTTGTGTAATTTATTTATTCATTATGATTGGATATTAACTAGGAAATAGATTGAAGCCTTAGACTATGATTGAAGATATAATATTAATTTTCTTTGTTTCAAGAGATTATCTTTTGACTCTAATATAATTGCTATAATTTATATGTGTGATTTTGTTGAATATAATTTATATAGTGCCTGTCTTATTCTCGCTTCCTTATAGTGACAATATGTAATATTATATTATTATTAGGTGGCTATATGAATATGCTAAAATTTATATTTATTCATTATAGATAGATTAGATAACAATTTACCTTATAGTTTTGTGATTTTAACTGGAGTAGTAGAATCTTGAGATATGTGTGGGTCAAAGGTGGGTTACAACTAGTTTAGGTATTTAGGTTGACAACCTTCAACTTTTGCTTAATGCTTTAATTATAGTAAATATATGTAATACCACAAAAAATTTCATAAGAATAAATAATAAAATAAAATATATGAGATTTAAAATTTACTATCTATCCTTATTTTGAGACATTATTTTTATTATTTAGTCTAAAATAAATTATATGTAAATTATAATAATTTTTAATTATTTTTATAATTTTCAATAAATTTCCAACGACCCAACCTAAAAAAAAATCCCACAACCTTTTTATTTTTCCTTTTCTCCTTCATCCTTTTCTTTTTCTTTTCTTTTGTTCCTTCTTCCTTCTTCTTCTTCTTCTCTTCTTCTGGGTTGCACTACAACAGCCTAAGCACCTCCTTCTCCTCTTCTCTTCCTCTCTCTCTCAACAGGCCCAACTACCTTCCCCTCTCCCTCTTTTCTTTTTCCCCTAAGCGACAACCCAAAACCCCTCCCCTCTTTTCTTCTTTTCCTTTTTTCTCCCTCCCTTCTTTCCTCTTTTCCCTTTCTCTCCTCGTCCCCTACCTCTCATGTGCAAACCTTTCACAACCCCCTTCCATTTTCACACCCTACAACATAAAACCTGGCCAACCTCCCTCCCCCTTTCCTTTCTCGACCATGCAAGACATCCACCCCCACATCGCATGGCCCCTACACTTGCCCTGCACCATGCTTTCCTATCATTACCATGCCTCCCAACGACCAGCCACCTCGTCCTCTTCTTCCCTTATCCTCATCCTCCCCTTACAACCTATAAATACCCCCAACACTGCCCTCTCCTCTCTTCTCCCTCATCAACCTACGCCTTGCACCCTCCCCTGCTCCAGCCTTTTGTAGTTGCTACCGTTGCAACCAGGCCACACTACCACCCAAAATCCTCCCCTCTTCCTTCCCTACAGCTCCTTGCACCTACTAATCACCTCATTCCCCTCCTTCTCCCCCTCCTTTCCCCTCCTTAAGCCTGCAAAGTGGACAAATCACGCCACCTTGCACCACCTTGCACCACCTTGCACCACTACCACCAGTCCATTCTCCCTCATCTACATCGCCGCCACACCTCAACCCCCTACATAGGTGCCCAACCTATGCAACCACATATGTCCATCACCTTCTCCCCTCCATTTTTTCTTTTTTCTCCTCCCTTCCTCTCGGTTGTGCAACCACCGACCGTCGTGACCTCCCTCCCTCCCACTAGGTTGCCTGGTGCCAACACCACTCTCAACCCCCAAAAGTCTAACCCCTACTCTTTTTCCTAATAAAAAACCTCTCCCCACCTTGTGCCACTGTCATCGTTGTATTGTCGGTGCTGCCGTTACGTCGTCCTCCACTTCTTTTTCCTCCATTTTGAGTTCCATTTAATTATATTTACTACTACTACTACTAATTTGTTTAAAGAAATAAAAAAAAGTTCCTCTCAACTGCACCGCCACCAACCGTCGTGACCCACCTCCCTCCCACTAGTATATCTAGTGTCAACACCACCCTCAACCCCCAAAAGGCTACCCCTAATATTTTTACTAACCAAAACCCCTCCCCACCTTACGTTGTTGCTGCCACTGTGATCGTCACCGCGTCGCCCTCTACTTCTCTTACCTATTCTAGAATTCTAGTCACCACTACTTCCTTTTCTCCATTTTGAGTTCCATTTAATTAAATTTATTATCCTTATTATTAGTATCATTATCATTTTTATTTTTTTAAGGAAAGAAACAAAAGGGGAAAGGAATAAAAATGATAAGATAGCCTAAGTTTAGATATTCCCATTTTTAGGTATTGTTCTAATGACCATAAGAGATGAGGCATAGGTTTTTCTTACTTCAAGAACGGAGCCATTTGTGTAAGGATATAGTCATAGCTAGGACATGTGATTATATCGTGTGAATACTTGTATAAAATGTTACCAGTTCTAGGTTGTTTTGTAGCTTGGCTTGCAAGGATCTAAGGTAAGAATATGTGTGGACATGATTGTGATGGCTCATGTGTTGCTATGTAATTCTATTATGTGGTACTACATGTTTGAGAATGTTGAGAAGTGCTTATATTTAAGGCCATGAGGCTTAGGTAGGGTTTTAGAGATCTAGGGGAATTTTCGTTAATATTGTATAAAATGACATATGGGGAAACCCTACAGAAAAAATTAGTCAAATATCATTTGGAAGATGTTAAATTATGATAATGGTGATTTTAAAAGTATATTAGGGTAGATATTGTGTGGAGAGGGTTGATTATACATGCGATGAGTCAAACCTAATATGGTCTATGTCTGGAGGTGAGTAAGTGAGGGATGGTTGTTAATAATGGTTATGGTGGAGAAGATGGAATTGTTGGGCAGCTTGGCAATAATGGGGGAGCCGTTGGAAGCTAGAGGATGTGAAAGTGATAAGTAGGTAGAACTAAAATTTTGGCAGTACAAAACCCTAGAGATAGGTCATTATCATATGTAGGAAATGGGGAAGTTGGGTTGTTCCTATGAACTATGATGTTGAATATGCTTCTTGGGGATTGTGTGTTAAGTCTGATGGTTAGGTGGGATAAGTAGAAGTAGATATGACAACTAAGGGAAAATTAGGGTTTCGAGAGGAGTCCATTGGGGAGGTCATTATCATATGTGCAAAATGAAGGATTTTAGCTATAAAACTTTAAGTGATGGATAATCATGGTAACATATGCTTGATTGTGTAAATTTAAGGCTAAATAAGTAGTAGAGAATGGGTTAAGCCCATTTGGGCCAAACTAGGGTTTTAACCCTAGGGGATAACTATTATCATATGTGAGGAAATTGGTAAATGAGCTATGACTCATGAATAAAAGGGTTTCTAATGGAATTTTTGGGTTGTTGGATAAACTGGGGACTCAATGGATCATTAGGGGGTGAGGATATAGCGGGCTTAGGAAACTATAGCTTCCAAGGGGTAAGGGTTAGCCGGGGGTGGTAGTAGAGGAGAATTCATACTTGAGTAGTGCATGGTTGTGTGTGTAGTATCTAAACAAATAAGACACGAATAAGACACTAATAATTTAAAGTGGAAGATCAATTAGGTCAGGCCCGGTTATACCTTATTTTACCAATCCACCGGTGAGAATAGTGGCCAGAAGCGTACTATTCTGGGGTTGTACCTTGTTTACCGATCCACTAATGAGAATAGTGGGGTCCCACACTCAAGTAATTAAAACCATTGGATGATAATAACTATGGGAAGACACTAATTACTCAAAGTAAAATATCACTTGGGTCGGGGCCATTTATACATTATTTACAAAATCCATAGGTGAGAATAGTGGGGTCCCAATCTCATGTAATAAAACCCTCTGATAATGATAACCTATGGGAAGATACTAATTATTTAAAGTGAAAAACCAAATGGGTCAAGGCCAGTTGAACCTTATTTACCGATCTGCCAATGAGAATAGTGGTCAGAAGCGTGGTGCCCTAGGGTCATATCTTATTTATCAATCCACTGAGGAGAACAGTGTTTAGGAGCATGATGCCCTAGGATTGTATCATATTTACCGATCCATCGGTGATAATAGTGGGTTCCCAACCCTATGTGGACATAATTTATGAGATGAATAATTATGGCACTATTATCCTAAGTCCAAACAATGATGAACAAATCGTTATGAAATTCTTATGTGCATTATAATTCTTGTTGTGACACCATGACTACTTTATTTCTTATTGACTGTATTGTTACCTTACTCAGTACGTAGCGTACCAATTACCCCTTTTATAGGTACTACTCATTCCCCTCCTAAGTCTGTGTCGATAATTGAAGATGCCCTAGATAATGGTGTTGCTTATGATGGCATGATTGGTGTAGAGTGATGTTGTAGTAACCTAGGGTTAGGCCTAGAGAGAGTGACATCTGGACATTAACCATTTCATCCTTTTAGTTTAATGTTTTATTTTAGTTAAACGATGTTTATGTATTTCAGTATTTTCTTAGTAACTAACGGTTAACCTCTATTATGTTATGAAATGATTTTCATGCTATGTTATCATGATTGCACATGTTTCTACTTTGCCTTATATTTGGTACGAGGATGGACTTGATTATGGCAAGTTAAAAGCCTTTTTTAGGTCAAAAGTACAATAGTTAAACATATATGACCTATACGACATCTCCCTATGAGGAGGGTGTGACAACCAATATAACTTAGTATCATATTCAAACAATTATGATGACAATCTCTCCAAAAATGAGTTATTATGCCTATCTAATATCAATTTCTTACTCCTAGATATAATCAACGAAATTACCCCTAAGTTAGTGGTAGATGATGGAGGTTTTAAAGGATTGACATGGTTACCAATATTAACAAGATATACATTTTTTTATTTGGAAATTCTATCATTAAAAAACTTTACGCTTAAGTGTCATTCACTTAAAATAGCTTAAGGATGGGCAACCTCCTTAGAATTTTCTCAGAAGCATATGAATGAGGATAAAACACACTTAAAATGACTTATGTTAATTTTTAGATCTATTAATCAACGACAAAATTAATTCAACTAATCACCCATTTCCATTTAGGGTTTGGGGTGAAAAATATGGTATCATAGTAGTATTGTGAATGCAAGATAAACTTGGATGAGCTAAGTTAGTTGCCTAATAAGATGATTCCAGTGATGAGCTACAATGAGACGATAAGTGGTTGATCTGTAACAAGGATGTTTCATTCTTAACAGGGGCGAATGTAATATCCAAAATTAGTTGCGGATAGTGGATTCTTAAATGTATTGATAAGATTAGTTATACCAACAAGGTATACCTTACTTTTGGAGAACTTATCATTAAAAAACTCCATAGTTAAACATGTTTGATTTAGAGAAATTTAATGATGGGTAACCTCATGGAAAATTTTCTAAGATGTATGCGAGTTGATAAATACATACTAAAAAGGACCCATGTTGATTTATGAGGCAATGCATTAATCCTGAAAGCACTCTAAGTAACAACTCGCAACTAGTGTGGGTTCGCAAGTGTTACATGTGGAATTAGAGCGAAACTTTGACTGTAAGCTAAACTTGGATGGGCCGGTAAACCACCAAGAAAAATGGTTATTGCTATGGAATTTAATGAGACAATAAGAGGAGCAATAAAGTCATCACATTCTTTTAGTAGGATTGTATGTAATACCCCTCAAGTTATTGGTAGGTGATGGAGGCTTAGAAAGATTGATATCCTCACTTATGTGAACAATATATAATTTATTTTTGGGAAGTATATTATTAGAGAATTTCATAGTTAAGTGTGTTTAATATGGAATAGTCCAAAAATGGATAACCTCAAGGAAGTTTCATAGGAAGCATATGAGTGAAGACAAACCATACGTGAAAAGACTCATGTTGATTAGTGGAGATATTCATCAATCTTGAAAGCTATCAAAGTAATTACCCTCGTCAATTATAGGGCCCAAATATTACATTTGAAGTCTTCAAATGTGTTGATTCACATATGGCTTAACATCATATCCAATGGGAAGGACGTGGAGGTGAGGTTACAAAAACATTTAACCATCATCTATGATGACCATGAAAAATTATTTTCACCTTTTTCATTGTTCATCTATAACTGAATTTTATTATTTAGGAAAGCCTATCATATTAACATCGGGTAAAAATTCACAACAATCTTTCCACTATAGAACTCTCAGCACTACATCATTTAGGCTTGTTCGGATTCCTCAAATATCCTTTTTAGAACTTCACTTACATTTTAAATGGTTAAATCTAGCGCAAATGAATATGCCTACATAATCTAACCTCTTTAACCAAGTGAACCACTTATTTAATCATGACTACAAAGAACGATGGAGGAAAGTCGACATAATATATTCACAATCTTACTACATTTTTCCAACGTTGTAGGGTAAATAAAATTGCTACATAGTTCCTAATATCGCAATTTTATGGTACCAACTCTTGAATGAGAATATGATTGTAATGAGATTTCATGGCGATTAAATTAAAATATCTAATTGAAAAAAAAAATTCTAATGTTTTATTAGTACCTTATAAAACTTTAACTCCATGTAAGAACTCATAGAAATATATATATATTTTTCTTTTTTGGAAAGTGGATCACTTGGAGGAGGTAAAAAAAAAGTTCTATTTCCCACCTTCTTCTAATGTAATTATGTTATTTTTATAATGTAAACCAAGTTCAATGGAGCATTGATATCATCCTTTGCCTCTCTTTATCAAACATTTAGAACTGTACAAATTAGATAATCAAACACATTCTTCTTGATATGCCTCACATAAAAAGAATGTTGTGCATATAAGTTCTTCTAATATGGAAGGTAAAATATGATTAACATCTTCTTCTACCTACTTAAAGGGAGTGCTTTCTTATTCTTTCTTCCAAATGGAAAAATAAGTCTCTTACTTTTTCAAGTATTTGTTATCCCATGAGTTTGTTTGAGACTCTTGTTTCTTCAAATTTTCCATTGAAAGTTATCTTTTGCATTCAATAATGATGATACATAAGAAATAATCTACGATGTCCAAGATAAGTAGTTTTATATTCTTAATTTGTGTTATCTTCACAAATAGGCATTTATAGCATTTGTGCACACTATACTTGGAAAGATTACCTCAAGTAAAATTATTTATGGTACAAAATAACATTGCTTTTAAGTTAAAAGACTCTAGGAGATATGTGCATCAACTACTTCAACTCTGTAATTCTACATGAACTTCAAATCCTCAACAAGGGGCGTAGCACCCCAAAAGTTAGGGCATAAAGTTTATGTTTAAAGACAATGCAAACGGTATAGTCATTCACCTAACTTATATATGGTGCATGAAAAAAATGGAAGAAAACACTCAAATGAACTAATATATATAATTAGCATGAGAAAATAATGGAAATGATATGGTAATGTTATACAACATTATAAATACATGAATAAAATCCAAGAGTTTAAATAACTAAAAGCTCAAAAACTATCCAACATAGTAGGGCAAAAAATGTCTAATTTGATTAGCCTACCTCTCAGCTACAAAAGTAATAGTTTCCTAAGAATTTTTAGCTACAGACACATATTATCATCTTTTACGTACTCTAATTGATAATTATAGCCATGCAAATCATTTTTTACTCATTGACATAGAAGGCAAATTGTCATAGTAACCACAATAAGTATGATAAAGTACCAACAAAACAAACCACCACTAGTACAAGGTAATACTCATGTTACAAATAAGGGATAATGCTTATTCAAATAATGCATAGAGTACATGCTAACAAATATAACATGATACATGCTTAATATATATCACATCATATAAGCTAAATATAACCATTATCATCATAAAAATACCAATACCACCTAAGGAATCTCTATGAATTATCTCTTGATTATTGTCGTTCTTCAGATGGGGATAAATATAGGATTACAATTCTCATTGCCCCTATATACTAATGCTATGAGGATTATACCAGGATCTTCAACATCCACTATACTTAAAATCCTAGGAAAAGGGAACACATCTTATTTTAGGTTTGAAACACCCACCATAGTTTTCACTAGTTCTTAGGGTATTTTACCAGTATTTTCAACATCTACCACAATTGGACTCCTAGGCTAGATGACACTTAGTAACTATGTTAAACTAACCCTAAGGATGCATACTCAGTGAATATACCTAATAATGCTCAATCAAATACAAAGCTCTTATATTTAATTATTCAAGTCCAACCATAAATATAAAGGTGAATATCTAAATTGAACCACACAAGATAAGATCAAATACCAAGGTTAAACCTATGGTTAAACCATAAAAATCACCATACCTATCTAAGGGGACCAGTCTATTGGTCCCATGAATGATTTGACTAGTTTGTGAATGATAATAAAAAATAATTCAAGAAAAATAAATCTTGTTAACTAGTTAAGCCTTTAACTACTTCAGTGATAAAGGGTTGAGCGCAACTAAACCAGTGAAATGGTATGCTAAAACTAGTTGACCGATTTTGTCACATACTGGCTGACTAGTTTATCTAGCAAAATATGTATACTTATGCATTTTAATTCCAAATAAGCCTTAAATATTTCATGCTTTTTCTAACATGCTTTAAAACATAAAGTCATACACAATCATACTGAATACTCATAGATCATATTTATAAAATATAATTATCCACCATGATTCAAAATCATCAAATTTCACTAAGGTATCCCAAATGGCCAAACATGCCATCATGCTTCCAATCTTTCATGCATATCATCAACCCATGCTTTCATAACCTCATGGTTGATTATATTTTAACTTATAAGTATATAAATCATGCTCTCATTCTTGAATTTGAAGGGAAAAATGCAGAGATAATTGAATAAAACATTAACACACAACTATCTAACCACATATTAAGATAAGTTTAATTTACCTTAGTGTAAATAAATCTTCTAGCATAGAAGAACTAACTTGATGGAAAATTAGTGAACTTCTTGATTTCCTAGGTAAAATCAAGGGAGATAAAATCAATAAAAATATTTAAAAAATTATCTAAAGACACACCAAAAAAAGAGAAATGAGGTAAAAATCTTCAACCTTAACCCATGGAAGACCAAAGATCTTCAACTCTTTCCCTTCTTTAGCCCTCATTTGTTTAGGGAAAACAAGGATGAGATTAAATGTGGGTCAAGGAAAATAAAAGAAACTAAAAGAAGGAAAAGTGCCAGGATAAGAAAAGACAACACTATAATTAAATAACTATTATATATATCTATTCTCAAAAAGTATTGGTTAAGTAAGAGTATATGAGATGGTTTTTCAATAAATTTTTTGTCTATACTAATGATTAAAATGTAAAACTCCTCCCTCCATGTATTTTATTACAATGCAAGTATATATGCATCAATTTATCTACAGACTGACTTATACTTCTTGCAGTATATTTTGATTCATGTACTAGTGGAATTTCCAAAGGAGGTTTTTGATTGGTACAAGGGATTAGTGTCTGGGGTTACCAAAATACTTCCAGTGTTTGGGATGGTGGGGATCATATTCAACGTGGAGGTTACACTTTAAGGAATGGGTGATCTAGGTGCATGCGAGTGTAGATGTTGGTTGAAAGTCATGAGAGACATGCAAAGGTTGAGAAAGGAAAACAGGAGAATCAAGGGAGATGGGAGAATCACGTGATATCCATTCTACCCTCTACCCTTCTATGTATTTAATTTGATTATTATTCCACAGGTATATAGGTATACAAATGACACGTTTTGTCTACATGCATGGATGGTTATTCTCAGATGTAACCATATGCCAAACAATTTATGCAACATATAGGCTTAATCCTAAATATCATTAGTACATGTCTATTTTTGGGCCCAAAAAATAAGGATTTTAACTCCATGCAATCAATAATATATAAACTAAGAAGTCATGTAAATTGAAAAAACATGATTTTCCTAACTCAATGTCAGAAGTTTGATCCTTACTATTTTATGCATTCAGTGATGTTTCCAGATTTTTCTTTTTAAACTTATCTTATAATTCATTGGACTTATAGCCTTTTCTTTTTGGCTTAAGGCCCCTAAAATCAAGTGAGCGCTATCTAGTTTGCAATTTTACATTATATTGAAATATATTTAGTCTCATATATGTCTCATTTCTCTGTCTCTCTATACTTGAGGGGTACATTTTTATTTATTTATAAGGATTCAATAAAAAAAAAGTATATTTACCATATAGGTGGTAGTACTATAAATATATTAAAATACCAAGAGAGATAAGGGCAGAATTTGAACACCTCTAATATTTAAAAATCAACATTTAATTGTTAGTTCAAAACTCCCCCACATAGTTGTAATAGATACATATTGTGGATCGGAATAGGGATGAGACATGAACATAGTACTAATATGCATCGTACCATGTATTTTTTTTAAACAATACTGAGTGAAAAGAGGTTCAAACACTAATTTTGCTGGGTAAACTTACTCTATAACATATGTATCCAAGCTAAAATAGAGATACGAGAGAGTTTCTCTCTCCAAATCTGTTTTTTCATATATAGAGGATAACCCTACAATGGCCCCTCAACCCCAACCCCACTACACTCTTTATCGACTTTCTCCCACCCAACACCTTAAACAATTTTCTTAGACGCATCTTTTAATCCTACAGTAAAGTGGTAGATGCCTTTGTCCCTCAAAAACTTAGGACAGGATGCAACTTAAGGTTTGGTTTCATGCATTTTGGCTCACCTAAAGAAGCAAAGATTGCAGTGGTGGAAGATAATGGAAGGAAATTTGGGGCTAATAATATTTTGGTACAGTGTGCAAGATATGATAGAGGTACTTTGGATCAAAAACTTCAATGGGGATGACGTGAAGGAGGGAATGTTTATCATCCACATAATGCATAACAAAAAATTTTCCAATTTAGACCAATTAAACAAGATGATCAAAGATATAAGGAAGTTTTCATGCAAGCAGGAACCTAACAGGTGGTCCAAGAGGTAGGCTCCATAGCTAAGGACAATAGGAGTTTGTTAGGAATCACAAATGGGCCAAGACAAGTGGAAACTACGTGTATGAAAATAATATCTCAAGGGGTAATTAATGTTAATATCCTCTCTTTGGGAGGCATAAGGCGCCTCTTAACTTTCAGCGCTAGGGAGGGAAGAGATGACATGCTCTAGGATGGTGTACAATGGTTGAAGAGTTGGCACAGGAACATTTTTACTTGCTTTTATGTGAAAAAGGCTAGGCTTAGTAGAGAGACTACCCTTTGCTGCTACGGGATGCCTTTCCACACTTGGACATCTGAAAATTTATGTTGTATAGGCCATCTATGGGGGATGGTGATCTGCATTGAGAGAGAAGCAACAACCAAAAATAGATTGGATAGCTGCAACATTGAAATCTCCACCAATTATCTAAGCCGTATATATGCGATGCTAAATTTTTTTGTTAGAACATTAGTATTTGATGTTCATGTAATTGAAGATACTTTCAAGGGTTCTCAAAGTTTCAATGGAGTTTTCTAGTTAGTAGATGGATGACTGGGGAAGAGGTTTAACATTAATGATAGTCCTAACCCTAGCGTGGAAGTAGAACAATCATTGAATGAATCTTTAACTTCTCAAAGGAGGATTTCAAATGAAGAGAAGAGACGGTGTACTTGGAGTGGGAGTAATGTAGTTTATGCGTTTAGTACAAGTGGGCTTAGAGAGGATTTGATGGCCATAGTACCTTGGGATCCAAACAATACCCTAGTTTTTACTCCTTTGAGGATAACTATTCATTCAAAAATGGGTGATGATTTAGAGGAGCACGTACCTAGCCTGATACCTTTTACCTTGTCTTCTAGCTCACTCTTTATTTCATGAGTTATGCCGTTAACAATCAAAATTGAGTTGATAGCCCCACCAGGCTTTGAGAAAGCTATCCTAAAACAATTTCTAGCCCAAAGGGTCAGGAGGAAGATGTCTCTATTTTTTAAAGATAAGGAGAGCAAAGGTTTTTGCTCCTACTTTTAAGAAAGTTTCCAAGAGTCATAGTGTGACAACATTAGATGAGGAAGCTTATAAGATAGTTTTTTATGTGCTCAATATTTCCATAAAAATGGGTTTGAAATTTAAGGAAGATGAAGAGGAAGTGGGCAGTAGGGTGATGAAAATTCTGGAGGATGAAAGGCAGGAATGGGAGAACATGACCTAGTGATAAATTATGGACATTGTATTAGAAGTTTTTTTCATGGCCTGTTATGATTATGTTTTCTTAGAATATTCAAGGCTTGGGTCCTAGGTCAAAATAGGGTTGCTGAAAAAATGTATCACTGAAGTAAAGCAAGTTGTGGTCTGTATTTAGGAGTCTAAACTAGAAGAGTTTGAGGAGAGGAAGGGAACGATAATTTGGAGTTTTGACAAGGTAAAATGGGTTTGGATTAAGGAGGAGGGTTGGTAACGAGGTTTGATCATAGGCTAGAATGATGAAAAGTTAAAGGTAACTAAGGTGAAGATTGAATGGAATTGGTTAGAAAATAAAGGTCTTTGGACTTAGAGTTTGCATTTTGCGTCATCAATATCGAGGGGTCGTGTCAGGAAGGAGGGATATGTTATGGGAATAGATCTCAAGATTTTGATAAGAGGTAGGTGTGCCTTGTGTCATTCTTTGGAATTTTAATGAATTCCTAGAAGCACGTGAAAAAGGTTGCCAGAGAGTAATAGCATTAGACATAGCAAAATTTAGAGATTTTGTTAGTTCTATTCACCATAAAGAGATATTAGCTGAGGGAATTTACTTCACATGGCTTAGAGAAAGCTCTTGTAGCAAGCTAGATAGATGTTTTTGGATGAAGAGTGGACTGACTTGTTATCAGATCATCAAGTTTAGTTTTATGTCAGGGTCTCTCTAATATTACCCCTTTGTGTTGAAAACAAAGTCAAGGAGTTGAGGACCAGAACTGTTTAGATTTCTCTATTGTCGTGTGTTCCATCCTAGATGCATAATGCATTCCAACCATTCAGAAGGTGTGGCGGTAGGTAGGGGAGTTAACTTATTTATTTTAAAATTTGCATGTGGTTAGGAATTAGCATTGAATTGGGAATAAGTCCAAATTTGGGGATATCTCTGAGGCAATTAAGAAGGTGGAAGCCAAGATTACAAAGCTAAATGGGAAAGTGGCTGTAGGAATCTTGTAGGAAGAAGATATTATAGCCCAGATTAAATTTCAGGTAGATCTCAAAAGATGGACATTGTGACAAGACTAGTATTAGGCCCAATTATCAAGAGCTAGATGGCTTAAATTGGGTGATTGAAACTCAAAGTACTTTTAGATTATGCCTTCACAAGGAGGAGTTCCAATAGAATTAATTCTCTAAAGATTGAGAGAACGAAAATTCATGACTAATAGAGGATTAAAACAGAGACACAAACTGTTTTTAAGAGGTTATACATGAAAAATTAGCGTAGAAGGCCGAAACTTGAGTGTCTTCCATTTCGGCAATTCGGTGAAGTTCAAGTAGAGATGATTATTTCACCTTTTATTGAAAGTGATATTTAGGGAGCAGTGCAATCTTGTGATAATAGCAAAGAACCTAAGCCTGATGGTTTTAATTTTTTGTTTATCAACAAATTTTGGCATCTTCTGAAGAAGGACTTCTCACAAGTGCTGCAACATTTTAGGAATTTTGGAGTGCTACTAAGAGGCACAAAGATGATAAATATTAGTCTCATTCCTAAGAAACATAGACCATATGAACTAAAAGATTTTTGACCTATTAGCATGGTCGATTATTGGTATAAAGTACTATCTAATGTACTAGTGGGAAGGATTAAACGGGTCATGGGTAGCATCATTGATAAAAACCAAACAACTTTTGTTGGAGGTAGAAAATTTTTGGATGGGATGTTGGTAGCAAATGAAGTCATAGACTTTTATAAGAGGTATAGTTAGGATCCTTTTATCTTCAAAATAGATTTACACTAGGCTTACGATAGTATATCCTAGGTTTTTTTAAGGTGGTCGCTATATTAGATTGGTTTTTTGGAAAAATGGAAAATATAGATTAGAACATGTTTGAGCATGACATCAGATTCATCCTTATAAATGGGTCACCCACGAAACCTTTCAAGTTGGAATGTGGCTTACATTAAGGGGAAACTTTGTCCTCATTTCGTTTTACCATAGTAACAAAAAATTTTAACCTTTGTTTTAAGAAGACAACTGAACTAAGATTGATAAAGGGATTGAAGTTCTTTAGAGGGGGACCCAAATTAACACATCTCCAATATGCATATGACACGCTGGTTATTTGTGAAACAAGAAGAGTTTTCCTAAGAAGTATTAAATCAATCATCATCAAATTTCATTTGACATCAGGACTAAAATTAAATTACTATAAAAGATCACTTATCAGAGTAAATGTCCAGAGTGATATTATAAGGGAGGTTGTGTCTCAATTTATAAGAAAAACTGATGAATTATCAATAATGTATTTGGGAATGCCACTTTATATCAAGCGAGGATGTACCCGGATATGGGAACCATTCATTCAAAAAATGGAATATAAATTGTTATCTTGTAAGAATAAGAATATATCCTTGGGGGTGCTTACTACTTATGAAATCTATATTAATGAACCTTTTGACTTATTTTCTCTCTTTATATCAACCGCCTAAGACTGTTGAACAATGAATTTAAAAGGTATAGAGGAAGTTCTTATGGGTCTTTAATGTAGAAGGAAGGAGTAATAGAGTTCTGATTCGATGATCAGTTGTTCAAGCTTCAAAGGAACATGGGGTCTTAGCTTGGGTTCCATAGCAATGAGGAATGCAAGTATGCTTTTCAAATGGGTGTGAATTCTACTTTAAATTGATTAAGATCTATGAAAGTATTATATCATGATCAAATATAGAGAGTCCTTTCTTAAAGATCCATGTAAGTGGAAAGTTCTAAGAACTAGGGGTTTATGGAAGCATATCTGTAATGCTTTGTGGATCCAGGATGAGGTTAAAAATTCCCGCGTACAAGGGCTTAGAAATATAAGAGGTGAGTGGTAACACGACTAGTTTTTGGCATGATTTTTGGTTGGGGGAAATGTAGTTGAGTCTAGTCTTTCCAAGAATTTTTGGCTTAGTTACTTCAAAGAATGCCTTTATTTCATATATGGGCTTTTGGGATGGATCCACTTAGGTGTGGGTGTTGTAGTGGCGACATAATATTTTTAACTAGGAGGAGTTGGTAGGAAAGATCCCGGAGGAGTTAGAATCAGTGTGCTTATTGCAGGGAGCGAAGGATTTTTTTTATTTGGTAACATGATTTCAAATGTCATTTCACAATGAGGAAAGGATGCATAATTGTATCCACTAACCTCTCAACTCCTTTGATGTCAATAGGAAATACATTATGGATGGGTATAGTCCCACCTTAAGTGGATTGTTTGTGTGGCTAGTCCTTTTGGAGAAGGTGTCTATGTTGGAAAAATTGAGAGAATGCAACCTCTATTTTTCTCAACATGCTTTATATTTCATGTGTGGAAAGGAAGAGTATGATTGTAACAATCTCTTTTCACATTTCAAGGTGGCTTGGGAGCTTAAGACATGGTGGTGCGAATTGTGGAATATCTTGTGGGTCCTACCCATTTTATCATTGGATGCTTTCTGACGGTGGAGATGTTGTAGGCTTGGAGAGTTTTTCTCAAATTTTGGAGGCCCATTTTCTTGACAATCATTTGGTTGATTTGGAAAGAATGAAATAAGATAATTTTTTAGAATAATTCTTTTTCCTTGGTTAGTATCAAACAAATAATGCTTCTAATACTAGGTTGGTGGATCGAATATTAGGGAACGGAGTTTCCTTACTTGCATAGTGATATTTCTAAAAACCTTGAGTGCCTCAAGCAGAAGCTAAATTGAAGCATGTCTAGAAAACCATAGGCAAAATCTTTCGAATGGGATCCTTCATAGAGAGGAGTGCTGAAGTGGAATATGGATGCCTCGATTTCATAAGATAATAAAAAAAAGGTGCACTTGGGGGAATACTTAGAGATTGGCATGGCTCTTTTTGATGTATTTTTTTTGCACTTGTGTGCCTTCATAGATGTTAAAGAAGTAGAAGAGAACACCATTAATTTTGCTATTCAACTGACAACAGAGAAGAATTGGATGAGGAACTTCCCTTTGGTGTTTGAGTTCAACTCTCTAAATGCAATAAATGGTGTAATAAGGAGGAAGGGGGCATGTGATAGTGTAACTTTTCTATGAATAGAATTCAAAGTTTCAACAAGACATAGGAAAATGTTCCAATCATACACCAACCTAGAGAAGGGAATTATGTGGTGGATTTCCTAGCAAAGCAAGGTTTAGGAAGGGTGACTTATTTTTGTGCTTGATTCTAAACTAAATTTCTCTTTGGTGATCCTTGGGTTCTACTAGGTCTTCTAGGTTTTTTAGTTGTACTTGAAGTTTTTTCTAGGACTTGTGTATGTCTATTAATGAGTCTGTTTTTTATTTTATAGGTTTCTCTTGGGTAGTCTACAAGGAACTAGTTTCATCGAATTCCAAGGTGTGTTTTAGTCCCTAGCCCGACTTAAGGCAGTACAACACACACAAAAGAAGAAGAAGAAAAAAGTAGGAGTTCTTACTTTGTTTTGTTATTAGCAGGAGCCTTATAAGGGAAGGTGTTTTTTTTTTGTTTTAGGGTAGTAGTGGAAGGTAGAAGGCTCCTCTGGAGGGTAGTAGTGGAAGGTAGAAGGCTCCTCTGGAGGGCAAAGAGCATTGGAATTTTTAGTCTTTGCATGCTTCTAGTTGTGTGTGTTACTAGTACATGGATGGGGGTATACGGTGTTGGGTGTGGCTAAAAGGAAGATTATAGGGTGTAACTTTTTGCACCATCGTTGTTTTTGAGGTTGAGGTATTGTTGCAAGGATGTTTAAGTTGGGTTTTGGAGTTGATTTTGGGCCTTCGGTTACTTTATGATGTAGGTGTGCTGGAAGGTCTTAGAATTGGGAAATGAAAAAGGTAGGTACTGTCCCACTTAGCTTCAAAACTATCTCCACCATAGTCGATTTGGTTTCTGAGTTTTGGCCTTTTCTGGGTTATTTGATGTAATAGTAGAGTGGGATGAGGTTGTTTGTGTGAAAATTTGCACAAGTCATAACATGATGGCATAAGTTGAAGGGAAGCCTAGGTCCATCAATAGTTGGAAAGAACATGTCCTTTCTATGCATGTTAGTAGGCAAAAAGCTTCACGTGAAGTTAAACGATTGGTTCAAGGCTTTTTTTTTTAGTACACTAGGAGTTAATGGTGTGAGTTTCTTTTTTTTTTGATAAGTAAAGAAAACATTTATAAATAGAACAGCCAAAGGGCTAAGAGTACAACCAACTCATTATATGACCAGACTGTCAATACAATGCTGTCATCGTTGAAAGTTGCTTTTACGATCCAAATACAACCATCTACTAACTATAATAAAACTAATGTTACGTAGCAAACTGCTACTAGTGTGGGCTGAATTATAAAAAATTCTTGAATTACGTTCATACCAAATTAAAGCAATAAAGGTGACAAAGGAAACACGCAATATAGCCTTCTTCTCCTTGGGTTGTCTCGTAGAGCGTGCCAATACTTTAATCTCTTCATCCCAAGAGCTTATCGCATCTCGACGATGAAACGCCATTCTTATCTTACTCCATATCCCCGAATTAAAAGCACATTCCATGAACAGATGTTGTATAGATTCATCTTTATTTTCAATACATAGAACCCATGTTGGATCATCTAAAAGACCCATATTCTGCAATCTCACCTTGGTAAGCAATCTCTCATGAATAGCGAGCCACATAATAAACTTATGCTTAGGAGTAGCGATAGAACACCACACTAAAGGGTACCACCAAACCCTTTCCCTTCGATAACGCAACAAATCATAAGCGTTGCCAATGCTGTAGGTACCCTCATTAACCATCATTGGGTGAGACCTATGAAGAAAATAAGGGGCAAAAGTAGAGCAAAGATTAAGAACCTGTTTAAGAGGCCAAAAACATAAGTAGTCCATAGAAAAGCTCCACACACTACTCGACCTAATATAGATGGCATGGACCCATTTTACCCACAAAGAGTCTTTCTTATTACAAATACTCCAAAGGACTTTCCCCAAAGCCGCTCGATTCCATATTGAGAGATAAATAAGCCCCAAACCTCCTTCTTTTTTTGGAGTGCACACCACCCGCCACGCTATTAAAGCTTTCCTGGAGGTATCAACCTTTCCAGTCCATAAAAAATTCCTACACATGCTCTCCAATTGTTGAATCAACTTCAAAGGTAGGATAAAAACCTGACACCAATACATCTGCATGCTAAAGATCACAAACTGAAGGAGCTGGGCCCTACCAGCATAGGAAAGCAAATGAGAATGCTAAGCAGAAAGCCTCCTCACAACCTTATGAATCAAATCCTGCATCTGAGCTTTAGTTAAATGAGTAGAGGAGAGAGGAACCCCCAGGTAAGAAAAGGGAAAACTTCCCTCAGAAAATTGAAGCACCTGGAGGATCTAAGCCTTTTTCCTCGCATCCACGCCCCCAAAATAAATACAACATTTTTTAGGGTGAATGACAAGACCTGACCTTGCTGAAAAATCATCCATCACCTCCATAAGCTTTGCAACTCATTTAAACTCCCCTCGACAGAAAAGGAGTGAATCATCAGCGAACGCAAGATTGATAATCCGAAGCCTCTTGCACTTAGGATGACCTCAAAAATCTTCATCATGTCATAAACACTTAGACATTCTAGACAAATAATCAACCACAAGCACGAATAAAAAAGGAGAAAGCAGATCACCTTGCCTAAGGCCCCGCCTACCACGAAATGGAGAAGAAAGCTCCCCATTTAAAGATAAAGAATAAGAGGCCGAAGTAACACAAGAAAGAATAAGCTTTACCACATGAAGAGGAAAACCGTAAGCATGAAGGACCTTTTGCAAAAATAACCAATTAACAAAATCATAGGCCTTCTGAATATCAAGCTTCAACATACATCTCGGAGAGACATGTTTGTGAGAATATTTCCTAACCAGTTCAGAAGCAAGTAGAATGTTGTCACCTATACACCTTCCTTTGAAAAAACCCGACTGAGCTTGATCAATGAGCAAAGGCATAATGGGTTGGAGCCTGGCTATGAGTATTTTAGAGATTATCTTGTAAAGCACCCCACAACACGATAACTGGTGATACTCACTAACTTTGGACACATTCACTTTTCTTTGAAATAATCGTGAGGGCAGTAACATTAATATGATGGGGAACCACCCCAGAAGAAAAAGAATCAGCAACAGCTTCAACAATCTCTTCTCCGATCATGCCCCAAGCTTTCTTGAAAATCACCGAAGAAAAACCATCCACCTCAGGAGCCTTATTATCTCCTATAGAAAAAACTGCGTCTTTCACTTCAGCATATGAGACCGGGGCCAGGAGTTTCCGCCTATGCGCATCTAAAAGAGAATCCCCTAGATCCACCACCTCCTGCTCTATAGCACCCATAGCAGGCCCTGAGAAGCCAAGAAGATTCTTAAAAAACATCTCAAACACAGATTTTATCTAAGAAGGTTCAGTGAGAATAGAGCCATCCTCAAGCTCAATTCTCGTGACAGCATTCCTGTTTTGGTTACCCTTAACATGAGCAAAAAAATATTTGTGGTTAGAGTCCCCCACCTTAATCCACTTGACCTTTGCTTTCTGCTTCAAAAACATCTCTTCAAAATGAGCCAACCTCTCAAACTCAGCTTCATAACCCCGTAAAGCCTGCCTCACAGTATCACTTCCTAGGTCTTTGAGCAAAGCATTCTGAGCTTCATGCAATGCATTACGTGCCATTGTCACCTTCAAAATAATAGAACCATACTTAGCCGTGTTGAGATCTTTCAAAGCTGGATTTAATTTTTGCAACTTCCGGTGAATATCAATGAGTCGATTACCCGAAGGTACACACCGCCAATGACGAGAAACAATGCCAATAAAAGCCTCATCCTCAGCCCAAAAATTATTAAACCTGAAAGGTTTTCTAACAAAACTATAAGACCGCAAGTGAACAATGACAGGGCAATGATCAAAAATACCTGGCGCATGAAATACAGCATAAGAATGAGTGAAAGAAGACAACCAAGAAGTATTGATTAACACACGATCAAGCTTGCATGCCACTGCATCATCCCCCCTCCTCTTGTTAAACCATGTAAGAAAATTACCATACCCCTTTATATCCACAAGTCCCAACTCATGCACACACTTCAGAAAATCTAAAAAATCCTGTACATAAGAAGGGTGGCCCCCAACTTTTTCCTCTGGTTTTAAGACCACATTAAAATCTCCCATCAACACCCATGGAATATGTGGTCTAGGCTGGTTACAAAGCCAACTCCAAAGGGGTTTCCTAGCAATCCCCATATTAAAAGCATAAACAAAACCAGCCACAAACGACACGCTCCCACTAGCACCAACTACATTACACAAAATACATTAGTCGGTAGATCCCAACAAAGACACCGTCCACACGTTCGGATCCTAAAGGACCCAAATTCTCCCATTACCATGGGGGTGATAATTATTTAAGTAGCACCAACTCCTTACAATCTAAGAAGCCACCACCTTCGATTTACCCACCTTAACCCGAGTTTCTACTAACCCAACAAGAGAACAACCACACTTCTTTATCCATTCTCGCACTTCCTTCTGCTTGAATGGATCATTTATTCCATGCACATTCTAGAAGGCTAGCATGAGGGACCTGGATCAAGCAATGAAACACCACCTAAGCACACTTCATCCCCCATGATCTCCTCCGCATTTCCCCTTTGAAGAATCCGGAACCTATTTCCTGGAGAAACAGTATTAAGTACAGATGCAGACCGTAAAACATATGGCGACCTAGGAGGAGCCAATCGTTTTGGACCTTGAGGATCACTTCGGTACGCTACAATTGGGGTCTGTACCTGGACCTGATCAGAAACTCCCGCAAGAACCTGTCCTCCTGCCTGTCTTCTGTCCCGCACTACCTTCCACTCCTGATTTAGCTGTGAAACCCCTCCCTGAGATTTGGGATTAAGCTTCGGACAAACGTTAGCAGCATGGGAAGCCACCGCACAGACCTAACAAAAAGAAGGCTTCCACTCAAAAACCACCGACTGAGAAAAGATTGAACCATCAAGATCTCTAATAACCATCGACTCACACAAAGGCTTCTTGGTGTTCACCTCCACCAACACACGCGGGAAGGCAGTCCTGTCCTTTCTGAGAGTAATAGCATCTGAACAGATGGGGGTGCCAATAGAGCTAACAATCATACTCAAAGACTTCAGGGACCAATACTCCAAAAGAAGGCACGACAGTTTAACCCATAACAGCACAAACTGTAATTCTTCCCTTGGAATCTTCATACGACACTGCCACCTTTTAAGAATTAAAGGGCGGCCAAAGAAGGTCCAATATTTCTGAAGGATATAATCGCAATCCTTGACAGACTCAAACTTGAACACAAAAGCATTCTCATCACGACTTAACAAACGAGGCAGAGAAATACTAACCCATTGCAATTTAATAAAGCTAAGCATCTGCGAGTAGGAAGGAGAATACCAATAGACATATCCAACCAAAGTATACTTCCTCCTTTTCCAAGATAACGACCACCTTTCCCTCCTCAATGCATGGTGGAACGTAAGTAAGCGCCATGCATTGATCGGGGTTCCTGTTCATGGCTACACGATCCCTCCAAGATAATCCTTCCTCTTCCACTGCCCCTACGCTGAAACCAGGATCCCCAAAACTAGATCCATGCATCGCACTAGGTTTTAAAACAATCTACGGAGCCTCCTTGGACGGAATAGGAGGGGATGATGTCACACCACTATCGATGCATGCCTCCTTCGCAAACTCCATACCCTTCTCAACAGACCCTTCGTCCTTATCTGTTCCATCTAGACCGTCTGAAATCGAAACCACTTGTCCCTCCTTCTTTGAGGATGTCGATCGACCAGCAAAAGATGAAAGTTTCTTGTTTCGAGCCATGGAAACCAGCATGGAACCCTAACGGCGCGTTCTAGGCACGTACTCCAAGCTCTCGTTTTGGTGTGTGAGTTTCTTTGCCGACTGTATACATTTTAGTTCTGGCCGCTTTGGTGTTTAGTGTTTGTTGGGCTTTGTATGTGTTCTCTTAAAGATTTTGCTTTGCAAATGATTGGTGGACTAGGTTATACCCTTCTTAAAAGGTGTATATTTCTTTGTTGACTATAAAAGCTAGAAAGAACACATCCTTTCTATGCATGTTAGTAGGCAAAAAGCTTCAGGAGAAGTTAAATAATTGGTTAAAAGGACTTCTTCTTCTTCTTCTTCTTCTTCTTTTTGGTATACCAGGATTCAATGGTGTGGGTTTTTTTTGTTGATTGTATAGGCTTTAGTTATGATTGCTTAGGTGTTTGGTGTTGGTTTGACTTTGAATGTATTCTCTTAAAGTTTTTACTTTGCAAATGGTTGGTAAAGTAGGTCATACCCTTCTTAAAAGGTGAAGGTTTAGCTTCCACAATGATGCTTATAGCAAATTCTTCTTTTGATTATTGTTTCTTATCAATTATATATATAAACTTGCTCTATAACATATAACTTATAGTAATGTAATTTGTGCATCATCCCATGCTTATCACTGGAAGGTCGTTAAGCGGATTTTTGTCTAGAACATTATAGCTACAACTTTTCCCTTCATATGTTACTTGCTTTGACAAAAATATCAACAAACACCTTAATTTTTTCTTTTTGGATTATTATATTATATACTTTTATATTTTTATAAAATTATACCAGATACCTTCTAAAATATAACATACATGATAATAACAAAAGATATGACAAAAATATATGGTGTAATTTGACCAAAATATGAAAGTATATAATGTACTATATTATTATTATAATTCATCTAAAGGATTACAACCTTCCATAATAATCCAATCCCCAAGAACCACGGCTCAAGGTAAATATCACTTTTGCTAAAGACTCATGATACATAATGGATTGCATTAACTTATTAAGTTAATTTAAAAAAAATAGACTTAATAACTTAAAAGAGGTGTTTGGATTGATTGTTAGTTGTTTATATATTTAGAAAGCAAAAATTTACTAATATTAGTATATTTTTTTTAAAAAAAAAATCTGCAATAGAAAAGTTATTTGCTCGAGGCCCTTTTTTTTTTTGTTCCCTTCTAAATACACGTGACTAATACATCATACATGTACTATTTGCTAAAACTTCACTAGTTACAGGGTAATTTATTAAGATACCGTCAAAACTAAGGGAGGCCGAACAAGTAAATTATCAAGTAAACTAAGTGATTAGTATCTTAATATAATCAATGCCAATGAGTCATATGATGATGCCGTGTGTGACAATATGTCAGGCTGATTAAATCCCTAATTATGTGATTGCGTTCGTTACTTCACGATATAGGTACGGTCTAACCGTCCAAGCAGCGACGGCATGTTGCCTCGTGACCACTGACCATGGTGCGTGACCATTCATATTTAAAATTCACGCAATTACATAGTACTATATTTAATAGTAGCAAATTCAACTAAATATGCAGTGACTTGATGAATACTAATTGTATATAATTATCTTATTTATTCAGATTGTATAATTGGAATCTTAAGCATAAGAGGTCAGAATGCACGTGATAGGAGAGTCGGAGATGAGAGTATGGTTATATAAAACTGGATTATCCGTATGTATTTGAAATTTTTTTTATTACTTATTTATTTCGTATCCTTTAGATACATTGTATGTTTAAAAACTAAGTATCGGACATGCTTCGGATGGGAATATATATTATATTTATATAAAAATAATATTTTTTAAAAATATTTTAAAAATATTTAAAAAAAAATAAATATCATTTATCAATTAATATTCATATCAATACATATATAGATATCTTAATTTATCTAAAAAAACACATTAAAGTATTACTATAAAATTTTACAATACAAAAATAAATAAATTTTTAAAACTTAAAATTATAATATTATAATATAGTGTTAAAATATTTGTTATTTATTTGGATCAAATAACAAATAAAAAACTAAATAATTTTAGTGTTAGCTAGACATCTTTTTGATTAAAACTACTTCCTGAATCCAAAAGGAAACACATCCTGCATCAAAAGATGAGCAAAGGCTTTCTGGTAATATATATCAAGCTAGCTATAGCAGTTTTTTTTTTTAATTTAAATAAAATTATTTTTAATTTGGGTTATTAAAAATTATATACATATAACATAAAAACAAAAATATACATATTTCATATTATAAATATATTTCTTATAAGCATATATACACCTTTCATTCAACACAATACACACATTATTCAATAAAATATATATCTTCTGTATATAAATACCCATTATTTATATATAAAATAAGGGATCTATACATATATTATAAATACACATCTTTTTAGAAAAATATATATCTTCATAAACCAATGCACATTTTATATCAACTAATGCAAATCTTATACAAATAAAATGTATATCTTATAGGGGTAAACACACATGTTATATATTAACACATACACATCATATAGTGTCTTATAATTATAAAATAATAATAGACAAATATACATATTATTAGAAAGAACGTACATCTTTATAAAACACACAACTTATAATCGTAAATGTATACTTTATAATTATAAATACACATCTTATATTAATACATATACATCTTATAAGATAAAATATACATCTAAATAATGAATATGCATGCTCTAATGACTGTAAGTATGGAACATGTACTACTAGAACCATGATGTTACCATTAAAAGTTAAAAGTTTTCCCGATAGGATATTGTTTTTATTTTTATCTACAGAAAAGCATTTGGCTACTACATAAGCATAACCCTTCCAATCTATCTAATTATCTATTCTCATCTAAATGTTATTTTTTATGATGAAATTATATAAAATGACCTAAATACTTCTTATAATTCCGAAAACATCCATATTTTTTTTTTACAAAATCAAAACATTCAAGAGTGGTGTAATAATTTGAATTATATTTTTACATATCCAATTTTGTCCCAAAAAAAACTAATAAAAGGTAGAATAATTATGATGTTGTATATTTATTTGCCTTTAATTATATATTTATTATATTTGTTTGTTTCTCCTATTCCCTTAATTTTATGTTCATGTGCGTGTCTCTCACTCTTTTTCAAATCTTTTCGTTTGGTCGAGGGTTTATCTTTCACTTCTACTATTAGTACTTATACTATTTTTGCGTTGCTTTATGTAAGAATTTAACGTATTATGGCCATAGTCTTATATATTATGATTGAGAACTAGTCCATCTCCATCTCGATCAAGTGTTACTCTCCCTTTTTATTTATATTATTTTACCATTTTTTTTGCCGTGATAAAATAAACCTTATTACGTTGGGGATCTTACCAAGTCTTGAACGAATGTCTTTCCTCATAAAATTTATTAGGAAGTAAAGTATTAAAAAAAATTAACTAAACCATCTGATCTTCTATTGATAACTACTATTTTTTTTTTTAAAAAAAAAAGAGAGGCTAGTTTAGGAATAATATATATATAATGTTTGCTGAAATGCCCTAATATATCGTTGCAGAAAAGCCCTATTTTAGATGTAAACTTTAGAGGCCGGCCATGCTTAATGGTGATAATTTAAACATATCAAAGGCAACAAATTTAAACTAATAAATATTAAAGTTTCAATTCGAGGAATTGATGTTTATTCTAGTCCTAATTAACCAACTAGAGAAAATGGGTTGCCCGAGAAATTAATGAAAGAAGTCACGTGCTAATATATTAAGAATACTAATATTATATGCATTGAACAAGACGTGAGATTTTATGATATTTTAAATCTATAATTAATCTGGTTTGCCAGCTTATAAGCTAGTCATGTGATTCTGCCCGCCACAGAAATTTAAGTATCTATTCAAGGTGTAAATTTGATCGATCCTAAGTTATAACTACAGAACATCCGTCTGTAACTTGATTTTGATAGAAAAGGATAACCTACTCCTTGGCTAGCCGATAAGCCTGAAAAAGTGATGTTTATGCCAGCCATGTCTGTATGGTGCCGCCTGAAACTTTCCCAGTAGATGAAAGCGACAGAAGAGAGAGACAGAGAGAGTTGCAAGGAGTAATGCTCCGTCTAGCCCATATCTTTATGTGATGAGATCCAGCTATAGGAACGTCATTTATGGCTTATGGAAGGTTACATCACACCATAGGTCATGAGACTCATGATTCAAGAGCCCGATTTTGTATTGGAAATTCCTGCTCGGACTTTGATTGCTTCGGATGGTAGGATTTTGGTTATTCGTATATTATCAAAAACATGATCAGCGGATGGCTTATGGGTTGAGGTATGGGATTTGGAAACCAAAGATTTGGAGCTCAATCTTCTCTCTCTTGATGTCATTGATCGAATATGTATATATTTATTACTAATCTTTGATTAGTTGGCTGGTATTAGCTGTATAACAACCTCCCTTATTTGTAGTCTAAATTTACTTCGTAACTAATATATTATTAACCATTGAAAAATGAATAGAAGGCAAGCAGGTTATTTTTTTCATGATATCAAAGTCCAGTTACCTAGTAATCCTGTGTTTGCACTTAAAGATCTAAATTGGAAAATGGCTATGAAAGATGGATACAATGCTCTTATTACAAATAAGACATGGGTATTAGTACCTCGCCCACCTAATGTTAATGTGATTTGGTCCATGTAGATTTTTAGACACAAAAAATAAAATAAAAATCTGACGGTTCTTTTGAATGGCTTAAAGTTCGTCTTTTAGGTAATGGTGCAAGTCAACAAGTTGGAGTGGATTGTGGCAAAACTTTTAGTCCTGTAGTGAAACCAACTACAATTAACATTGTGCTCGGTATTGCTCTCTCTAAAGCTTGGCCTATTCATTAGTTAGATGTTAAAAATGCTTTTTTACATGGGAACCTCAACGAAACAGTATACATGCACAACCCTTGGGGTTCAAGGATCCACTATTTCCTGATCATATATGTCTCTTGAAGAAATTGTTATATAGACTCAAGCAAGCTCCTTGTAGGTGTCTTGTAGGTCTTTACAAGACTTCTCTTGAAGGATCCGCTAATATGGACTCAAGCAAGCTCTTTCCGCTTCGACTGCAGAAGTGTGATCGAATATGTATATTTGTTACTAATCTTTGATTAATTGGCTGGTATTAGCTCTATAACAACCTCCCTTATTTGTAGCCTAAATTTACTTTGTAACTAATATATTATTAACCATTGAGAAATGGATGGAAGACAAGTAGGTTATTTCTTTCGGTCGCTGCATTTTTATTGTAATAGCACCGAAATCAAAGATTACCTTAAGGTTTTCTATGAATAATAATAATAATAATAAAATAAAAATTATTCTTTTTTAGAATATATAAAATTTACTTCCTCTATCCCACAAAGGTCGTCTTAACATTTATTGTTTCTTTATCCCAAATTATAATTATACTGTAGTATAAATACTGAAATTAGTAAATTAGTTTTCTAATACACTTAATCGATATATCATTTAATATAATCAAATTATTTACTAAATTAATTACAGTAGGAATATAATTAAAAATTATATATATATATATATATTATTTTTAATGATTTTAGATTATATTTTTTAATCTGTACGAAAATAGAATGTCCGACATATTTGTGAGGCGGAAGGAGGATTATTTACCGAGAACAATAAAAGCATGCTGCCGTCAAAATCACAACATGTTTTTTCTTCTTCGAGTAATCCATCAATATACTCTTCGTTCAAAACTTTACTAGAAGTGTAATTATTAGCTACGGATCGTGAGATTACTAGGAATCCAATTTCAGTGCAAGAAAAAAAAATAGTCAAAAGCAAATTTAAAGAAAACTGGGAAATTAATCTATTGAAACATAATATAATTTTTTTTGAATTTATAGAAATTTATAAAAATAAATATAAATAATTGTATCATAAAAGTATTATAATATCGAGAGAGAAAAAAAATTTAATTTTTAGGATGATTTTTATCCATAAATCAAATATCATATGATAGAATATAATAATACTATATAATACTCATTTAGTATGAGGTAATAAAAATAAAAAAGATATTATTTGTATGTTGCATATTCTTTACAAATTGTTTGAAAAGATTTATTTATTTATTATTATTATTTTAAAAAAATTATTCATTTAAAATCATGTTCAAATTAGAATAGGAATTTTTTATAACAATTTTTTTTATCTTTTTCAAATGTAATATTTTTAAAGATATCTTCTTCTTTTTTCCTTTCTATTATCCCATGCCCACCAGAAAGGTAAAGAATTGATGGTTTTAGACTTTGACTTAACCGATTAATGGATAAGGTAGGAAGCTAGCCGAAAGGAAGTGTGATATAATCCAATTGCATACAAAATCAACCGAATATGATTAGAATCGATCAAACGAGAGCTTGAAATCTGGTCAGTTTCACAGTGGACGGGCCTGGCCTGGCCGGCCTGCTGAAATTATTACCATGAGATAATTGCGAGAGGGAATTTTATAATGGCCACGTACACAGCTTATCAAATAGCACTATCATAGCTAGCGAACCCTATGAGAGACATGTCCTCGTTCGCCATACGTGCAATAAGTTCCACTTAAGGTCGGCAGTAGCATAACATGGCAGTAACTGGCTAGTTCGAAGGTGGTGTGGACTGTGGACATTAGGAGATGACATCATATATAGAGTGGCCGTTAGTATGTCCATTCGACATGCGTCGATCAGACAACACTAGCATTAATATATAATTAGATGTACTAAGATTTGGGTAAGACTATCTTTTACTTTTTCTCTATCTACTATAATATTTTTATGAAAAAAATAGTTTAAAGTCCATTTAGATTAAATTATTTAAAATTAAATAATTTATTTGGTATTTAGTCCACTTTTTTTGGTATCTAATATACATACATATATAAAAAATATTATATGTACATTTATATATAATTAGATGTACATATTAGTATAATTATATGTACATAATATTTTGTACTTGGAACTAAATACTTTAGGATCATTTTAATTTTTATCTTATTATTTCTACTTAAATGGACTATAAACTAATTTTTTTCTATTTTTATAGTGATAGTAAACACTTAAACGAAGTTGTGCTCATATTTATAGTGATTTTTTATGAATAAAAATAATAAATACTTTTTTTACTGTAACATTGTTAGACAAGTGTTTTTCAAAATAACTCTAATATTGCCAATTAATGTAAAACTCATTATATTTTGGGTCTAATTTTTTTGTTTTTAATGTTTATTGTTGAACCATGATTTCCATGGCTAAATAGTACAAAAATAACAAAGATATGCTATTTTTTTAGTTGAGAATAACATAAATGAAATTAAAATAAAAGAAATTTTAATTTCATAATTTTATAATTATACTACTAGAAAAATAGGTTTTAGTGACGATATTTTTCGTATAACTCCAAAGTCGTCCCCATTACTCTTTAGCATAATCTCTGATATTTGGTAGCTAGAAGTTAAAATTGAAATGAAAAAAGGGTTGTCGCTACACTTTATCTCTAAAGATGACAATGTCGTCTATTAGTCTTTCAGCGACTATATATAGTCAAGTTTTGGTTCATCATTTTCAAAGTTTTAAAGTTTTAGGTATGACTTGTCATCAATACAAATTGGCGATTTTTTTTTTTAAAATAGTCCTTCTACATTTAAATCTTAGTTGAAAATTTTAAAAAGCCCAATATTTATCCACGATATGTCATCCTTAAAAAGGATATTAGGGACAACATGTAAATAAAAAAGGAAATTAAAATTTTCCCACTACAAGGCATCAACTTGTTGCCATATAGGGTTTTAGAGACAACAATTAAAATTTACATTGAGTTTTTCCTGTTAGCAATGAATTGTAATATATTTCTTTAAAAAATGCAATATCATATGAAATAACAAAATAGAAATTTTTATAAATATTTAGCAATCAAAATATTAAAATTGTATATATAATGCTAGAAAATGGTTTAATTAGATAGCAAATAATATGCCTAAAATCAAAATTATTTATACTAAATCATCATCATCATCTTATTGTTTGGGGAGGCTCTAAGGAGGTTGAATTTGTTGTTAGCTATGACCATATGGAGGTTGAACCTAATGTTGGGGCTAACCATAAGGAGGGTAAACTTAGTGTTGAGGTTGACTAGATGGAGGCTAAATCTAGCCTAACGGATGAAGGGAAAACCTAGATCTTTGTGTCTATGCCACTATGAACCTCATTTCATGGATCTGCATATGGTGTGAATGTACAATATCATAAATATCATCCATTATAGAAAAAGGGGGCAACAACAATGGATGATGGGCTACTAGTCTCTAACTATAGAGGGAGATTGCCAACAGAAGTAGAGAAGATACACTCGGTAATTTGTGACCCACACTCTTCTCGAAGCCCTATTGATGACCAAGGACCTCATCTACTAACCCAGTCTTATTAATCATAGGTGAGTCTATAGAATCGGTTGGGAGGCCCTCGCTCATCCTCCTACACTCTTACCTAAGCCTCATCATGTAACATAATCATCTCATCCTGTAAAAATAAAAATATTACATTAATACAAAAATTCATAAAAAAAATATTTCATAAAACATAAGAAAATATTAAATGAATTACATAATGTTCTCTTGCATGCTCGATGATCTTTTAGCTAACCCTTGTATAAAGACCCTTATAGGTTTCGATTGGCGATGGTAATTGTTAGGTCTATTTATCAACACATCATACTAGTTAAATTATTACATTGATAATATTAACATTAGATTAAAATTATTAAAGAGAACTAGTTTATTATATATGTATATACTTTTGTATATCGATAAGCTAAAATAGATCTAAACACATAGTGAAATACCCCAGAATTAATTATTTTGAGATATGTCATTTAATAAGGATTTATTGGGAAACTAATTTAATTTAACTTAGTATTCTATTTGGATTAAGAGGGATTATGTAGGGAAAATTAATAAGAATTTTTAAATAATTTATAAAGGAGGAAAATTGGAATTTTACTAATTAAAAAGAGTTAGGAGGAATATTTTTTTAGGGCCCCAAATTAGCCTAAAAAGAAGGTTTAATATTTTTTATTTATTTTTATTTAAATATTTAAATATTCTTACTCTAGGTGTCCAAGAAAAATACCTTAAATATTTATATAAAATAAAAATAATTAAAATCTTCTTTTTCCTCTTTTCCTTTCTTTTCCTTTTTCTTCTTCTCTTTTTTTTCCCTCCCTCTTCTCGCGGTTGGGCCAGCCCGCGGCCCAACTCCCTCCTTCCTTCTCCTTTCTCCCCCGCGGCCCAGCGTCGTTCGACGCCCCTGTGCAGCCAAACGCAGCGTTTCGGCCCTCTTTCCGCTGAGACGCTGTGTTCCGATTACTGAAGATAACTGTTGCCCACCGACAACCCAACGCCGCGCCTTGTCCAAAATTTTACCAAAACTCCGCGTTTTACTAAGCGTTTTGACCGTTGCCGAACCGGTCGGTTCCCCCTTCTTTTTCTTTTCTCCCCTGGACCGCCGGTCCGGCCTCCTTCCCTTTTCTCCTTCCCCACGCGCGACCTGCAAGTCGCCGCCCACCTCCCTCTGCGCCGACCACCTGCCTGCGCCACCTGCACGCCGCCTCTCTCTCTCCCTGACTTTCTTGCCATCCTCCCCCGACAAGCCGACACCCCCAACTCCACTCCCAGGCCTGCTCCTGCCCCTTTCTCTTTTCCTGACCAACCAGCAGGTCTGCCATGGCAGGCCCGCGTCGGCCTGCCACCGCCAGTCGGCGTGCCACCTGACCTGCCTCCCCCTGTCCCCTCTCTCAATCCTCCCCTATTTTTGAGCTTATAAATACCCCCATGAGCCCAGCGTCGGTCTCTTTCGAAACCCCAACCCAGAAACCACCCTTGCGTCATCCCCGTTTCAGACAACCACCCCGTCGTCGCCGCCCATCTCCCCCGCTCGATCCACCCACGAAACTCTCCCTTGAATCACCCTCCACCAACCTAGGCCTCCCTCACCCCTCGGTTTGCTCTGCACGAGCCACCCCGGCCGTGCAAAGGGCACTTCCCGATCAGCCTTGCTTCGAGCCTCGCCGCCCTTCTCACCACCGCCCACCGCCGATGCCGCCACTTCCAGCACCCCCTCTGCCTTCTAAAACCACCAGGGGAGCTTCCTCTACCTCCCCATATCTTCTTTTTCCCCTGCCACCCTCTCCTCTTCCTTTCTCCTCCCTCCACCACTTCTCCACCTCTCTTCTCCCCCATCACCGCCGCCGCTGCCGCCGTCGTGCGCCGTGCGTCGCCACCTGTGCCACCAGCACCCCTAGGTGGTTCTCTGAACTCCCCAGCCCCTAAACCCCCTTATACTAATACTAATTATTTTAGTAGTACTATTAGTATTATGCTTAATGTTATTATTATTATTATTATTACTACTATTATTATTATTATCTCTGCTATTTAACCCAACCTTGAAATAATTATAACTGTTATTATTACTATTATTAATGACCTATAACTTTATTATTATTATTTTAACATCATTATTGTTATTATTATTATTATTACTATTATCATTATTATTATGGTTATTATTATTATTATTTTAGTTCATTGTCACTATTAGTAATGTTTCATATACCACTTACCGTACTATCACTACTACTATCATCATTATTAGTAACATTGAACTATTACCGTTAATAATAAGTATTATTAAAATTACTTTAAATTATTGTAGCTATTAAGACCTACCTTTTTATTAGTAGTAGCATGATTAGCTACCTTAGGAATAATAACCCTACTTTTACTTATAAAAGTAATATTATTATTTTTAGCCCTAACATTAAGTTGTAATAAGGGTAAGGTAGGAAGAATAGTCAAGTTGGTCAGAGGGAAATTAACCTCTAGTTTTTCCCTCTTATAGGCGAATCAAGTTAAAACCCGGAGGAGGCGTAGGAACGTGCTCCAAGACCGGTGTCGTGTTAGGTAAGGATGAAGCTATGGCCCTTGTGTGATGTGTGACATGTATGTGTTGAATGTTACGTTGTATATGCCATGCTATGTCATGTATTATATGATTGTGGATAACTTGTCTTATGTGTAGTGCAGCTTGGAGATTGAGGTATGTCGTGTGTGCTTTCTATGACATGAGCATGACATGTTTATGTACGATATTTATGATGTGTTATGATACAGCCCTCTAGGACATGCATGCTAGGGTTTTGGTATTATGAAATGGGACTAAAAGAATAATAAGAGAGGAATGGGAAGTGAGACCATTAAGAGGGATATGGGGTTGACCAAAGTGCCTCATAATCCATGAGAGAAGTTTTAAGTGAGAAGAATGTCCAAAGTAAATGAAAGTTGGAAACCATGCATGGGGGCCTTAAAATCTGCATGGTGACTTTGGGCGTTTACATGAGGTGACTAACTCTTGCATGGGGGTGTGTCTTACGTGAGAAAAGTTGAATTTGGGTGTAAATAAGAGAATGGGAGAGTTGTGGAGTGATTGGAGACTTGGGATGAAAAATAGTACGAAGGTTGGTGCAAGGGTGTATAAAGGACCTGATTATTTGGGAGAAAGTGGAAATTTGGGAAGTGTAGAAGTAAGAATGATTAAGGAAGGGTGGAGTATGGGTTGAGAGTGAGAATTCTATTATATAAAAGATGAGTATGGATTTCCATGTGAATGAAGAGACTTGGGAATAAAAAGAGAGAGGTTACTTGTGGAAGAAGTAAGGTGCTAGGGTTTGATGTGGCCTACTAGGGTTTTGCTAGTCACATGCGAGATCGAGGAGTAAAGTGATATGCCTTGGGGTTTGACCTAATAAGGGTGAGATGTGGGGTGAAGAATAAGTAATGGTAAGGTAAGTGAGAAGAGGTTGGGCCATATAGGCCCAACTAGGGTTTCTAAGGGGAAAACCCTAGAGGTGAGAATAGGCGAGATCGATGTCATAGGGTGTTGGGTTTAACCTACGCTTTCAGGAGTTGGTCTCTCATTATGTGTGAGCTTAAGGGGAAATAATGTCGGGGTGTGACTAAGGGTGCACGAGTCTCAACATATGGGACGGGCCCTCTTGAAAAGAAAGCAGTAGAATGTTGTTGGCATGCATGTTAAGGGTGATATATAATTCAATAAGACACTGATAAGACATTAATCACGTAAAGCGAAAGATATTGAGCCGAGCCCATGTTCCGGTCCATCGGCTATAATAGTGGATCAGAGGCGTTTTGCCCTGTGCGTTTATTTTCCGGTCCACCGGCTATAATAGTGGATCTGAGGCGTTTTGCCCTGTGCGTTTATTTTCTGGTCCACCGGCTATA